>CM067539.1:13365000-14615000 GCA_034509755.1 Anisodus tanguticus
CGGACCCGGATCCATTTCTGACGGATCGGATCTGAATCTGGATCTTGTATTTGAGATCTGTATCCAGTCCAGATCCGACCTGTGGATCTATTTTTTTTATTAAATATATCCATAACCTAGAATGTAATTTTATAAGTATTTTCTTATTTTTTTTCATAATTTATGTATTTTACATTTAGATTTGGACTTTATTTTTTAAATGGTCCATACGTTTAAGCCCATAATTCTCAAAAGGCCTAATAAAAAACTAAGCGGAAACATATCTCTAACAAACCCTACAAGCTCCAAGCCTTCAATTCTCAAAATCAGAAACCCTCATTGCTTTTTCTTTCAAAATTAGAAACCTTACCAGACTCCAACTTTCACAGTAAAAAAATCTCAAAATCAGAAACCTTCATTGCTTTTTCTTTAAAAATTAGAAACCCTCATTGCTATATATTTCTTGCATTTGAAAACAGAGGAGTTCAATTTTCGTCCTATCTTGCATCTTTTGTCACTTTAATATGATTCTTTTACTTCAAGAAAAGTTTAAATGTGCTTTAATGGGTGTACATTGGTTTTGGGATTGGTGGTGGTGGGTTACTGTTTGCTGTATGTCATAGCTGCCAATATACTCATTGTGTTTTTAAAATTATTTATTATTAACTTGTAGGAAATTGATGGTGAACAATCTAACAATAATGCAAATACCACTAATAAAAGTCATGTTGCTTCTTCTAGCCCACCTCCGGTGCCTCTGCTTTGTGAAGTGGATGATTTAGAAGGGGATTCGGAAGGTTTTATTGAGCTTGGAGTAAAACAAAAAATCAATCAAGTAAACTAACAAGCAAGAAACTCACTTCCGAGGCATGAGAATATTTTGATAAGGTCGTAGTGAAAGGTGTTACAAGAGCAAAGTGTAAAACTTGTACATCTTTACTCTCTTATAATGGTGCAAATGGAACCTCACATCTTCTTAAACATTCTAAGAAGACGTGTCCGGAAAGCATTTGTGGATTGGAGTTAGTGGTCAAACACAATTGAAAGTTAAAACGGAAGCCGATGGGTATAATACTTTAGAACTTAAAGAAAAGGGAAAGGAAAAGGAATTTGATCAAGACTTTTCAATGAGAGAATTGGTTGGTATGGTGGTGATTCATGAGTATCCTTTATCCATTGTAGATCATATATGTTTTAAAAGGTTCGTGAGGAGTCTAAATACTTCTTTCAAGATGATTTCGAGGAACACTTTCAAGACCTTTGTAATTGCAGCGTTTTCCATGATGTTGTTATTTACTTACTTTGCTTCATCGTCTTTATTTTCTTGTGATGCTAAAACTTCGTTCGGTATTTTGGAAGAATGGTGTCATGTAGGTTGATTGAATGAACTCAATCATTTTTTTCAATCAGATTGAGTTTCATTTCATCAAAAAGTTTCAACAGGTGGGAATATTATTTAAGGCAAAATTTTTTACATGTGGATCCAGATCCGATCCGTGGACCCGGTGGATCCGAATTTGGATCTGATTTTTATGGACCCGATGGATCTGGATCCAGGTATGAAACATGGATCTGGATCTGGATCTGCATCTAGTAGGATCCGGTCCAGATCCGATCAGTTGCCATCCTTAACCCATACCCTTATCCCACAAAATCTGCTTCCAAATCGTCAAAACTTTGCCCTTTATTTTGAAATTCAAAATCGATTTGAAAAGGGGTATGGGGGTGGACGTTGGGGGGAATCCATCTATAAAATCCCCCCTTGTTCTTCATCTTAAAGAGGTTCTTTTTCGGGTCCGAAAATATAAACAAAAGTGTAGAAAATCCGAAAAAAGAAAAGCAAAGAAAATGTCAAAAAAGAAGAAGAAAAATAAAAATAAATGGTTTGTTTGTTCTTAAATTTTGATTAGAAAATATCCCTTTTTGTTTTCATAATTTTCAATCTGAAATACTCTCTTTGTTCTTCACATTTTGGGGCGGGTCAAAAATCCGAAAATACTTCTCTTTCTTTCCGAAATTTTAACCCTCAATTTTATTTTATTTTTTTTTGGGTTCTTCGCGGGTCGGGTCAAACTGGTTCCAAAAATCAGAATCTGAAAAAAATATATCAGAAAATCAGATTCCGAATTATCAAAAAATCAGAATTCGAAAATCACAAAAAAATCAGAATTCCAAAATAATTTCTCCGAGCGGATTCGACGATTCGAAACAACACCTCGGTTAGCTGCCCGGAGAAGGTTCGTAAATTTGAATTCCTCTATTTTTTTATTTGCTTTAGTTTACTTTATTTTTCTGCATTATGTGTGTTTGTATTAGATTCCCTAAATATGATTAGTTTGTTGTAGTTGATAACATGTATATAAAATGCAGCTCCATGGACTAAGTGATAAATTTATGTATTTTGGTTAGCTGTGTGTATGTTGTTTAATTATCCGTGACTAAGAAATGCTCTAAGGATATATGGCTACTGTTTTTCTATATTTAGTTAGTTTAATTGGTTACTGGTTAGCTATTAGAGCGAATTAGTTGTTTTTTTGAGTGTTTATGTTTGAATATGATATAAGTCATATGAAATCAATACATGCTTGAAAGAGTTGTAGTTGGTTAAAGTTGATTTCATAATATTTAGTTGACTGTGATTGATTAGGTAAACTATTATATGATGAAAATGTTGGTTCGCGGTCCCTTTAAGGATAGAAATCATGATCTTAGAGTAGTTAAAAAATATGAATATGTGATTTTGGTTGTTTCCTTTACATGTTTTGAGATCACATTAGTAGTGACAACAAAATTTTAGTTTGTTTAGGAACTTAGATATATGTTTGTAATCTATTTATATATTTACCTATTTTCATGTTTTAAAAATCATGAACTTAAATATATGTATGTGTATCAAATTTGAGTCCCAACAATATATTATTTTTCATGAATTATTTTTTTATTTTTTTGTTGTGTATATATTTTAACGTTCCGTCTACTAATTCTTTTATTCACATGAAACACATCGGGAGCAACGAAGAGTCTCGTTATGAGACTCATCATGACTTTGTCAAATGAAGACCCGCATCCACATTCATTACATTCTCCGGCCTCAGAATTTCTAAACAAATAGGGCAAGATGAATGGATGATATAGTCATCCTCCCTAGTCGCAACTTTCATTTTTTTTAATATCGTCTCTCTTTTATTCTTTGGGATTGTAATAATTAGTTAATGTTTGTGTGATTGTTAGGATACTTAGAATAATTAGGCATTGAATTGATAGATTAATAGGGTAGTTTAAAAACCGGAAACCTGTCGTTAGTTTATTTATTTTTAGGCTCGGGTAGTTTAAAATTGGAAACTCGCCGCTAGCTTATTTATTTTAGGCTCGCTATGCATGCTCCAACTTTCAAAACAATTTGGTCACCTTTTATTCGCACTATTACCCACCTAAATAAGGTTCGTTTTTCATCTGATTCGTTATAAAAAAAATGACTTCCATAAATCACTTCCTTGCATTATAAACAAATTGTTTTCTTCTAATTGCTAAAAAATAGGTATTGTGTAAATAATAATGCATGTCTTTTATCCAAAAAATCAACTTTGTATATATTTTATAAACAAACGCCGTATAAATGCATGCCTTTCAATTTTCACATGTATTATATAAACAATGCCATGCCTATTTTTTCAGATTTTTTATTGCCGAAATTTATTTCTCTAAATCGCAACCACCTTTGCAAAACTCCTCAAAAAGAATAAGTGATAAAAATCTTTTACGTTGTCAAAATACATCCTTTTATTAGCTACTTGCAACATCCTATTAACTTCATACTTTTAAATATGCATTTTTCTTAGCATAATAATTAACTTGAGTTTGATCGGATAACCGCAAGTTAACGGATCTTAAAGGATGACTAACCCCTTTCCTTTAGGATAATAGAGAATCCTTACCTAGAATCTCATAGTTTCGCAGACTAGTAATCAGAGTTTATTTTTTAATATTTATGTCAACATTCAGGTGTCCTAATTCACCGTAGAATAATCAGGTGGTGACTTCTTTAGCATTTTTTATCAATCTAGGGAAACGCCCGTGCGTCGCGATCGTCGGTGAAAAAACTTGGCGCGCACAACAAGTGGTATCAGTCAAATCTAAAAATAATAACGTAATTAAAATCACTCACCTTGACAGAAAAATCAAGCCATTGACGATAATCTTGATAGAAAGAAACTTGTTATGCAGTTCCCACTAATAGAAATTGATTTCGATTTTTGACAATCAAAATGAAAATCAACTTTTTGAAAAGATTTAAGCTTGAACTGACATTAAAATAAGGTATTAAAACGGAGTAATACTTACTCATAAAAAAATTAACTTGAAAAACAAGAGAATAGAATTAAATAGCTACAAACACAACACCTTAGAAATTAAGCTTTTAGTCTCTTTAATTCATCAACAATTAACATGACCTAAAAGATTGATTTTTATAAGAAGATAAAAGTGACAAGTTGAATCCTTTGTTGCATACTCATTACGATATTATATGGAGTTGAAGAAGCAGTGTGGTTGGAGTGAATTACTCTACTTCTGATGTGGGACAAAAAAGTTGATACGAGGAATACACATGCGATATGATCGTACTTCATCATGAAATTATTTCATTTTTCACAAAATTTAGATCAAGAAAATAACTTATTAACTCTCTACAATTTAATACACATATATATTACTCATCTCCCAACACTGATTTTAGGTTAAAGTCAACGTCCATGTCAACATTGATCAACTAACCGAACAATTATAACTTTAGGTTACCCTTGCTTTTCCGAAGTTAAAATATGTCATTTTTTAGTCATTAAGTCCAATGTTGGTGAATTCTAAGAATTTTAATTTTGGGATTTAGGGTTAAAATTCTTACTATATTCAAATTTCTGATTAGTCAACTTCAACTTCAACACACATACATGTGACATGGACAAAACATTAGATACCTCGATGCTAGATATTGATCCTTGACCAAAATCACACATAAGTCGAGATTTTGTGGCTAAAAATTCATATGAAACATGAAATTTTTGAAATTTTCATTTTTATATATGTATATTAATATTGTATTTACAATTGCAGAAGCGTACGTACTACAATTGCGATAAAACATTGTTAGGTATAGAAAATATCATAATTTTAATCATATGACAAATCACGTTTTAAGTCTTTGAAATTGCGATTCATACATACCCTACTATTACAAGAAAAATCCTTGTTTCACTTACTCATTATCTATTTCGATCTCCGCTTCAAGACTCCAATCACAACCTACACTCTTAGTAGTACCAAATTTTCCAACTTCAGCACTAGATTCCAGCACTAAAATTCATACCTTCAACATTATCCAAATGCGTTTGAACTCCGTAGAACTCTCTATGAAAGTACCGACACATGTCACAAATAGCATATCAACAATACAACATGTTCATAAGAGATTTAAATGAGAAATTGACATAAATAGTGGTTCACTAAAATAACAGCCAATAAATATATATTTGTTATATATTAATATATTATACACATTTTTTTTTGTAGATTTGACTAGTAAATGTTTTTTTTTTTTTTGCCGATCGACCAAATGTGTAACTTGCCCTAAAAGAGAAACAGTCAAAACGAGGGGCCTAGTTATTGCACTATGATTGCACCATTACTTGTTATGGCAGTAATGGTTAATGAAGACATAGTAAAAGATCTTCTTCGAACTCTTTAAGATATAGTCCCGGCATCATCGAAATTAAAGGGATTTTCTCTTTTATGTAGCTATTTAACGAACATTCCAAGTTGAATTCAATGAGCCCATATATTTGTTATTAACTATTCTAATCCTTAGTTTTCAACTCACGGATAACTTTTGTTCTGTTACCGTCCGAAGTGTTTGACGTTTTATCAGATGACAAATTAATTCCTCAATTTAAGCGATTTGGCCGGAAGCGGAACTCTAACTTCCAGCAATGGGTTCCCCAACTACTCCAGAAAGCGTTAGGACGGTGATATGAGTAAACTAAGAGGTAAAAAACATGAATGCAGTTGAATACAATAAATTAAATGATAAATAAAGTAAATGATAAAGATAGATAAAAATTGAGTTGTTTGATTGATTGATTGTTTGTATATACAAAGAATGGTCCTATTTATAGTACACAAAAAGAAAAAAACTGTATAACGTGATCCCCATGTCAGCCATCAAGTAACCCACTAAGTTCAATGGCCGACTATGGGGGAGGTGGTGCCGATTTTCTCGCCCTCTACTCCTCTTGCTCGGATAATGGCCCTTTCTTTTAGCTGTTGTTGGCCGTTACTGCTTCTAGGAGTCCAGAAACCCTTTTGACTTGGTCGTTGAGGCGTCTGCATCTGAGTGGGTCCCAGTCGTACCTCTAACTAACAACTCGGCTAAGATGCCTTAGTAGTCGATGAAGTTCTGGTAGTCGAGGGTTATGAGTATATTCGGCTCTGGAACAGTTCGGCTGTCACTAAATTCGGCTAAACACTTAAATTACTTTTGAGTGTTAACAATTTCTTTACTGATCCATCAAGATTTTGTTGCATTCTATTATTCTTTTGGATCATACTAGTTTTTCCATATCGAATTTGACCCCATTTATTGGAATATTTGAAGTGTTTGATATTTTGGCTTTTATTTCTTTCTGTCAAATATGTAATTATGATGCAGGATCAAATTCATGTAGCTTCAAACTGCTGGCAAAAAAATTCTGATGAAGATTGAATGTGAGCTCCTTTTAGTTGACTTCAAATTCTATCTTTGTCAAAGTTTGTCACCAAGAATTCTCTTGGTTTGAATGATATGTTGTCAAGAGTCCTTTTGTTGGATTCTTGGATCCACTTCAGCTAGCCCATGTGATAAAACTTCAAAATATTTTGGGTATTACCATGTTGGTCTGGGCCAAGCAAAGTTTCTATCAGAGGCATCACTTTGTTGGTTGAGTAAAGGGCCCAACAAAGTGATTATATTTAGTCCAATAATCCTCTAACCATATCTTCTATTTTTATTCTTGCTAATGGGTCATTCACACAAATGCCCTTATTTCGAGGTGGTCTTTAATTTTTGTCCCTCAAAGTTGTAACTTTTAAATTTTAGATTCGCAAAGCATAATTTATGTTTAACTTCGGCATATGTATCATAACATTTACACAAATTATATCGGACAAGGTAAAACTTTCAACAATCAACATAATCTGAAAAAGGGCATACATTTAGATTTCGCTCAATATAGTTTACGTTTAACTTCGGCATATGTATCATAATAACATTCACACAAATTATGTCGGAAAAGACAATTTTCAACGCTCAACATAATTTTAAAAATACTACAAAATTTATGTCGCATAACTTAATTCATACATCATTTATGTCGAGCGAGACAATTTCTATATCCGAATATAAAAATGTTACAACAATTATACCTTACAAAGGGGGTCTATATATTTTCATTAAATAAAGGCATTGCGTTTGAAGGGAAATCCATGCAAAAAAATGGTTGCTAATACCGTTTATTGTACTAAATTCTTTGTTTTCATAACATACTAAAGTATCATACTCTGTATTCATTAGTTAAGGTGTATTGAAATATTATATTACATTGTGTTGTTGTTTTTCACTTGAAATCTTCAAGGGACATCATGTGGCTAATAATTAATGTGTCTCATACTAGTAGAATATTATAGGGGGCTCATTTCCAACTGATATTCACAACTCACAAGCACATCCGTGACTACTCTGATGTAACATTGTGTCTGATACAGAGTCTCTAGCTTCTCCAACAGAGGGAAAAAGACAAGTTTGATGTTGCTCTCAATTTAGAAAAAGTGTGTTTCTCTGCAGTGACCAAACGGGTACTTTTTTTTCTTCCTTTCTGTGACATGTGACACTACTTTGGGCATTTCACATTATTGGTCTCTTCCTTTTTATTTGGTCCAATTAAAGTTAAACCAATGCCGCCATGCATGTGAATGGTAAATACTGTACAATGGTATTTGATACTTCAAAAATTATAGAAATCATTTAACTCATCAAGCTAGTGTCTCGAAATATCAAAGACGTGATTTTTATTTTCGTATATATGGCGTCTAGAATTGATGGTCTAGTTTCAGACTTAGTTTTTTGAAAAAACAACGTGTAAATGCTAAAATTCACGAAGGGCTTGGGAATGGGACACCAGTAGCAAAAGTAATAGGAATAGAACAGTGGATTCGATGAACAAAAAAGAAAATGGAGAGAGAGATTGTGTGTTTTTATTGATAATTCGTGTTCACGATCATTTCAAAGTCTTCTTGAATGGAAAAGTATAGTGTTCTATATAATGAGACAACCTTTAAAATTAGTAGACTATTCTATAAAAGGAGACTTGGGTCTCCTTGAGCCTGAGGTCTATATGAGCATCTAGTCACCTTTGATTGGCATTCAGAGTCACAGATTGATTATAGAACCATGTTTAATAAGTAAAATGCATTAGTTGTCTGCTCTCAAGTTAGATAGGGTTGGAGAAGGGCAATAATTTATTATCTTTTGAGTGGGCTAAGTCACTCTTTGGGGAGCACAATACGATGAAAGTAAAAATTGTAAGTTGTGTACAGGGAGTGGGGACTTATTGTTATATTGACCTCTATAGTAGAATCGATCGGAAAATCCGAGAGGCAGTGGTTTACCTGCGGGGATGTCATCAGTTCTCGATTAAGAATCACATAGTGGGTTGGACCCTCAAAGCGCCTAGGGATCTATATGTCAATTTTCCCGTGAGTAACAACATGGGTGGTTCGAATGAGAACTTGGAGTAACTGGTAAAGTTGTTGCCATGTAACCGGGAGTTCATGGGTTCAAGCCGTGAAAAAGGCCTTTGGCAGAAATGCAAGGTAAGACTGCGTACAATAGACCCTTGTGGTCCGACCCTTTTCCGGATCCCGCGCATAGTGGGAGCTTAGCGCACCGGGATGCCTTTTTAACAACACGGGTGGTTCAAGATTATGTAATTCATCATGGAAGCATTCCGAGATAGCTTGTGTAAGGAAATAAAAAGAGTACCAACAGATTAAAAGCGAGAAAAAATCTCTATTTATTACAGGCCTATTTTCTCATAGCTGAAATTTGTTAAAAATATGTTTTTTAAGAAAACAAAAAGTCTCATTAGAGATTTTCTTCTCTTCAAGTCACTTTCCCAATGTTCTTTTTCAGACGGTGACAAAAAAATGTGACATAGCCTCCGTAATAGGACTTCCTTTTGGCACGTATTAGTATCTCATCAGGCCCCACTTCCCCTCCATATATACATTAACACACAAAATATTTGTTTGAAAAGAGTAGAAAGAAAAGGAAAAGAAATTTACCATGGGGTCTTTGTTTAATTTCGGCAAAATACTATGTTTCGGATGGACGAAATAGGTAATTAACATCCACGTTTTATAAAGCTAATTAAGTTTTATCTAGCGCTTTAAAGTTGTTAAGTATTTATTCATTTTGTAGTACAAAAGTAAAATTTTGACAAAAATATCCTCAGTTAAACACAAATTTCATAGATTATATATGTGGTTCAAACTTATAAAGGTTTGAACTCCATCAAAATTTGAAATTCCGGCAAATTTTCACATTTAGATTATGATGGTCGGAACTTACTCATGTCACGTTCCTAGTTTTAAACTTATAAAAATTTAAACTCCATAAATCGTTCATCGAGTCCTTCTTTGACTGCTAGGGGTAAGTTTGTCTATAACTTATTTCACATAAAAATGACTAATTTCATATTACATATGAAATTTTGCTTAAATTTTGATTGCCGGCTCAAAAAACTGACAATCTAACCTATTTTTCTTTTCTTGAAATAACATTTTTCTTTTGAGGCCTTGAAAACATTTTTAGAGAAAGTTTTGACCGAATTAAAAAGTAATATTGACATGTTAATTCGAATTTATCGGAGCCAAAGGGCAAAATGGCTCAATTTTTCTCATGACTTCCCCAACCCCGCATGATTTGTCTTTTAACTACAAATAAATACTTAGATTTGGTGTGTAAAAACAATTTTTTTGTAACAGAAAATAAGTTAACTATGCTTCTACATTACAAAAAAATAAGAACATAAGCAAATGCTAAATTAGACAAAACAACAGAAAACATATTGTACATTTTAATATTTTCTTTTCTCATTATACATTAAATAATCTTGAGTTGTGTGCATAGGCTGAAGATACCCACTTGGGTCTTTTAGTTACAATACAAGTGCTACTTCTGAGTATTTCTGGATTAATTACTGTCTGATTATTCCCTTTTAACTAACCTAATCCTTGGTCTTTGCGAACACTGACATTTTCAACGTACTCAGGTTGGCTTCTGCTGTAGTTTCCTTGAAAAAATACTAATACTGAGTTACTGACAATTAAGAGTTTCTTTTTATTGCTTTCATTTCAGAATTAAAAGAAATAAATTTTTGATTATTCTTATTGAATAAATAAATATATATATAAGTTATAATTTTTAAATATGAAAAATTATATTTCTACTATACTTTTAATATCCAAATTTTACTTGTGCAAGAATTTTACAATTATAGTAATTATACAACATAATTAACTATTATTTTTGGTACACTAATTTTGGAAACCATTGATATACACGGTATATTCTATCACACCCCCGCAGTCATAGTGGACGGTTGTCGTGCGCTGAGACTGTCCCTAAAATTTTCAAATAAAATTGAGGGAAGGCCCTTCGTAAAGATGTCATCAATTTGGTATATGGAGGGCACATGTAAGATACTTACTTGTCCACGAGCTACCTTTTCGCGAACAAAGTGAATATCCATCTCGATATGTTTAGTGCGTTGATGATGGACCGGATTTTCAGAGAGATAGATTGCACTAACATTATCACAGTAGACCAAGGTAGCTTTCTGAATAGAAAAATGTAGTTCTAATAGAAGATTACGCATCCAACATGATTCAGACACCACATTGGCTACCCCTCGATACTCGGCCTCGACACTGGATCGCGATAATGTAGCCTGGCGTTTTGCGGACCACGAGACGAAGTTGGGGTGGGCAAAAAATCTGAAGAACCAAAAAAATCGAACAAAATCGGTTGTTCGGTTCAGCTTTTATGTAAGTCGAATGCGGCATGAACTTGATTAATATATCATGGAAGCATTGACATAAAATGTAGGGAGATAAAGTAGTTGTAGATTGGTAAAACTTTAAATGGTCATAACTTTGCGCTCGGATGTCCGTTTTACCCATTTTTTTTAATTTTGGGCATTTTTTCGAGATGGGACCGGCCAAACCGTCAATTTGTATTTTCCCCCAAATCGATTTCTAATTTTTCTTTTTCTTTAGTAAACATCTCACGATACACAATAGATTTCAACGTCGAAATTTCATGATAGTGTAGGTGTGAATGTCAATTACAGTTTTGGAAATTCATTTTTTTAAAAATAAATAATTACATGATCCGACCCGTCCCGACCCACTAAAAAACACGATACAATCTAATACGTTCAGCGATATAAACCGAATATCTCGGGTTTTTTTTAAAGTTGGATTCGGTTTTTTTTTAAAAAAATGATTTTTATCCGGTTCATATTTTTCAGATACAAAACCGATATGAACTGATATACGCCCACTCCTAAGACCAAGTTATCTCCAAGAAACATACAATAACCAGAGGTTGAACGTTTGGTAACTGGATAGCCACCCCAATTATCATCTGTATAAGACACAAATGTAGAAACGGGCGATGGATACAAATGCAAGCCATAATCAAGTGTGCTCTGGATGTATTATATAATGCGTTTGAGCGCATGCATGTGCTCAATCTGTGGATCATGCATAAACAAACACACATGCTGAACTGCATATGTAATGTCAGGTCTTGTGAACGTAATAACTGAAGTGCCCCTGCAGGCTGCGGTAGTGAGTGGGATCCTCATTTGGTGTGCTATAATTAGCACTCATCTTCGATTTGATATCAACCGGAGTGGAAGTGGACTTACAAGATGACATAGCACCTCTCTCAATGATCAGCCGCATACTTCATCTGTGATAAAAATAGACGAGTGACAGCGATACCCAAGAAATAACTTAAGGGCCCCAAGTCTTTCATAGCAAACTCTGAACTGAGTAGTGACATGATAGACTTGCGCAGATTATTAGAAGAAGCGGTCAAGATAATATCATCCACATACAATAAGATGTATGCCAGAGAAATACCACGACGATATATGAACACAGAATGATCAGACATGCTGTAAGAAAACTCAATAGTAGATACATAATCTGCAAACCGTTTATACCAAACCCGTGGAGCTTGCTTAAGTCCATACAAGGACTTCACCAAATAGACATGATGAAGATAATTAAGGTCTCTAAACCCCAAGGGCTGATGCATGCATACTGTCTCCTTAAGCTCACGTGTAAGAAAATATTCTTCACATCTAACTAATGAATTGGTCATGCTTTTGAGAGTGCCAAACTAAGAACAGTGCGAATGGTAGCCGGTTTGACCACCAGACTAAATGTCTCACCACAATCCACGCCAACATATTGAGTTTTACCATCACCTACAAGTAGAGTTGGTAGTGGATCCTGGACCCGATCCAGATCCGGTGGATCCAGATCCTTTTATAGGATATGGATTTTCAAAATTTGGACCCGACATATCCGGATCGGACCCGGATCCGTTTCTACCGGATCAGATCTGGAACTGGATCTTGTATTTGAGATCCGTATCATGTCCAGGTCCGACCCGTGGATCTATTTTTTATTAAATATATTCATAATCTATAATGTAATTTTATAAGTGTTTTCTTAAAATTGCTAAGCACATCCTTGCAAGTTTAATTCTCAAAAGAAGTTTAATTTATCTCCGCGTTAACTCAAAAACCAAAAAATAAAGAGGTAACTTCGATAATAAAATCAATGTTATATTAGTGAATGACTAACATCTCCATAGATAAGTAGTTAAAATTATATTCACTTCATTTGTGAAGATTCCAAGCAAATGCAAGTTCTTGCATTGTGGAAATACTAGTCAGCATTTTCCACAACTATTGTCATTGTCCAACATTTTCAATTAATAGCTCACAATCAAAATGAGACAACGAACAAAATATCTCATATGAACATTTCAAAATTGAAACACAATAAACTGTTAGCTAAGTAAAAATCGTTTGTCAGTTCAAAAAAAAAATTCTTAGCAAGATAATTTTTTTTACATGTGGATCCAGATCCGATCCGTGGATCCAGATTCGGATCTGGATCCAGGTATGAAAAATGGATATGGATCTGGATCTGGCTCTAGTAGGATCCGATCCAGATCCGATCCATTGCCATCCCTACCTACAAGACGAGTCTTATGCCTCTCAAAAAAATCGTCAGAATTTTCTTTATGAGTAAAAATCCACATAGACCGAATAATATTAACACCAGAAGGACGGAGCACTAACTCCCACGTCTTATTTTCAATAAGAGCATTATATTCGCCGTTCATAACCAATTTCCAATTCGGGTCATGTAATGCAATTACGTGGTAGTGGGGATTTATGGACATTAGAATTGAGATTAAAATGTCGTTTTAATTTTAAAATACTCATTTGGCTACGAGTAACATACCCTTAACTCGAGGTAGAATTGAGTGGATTTTTGGAAATATGCGGGAGGATGACAGACTGGCCAACAGGCACTGGGCCTGCTTGCCCAACGCTGGAAATATGAGCTGAAGCCAACACGGGTTGGTAAGGCAGATCTGAAGCAGTTATGGGGTGGTCTTGCGGAACAGTACCCAGATTGGGACTGGGCCGTGATGTTGGTCCACTGGACAGACCCGTAGGTCTAGTGGTATCAGTGTTTTGCGGGCCAGTAGGCAGTGGGCTTACTGGCGTGATTTGGTCACGGGACAAGTCGAAAAAATGATGGATAATATATGGTGAGAAATATCTAAAAAATTGTACGAACTAGGTCCGGGATGACACACTTTAGCAAACGGAAATTGAGTTTCATAAAAAATAACACGGCGACTCATTATGATTTTATTAGACGACAAATCAAAACATTTGTAACCACGATGATTAGACGAATAACCCAAAAACACACAAGCGGTAGAACGAGTTCGAAGTTTGTTTATTGTAGTTGACGGGAAAAATGGATAGCATTAACACCCAAAGACCCTAAGATGTGAATACGAAAGATCTTTATTATAAAGAAGTTTAAGGGAAGATTCATATGCTAATCCTTTGGTAGGAAGTATGTTAAGAAGATAAGTAGCTATTTGTAGTGCATGATGTCAAAAAGAAGGAGGCACGGAAGCATGAGCTAATAAAGTTCGGACAATATTATTAATGGTACGAATCTTTCGTTCGGCTTTCCCATTTTGGGAGGACGTATGAGGACAAGAAAAATGAAAAACTATGCCATGAGTATCACAATTCCGAAATAACCCATTATAGTATTCCTTGCCATTATCATGAATAGGTATATATATCATTGATTATTCTTATTGAATGAATAGATATATATACAAGTTAAAATCTCAATATGAAAAATCATATTCCTACTAAACTTCTACTATCCTAATTCAACTTGTACCAAAATTCTACAATTATGATAATTATACAACATATATAACTACTATTTTTGGCAAACTAATTTCGGAAACCGTGTATATTGATATTCTATCATGACTAAATAACAATAAGATATCTAATAGTATTAAAGAGGAATATATAAACACTTGTAGAATTTTAAAATAATTTTGGTTCAGTTTTATATAGGAGACTCCTGTATACCGGGACGTAAAGCTGTATTATTCAGGATAATAGACAAAGTTACTTTTGGTAAAAAAAAAAACTTATACTTGCGAAGTTAATTTTGGGACAAATTATGCTGTCACAATTTTTCTGTTCGTCTTGGAAAGGGTGCTCTACGTTGCCTGCGCTTCACGAGGTCAACTATATATAATTCAATTAATTTTAGAAGATTATTTATAGTAGTATTTTGTTTAACATGTACTACAAAATTGTAGTAATAGTAACCGACCTTTTACTTGAGAAACTAGCTAGATTAACATAATTTTGATTTGAAATATAAGGATCAAATTATGTAATTTTTAGTGAATCTCATACATCAATTTTCTAGAAAATATTTTAACTTTTAAGTTTGAAGACTGAACAAATTATATGAGAAACTTGTAGATGTTATAATTAAAAAATTTAAAAAGTACTTTAATATCAGAATCTAATAAATAATTTTGACTTCCTAAATATTAATCTGTCATATAAAATAATATGATGAAATTTTGTATGGGTCAATTAACTTGAATGGGTAGTAATAAGACATAGAAAGATATTTTGATCATATTCACGGTCTACATTAAATCAATAATATAACATTGTCTACCTATATTTTTATTACTTAATCGTAATAATTTAAGTATATTTTTATTTCCAATTTCATTGCTTAATCATACTAATACAATGTGCACGGGCACAAACATACAAAACCTGAACTCTCGTGAATGGTCTATGCACCTAACAAAATTTCTATTTTCTATATATAATTCATACAAAATTCATCAATATAAACATTTAATTTGGTACAAATTATACCGTTCATGAATGTGATTATTAATTCATAATACGCTAGAGTGTGCAGCTATATTTGTCCCCATCCTAAAAACTAGTATAAAGTACAAACAAAAACTTAGGAAAGACACAAAGAAAACCATATTTGACTACACATAAACGTGCTTACAGAGGAATTTCTTATATAAGTATCCTAAATTAATTATCAAGAAATGTACCACTCTACTTTGTAGTGACTGTAAAATCTTTAAAAATGCATGCAGCTTCTTCAACTCCACCATTTTCTTGAAAAATCAGCAAAAAAATTGCCATGGGAATTACAAATACAGTGCAGAGTTCATGGTGGCTTCTTGTATTCATGGTGTTTCTTCTCTTCCATTCATCACATGAGTTCTTGGAATCTTCACAATATGAAGCCATAGTGAAAATCAAACAGCTTTTGAACTTCCCACAAGATTTGAGTAGCTGGAGTGACAACACAGATTTTTGCAACAGTGAGCCAAACACAGCCTTAACACTCATGTGTTATGAAGATAACATAACACAGCTTCATATTTCTGGTTACAACTGGTTTCCTAATTTGCCTCAGGGCTTTTCTACTGACACCCTTTTCTCTAATCTTGCTCTTTTGCCTAATTTAAAGGTTCTTTCTTTAGTTTCTTTGGGTTTGAGAGGAACTTTACCTAAAAATATTGGCTTTTTATCTTCTTTGGAAATTGTTAATATCAGTTCAAATTTCTTTTATGGTGAGATTCCTGAAGAAATTTCATATTTAAAGGGACTTCAGACACTTATTTTGGATGATAATATGTTCACAGGTCAAGTTCCTGAAGGGGTAGGTTCACTTCCTTCTTTGTCTGTTTTGAGTTTCAAGAACAATTCTTTTTCTGGTTCATTGCCTAATTCTTTGTCCAGTTTACAAACCCTAAGAATCCTTTCTCTTTCTGGTAATAAATTTTCTGGGGTTGTCCCAAACCTTCAAAATCTGTCAAATCTGCAAGTTCTTGATTTGGAAAGTAACAATCTTGGACCTAATTTCCCTAATCTTCCAACAAAGTTGGTGTCTTTGGTACTTAGGAAGAACAAGTTCAGTTTAGGGGTTCCAAAAGAACTGAGTTCCTGTTATCAGTTGAAGAAACTGGATATTTCTTCTAATGAGCTTGTTGGACCCTTTTCACCAACAATTTTATCACTGCCATCATTAAACTATTTGGATATTTCTGGAAATAAACTAACTGGGAATCTTCTAAAGAATGTGACATGTAGTCAAGACCTTTCTTTTGTGAATCTATCATCAAATTACTTGACAGGGGAGTTGCCTTCTTGTTTGCACCCTAGTTCTGGTTCCAAGATTGTATTCTTTTCTGGGAATTGTCTGTCGAATAGAGAGCGATGGCAACATCCTTATTCATTTTGCCATAATGAAGCTTTGGCTGTTAGTATTGAGCCTCATAATAAGGAAAAGGTTAAAGGGGGAAATGGTAAAGCTGTTCTTGCATCAAGTACGGTAGGAGGTTTTGTTGGAGTAATAGCGATTATTGGTTTGGCTTTCGTGGTTTTTAAAAGAGAGTATGCCAAGAAGAAAGCTAACAAAACCCCTCAAACAATACTGATACTTGAAAAGGTCTCTCCTGCCCACACTCTTAAGCTGCTTAATGATGCAAGTAAGCTCTCTCTTTATGTTAATGATTTCAACTTGTGAAAGTTTCTGGATCCTGCAAATTGTAAAACTAATGTTCTGTCATTGTACTTGAAAAGTCTATATAAACATTTGAATTTATACATTATTCCCCAAAAGGAGTTTATACAGTCAAACCACTCTACAACATAGTTTGTTTCGATGTTTTTGGCTGCTATAGCAAAATGTTGTTATAGAGAACATATAATATAACATAATATAAAAGATCGATTCCACAAAAAATTTGACTGTTATAGTGAAATGTTGTTATAGAGAGGTCTGACTGTATATAATTGAACATATCAATTTCCTACAGGAAATTGTCCAATACTGTATTGGAAGAACTCTGTTCTTGCCTAAATTTTAAGATGGTATCTTGATTTTTGATTCTTGACAGGGTATATTTCTGAAACGAGGAAGTTGGGACTGCTTGGGGCCCCTCCATATCGAACGTTTGTCTTGGATGAGCTTCGAGAGGCCACTAGTAACTTTGATTTATCAAATCTAATCGGTGCAAGTTCCAGTGGGCAGGTACGCATTTCCTTACTAATACTGTAAGGCCATTTGAACAATGTTTAGTGCACATTCCTCGATTCTCTTGCATCTATGTTGAATGCTGATTGTGCTTTTCTGTATTCTGAATAATAGATTTACAAAGGACGGCTCACGGATGGAACAGCAGTAGCTATAAGAAGCATAAAAATGAGGAAGAGGCACAACGTCCAGTCCTACACTCATCACCTAGGGCGTATTTCAAAGATCAGATACTGCCATTTAGTTAGTACTATTGGACACTGCTTTGAATGCTATCAAGATGACTCAAGTGTTAGCCGAATATGTTTAGTCTTTGAATTCGTGCCAAATGGGACATTGCGGGGGGTCATATCAGGTATATACTCTAGAAAAGTTCATCTGATTCGCGAGTTGTCCTTTGGCATAACAATTGCAACAATTAATAATTTGTTAGAGTAATTATGGGGATATCAGATAATTACCTCTCATTTATTATAATTGATAATGTAATATAATGTAATTATTATGATTGTAATTAGTATCATATAATTTAGGTAAGGTAGATTAGTCTTCCATAATTCAAGCTTAGAATGATTGTATATATATATATATATATATTGTATCTTTGGGAGAATATTAATCAAGGAATTAATCTTCCTACATGGTATCAAGAGTCAAACATCCTTTGCCCTAATTCTAAACTCTCCCACCGAATTCTCTCCCTTTCTTCTCCTAAAATTTTCAGCCCCCCCCTCCTAAAACCCTAAACTACTTCTTTCTCCACACAAAACCCTAGCCGAAACCCTAATACCATCCCCCTCGGCTAGCTTCTATCCCAAACCCTAAGAGTTCTCTTTTTCCACAACCAACACATCAAACACTACTTCTTTCATTCTCTAGTTTGATTTCTTGTGGACCAATGGCGGAAAAACAAATATTTCATCCCGCTCTTGCCGTTAATAACGTCAAGAATTTTATCTCCATAACTCTCGAAATGGAGAAAGGGCAGTGTACCTCTTGGGCAGAACTTTTCAAAATTCACAGTCGCGCTTATGAGGTGATTGACCATATTATTCCATCCGAGTCCCCATCGGATACCACTACGGTGGACAAGAAATTATGATCTCGATTAGATGCTATAGTCCTTCAATGGATTTATGACACAATTTCGAATGATCTTCTCCATACCATCTTAGAACCAAATTCTACGGCACAACAGGCGTGGGAACGATTACAAAACATTTTTCAAGATAACAAAATTTCTAGGGCAGTTTATCTTGAACACCAATTTACAAATGTTAAATTGGATGACTTTTTCAACATCTCCGCCTATTGTCAAGAATTAAAGGTACTTGCAGACTAACAGTCCAACGTTGGTTCGCCCGTGACAAATCAAAGGTTGGTTCTTCAGTTGATTGTGGGGTTGAATGAACAATATGATGGTGTTGCTATGTTCATTCAGCAAAGCAATCCGTTGCCTCCCTTTTACGAGGCCCGTTCGAGGTTAATTCTCGAGGAAACACGGAAAGCAAAGCAAGCATCCTCGGGAGCAACCACCGCTGGAACCGCTCTCGTCTCCACCAACTCATCTTCCACTGATTTGGAGCCCCAAAATTCTGGTTCAGGGAGCCACGGTAATCGTTCTAATAATAGTAAAAAACGGGGTTCAAACCGTAACAATAAAGGAAAAAATAATGGTGGAAATGGACGGGGAAGGGGAGGTGGCCACTGCGGGCGGCAGTGGCCAGTCCGGGTAGTGGCGGGCTGGCAGTGGGGGCAGTACCCACCGTGGGCCCGGCTCCACAGTGGGCTGCCCCGCCCTGTCCATATCCGACCTCTTCATGGGCCCGGCCTCCTCCCTTTTCAAATCGCCAACCCGGTATTCTCGGATCTCATCCACAACATGCGTTTGCGGCTCAGGCACCATCTTCTGTTGGTTATGCACCACAGACATTGAACAGGTCATGAATAACATGCATCTAAGTGTTCCCGATGAGTCATGGTACATGGACACAGGGGCTACGTCACACATGACGGCATCTCAAGGTAATCTCTCGTCTTATTGTAATATGAGCAATACTAAAAATATTATTGTCGGCAGTGAGCAAGAAATTTCAATTCGTGGTATTGGTCATATAACACTACCCTCCCCATACCCACCTTTACACTTGAAAAACGTATTACATGCACCAAATCTAATTAAAAACTTGATCTCTGTTAGACGTTTTACAATTGACAATAATGTTTCTGTAGATTTTGATCATTTTGGCTTTTCTGTGAAGGATTTTCAGACGGGGATGCCACTTATGAGATGCAATAACACGAGGGACTTATATCCCATCACCTCTGTTTCCAAAAATAGCATGAACAAACCATCAACCTTTGCTGCCATTTCTCCTACTCTATGGCACAATAGATTGCGATGCCCAGGAGCACAAGTTTTTAATAATTTTAGGAAGAATAATTTGGTTTTGTGTAATAAATCTTTGGACTCTTTTGTTTGCCAATCTTGCGTGTTTGGTAAACATGTTAAGCTTCCTTTTGCCTCTTTTAATTCTCATACTTATATGCCATTTGATATTATGCATGGTGATTTGTGGACATCACCCGTTTTGAGTTCTGCAGGTCATAAATACTATATGCTCATTGTAGATTATTATTCAAATTTTTTGTGGACTTTTCGATGGGGACATAAATCACAAACATACACCATTTTAAAACAATTTAGTGTTTTTATCAAAACTCAATTTGGCAAAAGCACTAAATGTTTTCAATGTGACAATGGGGGAATTCATAAATGCCCATTTACTGATTTCTGTCACCAACATGGGATGTCTTTGCGTCTTTCGTGTCCACATACCCACAAAATGGGAAAGCCGAAAGAAAAATTCGAACAATTAATAATATGATTCGCTCTCTTTAAATTCTTCCACACCACCAAAGTTTTGGCACCATGCACTTCAAATGGCTACCTACCTTTTAAATATTCTTCCTAGTAAATTGCTACCAACGTGTCTCCTACACAAATGTTGTTGGAAATTTGCCTTTGGTGGGGAGGTTGCATCCACCCATATTTAATGACTTAAACACTAGGGTTCCGCATGTTGGAGGTTTTGTCTCTTCACACGTGCATAATCTACTAAGTGATTAGATGACCGTAGGGCCAAGGATCGTCAAATTTCGTTAAGAAATGAAAGAGATATTGGTCCACGAAGTAAGGTGTTTGAGACATGAAAATATGGTGTGGGACAAATCTATCACATCGGTGGGAAAATGAAGAATTGTTCTTTTTATAAGCCTAAAAAATGGATAAACGTTTGGGACCCCAATGGGTAACCCATGTGTTTGAAGGAGGGAGGACCCAGGTGTGCTTGGGTTCGAGGCTAGCCCCACAAGCGCTGCCCATCCCGTCCGGGCTCGGGTCTCGGGCTGCAGGCTCCTGGGCTACTTCTGAGATTATCTTTTGGACCCCAAACTGTTTAGTATTTACAGTTTGGTCCATGGAGTTTCAGGAATGGTGGTCAGCAGTCAGAAAGCCAATAGTTTATGACATTAAACTTCTGAAACATTTTGCACTTACTACAAAACGTTTTTGGCCATGAATACCCATGAATACACCTCTTAAAGGACCTCTTAATCACCTCTCCTCCTCCTAAACGCTATTTATTGAGACCTTACTCTTGTTTGAGGGCAGTGGAAGAATAAAAAAAAAAGAGCAGCAAAAGCCATAAACGAAAAGAACAGAAACATAAACTGTTCTTTTTCCTCTAAATTTCCCATTCTTCAGCAAGTCGTTTCGTGTTTGTTTTCTTCGTCAGAATCAACCTATTTGCTTTTTAGTGTTGATTAGCTGTTGTTTTATCTTGGGAGACTATTGCACGCTAACGTAAAAGCATATATACGGGACAATCTTGTCTTAAAGACAGAGAACCATCTCTAGACTCCGTCAAAGTTGTAACAATCCAGATTTAGTATGTCTTGATTCAGGTTATCAAGATTCAAAGAACTTTATGCAAATTGGTATAAAGATTCAAGAACTCAAAAAGCTTGTTGTTGTCACAATTCTTATTTACTACAAGCTTGTCGCTATTGTAATCTTTATGGTTTATCCTTTCGAAGCACTTGTAATAGTTATTTACTATTCTCGTACTGCTTTGTTTCCAACAAATGTTATATCATCGTCTCCTCACGTCTTTTACACATTTGAGGATCTTTGGATGTTTGTGTTATCATTTATTTCTATCTACTTCCATTAACAAGTTGCAGGCTCGTTCTACTCTTTGTGTGTTTTTGGGATACCCACAAAATCATAGGGGATATAAATGTTATGATTTGACGAATGGAAAGATAATTGTCTGTCGTCATGTGATTTTTGATGAGTCTAAATTTTCGTTTGCTAAATCTCATGTGGCATCCTCACCTTCAAATAATTTTTTGGATACTAGACTACATTCTATTTTACACCACCATCTTAATGACCAAACACATGTGGAACCAACCCAACAAAATGCCCAACACTTTTCGGCCCAACCACAAAATGGGGTTGGATCGGAGACCTCGGCCCAATCCTGTTTCCGTGGCTGTCCGGCCCATGTAATGCAGTCTACAACCACACCCTTAGCCCAAAGCATTCCCGGAGCTCAGCCTCATACCACAACGGCTACACCTAGTCACTTGGGCCTCCAGCCTTCATCTCGGCCCAATGTTATACTCGAGAACCAAACTACCCAACCAGTGACGGACCAGCCTCGGACCATTGAAATTCGTGCCATGCATTGGATCTTTCGGCCCAAACGTCATTTTAACCTACTATCCTTTGTTCAACCATCACCTTTACCAAAAAATTCCAAAGCTGCCTTATCCGACTCGAATTGGAAAGCTGTCATGTTAGACGAATTTAATGCTCTTATTACAAATAAGACGTGGGAATGTGAACATCATTCGGTCTATGTGTTTTTTTTGTCATAAGAAAAATTCTTATGGTTCTTTTGCGAGATACAAAGCTCGTCTTGTTTGTGATGGCAGGTCTCAGCAGGTTGGGTTAGATTGTTTTGAAACGTTCAGTCCAGTGGTTAAGCCAGCAACTATCCGGACAGTTCTCAGCTTGGCTCTTTCCAAATCTTGGACCATTCACCAGTTAGATGTTTAAAATGCTTTCTTGCATGACAACTTACATGAGACAGTATACATGCATCAGCCGTTGGGTTTCCGCGATTATACCAGTCCATAACTCCATATCATGTTTGCCTATTGAAGAAATCCTTTTATGGTTTGAAACAAGCTCCTCGGGCATGGTACAACATATTTGCAAGATTTGTTTCCAAATTAGGATTCTCTCACAACAAGTCTGATAAGTCATTGTTCATTTATCGAAAAGGCGTTGACATGGCATATATTCTTTTGTATGTCGATGATATTATTCTCACAGCATCAATCGATTTCACTTCGCCAGTCCATTTTGTCCCTTCTTGCAGTTGAATTTGCAATGAAGGACTTGGGTCTATTGAATTATTTTCTTGGCATTGCTGTCTCCCAATATGCAGGTGGTCTGTTTCTCAGTCAAAAGAAATATGCCGAAAAAATAATTGACAAAGCAAGGATGTCGTCCTGCAAACCTTCACATACTCCAGTGGATACGATGGCGAAATTGAGTAATGATGCCGGAACTCCCTACAGTGATCCTACCCATTACCATAGCCTAGCAGGGGCCTTACAGTAAGTGACTTTTACAAGACCAAATATTTTCTATGCGATTCAATAAATTTGTTTATACATGCATGATCCGAAAGAAGAACATATGGGGCTCTCAAGAGAATTCTGCGGTATGTTAAAGGTACTCTTCATTTCAGACTTCATCTGTATAAGTCCTCCATCTCGAGTCTTTCTGCCTACACTAATGCGGATTGGGGTGACTGCCCAGACACACGTCGTTCCACTTCCGGCTATTGTTTGTTCTTGTGTGACAATCTCATTTCATGGTCATCTAAACGTCAGTCCACACTGTCTCGGTCGAGTGCAGAGGCAGAATACCGAGGGGTGGCCAATGTTGTTGCTGAATCATGTTGGCTACGTAATCTACTACTGGAGCTCCATTGTCCGATTGAAAAGGCAACAGTGGTGTATTGTGACAATGTGAGTGCGATCTACTTATCTGGCAATCATGTTCAGCATCAACGCACGAAACACATTGAAATGTATATCTTATTTGTCCGAGAAAATGTTGCCCGTGGTCAAGTCCGTGTTCTCCATGTACCGTCCTGTTATCAGATAGCTGACATCTTCACAAAAGGTCTTCCGCGCGTACTTTTTGATGATTTCAGGGACAATCTCAGCATCCGAGAACCTTCAGCTAAGACTGTGGGGACTATTAGAGTAATACCTCTCATTTATTATAATTGATAATGTAATATACTGTAATTATGTAATTATTATGATTGTAATTAGTATCATATAATTTAGGTAAGGTAGATTAATCTTCCATAATTCAAGCTTAGGATGATTGTATATATATTGTATCTTTGGGAGAATAGTAATCAAGGAATTAATCTTCCTACATTATTGAGCAGTTAGTTTTAGCTATTTGACTATTTCTACCATATTACATAAATCATACTGAGTCGGCAAGTAAATGAATTTTGGTGCATTAAAGCCTAAGACAGACGTTGTTGTATCTTTGAAATTTTGTAACGACCCATTTCATATTGTTTTGATACATGTATAACTAGATTGTCCTCAATCATGACAACTACCTACTACATTTTACTGCTTCTTAAAAGTGCTGATGAATTTTTAGGGGACACAAAATGCTTTTAATCATTTTCTCCTATATTAGGCAACTCGCCATTGTACTGTCTTTTAGACAGTTGTGCTAAGTTCTTATTCTGGACTTCTTTGCAAATGCTCGGTTTTGTAGATGCAAATTCAGCTCAAAAGTTTACATGGACACAAAGGATGGGAGCTGCAATAGGGATAGCAAAGGGAATTCAGTTCCTTCATACTGGAATAGTACCAGGGATATTCTCCAATCAATTGAAGATAACAGATGTCTTGCTGGATCAGAATCTCCATGTAAAGATTAGCAAATACAATCTGCCTTTGTTAATTGAAAATAAGAAAATGGTATGCAAACCTCTCTTCTCTACTATATTCTCTATTAATCACTCATTTCATTCTTGAGCATTTATCGTTTCGTTATTGCAACTGTTATAAGGATTCTGGATCATCTTCTAGTGGATCAAAGGGAAATGATGGGCGAAGGTAAATGATCTCATCATTCTCAGCTGTACATTTTAGGTCTTCATTGATTTTCTCTTTTATGGTTCGATTCCAGAAGCACTTATTGGAAACTAATCTTTGTCATACTTCTAAATGCAAATTGGTGTAAAAATGTTTTAGGGAGTCCAAGTGTATGAAACCCACTTTGATTTATTTTTCAATTCAGTTTTTTTGACAGGCAGTAAACTGTTGCAAGTTTTTCTTTTCTTCCCCCATTGAGAGAGCAATACCTTTTTTGTTATCTTGCTGTACTAATATCAGAAACAGAAAAACTGGAGTTTCGTCGTGTTAATGAATTCCTTCTCCTATTAATATCTTCCTGAATGCAGGTTAAAATACGAGGAGAAGGACGATGTGTATGACTTCGGAGTAATCTTACTTGAAATCATAACGGGAAGGACAATAAATACAAAAAACGATATAGATGTTTCTAAAGACATTGTAAGAGTCACTTACGACGTTTCTCATTTATGAGAAATTCTTCAAGAAAAGATTCATGTCATCATGTTGAATCACTATTTTCTAAAACCCTTTCTTGTTGTTCTTATTTTAGCTAATAGTTAGCTTAACAGCTGACGAAATAGCTCGGAGGAACATCATTGATCCAGCTGTTCGAAACGAATGTTCAGATAGTTCGCTTAGGACGTTAATGGAGCTATGCATAAGATGCCTTTCAGATGAATCATCGGAACGTCCTTCTGTGGAAGACTTGATATGGAACTTGCAGTTTGCAGCTCAGGTCCAAGACCCTTGGAATAGAGACACATATGGCAACCAGGAGTCCCCTGGTCAAGTGTAAGAACTTATGCAAATATCCAATGATCAATTGACCTTTTCTTGTACAAAATGTAACATTATACTAGGATAATTAGTTTCATATATTTATTAGTCTCTATTGCAGCACTTCTCATCATTGATGGTCATGAGGTTTCAGTACTCTTTTGAGGATTACTCTACATTTCAGCCAAAATGTGATGTTTTTTTACTTTTTTGCAAAAAGATAGTGGAGCATTTTTGAAGGGACAACTGTGCCTCTTTACAACTACTAGAAAATGTTTTCCAAATTTTCCATGTTTGGTTGATCATTTTCTGAGAACATTTTCTCTAGGAAAAAAGTTCCTTAAAGTGAGGAAAGTAACTTCCCGAAAAAATGAAATAGGGAAATCAAGTTCCACAAGTGGTATACTACATTGATTGTCTCCTCGCCGCCCTTCAACACACCCCACCCCCATCTCCACCTCCTACTCTCATAGTATTTACTTAGATTATACGCTACTGTTTTTTGGATAATATTTTCTACTTGCGTACCAAACACCCAGAAAATAAGTATGAAAATCACTTATTTTTGAGAAAAAAACATTTTACTTCATACCAAACACATCCAAATTGTCCATGCAATAATTAAATACCTTTTATACTATCTATGTCTAAAATAACAACTCTAATATATCATCTTACAGGGTTTTGGGGTTAAGTATTAGGGATGTTTATCAGATCTCACTTTAGATCAAACCCAACCTAAGTTCGTAACCAGTAATGGGCTTGTTTGCTAATCCATTTGTGATATTCTTGGGCTCTGTTACGGAGATGGCCCAAGTTTCATGATTCAAATCAGTTTGTTAAGCATATTTCTCAATGAGATCACATCACAAGCAGCAATATCAACTTCTAAGCTAGTCTAAGTTGTGGCAAATGAATACTTGATTTATTACACTGTATATTTTCATTTTATATGAGAATATTTAACTGGATAAAGAATTCAAGGAATTTTGACTTATATGTCTTATTAGTAATCGTGAAAGAAACTATGGAGGTATAGGTTTGAAAAGTTAATTTAATAGAGAAATCATCACATCAAAAATTAAATTTGAATAATCTCATAATATAATTTTAAGTTATAGAACTCGAATGATGTCAAACAATTTTTAAAATTTACTAAAGCGACAAGTTTTTCTGAATTGGAAGGGCAAGAAGCGCAACTAAAAGAGAACTTTCTTTCTCTTTATGGTAACCAATTCATTTTCAAATATAGTTGGGAGACTTTACCCAAGAAATGGGTTGAAAAAATGGAAAGATCTGAACATTTGGAATAGATCTAATACCAATACGGACTACCTATTTCAATTGTTGTGCTGGAGTGTTTTTTTTTTTTCTTTCTATTTGGACCAGCTATATAATCTAGAAGATATTATAGAAAAAATAGAAACAAGATTCTGAATAATCCATCATTTTCAGAACCTTAGCTTGCAGATTGTGAAATATAAGAAACTATTATAGCGCAAAGAGAGGTGTTAATTTTTATAGTTGTGATGTCCATGATAGTTTGTTTGTAGCTCGACTAATTCCACGGGATATCTGCTATCTCTTACTAACACAGGTATCAGATAACTCTATTCACCAAAATTTGAACATACTTGAAGAAATCACTTAATATTTTTACCTCATTTGAAAATAGGAAGATGCTTTTATGAAAACTTCTAAATAGAATATGAGAAAAGTCGTAAAGACTCGTTCAACCATTATTTCTTTTCACAAGATAGCATGTTACGTTTCAAAAGGGGAACTGAATTTATGGAAATTCATGTGGGGGTGGATTCTTTGTTTCATGACATTCATAAGTTACAAATTTCAAACTTTGACTTTATGAACTCATTCATTTATTAGGCCTAGATGTTGACTTCTCTCAAGTAAAACGGACAGGCCACTTTACACATTTCTTGGCAGTCATCACGACCTTTATCATTCTCAATTACTAATTTTTGCTCGAACAATGTATAGATGTACAATTTATGTTTTGAAAAGTATATATCACACTTTCTGAACTTACTGATTTGGATTCTAAATTCACCTCTTCTCTACCACATAACGTACTCTTCAAAACACATAATGCATAATTATTATTTTGAACCATCTTTAGTCTGAACGTGTTGACCAAGCCCCCCATAACTCTCACCAACAAATGTGGTTGACTATGAAGCCTACCACACATGATTCTTGATTTTGTAAACAAATTACATAAAAGTATGATTAAATTAGCAGTCAAGCATAATACATGCAAGTTGATCAATAATTCATTACATAAAGTTTAGTTAAACGAAATTCATTAAGTTTGTCACTTGGAGGGGCAGGGGGTTGTTTAGGGCAAACCCTGTATAATCTCCAACCAAAAGACTCACATGCAGAAACCTAGAAAACAAAAACTTCCTTATCAATGTAAACCTTAGAAGGATATCAATGATCCTTAAATACAACGAACAAATTTAGAATTCATTGGTCTGGTAACACCATGCAAGGAGTAGCATAAATTGAAGAAAAGTGTAACAAGGTGCAATAATTTTGAAGAAGACAGGGAAGTAACATTTAACAAAAACTTTAGTGTGTATGATCTTTCTATTGATGAAAATTGGTGTTACATAAGGGTATATATAACCAGTATTGTACAATTTGCTAATGTACAATTAATGTGCATGAATAGCAAAGAATGGACCTGAATACTAACTACTCTATCCTTTGGATAGCAAACAAACAAAATCTGGTAACAAGGAGATAATCTCCAAAGTAACCAAAAGAAATGTAAAACCTTTTTACAAGCAGAAGTGATAGAGAAGAGCCAGAAGGGCACCGAACAAAAAGCTCAATCATCTTCGAGGAGGGTCAACAATTGGATTCATTTCTAATTCTGCAGTCTGAGAGTCTCTTAAATTTCTGAACTTCTCTGCTTCTCTTGCAATCTGAATATCACAAGGTCTAGCATGCTGAATGAAAGCTTTGACGATAAAACGAGGAGCAAGTGCAGCTATTGTTATGGAAAGCAAGCACAACCAGAATTTAGCTTCTCCGGCTGCATGGAAAATGGCCCTGCAAAAATGATTTACATGCAAGTCAGTCTCTACTTAGTTCCCTGACTTAATAAGTTGATCAGCATAAATCAAGAGAATCCTAAAAACTTCTTACTTTGTTTCCCATTTGAGCTGGTAAAATATGAAGAAAAATTAAAACAAAAAAGATTTGATTTACAATAGCATAAATAAAATGGTCATCGTGATTCACTTTTAGCAAGTGCAGCTGCTGCATGGGTTCCAAGTTCTTGTCTTGCAGATTTAGTTAAATTTTGGAAGGGACAGGGCTCTGAAGACTGCATCTAAACATACATTACCATATGGGACATCTATTTTGCACGAGACATTAACAAAAGCAAAGCAGGTATTATTTGAAGCTAGCAGAATATGAATGATGACGAATTATCTCCTTCCAGTCTGTCTACTTATTTATTTTACTCTCTTTCTGTTGTAGTTGTATCAAGGGACTCAAAATACAGGCCAAGTGTGAAGAGTTCTCCAGACCTAGAGACAAGTTAACTATAAGAATGGAATTTAAGTCTTAGCTTCCATCAACTAAACAGCAGCTCTCACTCAAAGGGTCAAAGACACTAATTAAAGTACAGCAGATTGCAGTAAACTGCTGATAACAAATCCCACAACGTGGGGTGCAGTAAACTGCTGATCTGAAAAAAAATTACTTGACGGAATGAATTATGTTATTTCTGCTTCCATTTGCGTGCCTTGAGCGGGTCTATCAGAAACAACTTCTCTACCTCCCAAGGTAGGGGTAAGCTATGCGCACACTCTAACCCTCCCCAGACCCCTCTTGTGGGATTACACCGGGTATGTTGTTGTTGGAATGAATTATTTCTAGGGATTTTCTGTAGTACTGCATCTCAAACTAAAAGGTCACCTAGATTTTAAAGAAAAAGAAAGAAACCATCTTCAGAAACTAATTTTTTAAGTATGGATTTCTTCAGATTTTTAAGGTTTCAGCAATTTGCTCTGTTGACTAACAAGTTGTGTGAAAGAGTCTTTGAAAGTGCCTAAAACTGTATTCTATGAAGTGGCTAGACCTAGGACTCCCCAAAGCAAGAACAAAGTGGAAGAAATGAACAGGCCCAAAAAAGGAAAGCAGAGAGGATTCACTATGCATTTAAATATAAATACAGTATAAGCAAATGATGCGGAGTGTCCACACACAACAATATATACATTATCTAGAGGCAAACCAGCAGAGTGATCTTACCAGTATCCAGGTAGAAACGCCAGCGAGTCAATGACCATGACACAAATAAAAGTGGCTACTATAGATCCCCAAATGGCAGCATGAGTAATCCAAGACCAGCGGATCACATCCATTGCTAGATGTACATTGACCAAAATAACAACAGCAAGTGTCCATAGGTCTCCAATGCTTGAGATATCAACGTCACTTTCCCAGTATGCTAGAACAGGTACAAAGAAGGCCACTACACTTTGCCATAAGGTGTCAATCATGGTTACCCAGAATAATTTCTTATTATAGCCCTCTTGCCTTTGTCCGGCACCATAGAGTTGAGGATACTTCATAAGAGTCACCCTACTTAGATCCTTATCGAGAATGCCAACAACTATTGTGGGCACCGCAGTATAGATTATGGAGTATAACATGCTACTCCAGTCAGTTAGAGCAGTGGTCAAAGTGAAAGCTGTAAAGAGAGCATACCTGAGCAGATTAATTAAAAAGGGTCAGCTGGTGTTGAAAGGAAAATTCACAAAATTATTTCACAAATCCATACTTTGGTATTCTCCATTATGGACCACTAACATTCTATATGCAACTTTAGTCAGAAATTACCAAACAATCTGGCTAATGTCCCAATATATATTACTTATTTTGAGAATATATTACTCATTTACTACTTAATTCTTAGTAACTATAGTCCAACTTGACACCCGCCATTGAGTAAGTATTTTAAGCTATGTTTCTTTTTTAAACTTAGAAAGGTTTAGTGCTAATGCCTAAGCATATTTTCCACTGAATTATGTCCAAATTACAAAGTCCTAGAAATAGTGAGAAGCATGAGAGAGAATTGTACTCTTGCTACAAGTACACTTACCAGAATAAGACAAAAACAAGGATAGCATTTCTGTAGAAGTTGTATAATATCATGTAGCCCATTCGTTGATAATTCCAATGCCCATGAACCAACAGAAGAGGGACCAAGAATCTGAACTGTCCCATTGCAAAATCTGATGCCATCACAGCTTGACGTCCCTCTTGGCCACTGATGCCAATGCCCACATCAGCCATTTGGATCATTGACACATCATTTGCACCTGAAATCAGAACCATGAATTTTAGATAAGTATTACTTCTGTGATTTTTTTCTTTTGTCACTTGTCATATAGTTTTATTTCAGACAGTACAACTCCTAATGCCCCATCAGAAAAATTAATAACACTTACCATCCCCAATTGCAAGTGTCATGTCATCTGTGCGGTTCTTTATGAGAGCAACAATTCCGGCCTTTTGTAATGGGGCCACCCGACAACAGAGTACAACAGAACAATAACTGGCCAACTGGAATAGCTGCATTCAAATGATGAACATTTTTAAGTAAAGGGCATATGCAGAAGTACCGATGTATTTATGTCATTGTGTGTTAGATACAAACGCAGAGGGAGAGAGAGTTTAAGATCTATAAGCATTACCAGTTCCTCAAGTTCGCCATCAAGGACATAAACAAGGCTATTTCCATCAATAATTAAAGCAATTGGACTTGCTCTAGCTCCAGTATTTTCCTCAGCATTATGTGGCATTAGACTCTTACACCTAGACAGGGCAGCTTCCAAAGACCTTTTACATGAATCCTTAGATTTGTTATTTATCACAATCTGAGTCATATTGCTTGTTAAAAGTTTCGAGGAATAGCCAATTGAAATTGCAGTTTCTTGCTTGTCCCCAGTCAAAACCCAAACTTTAATGCCTGCCACTCTTAAAGACTCAATTGCTTCTGGAACACCTTCCTGCAGTTTATCTTCAATGCCAGAGGCACCTAATACGGTGAGGTTCTTTTCTACATTTCCAGCTACTTTCCGAAGTAGAGCTGCCCTACCGATCACAGCAGTGTTTGCTGCCTCATAAGAAGACTGCCATTCCTCAAATTCAGAAGCACTCATTTCCCTCATTCCCACTACAAGAGTTCTGAGACCCATTGAGGAATAAGTGTGTAGATGCAGTTCTGTTGCTCGTACTACATTCAAGCTTAATGATTTATCTATGATGCCAAACATGGTTGTATCGGCACCTTTTACAAAGACTTTTACTGTGTTGTCGGGGCAGCCTAATATTACTGACATCCTCTTCCGATCACTGTCAAATTCATGTAAGCCCAGTACATTGAACCTGCAATTACCATGAAAGGGGATTAGCGTCATTAGACTATGTCATAGGTAACTAAAACGACATCACATCAGGGACAGTGTGATATGAGAGTTGTATGACAGATAATTAGATACAGCTGAACCATCTGTTTATGCTAGAAAGTTCTTTCCAATATTTAAGGTTCAAATTTCCATCAGTCAAATGAAAAGAAAGCCACTTAATTCAAAGCTAAAATATAGAATTTCTGTTGAAGGTGTGTTTGCGCAGTCACAAATTTATAATTGATAAGCATGATTTTCCTAGCTTTAAGTAACACATACCTAACTACCATAATAAGGTTGGAAAAGTTAAACAAGCACAAAAGTTGAGGAAAGGGAAAAACTAAGTTAAACATTACCTTTGTCTTTCTCCTTGAACATCTATTACTATATGGCCTGATGTTCTCTCAATGAGCATAAACCCATAAGCAGCAGCTGCATAAACCAATGCCTGCTCATCCGGAGACTCTCCTTGGTGATCTACCAACTTCACAGCTGGATCAGATGTCTCCACAGCTAGAGGGACAATTGTGTTGCAAGCAGCTAATGCAAGGAAAAAATCATGAACATGTTTCCCTTCATCTGAATGCTTCCCATTTTTTGATATATTCAAAAGCACTGGATCAACCTTCACCTTCATTTTCGGCCTTAAAACCTGTCCGTCCACTAGCCAAATAAGAAAGAAAATATAAGTTCCACTGTTATAAAGCACTCGCCAACAAAGAAAATGTTATTATTCTTTGTCTAGTGCGGGGGGGGGGGGGGGATGATGAAAAGTTGTAGTACCTTGAACAGAGTATCCAGCTACTTCTTCTTGAGAATCTGATTTTCCACTACCATAATCTACACCCCAAATGCTTGCACATTGAAATTCCATCTTGTTCTCAGTTAAAGTACCAGTTTTGTCAGAGAAAACATATTTTATTTGGCCCAGATCCTCATTTATGTTGAGAGCCCTACACTGGAATCTTGAGTTTGAACTTTCATCATACATTCGAGTGTCTTGGATCATAAAGTAAGCCTGACCAACACGAACAAGCTCCATAGATATGTACAGTGATATAGGGATCATAATCTGATAGACGATGATACACATCAGAAAAGTAAACACTATTTCCAGTCCCCAGCCATAATAATTGTAGTCTTCAACTTTTTCTTCTGAGAAGTCCAATTTCCTGTAGAAGGGGATGGTATTTAACTCATCTTTGTGGTGCCTCAACCAAACACCGGCACAAATGGAGACAAGAGTACATAATGCAATAAGGAAGAAAGAGAGGATAATGATCTCCCTGTTCATGCGGGTCTCAAGACGGCTCCTCTTTGATGGAGCTCCAGAGTTGTTGAGCATAGCTTTAGTTTCTCTTCCGGCATAAACTGCAACTCCAATAGCACAATTAGTGTTCTTGAGCTCACATCCACGGAGGATTATATTTGAAGGTCCAAGAGAAACACGCTTTCCATCTATTTCCATATTAGCATGAAAACCATAAATGTTCCTATTTGGTTTCTCACATTTGATCATCCCATTAATTCCGTCCTTTTCTAGCATCTTCATTTGTGTCTCCTGCTTTGCATACCGTGTCTTCAGATTTGACTCCCCATCTAAATTAATAGTCTGGATATAAGCAACCCCAGTAGGGTCACTTGTCGAGAGCAATACCATATCACAAGGAATGGTACCACTTGATGAAATTTTTATGATTTCACCCACCTTTATATCCTTCCATTTTTTCTCTTGAAACTGACCATCCAACAACACCAATGCCAACCGGTTATTCTCAATCCTGTCAGACCGATGGCGCCTATAATCCTCATAAGCATCCTTAACTGCTGTAACTAACAGCACAAAAGCCAATGGAAGAATTGAAGCTCCTCGACCAAAGACAGCCAACATAGGAAGCTGATTAAGAATAGCAATCACCAGAAAGTATATGTATGCAACTCTGTGGAACTGCTCGAATATGTTTCGAGGCAAAAAGGTCACAAAAGAGTATTTCGCAGTCCTAATTGAATTACCCGAAAATTCAAACGTCTCGTTTGTCCTTTCAGGATCACTTAAATAAATAATTCTAGAATCCTCATCACTAATCTCTTTTTGAGAGGTTCCATACCCCTCAGAGTCAGCAGCCCGCGACCCATATCTCACAGATTTCGATCCTAAATCACCTAAATTCACCTCCCTTACAGAGCCCATACCAGATGCCCTTGACCTGTTTGATGAAATGCTTCTTAAAGAAGATGAATTCATCATAATTGAATCACCACCAGTGGGATTCTCCATATTAGTTGAATCCAACACAGATAATAATCTAATGTTACTAGGGATGGCTAATTCAGATCAACAACAACAACAACCCATCAAGCAGCTTAGAACTAAAATTAATCAGATTCATCTAAACCCCAGAGAGTAAATCACCAACCCAAAAATTTGATCTTTATAATCTCACAATATTCTACACCTTAAAGTCAACCATCAATAATCACTTAAAAACACAATCTTTACAGCAAAAAGAATACAATATCTCAATAAACAACAAAAGGGTGTTTAGCTAATTATGTAAATCAGGACTTACTTGTATGTGTGTAATAGATTAGTGTATAGGAGAAATGAAGCTGAGATTCTTTTGAGGGTATTTATGTGAGGTGGAATGAGAATAATAATACGTAAAATTGGAATATAAGTGAAGAAGAAATTCAAAGGTCAAAGGCATTGTTAGAAGCTGTTCTTGTTTGAAAAAATGGGGTGGGGGTGGGGGGCGAAATTTACAAGAAGATGGGAAATGGATTAAACAAAGAAATTGGTGTCGTTAATGGTAGGCTACAAATAGCAAAAAAACAAAGAAAATGAATTGAAAATTAGAGGGAATTGATTATAAAATTGTTTGTATATTGAAGTTGTTCTAGAAGAAAAGGCTGCTGCTGCAAATATTTTCATTTTCTACAGATGTTTGTTTGTCACTGTTCTTATGATTACTACTTTTGGAGTAGCATGCGGGAAGAGGGTTGGGGGGGGGGGGGGGGGGTAGTCCCATATAAGTTTGAAATTCAGAAAATTTCTGTTTCATTTTGGTTGGCTTTTTTATTTGTGAAATATTGCAGAAACATTTTCATGAACATCTCTGATTAGATTCTTTCGATAAGTTTCCTAAAGAAGTGGTTTAGGTGAAATTAAAAAAAAAAAAGTTATTTTGTTACTCATAAAGTATTTATAGATCCGTTAACTATGTCGTTATGTCCGATACATAATCAAAAATGATCTAGTTATGATAAATATAATGAAAGTCGTTTTGATCTTATATTGACATGATTGATCAATGAGATTACGTGATTGAAAAAATTAGAGGATGAGTCGGAGGCTTTTATTTGTGAAACATTTCTAATATATTGTAAAATTATTTTTCAAAAAATATCTACTTTAAGTCTTTTCCAAGAAATTCTTTAAAGTTGTTTGGGAGTGTTATTATTCAATGAAAAGTTTTTCCTTCATAAAGAAAATACTCATTGGTCGTCAAAAGAAAACATACAACTATCCAAACACTTTTTTAGCACAAACTTTTTTTCCTCAAAAAATATGTTTAAATACTTTGTTGTGATTAATTTTGGGTAAATAGATGATAGTACAAGAATTTGAAAAATGGTTATAACCCAATTATTTATTAAATTCATAAATATTGATGTCAAATACTTAATTTCAAACACTAGATATCCTATATTCTTATATCAATAACATTCAGTAGTACACCATTAATCAATGGAGATATAGTAAAATCCAATGTGTAAGAGTTTATCTAATGACCAACTTAAGTATAGTAAGAACATTAACTAGAATCTAATAGTAATGTCTTATTAAGAAAGAATTTAAAAGAGCCGTCTCATGAGAACTTGTTAGTAGTAAATTTGTTTATAATTTATATCTTATTAATTTTTCCGCTTGTTTAAATCTAATATTTTATTTCTCTAAGGTATCGTCGGGTTTTCAACATGGAGCCAAAAAAATATAATCATGAAATATAATATTTAAAAAAAAAAAAACAGTTTCTATTGTACCATGGACACTAGTAGGGGTGTTTAGAGTTGTTACAAGAATTTAACTAAATTAGAGAAGTTTTGTTACAGTATTTGCTATTTGAATGTTAATGAACTTTTTAGTGTCAAAATTTCTATAAACTTACTTTAAGAAAAAACCTTAACGTAATGCATTTCGATCTTAATATTTTCCTTATTTTTTTGGAATGATAATATTATCGTAAATATACAGAACTGAATTACTAGAAATGAAAATATTAATTTATGACACAATAGATCATGGGAAAATATTAACTGTAATTAACTGAAAGAATTTGACATGAATGAGGCACATATATTGCTAATTCTAGTTTAATCTATGTCATTTTCATGCATTAATTCTTAACTCAAGTCTCTTTTTTTTAATTTCTCTTTCCCTTCATTCGTCCCCCTTTTTAGCCTCTTAACATTGTGGAGTAGGTTTTGGTAGCCAAACTATTTGGTCCATCAGAATTTAAGAGCATTAATTACTACACTAACTTTTTGTCATATCACTATTTGGTACTATTGAAAGGGAGTCTTAGCCTAATGAGATGGTCATATGATAAGAAGATTACGAGTTAAAGTGACGTAAATAACCGCTTTCAGAAATACAAGTTAAGAGTGCGTACAATACAATAGACTCAGTTTGACTTGGCTCGGCTCTTTCTCAAAATATTATATTATTTAACATGGTTCTTAACTATTTATTTCAATTTTCATATTGGTTTTCTAGTTAAGGACAAAAAAAAAACTACAGGTTATGGCAGGCCACAAGCGCAATGTCTGATCTCTTTTTCATTTCAAAATACAACTTACAAAAGTAACAATGGCGATGCACCTGGTCAAGTGGAGAATAATTACTAATAATAGAAGAGAAATATATAGAAGAATACTTTGCTTCCAGGTTTTACACGTTATGGAAGTCTCACTATGCAAAATTTTCATTTATTTCATTAATGAGAACCAATCATTTTGATTTTTAAATGTCTAATTTTGAATCTTCTTTTACGTGAATCAACCGCAAAAGAATTCAAAGTGTTTTTATAATTATTCTTTCCAAGCCCATCATTTTCAAATACTAGGTTTTCTCCCCCATAGGCTATAGTGGCCCCTGAAAAAAAAAACATTTTGACCGTTGTTGCAAGAATTTCTAGTCTAAAATTCAAAGATTTTTTACATATTTATATTTTATATATGGTCCCTAAGGAACTTGAATATTACCACCCAAGCATAAATAGAATGTTCCATTTCGACAGATTTAAATGGTGACTTTATTTGTCAACCTAATGAAAGTTGTCTTATCATATTAAACATAGGAATTCATGAACTTACATCCAATACAAACTTTTATATATATATATATTGTGTCGTGAGTGTCGGTGCAGTTTAAGTTGAATTATACTAGCATTCATCGTTTCAATTGGAATTTGCTCGGTGGATCAGCACATTAGATAACGGTGACAATTTTCCAATTTTGAAGCATGTATACAATGATTAAATAGTCCTAATTCGATGATTAAATAGAACTAAGAAAACTTGTTCCGCAAATATAATATTATTCAAAGACATTTAATATTATCTAATCAACGCGAGAAAAATAAGTAATAATCTCAAGTCCTCTTTATTGACTAGACAAGAAGAATCCTCTAGTAGACTACTAAATACATATTCTATTGTTAATTACGTACCCTAATCTTCACCTAATTTGGCCTCTTCTTTGATCTTTCTTAGGAGACAGGCGCGGGAGTCTAAAGGGTTCATGCTGAGTAGGACGGAGACAGGCACGGGAGTCTAAAGGGTTCATGTGCAAGTTCAGTAACGGAAGCGAGCATGAGACGGGCGTGGAGGTGATGCTTGATACTCAGGTCATTCCAAAGAAAGGAAGTGTCAAGTACCTCGGGTCTATTATCCAAGGGAATGGAGAGATTGATGATGATGTCACGCATCGTATTGGGGCAGGGTGGATGAAATGGAGGCTCGCATCAGGAGATTTGTGCGATAAAAAGGTGTCATCAAAACTTAAAGGCAAGTTCTATAGGGAGGTGGTTGGACCGACTATGTTGTATGGGGGCAGAGTGTTGGCCAGTCAAGACTTCGCACATCCAAAAGATGAAAGTTGCAGAAATGAGGATAATGAGATGGATGTGTGGGCATACAAGGAGGGATAAGATTAGAAGTGATGATATCCGAGACAGAGTGGGAGTGGCCTCGGTGGAGGATAAGATGTGGGAAGCGATTCTTTAGTGTACTTTGTTTATCTTATTTACCTGCGTTAGTTAATGCTTCCTTTTTCAGAACGCGCTATCATGACTTATTCGCTTTTGTTACCATCATTTTCATACTGCTTTAAATTTCGGGCTTGCTTTGCTTGTGCTTATGCTTTGTCTTGAGCCGAGGGTCTTTCAGAAACAGCGGCTCTACCTACCAAGGTAGAAGTAAGGTCTGCGTACACTCTACCTTTTCCAGACCACACGTTGTGAGATTTCAGTGAGTATGTTGTTGTTGTAGAATATAATAATTCAATTTTGTAAAGCTGGAATGGTATTCACCAGCCTAATGCACCATTTTCTCAATTGGAGCTCCTTTTGGTATGTGTATTTTATTGCTAATAAATTTAAATAAGTAAATATTCTTTATCAAACATTTTTTTATTTTCCCACATGCCATAATTGATTAATCGTAAATTGGCCCCACTAAAGGGAATCGAAGACACTAATTGCCTCAAATAATGAATGTGATTAGCAAGATAATATGAACGTGCCTGCATGGAAACAAAATGGAAAAATTACAGATAACTCCTTCTACAGAGAGTTTAAGTTAACGTAAGGATCATGTCTTGCGAGTGTACAAAAGTTTGTATGCTTCACTTATCCCCAGATTTTCATTTTGTACACTCGAAATTACGAGGTATAAATAAACTAATATAACAGACTGTTATTTTACATACCAAAATCTTTTTCAAATCTTAAATGTTAGTAACCCTTGAAAATCAAAATTCCAATCCCTCCCATGACATTTAGACAATAGAATATACACATAATTAAGATGAAGCTAGCAAACATATACAATAAACAGTGATTTATTCCTCATCCTCTTGAGGTTCTTCACTTTCACTGTTACCATCGTCTTGTAACTCACTAACTGCTTCTGTAAATTCAGTAATATTATCTTCATCGCCGTTGTCATTATCGCTGTCATCTGCTGATTTTTCAACAGTTGTATTTATAGCATCATATATTTCTTCAGCAGCTGCAATTTCTTCCCCTGTTTCTTTAAGTAACACTTGAGGAAACCTCAAGGGTTTCTCCGGACAATCTTTAAAGAAAAAATTCATGGTCATGAACCTAAAGACCTGCAATAAGCGGCGTTTATCTCTTCGAATATCTGAACTCAGTAGTTTCTGTAGTAGTGTTGGTTCTCTTGCATTTTTCGTAACCTGAGTTGCAGAAACACGGTCCACGTCCACTTTTCCTGTGGGAAAACCCTTTTGATCACAAGTATTCGATGCATCAGAGTTTCCAAATCTTCGTTTCTTGGAGAAGCGATCATTTCGATTGAACTTTTCTCTTTTATTATTGAACCTTTTTTGGTACCTCTCTTTTCTACTCAGTGGCCTTTTTTGGTCCCTCCAGTCAACTTGGTTCTCAGAATCCGACAGATAGGATGGTGGTATTTCCGCAACTTCACAGCCTAACTCAGCCTGCTTGGCTAGAATTTCCTTAAGTTGCTGCAAAAAATTCAACTACTTAAACCAACATGAAGAGTAAAAGATTACCAGAAAATACAGACAATGAAACTGATGAAGAGAGAGCCTTTTTGAACTTGCTAAGAAGTAAATGCAAGTATTTGAACAAATACCAAATAATAGTTCCATGGACAATTTACATAAGCCATGCAGGAAGAACACAAATCTACATGAAGTAAAATAAATTCATAAATTTAGTGCAATCAGAGTTGTGTAAAGATGAGTAACATTCTAGTGTTATTGATGGGCAAGGATTTGGCAGCTTTTCTAGGACACGTGAACAGATATTTGTGCAAAATGTTTTTTCATCGAAGGGACAAGGGGAATCATTGATTCATTTACTTCGTCCAAGTATGGAAATTCTTTAAAATGTAGCATAAGTGCAAATTCAGCAAGGATGGATACAGCAAGAAAAGGGAGAAGTGGTTTGGACAAAGTAGTTTAGCTCCATCAACTTCCGCCTATGTGCACTTCTACAAGTTATATTTTCATGTACAACATAATGCAAACGGTGAAGAAATAAAAGTGTGGACCCTGGGCTGCAGATACGTGCTCTTCTTAAAACTAGTTGTCTTCATTAACAGCGGAAAATGTATAAAAAGTAAAAATTGAACTTCGAGGAAAAAATGATGTTGCCACACTCATGCCACAAAGGCAGCTACAGAGTTCAAAAGACAAATAAGTAAATAAAAACCTCAGCACTTTCACGTCACAGAAGTGCACCAAAGAGAACATTAATCTACACATAAATACACATGCACACAGATATAACAGGTATTATAGTAAAAACAAATTACACAATTCGCGTCTTCAGCAACTTCTGCTGACACGGGACACTATTATTTGAGAGAAACGACGATTATCAACATACCTGACGGCGCAATTTGGCAGCACACAAACTATCCTCAGACTCTACCGTTTTCTCTGTCAGCTGCTGCGGCAAAGCATATTTATTCTCAAGATATGCCACGTTCCGATATAATCAAGTACAAACATCATTTCAAGTAGAGGTAACCAACCTTCTCAATGTTTGCTTTTGAAGGGTAATTCTTACGGCGGTCTTCCCGCCACCGTCTGATTTCTTGCGCCGAATAAATCACCAAGAGAGATCTTTGCATCAAAGAGTAATATCCAGAGAAAATAAATTAAAAATAAAATAAAAGGTGAAAATAAAAATAAAGGACAAGAAAACATAGGTGATTTAAATGGAGAAGACTTGAGAGGTAGCAGTTCAGAAAACACTAAGATCAACTGCCAAAAGAAAAACAAAATCTAAAGATCAACTCCTGAAAGGACAAAAGTTAATAGGAGTTGATTATGTTGCTATTCTTTTAAGAGCAAAATCACATCATAAACAGAAATCGTCAAGGAACCATCATGCCATGCAATCCTTCAGATTTTATTTTATAAAGGAGGTGTGTGGGTTAACTTAAGCGCACCTCAACCACTCCACTAGGTAACTGCTACTTTCCAGCAGCACGGGTACCAGTTATATGCGAGCATTCAGTTTTACGAGGACTTTCTGTTCTCCCATATGACATGCAGAAAAAAAATTGATTGTTGAAGGGCATTTGTTATTGTTGAATCTCCCACATCGGTTGTGGGGTGGGTGTTTGGTCTCCTTATATGGTGTTGGACAATCCTCCCCTCATGAGCTAGCTTTTGGGATTGAGTTAGGCCCAAGATCCATTCTTTACATGGTATTAGAGTCATACCCATCCCAATTCATTATTTACCTGATGTAGGGCCCCCGTCGTATATCATCCACCGCTGCAGATGTCCAGTCATGGGCATGCGCGGTGGTGTTGAATCTCACACATCGGTTGTGGGATGGGTGTTTGGTCTCTTTATATGGCCTTGGTAATTCTCCCCTCATGAGCTAGCTTTTTGGGTTGAATTAGACCCAAGATCATTCTTTACGGTTATAATTGAAACTGCTGAAGAATCTAAAGAAAATCCCTATTATCCACATTGAACATTTGAAGTTTTTACCAATCAACTGCTTGAAAACAAACTAATGGTGTGCAATGTCTCAAATATTAAAAAAGCTGATGATCAAGAACAGAAAAGAGCCCCCCCCCCCCCCCCCCCCCCCCACCCAAAAAAAAAAAAAAAAAAAAAAAAACTTTCGCGCAAAATTGTAGTCAACAAAATTCTCAAACCTGGCCAAATAAATGCTAATAAGACTTTTCTTTCTGCTGCATATAATGCAACATAAGAATCCACTAAAACTGAGAAGTACCTCTTATTCTCCATCTCAGGTTTCACTGAATTAGCAAGAATATTTTTCTTCTCCTCATTTCTGTGATGACCTGAGAAAAAGGTGAGAATGAAAGTAGTTCTAGAAAAATTTCAAGAGCATTGACACACAAATATACAAATAGAACTGCTGACCTTACAAACAGCTTATATGCAGAAACAAATTAGATATACATATAATGAGAAAGATAAGTATGCACGATGAATGGCTTTTCATTTACAAAGTTCTTCTTTTCAAGCCAGAAAGCCTGCCAACTACTACAATGGTCAGAACACATCATGAAGCTTATTAAGAAAATATTTTTTATGAAGGAAAAGTACGAAATATTTATCTGCATAACATTGACATGTAAAGTTTCAGCCATTCATCATCAGTCGAAACATGGACAAACAGAACCATACAAAAAAAAAAGGTGACGTTTAACTCATTATCTTTTTGTTCTCTTCTAGAAAATGCCTCCCGCCCAACATAACAACAAGAGTAAGAGAGAAAGAGAGAGAGAGGAGGTAAAACAATCCAAGGCTAAATTTCTCTAATTTTATTTTGCCAATGATATTGATATGTGCAGTACTCCTTGTTACTATAAGTGAGATGCGGCTAAAGTTGAATAAACGACAGATAGTGAATAACCATATACTATTACTTTCAACTCTTTCGTCAGAATTTCTTACTACAATTTTTCATTGTTTTACCGGGGACAAGATAATGCATGTGGAGATTGAATTCAGCATTTAAAACCAAACATCAACTTCATGCTTGTGGAGCAATCAAATAGCAGAACATGTTGGAATTGACAAATCATAATAGATAGGTAAAACGTAAAATGAGCAAAAAACAAGACAACTCTCACCTTTTTCATGGCTTTTATTATGATTTGAGAACTTCCCTTCATCAAACTTTGACTTCCTGATATGCAGAAAATGGAGATCAGCAAAGGAATAGGATGGATAAAGGCTATATATAGAACTAAGAAGCAGAAATGAACCACAAGGGTAGTACATACTTATCGCCATGCTTTTGATTCCTAGAGAAGTTACTATTATAAGAATTTGGCTGGTTGCCTTTTGATTGGTTAAGCCCAACACACCCACGATTTGCCTGCAAAATAGTTACAGAACTCAGATGATCCAGAACACGTCATCGGAAGAAACAACAAATGTAGAAGAATGACATAAAATAAAGATAGTATCCATTACCAAGTACAGAGTTACAAGACGCATTTCTTAGTCCTTCACTTTACATCTTTCCCTAGAAAGCTAGGAAAAGGCTTTTTTTAAGATGACTAATTGAAAAGGCTTTTCACAACGCATTTATGCTTCATTATGTAAAGTGAAAGGCAGTGCTCAAAATGTGTGATTTTCCAGTAAAGCTCTTGAACAAGCAGTGCCATTTCTTTAATCTAACTAGGTAATGCGTGCTGTGGATGATAGATTAAGAAGGTCTAACAGAAGATAATCCAAGAAACTATTTAGTAAAAACGCTCAAACCATTTCGAACACATAACACAGCTGAAGTACAGCAAAACGGACATGCAGGAACCAAGTGAATTCACCTGTGTATTAGTAGAAGCAACAGCATTGAAGTTCTGAGTTTGTGGTTGCTGAACAAAGCCAAAAGGATTCATCAGAGGTAACTGGCCTAGCAATTGCTGATTCACATTAGGCGTTTGCTGGACAGCTCCATTGGCATTCAAAAGACCCAAATGCGCATTCATAGCAAAGTTGGAAATTTGAGGCCCCATACCCTGACACACCTAGTTTGTACAATACGCAGAGACGGGCTTTAACAAACTTTTGCTGGCCAAAACAACAACATAACCAGTATAATCACACAAGTGGGGTCGGGGGAGGGTAGAGTGTATGCAGACCTTACCCCTACCACCTTGGGAGGTAGAGAGGTTGTTTCTGATAGACCCTCGGCTCAAGATTTGCTGGCCAAAACAAGAATCATAATATGAGCACAAAGAGGAATATGTTTCCTCCATAATTCAGCTTAGCTCCAATTCACATTAACAGTAATTATGTTCTATAGAAAGTGTTACCAGTGACCTAGCTACAAGAATAATGTCTCCATACAGCAACGGTACAACTTAAGACAACATCCTTTACTAGTATAGAGTAAGATGACTTTTTTTTTGAAGGTAAACTAAGATGACATTTTCTTAGTTCTTCATTTTACATCTTTCCCCAGTATACTATTAACTCAGGAGGCTCATCACTATCTAACTTTCATCATTTTGATTCTTAAGCAAAAGGCAGGGTACAATATATGGGATTTTCCAGTGGTACATACTGCAATCAATAGAATAAGATGGGTCTAAGAGAAGATGACCAAAAACTACTTAGTGAAAATAAACCACCTCAAACACATTACGGAGTTAAAGTACAGAATGCAGAAACCAAGTGAATTCACCTGTGTATTAGCAGGAGCATTGAAGTTCTGAGTTTGTGGCTGCTGAACAAAGCCGAAAGGATTCATCAGAGGCAACTGGCCCTGCAATTGCTGAGTCGCATTAGGCATTTGCTTAGATTTTCCGTCAAACCATATGGGTACTTATGCTATGATTTATCCACAAATAAAATCCAAGTCTCTCGTCATATCACATTCGACGAGAACGTTTTCCCATTTGCAAACGTCCAAAATTTTCAAGTCACTGATTACGGCTTCCTTGATGATCCGCATTAGAATCGCGATACATCATGGCACCCATCCCCTCCCGTCACTACCCCAGCCCCCGTCGACTACCCACCCCATCACGTCGACCACCAGCTGACCCACTGCTCCCGTCTTGGCCACATCGGTCCCGTCACCGAGCCCACTGCCCCACCCCCACCCCGCCACTGCTCCCGTGTCACCAAGCCCACTGCCCCACCCCCTGCCACTGTTCCCGTGTCGGAAAATACCGCGTCCCACAAAAACCCACTGCCCGTCACCCAAACCGTCTCGCTTTCGATCCACTGTATGGAAACCCGTGCACAACACGGGATTTTCAAACCGAAAGTACACATTAACCTATCCACTCAGACTATCTCACCTATACCTAAAAACTCAAAATTAGTCAAGTTTGACCCGAATTGGAATGCGGCATGCGTGAGGAATTTAATTTGCTCACTTCACAACGCACTTGAGATCTTGTCCCAAGACTAGAGGAGGTGAATGTGATTCGTTGCATGTGGCTATATCGTCACAAATTCAGAGATAGTGGTAAGCTTGAACGCCATAAGGCGAAACTTGTGTCAAATGACACGGGACAACAAGAGGGAGATGATTGTGGTGAGACCTTCAGTCCAGTGGTTAAACTGGCCACTATTGCGCACTGTTTTGAGCATAGCTATGGGAAAGAACTGGCCGATTCATCAACTTGATGTGAAAAAATGCATTCTTACATGGAAATTTGAAAGAAACCGTTTATATGCATCAACCGCCTAGCTTTGTGCATCCAGATGCTCATCGGTATGTCTGTCGTCTTCGAAAGTCACTCTATGGCTTGAAACAAGCTCCCTGGGCTTGGTATGAGCGATTTGTCACTTACGTCATGCAGATCGGATTCGTGTATAGCAAAAGTGATAATTCACTTTTTATTTTTCATCGAGTTAATGACACTACATACCTTTTGCTCTGTGGATGATATTGTTCGATTGCCTCATCTGATGTGCTGAAACACGAAATCATTACCCTGCTCAAATCTGAATTTGCTATGACAGACTTGGGTAAGTTGAGTTACTTTTCGGAGATTTCAGTGACCAGATCCGAAAATGCAATGTTCCTGTGCCAGTGTAAGTATGCCGAAGAAATTGTTTACAGGGCTAAAATGGCAAACTACAAGATCATGCCCACTCCAGTCAGACTCGAAGTCGAAACTCAGTGTCGATGACGGGGATCATGTGCTCGATCCTTCTCTTTATAGGAGTCTTGTTGGTGCACTTCAGTATCTTAACTTCACTAGGCCCGATATTGCATATGTCATTCAGCAGGTGTGTTTGTTCATGCATGCTCCCAGGGAGTCTCACTTTACCGCTCTTAAACGTATCATTCAGTACGTTAAGGGTACTCTTGACTATGGATTACATCTTTATCCATCTGCACCGACCATGATGATATCGTATACGGATGCCGATTGGGGCCGCTATCCGGACACACGTCGATCTACTTCCGATTACTGTGTATTTTTGGGTGATAATTTCATCTCGCGGTCTGCCAAACGGCAAGTCACGCTATCTTGTTCGAGTGCATAAGCAGAATATAGAGGCGTTGCGAACGTTGTTGCCGAGATTTGCTGGCTCAGAAACCTTCTTCTAGAGCTTCACTGTCCCTTATGTAAGGCATCTCTTGTCTACTGTGATAACATATCTATTGTTTACTTGTCTCATAACCCGGTCCAGCAACCAAACATATTGAGATGTATATTTATTTTGTTCGTGAGAAGGTTGTCATGGGTCATGTTAGGGTGTTACATGTTCCTTTTTCATATAAGTACGCAGATATATTACTAAGGGACTTACTCGGCAGTTGTTCCTTGACTTCAGATCAAGTCTCAACATCCGACCTACTCCCACTCCGACTGAGGGGGTGTGATAGAGAATATATTAATATTCTCCATATATTCTGTAATTATTATTCTAGTGTAATTATGTAAAGTAGATATCATTGTTTGTAAATTGTAAACACCTATAAATATTGCATTAATGAGAAGCTCCAACCAAGGAGAGTTACACTATTCTAAAGTATTCACCTGTGAATTAGCTGAAGTATGAGCATTGAAGTTCTGAGTTTGTGGCTGCTGAACAATGCCAAAAGAGTTCATCAGTGGCGACTGTCCTTGCGATTGCTGATTTTTCTGATTCGCATTAGCCATTTGCTTAGACAAATTCCCATTCATTGACTGCTGTCCAGTTCCACTGCCATTCGGACGACCCAAATGCCCATTCATAGCAATGTTAGAATTTTGCATTCCCATACCCTGAGACATCTGGTTTGGATACATCCCAGGAACAACCTGAGCATAACTTGCCATTTGCATAGCCATTTGCATTTGCAGAAGCTGATTTATATTTTGCATTGGATTGGGCATACCACCAAAACCAACATTCTGATTCAAGAATTGAGGTGAGGTAGCAACATTTTGGCCAAAGAATTGACCTTTTTGCTGATAGTTAGCATTATTCATCTGGTTCATTTGGAATGCCAAAAGCTGCCCAGGGGGAAATTGGGTATTTGAGTAGTTGTTTGGAATTCTCATCTGAGGCTGAATTTGCATTGGGTTTGGCATAAAGCTTCCTGGGTTACCCATCATCTAATGAAATTTAATCAAGAAACCCACAAACATAAAAAAAAAAAAAATTAAAGATAAAAGAGTAACATAAGACGCAAGAAAAAGGATAGAGGAGAACCTGTAACGGAGCTGAAGGAGCAGTTGCGTTAGGTTGGAACTGGGAAGGATGCTGACCGGGCAACATGGTTCTTTGAGGAGCTAAAGTTATTGTCTTTGCATGTAAAACACACAACGGGGGGAAACAGGGTTTAAGGACTGTTGAAGGTTGCAGTTTTCTAGGGTTTTAGAGTAAACGAAAGGAAGTGAACTTCTGACTTGGTTGTTGTGACAGTGTGAACCGGACCATACAAAGCGAGCCGTAAACCAGACCGGTCCAATAATGGGTGCAGGATAGTTTTTCTATTTTTCTTGATGTTTCTCTATTTTAAAATTATATGCACTCAAATTTCTCTCTTCATTTGTGCGCATAACTGAATATTTACTATAATATAAATAACATAATATAAAAAAGTCGATTTCAGAAAAAATTAACTTATAAAATATTATTAAAAAGAATGATTATTATTCATTAATATCTAGTTTTGTTAATTGTTATTATATTTGTTTATTTTAGTTATAAAATGACATCATCATCGTCTTTATACTTTACACAATAATTGCCACTAGAATTTTAAGGGGGATCAAAAATATCTCTAGCGTATTAGAAATTATTTAAATTGCTCTTCTTTTATTTATCGAATCACAATTGCCCTTAATATTAATTTTGTCGAATAAAAATGCTCCTTCCTCCGCTATTGGACCCAATTTCCTTTTATGAATAAGAATATCCCTCATATTAAGGAAACTATGAGATTAATATGGGACTTTTATTAAATAGGTGGTACTAATTTATTGATCTATATCGATATTAGACCCATCGATATTTATTTGTTCAAATTTGTTGGGGTTGGATTTCTAAGAATCCACCATTATTAAAAGATTAAATAGTTGAGTTAAACCTAGAGGTGAAATCAATTGGAGCTTGTTTATATCAATTAAACCAAAATTCGTAGCTTCAAAAAAAAAAAACATTGTTACGGATTCATTCAGTCGCCGTGAAGCATGAAAGAACTTGGATATGAAAAAAATGAATTCTAATATCTTTGGTTAATTCAAATGGTCGAGATATTTATGATTGGGACCACGTGAACTAATAAATTAGTGTCACCTATTTAGTTAAAGTCCCTCATAAAGGGCTTTTTTAACATGAAAATTAAGTTAAGAATAATTAGGGTCCAATAGGTAGAAAGATATAATTTTAATCAAAAAATTAACGTTAAGAATAATTGGAATTACATAGATAAACGAAGGTCAAATATAAGTAATTTTCAAATGCGTTAGACCATTTTTAACTCTTTCCCGTAAGGTTTTTTTGGCACAGATGCCTCTATTTCGAGGCGGTCTTTAATTTTTGCCACTCAAATTTGTGGTCTTTAATATTTGTCCTTCAGTACTTTTGACGATGCATAACTTTAGATTTCGGCCGGCGTAGTTAGCGTTTAGCTTCGACATACAAGGCATAACTTTCAATATTCAACATAATTTGAAAAAGACATAACTTCATATTTCGGCTGACATAACTAGCGCTTAGCTTCGGCCTATGTATCATCACACCGACACATGTTATGTCATAAGAGGTAAAATACCAACTTCATGTCATGGTTTGAAATATCAAACCATCCAAAAAGGTGTGATTTGAGATTTCAAATCATGATTTCAATTTTTTTAAAATATAAAATTTAGCCCATAAGTTAATATTTTGTAAAAAAAATCCATAAATTAATATATATATATATATATATGCAAAGGTATGACTATGTCGTGATTTAAGGGGTAGTGTTGTTTGGTAGAGGGTATTAGAAAAATGAATGCATGTATTAGTTTTGTGTATTACTAATACCTTGTTTGGTACATTTTTTCAGTTAATGTATAACTAATGCAAGTATTAATTATACACTCTATTTAGTATTATCATGCTACTACATAGCAAACCACAAAATATGAACATGATGATACAATTGCTAAAGATATTGACCAACAATCGGCTCAAAGTAACAATATAGCTTCGTCTTTTCTGTCATTTGATCGAAAAATACATGCTCAGCGTGTAGAGATTGTCCATACCATATGCGAATATTATATTAAAGATTAGTTATATTACTATTCATATTTAATTATTTTTTTATTGAACTAAAATTTAATCTATTGATGTTGTATTTTTTAGAAAGATCATCGAGTCGTGTATTAATTTTGTTATAAAACTTGATCATTTGATAAGATTGCATAATAATTATGAAAATTTTGATAATTATTATAATTTATAGGATTTTTATATCAATAAAAAATATACAACTTAAAAAAACGCAATCACATATCCAAATAAAATTTCTAACTTCAAATTCATATGCTTTCAAATCATATATTAGACCAAAAAAGAAAAAAACATTCATCTGTAAAGCCTTTTTATTACCGAACCAATTCCCAGAAGCATTTACCCAAAGTGAACTTGATCTCCCAAGTCAATTTACAGTTTGTCTTGTCCTTATTACTCCCCAAATCCACTACCAAAAATTCCCCAATATGGCCGGAAATTGGTTACCGGCGGCACAGCTAACCGGAAGTGGTCGACCGGTACTTCAACAAGGTGAAGTAGAGTGCAGTCTTCTCTCCTCCGTAGACCTCTTTTCTGAAGAAAACCCAAGTTTCCCTCACCTCAAATCTGGCCTCGTAATTCTCACAACTCATCGTCTTTTATGGGTTCAAGAATCCACCACATCTTCCCCTACAGCCATTTTCATTCCTCTTTCATCCATCACACATATCTTTTCCGTAAAAAAATCGATAAAGTCAATGTTTGCCAGCCCTAGATTCCGATTTCAGGCCTCATTGGGCGAAAAGGGCACGAAAGGGATGGTGATGATTACTTTGATACTTAGGGGGAAAGCGGATATAGATTCTTTCTTGGAGAAATTTTGGGAAGCATGGAGAAAGAGGGGTTGGGAAGATGGGGTAAAATATGGGTCGGAGGCATCAGGTTCGGGTTTAGTATCGGGTCATGGGTCGGGTGGTGACGGAGTATTGGGGGTGAGGATGCCGGTTGTTGGTGTAGCTGGGATATTGAGGAAAGAACAGGAAATGTGGGAGAATACTGATAAGAGCTTGCAAGAAGCTTTTCAGGATTTGAATGCTCTCATGGTATGCTAAAGTTTGTACTTATCTTTATCTGTTTGGTTATTTTATGTGTAGACTTTGGTATTTGGTGTTCATATTAGCTTTAAAATGTGCTTGTCTTAACACGGAAAGAACTTCCCTTTTTTGAATACGTAAAGCACAGAAAGAACTTCTAGTGTTTCCATGTTGGAACAGATGCAATTTAGTTTCTGAATGAAGTGTTGAAGATTTCGTCTGTGTACAATTTGGTTTCGATTATAATAACGTACGGACTAATATTTCTTTGGAAGTGGGAACACCATGACTGATGCTAAGACTTTGGTAGATGTTGAGGAGCAGTAGAAGTCTAATTCAGCTAGATTCGCATAGGCCTTAATCCAAATTTTATTGCTGCTGAACATTTGAAAGTTCATTATTCAGATACAGTGGAATTTGTTGCCCCAGGGTTTTGGTCTAGTGGTGAGAGCGTAACATTTGAGATGTATGGCTTAGGCGCACGTCATAGACAAATGCATGGTATTTAAATGGAGAAGGGTAGATGGCCATTATCTACCGAGTTTCAAACCTTGCACCACTGACCTTTTGGGAGTTTGTCTGTTATTAGAAAAATGATACAGTGGAATTTATCCAGAAAAAGAAAGAAGAAAGATTAGGATACATTGAGTGTTCATGATGTCAGAGTGTACTTCATGTTAAGTAATTGACATTGATGTCAAAGTAGAGGAGGAAGAGAGTTTGAGAGAACTTGTTAGTCTAATGATTGAATGGACTAAGTTCTTGTAGTAACACCCATATATTAGGGCTACATATAAAATTGACAATACTATAGTTTTCACTTAACAATCAGCTTACTGATTTGACTTTAATATTTATTTTCTTTTGACTATGTGAAAATTCCAGGAGTTCTAGTAACTCTATGTATGCAAATCAGTCTGTTTGGTTGATAACTTAAGTTTGTTACCTGTGCCTCTCTCTACTATCAGTTGATATAATTCTCATATTACAGAGTAAGGCTAAAGAAATGGTGATGCTAGCTGAGAAAATGAGAGCAAAGCTTCTCTCTGGCTCAACTAGTCAGGCCACTGGCACAAATGATGAGGAAATTGGCACCAAGGAAGAGATGCAAGAATTGCTTTTAAGTGTTGGCATTGTGTCTCCTGTTACTAAAGAATCTGCCGGTGCTTTGTATCATCAACAATTATCTCGGCAGGTATTTCTTCCGGGTAGCTCTGTTAGTAAGTGTATCCATTTTTACGAGCTAGTCTTGATTATATTTGCAATTAAAATTAGATGTCAATGTTTGCAAGCACATATGAGATGTAGTCTTTTCCTTTTACTTCGATTACAGCATGTTGCTACCTGATGAAAATTTAATCGAAGAGTCCCTGCTCCCCATAGCTGATAGTTTCCCTTTTGCTGTTAAACCTTTGATATCTTTCTTTTACCTATGGACTTGTGATTTTATCTGAGGAGAGCCAAGCAATAGTTTAAGAAAAAAAGAGAAGAAGAGAACTTATAAGTGCGTCAGATCTTCCCTATCAACCTCACAGATGACAGATATCAATCTTAAAACTAATTCAGGCCGTGTAAGACCATAACTTACTCGATGGATTTGCTGCAAATTTCAAAGTGGATCATGAAATGTTAAGCAAGTAGCCATCAAAGAGAACATATTTTGACTTATAACAATATAGAGAGCACATCAAGAGTATATAAAAAGTTTCTAATGTGTTGATACAGAATGTAATTTTGGCTCGAACAAGACATTACAGCTCCTACTATTCCTCGCCTTAAAAATAGTCTTTTATTGTTCCTTCCCGATAAGTAACAAAAAGGAACCTTCCAAACTCTTACATACAAAATCAAGCGAGTCATCTGTAATATAGGGGTAGTGTGTGAGCACCAAAAAAGTATACAGAAAATATGAATTTTAAGTATCTGGCATAAAGAGTTTTGATCGCCTCAGAATCCCTTAAATTTCTCTCCCTCCAAACTGCCCATATGACTGCTTGATGGTCAACTTTACAGTCAGGTTTCTGGTTACTTGTTCGTTCTTTCAACCTTTTTGACACTGTAGTCCAACTTTTTGTGGGGCCAGTGGTGAGGGTAGAAAGCTGACTTATCAGTTTCTTTAAGTTCTTTGTTATTCTTGTCTAGGAAATAGAATATTTTTAATTACCTTGTGATCTTGCAAATGTTTGCTTTTCAGTAAATATGCAAAAATAACAATTTATTGGTACTTAGTTGGCAGATTTTGCGAAAATTCCACTGGAGAGAGCTGGAGGAATGATTAATCTCATTGACATCTATTGCCTTTTCAACCGGGCTCGTGGAACAGGTCATCTTGTTAATTTTTTCCTTTTCCTTTTCTTATTGACTACTATTAAATCTTCAACTCAAAAGTCTGTAACTTTAGTTTCTAAATAGATTCTTCTTCATTCTTTTGGCAGTGTCATTACAGGCTGTTACAACTTTTTTATTGTGATTTTACAGAATTGATCTCACCTGACGATTTGCTGCGTGCGTGTTCTCTCTGGGAGAAGTTTGACGTGTATGCTTCCCTTTTTTCCCTACACCAAAGACACACATATATATACATATCTGCATCTATGTTCATCCTTGAACTTTTTCTTTTGATGTTTAAAGTTCATCCTTGAACTAGTTCTCAACTATCGGGTATATGTAACTTGGGGTTCATTTCGACTACTTCCTTGCCTTAAAGGAAAAGGAAATAACACTTCACTTTTACAGACCAGTTATGCTTCGGAAGTTTGATAGTGGTGTCATGGTCATCCAGAGCAAAAGCCACAGTGATAATGAGGTAAAACATTTATATTGGCTTCACTGTTTGAGCATCTCCTTTTTGCCAATACAATTCTTGCTCTTTTGGGTCTTCTCTGATCTCTCTTGTTACTTCCTATATTACATTTCCTGAGCTTGTTGTAAGGGTCTGTAATCTTCTAAGTAATTCTTCGTCTTGATATTGTCTTCCCTCTTTTTATTGGGGTCAAACCAAGTTCTTGTGATTATATCTGTCATCAATTATTGTCTCAAGTAGCAGATGTCTGCTTTTAGTCAAGATACAACTTATTTCGATATTATCCATGGGCAAAGTAGAATTCCTATGAAGGTTATTGCTGAAGAAGACCATAACTGTATAGGTAAACAAGTCTAGTTTACTGTTTTAGACTGAGTCAGTGTTGAGTTATATAATATCAAACACAAGGGTATAATGGCATTTAGAGAGGTATTTATAGATCTTAGGCCACTCTATGTGTTGCTTTAAGATTATAAGTTTGATACTTAGATTTTATATTCTTTCACATGGTATTAAAGATACCAATCTTGATAGAGATATAAGTTGCTTCTTCCTACCAATGGGCGACCTTACGCCGCCCATCGGAGGCTGTCTTCCAGGCCAAAATCCTTCCTTCTCTTCATAAATTAACAACTCTTGGCTATTTTGGTGACCATTCCAGCAGCACCACTTGATTTTTTCATTATCCCCTCCGCTCGATGATGCCTTCTTCCGTGACTGTTCCGCGGTACCAACCTTTTCTCAGTGATCATTCTTACGGCACCGTTTCATTAGGCCACTATGCTGGCCGTTTTGGAAACTTGTCCCCAGAACTTTTTCTCTTCTTTCTTTGTGGTATCGTAGTAAATCTTCAAAAAATTAGTCTCACACTCCGCACCCAATTACACGAGTGAACCCCCAAAACCGGAGGATGTCATTGTCCAACGGCATCTAAAGGGGTATGTGAAGGTCTTAGACCGTTCTACATTGACTTAGACTAGAGATATAGACAACATGCGGACACTGTAAGGAAATAATTGTGCAACCAGGAGAAAGCAAGTTACGTTGAAGTTCTCTTGGCTAAAGGACCCACCGCTTTGGTATCACTTTGTAAACAGCAAACTCAAGAGTTAGTAACTTATTTATGTTAACATTCTAAAGAAAAAAGACATTAGTAACTTATTCATAACGTAGGATGCAATCTTGACATCACTATATGATCACTCATGTCATACCGAGATCATAGGTGATGAGGGCTTGTTCTTAACTTAAAAGACTTCTCAATGAATTCCACATAACCAAGAGTGCAGCTAACTTTGAATTAAAAAGAGACTTTTCAATAGTCAATTGAAGTTTGAAGTCTGTTCTTTTCTATTCCTGTTAAATAGATTTGGTGTATAATATAGTTTCTGTATCCTTAATGCCCAGAATTCTGCTATCAACTGCAGGTATTTACTAGAATTAGATCTATGGTTACTACACCGGATGCTTTACGAGCAGGGATCACTGCTAGTGATGCTGCAATGTCTCTGGGAATTGCTCCAGCTATGGCCAAAGAGCACCTTCTCGCAGCCGAGGGCAAAGGTAGATTCTGCAGATTTTAGTTCTTAACTCATAGAAAGTGGTGCTTAAGTTGTGATAATATTTTGCAGGACTTCTATGCAGAGATGTTAGTCCAGAAGGATTCCGCTTTTTCGTCAATTTGTTGCAAGAAGTTGATGCTGATGATATATTCTTGTAAGTGACTTGCAGATGCAAACTCTTCTAGTCGACACATATAATGCCGGCCGTATTTCTGTTGGAGATGTAGTTAGTCCTTTGTTTTTGTTTAGGCTTTAATTAGAACTATCCTTAATTTCTGATGTTCTGAAACTAGGATTTGAAAATGAGGCTAGAGTTGCTTCCAGTAAAGCTAGATTTGAGTAGTTCCCAAACACTACCTTATGGCATGAAATTAGGAAAATTTAGAGTTTAGGTAATTGTGCTTCTGCTGCCAGAGGGACCTTAAGGTTTCCAGTGCTGTTTTTGTTCTTTCTATGTTATTAAAAGTTCCTTGACATGGATACCTGTTGTTTATTGTTATTTGAAGTTCCTTGACATGGATACCTGTTATTAAGGTAGCTCAGTGTGTTGTATAATCTGGAAATAGTTGAGAAACTTGTGATAATCCTAGATTAATTGCTGCAGAGTTAAAGATTATGGAATCTATCATACATGGGTCAAAGCTGTCTCTGCTGCCAGGTTTTCTTCTTGTAACTTCTGTGTTTGCTTTTCTAATTTGTAATTTGTAATGAGAACAGCAATAGAATGATGTTTTTAACTTCTCACATTTTTTAATTCATGATAATTTCCCAGGTGAAATAGAAGAAGCATGATAAAGAACTTTGTGCATCAGGATGCTCTTTCAGGGCTAATTTGTTGCTTTAGCCGCCTCGTGGCAATTTATTTACATCAAAGCTTGAATGGGAGAATAGAGATAGGATGAATAGGGGAAAAGATAAGTTCCCTTCCTGCCCCCACTTGAAGAGCCTGAAGGGGATATCAGAAGGTTGGAGGTTTGCCTAGGTTTTACATGTTTGGGTACTAGCAAAACAGGAATTGAGTTGAAATTACATAATTCAGCATGATAAGGACAGAGAAGTCCACATTGGGTGCAGGTACTACAAGGTAAGGCAATATATGGTGGCACCTGATTATAGTTCCCTTACGAAGAAATAAATAGTTGATCTACTCTGAATTATGGTTTTATAAGCACAACAACATTCCTTTGAGTTGTTACAGTTTTGCATGCAAGGCACGATGATTCTTTACTTGCACAATTGGTAATTGAATGCACAAAGAGTTCGTTGCAACCTACTAGATCTGTTTAATTGCTTTACCGGGTTTCCTCTATAGTGTATAATAAAATATCTACTCTTGGATTTGAAGTGTACGATATCTTCTAATAATGTTTGAGGTAGTCAAGGATGACAAAGGCCGGACGATACATGGAGGTATCTGTTAATTTGAGGATGGCAATGGCCAATGGGTTAAGTTTTTGCAGGTAACTGCATCGTGTACCTGGCGTGAGGCATAAGACGGCGGCATACCTAATTATACAGATATGATACTGTTGCAACAAGTGAAGCATCTCATGCTTACCCTCAAGTAGATGTCCTTAAATTGTTATGTGGGAGCACTGAAATCGTTTGGCCCGTGGGCATCTGAAACACTGTTGTATAGAACATTCATTGAAATCAGAAGAGAGACAAAATCCTAGAAATCATTTGCTTGAATGTTTAATTTGAAAGGTCAGATTCATAACAGAAGTGCACTTTAGCCCTCAGACAGATGCACATTCTGTCATTTGATGAATATAGCAGTTGGAATGATGGTGTTTCGACTGCATCGAGTCTCAAACAACCTCACAGGAAAGCATGACTGTGGTAGTTACAGATATGTGTAAGGGGTGCTGTTTAAGTTAGAATATAATTTCTGGGCTCATTCTTTTTCAAAATGAAACAAGATTTGCAACCTAGTGGGCTAGTGGCCAAGTTGAAGCAAGGTTATCTTTGGAAGAAAAAAGGGAATATATACATCCAAAGACACCTATAATTGGGAATGGATATCACGTTGAAAATTTTCATGTCAACAAATGAACCTGTTTGACAAGACATTGGCTAAATAAGTTCCAACAACTATTTCAGAATTGATTTTGATATTGGGTAAAATAGATTCCAACAAAAAATTTAGAATCTACCAAAAGTGAATTTCAAGTGTTAATCAAAGTCCATCTCAAATATCCTGTTAAAAATATTCAATATCTAAAATGACATGATTGTTACAAAAAGAAATACATAGAATTTTTAACGTTATATTATGGGGAAAAGCTCCCAAAACCTCTGAGAAAACATTTCATCATAGTTTGGCCCAAAATTTATCAAAGGGCCTTTACTAGATTTAAAGGGAAAATCTGAAAGTACATCTGTTGATAGCTAAGAACATGCAAATACAATACGTAAAATTCTCTTCCGTATATCAACAAAATTTCACTCTTACAATCATTTCAGGTAACCATTTCGCGATGATCTAAACTATCTAAATATTTGGCTCTCCCTATCTGCAGCCCTATATCTTTGAATAGAACAATTAGCATGTAAGATTAGATCCTCCCTATCAGGTTTAAAATGATAGATCTCCCCAGCAACCGTCAAAGAGGGGTATCTAGAGAAGTAAAGAAGTGCATTTACAAGGTTACATCATCAGCTGTACAAAATGGTACACTGCAACTCATGCTGCAAAGAACCTGCGCAGTGTTTTGGTCAAAATGCAGGGACATTATGCTTCTGCATCTTCACCTTCAGTATCTACTTCTGCTGCTGAGATCAATGAGGCTGACTGAATCTTCCCAGCATGTTCAAGTCGCATCAGAATTACTCCTCTGGACAATGGGAAGAATTTATTAGATACCAAGTAACATTTTGAGATATTGATCAGAAGCCAAAAGTACTTAGTGTACTGTGTTGGTTGTCCATAACACACTCATTTTTTAAAGAAGTTATTCAACATAATTCAATCGTTCTTATGCCGAGGGTCTACCGGAAACAGACTCTCTACTTCCCAAGGTAGATGTAAGGTCTGCGTACATTCTACGCTCCCCAGACCCCACTTTGTGGGATTTCACTGGGTATGTTGTTGTTGTTCAACATAATTCAATCGCACTGAAATTATGTGCAACTAAGCTATTTAAGGAGATCTATATGGTTTCCGATTGTGAAATAGAGAACATAGAGTGCTTACCTAGCCCCTTTAAGCTTGCATCTTGTTTCTCTTCCAGTAGATAAAAGGCAAAAACAGAAAACCAGTACCACATAGCTAATGTCTAGTTGCTTGTGACTCATGCCAGTTTAGATGATGAAATATTTAATATATCCAGTTATTTGGATAGGAACTATGACAATTAGTCAGGACCTTTTCTTCCTCGTGGTGAATAATTATGTTAAAAGGCACCCACGAGGCACAGAATACGAACAAGAGATGGACTTCAACTCCTACCCTAGACTTGAATTTCTGTGACTGATGGGTCGTTATATATAGAATATCAATATCATTGTATCTTTTGAGCCAAATAGGTGAAAGGGTGAGATGCCATGGGCCTTTACCCTCTTGTAGTTCTTTAAGATATTATTAGTAAATTCTTCTTTTCCCTGCAGTAGCAGAGATTTTCTCCTTTATCATTTTCAAGTCGCGCGATTTACTTCAGTTCTCTACCCCCATCTTTTCCCATGATCTTAATCTCTCGGTCAATTCCTCTCCAAATTTGCATTATAATCTCCTTTTTTCACATTTCATATGGGGCACGTATTCTCATTGGAAAGAGAAAGAGAAAAAAGATGGTCATATTCTTCCTAGTCAATTGAGTAACTTCTTCGTTTCCACCATTATTAGTCTCCTATGTGCAAACCTCTTTTCCTTTTTCTGGAGTCTTTTGTTTGGGCTGAGGTTAAATCATTCAAGTTTTAGCTTTTGAGCAAGCCAACTGACCCAAGCTTCTAACCTTCTTGATTTTTAGTTTTGCCAGAGCTCGAGATGGTATTAAGATATAGTCAAACTACATCCCTCCTAGCAACAACAACAAATAGATCTTTTAGCCTAAAGGCACTTTAATAAAAAGGTAATCAGCATTCCAAGAATGTACTAATGCAGAAATTGTTGGTACTCTATCGTACTTTATAAAGCAGTACGGGATGTAAATAACTATTACAAATGTTCGAAAGGATAAATAAATGGTCAAACTTCAAAACTGCCGCCAGTGCGTTGTGTCTTGAATCTTGATCACCTTGCAAAGCCAACTTTGAGAACTGCCGCAAGTATGTTGTGTCTTGAATCTTGATATCCCGAAATCAAGAAACAACTAAATCTACAACGTTGTGTGTTGAGTCGAGGATAGCCCTCTATCCTTAAGACAAGATTGCCCCGTATATATGCTTTTACGTTAGCGGGCAATAGTCTCCCAAGATAAAACAACACTTTAATCTCAACACTACAAAGCCAATAGATTGAGCCTCGTCGAAGAAAACAAATATGACTCGACTTGTCAAGATATGGAATAGGAAGGAAGAGTTTCTCTTTACTCTTCTCTTTTGTCTCTGTGTATATAGTGTGTCTCTGTAGTGTATATCTTGTGTATACGTGAGGGTTTGGTCACTGTTTTTGACTGATTTTCAGCCACCGTTTTGCTGATTTTTTCAGCCACTGGTTTGCTGATTTTTCAGCCACCGGTTTGCTGATTTTTCAGTGTCTTTTTCGTCTGTTTTGTGGCCTGTTTTTCGTCTATATTCTGCCACTCGAATTGAGCCAAATGAGGCTCAATATATAGCATAGAGAAGGGGCTGTCCAACTGCCAAAACATGGCTGTTAATGGCCATTTAGGAGGGCATTAAAACAGCCAAGTAATGGCTGTTAATGGCCATTGAAAGGCGCCCAACGCCCAAGTAATGGGTTGTTAATGGAGGAGTTAATCAGCCAAGTAATGGCTGATTAATTCCTCAAAAAACAGTCCCAACGGTAGGCGAGAAAAGTCTCCAAAAATTCGGGGACCAAACTGTAAATATTGAAACTTCGGGGACCAAATCGTATATATAAAAGAATTCTCGGTCCAAACTGTACATATGAAACTTCGGGGATCAAACCGTACATCCGGCGAGTTCTCTCGGTCCAAAAAGATAATATCGTAAAGGCCCACGCCCGTGACCCGTGACCCGTGACCCGTGACCGTGACCCGAGCCCGAGACCGGGCCGGACCGGCGGGCGGCGACGCGCGCGTGTGGGCTTAGCCTTGAACCCAAGCACATCTAGGTCTTCCCTCCTTTAAACACATGGGATACCCTTGGGGATCCAAACCCTTTACCACATTAGAGACTTATGTGGTAGATTTGTCCCACACCACATTTCCATGTCTCAAACACCTTACTTCGTGGACCAATATCTCTTTCATTTCTCAACGAAATTAGACGATTCTTGGCCCTACGGTCATCTACTCACTTCGTAGATCATGCATGTGCGAAGAGACAAGGTCTCCAACATGCGAAACACTAGTGTTTAATTCATCAAAGATGGGTGGACGCATCTCCCCGCCAAAGGCTAATTTCCAACAGAAATTGTATACTTGAAAACCAAACTATAGCACTACGACACCAAAGAAGAAGAAATGTAACAAGGCAATGACATACCTCGCATACCGGGACTGTATAGAGATGTCCCGAACTTTTATGCGATTCACAGTTCCACTCTGGCTCACAAGAACAACTTGCTCGTCACTCTCACCATCTTCTGCTTAAAACATTCAAAATATGCAGAAGAATACAAAGGATTACGGTACCTCCAAAGGAGAATCCAACTACAAATACTGCTGCCAGGCGATCTTCAGATGAAAACTGAATAAATGCATCGGAAGTAGACAAAGATAATAAGAGTTTGTTGGAGTTCTTTCTCTATTGTACTTTATAATGCAGTACGTGAAGTATATTACTATTACAAGTATTCGAAATGATAAACAAAGATTCAATAATTCAACTAGAAATCTGAAATTATAATTGTTGAACAAGAAAAACTGGAAACTGTTTTTGCTGAGTCGAGTGTGGCACTCTGTCCTTAAGACAATATTGCCTCGTATGTATCTTTTATACGTCCTGGACAATTTGTCTCCCAAGATAAAACAGCAATGGAACAATTGAGCAAAGGAAACTCAAATGCTACCGTGAAGAATATTGAGTAATGAAATGATGCTCGGAAGTTGTAGGAATAAGAGTTTTCTGCTTGTTTATGCTTCTGTATTTTTCGTGTATATGTAAGTGTTAGTTCTCAACAATGGTGTAAGGGGGTGTTTATATAGGTGAGGGAGGGACTGAAAACTCGCCTCCATAACGACCAAATAATGGCCATTATGGAGGTAGTAAAGCCACCAACATAAATGGTGAAAGACCAACGGATTGGCCATTATAGGAGGAGTAATTCAGCCAAAATAAATGGCTGAATTGAGTGCTTGGCGTTTCTGCTTTGACTGTCCAAATTCTGACTTTCTGGAAAACTTCAGGACCAAACTGTACATCTTGAAACTTCATGGACCAAACTGTACATCTGAAACTTCTGGGGATCAAACTGTACTTCTGGCAAAGTTCTCTGGCCCAAAAAGATAATATCCCGTGGACCCGGAACCGGACGGGCGGGCAGCGGCGCGCGTGTGGTCTTTCCTCGAACCGAAGCACAACTAGGTCCTCCCTCCTTTAAACACATGGTATACCCCTTGGGGTCCCAAACCCCAAACCAATTTCGAGTCTTATATACACAACCATTCTTTCTTCCTCTACCGATGAGGGAGAATTGAACACAATACCACACTTTTCATGCTTCAAACACCTTACTTCGTGGACCAATATATCTTTCATTTCTCAATGAAATTTGACGATTCTTGGCCCTACGGTTATCTACGTACTTAGTAGATCATGCATGTGTGAAGAACCGGATTCTCCAACATACGTAACACTAGTGTTTAAGCCGTTAAAGTTGGTTGGTCGCAACTCCCGCCAAAGGCTAATTTCCAACAGAGTTAACCCCCCCTCCTTTTCTGTGAAAAGAGGACGGGTAGTGATAAAGAGTTTCTACTTTGGCTTATAGCATTATGGTGTACCTTGTAACCAATTAAACCGATTCTATTCAAAGGTGATGTGCGGAATCTGCTCACTGGAACTTGCTTCCCATAACCACTTTCCGACAAAAACAACAGCCATGGGCCATTCATGCTCCTACTTCTGGTACACAGTATATTGGAGATACAGAGAGAGTGTTACAAACAAATCAAAGAGTAAAAGAAAATAAGCCAGCTTCTCAAAATTATTTATGCAGGACAATTTTTTTGGGATCCGATGGTGGCTAGAAGAAGCATCCTAGGGGACAAAATCATTAACAATGAAGGTCTCTCAACCTAGCATAAAAGGTTACAAGGTGTTGTAATCTACTAAGTTGAGACAACCAGAGATGCAAAAGCATAGAAAAGTACCCGTCGGTGCTAATAGCGCAAGTAAAGCGTGAACTTTAGCAAACAAAGGCACTAATGATGAAAAATAAAAACGTATAATGCAAAAACAAAAAACAAAAAACTACAAACACACTAATTACTGGGAGAAAAGAATTAAAAAAACTATAGTTAAAGTGGATTATGTGAAGTAAAACCAAGTTAACACCAACTTCAGTTTCTGATTAAAACATAAAAATGTAGTTTAATTTCTATAGTGACTAGTTTTTCAAATAAAATTTCTAATTATTTAAACGCAATCACAAAAGATCATTTCTAACGTTTTATTAATAATTGATATATCATTTGCCAACTAGATTTATTGTCTGGTGCCTCCCTCTGAAAGATGAGAAGTTTTATTTGATGTGAGACACAACTAACAATACTTGAGTGAGGATTTCTTCTAGTTAGACGCGTGGCAGGGTGGTCCCAATAGTCGCTTTACTTACCTATATGTTCACTTTCGTGCACACTTAACCTTAACCATTTTTTCCTTTTTCTAAGAAGAACGAGAAATCATTAAAAGGAGTCAAGAAGATGCAATAGTACCACTTAACAATTTCTTTCCTTCCTCCTCTTTCTCGTATTTTATCATAGGACAACTCTTTTCCCTTTTCTGGAAAAAGAATATCAAAGAACTTTTCATATGCAACAAAATCCCTAGAGAGGTTCTATGAAGATGTTTAAAGGTTAGAAGTGTACATGTGGCGTATACTAGGACGATCAAAGATATGTATGATGGAATCAAAATCAGGGTAGGACAGTAGGAGACTCGGAGCACTTTCCAGTAATGATGGTGTTGCACCGGGGATCTTAGCACATTCTTATTTGACTTGATGATGGATGGACTGACGCGACAAATTCAAGGTGATGTGTCATGGTGTATGTTATTCGCAGATGACATAGTTTTGATTGATGAGACTCGCATCGGAGTGAACGCTAAGCTAGAGGTTTGGAGACAGACTCTAGAATCTAAAGGGTTCAGGCTGAGTAGGACCAAGACAAAATACTTGGAGTGCAAGTTCAGTAACGGGAGCGACCATGAGACATGTGTGGAGGTGAGGCTTGGTACTCAGGTCATTCTAAAGAAATGAAGCTTTAAGTATCTCGGGTCTATTATCCAAGGAATTGAGAGATTGATGATGATGTCACACATCGTATTGGTGCATGGTGGATGAAATGGAGGCCCGCATCTGGAGTCTTGTGCGATAAAATTGTGCCACCAAAACTTAAATGCAAGTTCTATAGGGTAGTAGTTAGATCGATTATGTTGTATAGGGCGGAGTGTTGGTCAGTCAAAACTTGCACATCCAAAATATGAAAGTTTCGGAGATGAGTATGCTGAGATGGATGTGTGTGCATACCAGGAGGGATAGGATTAGAAATGAGTATATCCGGGGGACAGAGTGGGAGTGGCCTCGGTGGAGGATAAGATGCGGGAAGCGAGGTTGAGATGGTTCAGACATGTGCAGAGGAGAGACATAAATGCCCCCGTTCAGAGGTGTGAGAGATTGACTATAGACGGGTTCATAAGGGTAGAGGTAGGCCGAAGAAGTATTGAGGAGAGGTGATTAGACGAGATATGGCGCAGGTGCAATTTACTGAGGGGACTTTACCTTAGATAGGGGGTTGTGGAGGACACGAATTAGGGTAGAAGGGTAGTAGATAGTTGAGCGTAGTTCTACTTACGCTTACATACTAGTAGTTGTAGTGTTATTATTATAGCCTTGTTTAGCCTATCATATTAGTAGGCTCAATATTGATTTATAGTCCCCTGTCATTTGATTTCTGCTGATGTATGTTCTCCGGTTCTGATCGTTTTTCTTGTTTTGCTTGTGCTTATATTTTTTCTTGAGACAACGGGCTTTCGAAACAACCTCTCTAACTAACAAGGTAGAGTTAATGTGTGTACACTTTACCCTCCACTAGACACTTCGTTGTGAGACTTCACTGTATATATTGTTGTTGTTGGAAAGATAAATATATGTTTTGCTATTTTGGTAAGTACTTGCATGTGTACACTTTCTAACTCCAATTTTCCTGTGGACTTATATCTATAAAGACAAAGATTTTTCATTAGTGCAAACAAAAATTAGGATCTGCTGCAGGAGTTCGAGGAGGGAGCACGACATCTTCCTGTTACATGAAGCAGATCTGGAAAATTTCAAACTAAAACCTTCGATTCTGTATTTTTTTTTTCTCGCTAGTATGCTGATGCCTATAGTGGTGTTATTATGAAAGGGAGATAGATGATGATGAATGATAAATTGGGAATGGCGATGGAGAGAGAGGTGTTAAAAGAAAATTTCATAGTGGGACCCGTGATTCCACATGTCTAACAAAGGTAAGCCGCTCTAAAAAATTGTCGGTTGTGTCTCCAACCAAACAAAATTTCTCCTAAAAGACAAGTCTCTGCGTGATTTGGCAAACGCGTTTGTACCTACAGTACACTAAAGTGCGAAGCACCCGACCTGGTTTCCATCTAACTTCAGGCTTAACAGGGCTCAAGCAAGCCTTAATAACAATCAAGACAACTGAGATATACAGAGGGAGATGAAAGATTACTTTCTTTGATGAACTTCCGAGGTCATGTCCAGTTCCTTCTGCAAAGCATCTGGTATAGGGGTGTCCAGCGGGGCGGGTCCCGGCAGTACAAGACCCAATGGGACTGGGGAGGTCGGGACCGGCGGGACCGGCCAACTTCCCGTCCAGTCACTCATCCCGCCGGAAAAGGGGATCGGTCTTGGCGGGGCGGGATGGGTCGGGATCAAAATTTTAAATTTTTTTTTACTTAATTTAGAAAAATAATATATATAAACACTTCAATAATTGAATAAGATAGTGTAATAAAAATATCTCAATATTATTTTTGTGTCTCTTATATTATTTAATAAAAATGTGATTTTTTTGTAATACAATTTCAAAATTGTAACTTTGTGGTGTTGAAAGTTGTAAATTCCATATTTATAAACACATTTTTAATTTCTTCACAATGTCTTGTGGTTCTTCGGTTGGAATTGAAATTTGTTAGTCAAATTGGTCGACGTCGCTTCCAGTTTCGTCGGACAAGATTTCGTTGTAGTTTTCGTCGTCTTCTTCGTTGATATTTGATTGACCGCACCTTCTACGCTCCGCTCGTATTCAATCTATGAATAAAACTGCAATCTCCAAGATGTCTCCCGCTAATGAGTGTATGTGCTCTCTCCTATTTGAAATCTTCCGACAGAAAAAACGCCTTCAGGCGTTGTCTCGAACACAAAATATCTCGGGCAATCTTTGCTAGTCTCGGAAATGTCTTCTCATTTTTCCTCAAGTATTTAAGCAAGTCTTCACGTCCTTCTTCATTGAGAACTGTTTGGTATGGTACAACAACCTGCAAAACAAAACATCAAACTCGCTAACTTAATTAGTAGTAGAACCACTAAACATTCTATCTCTAAAGCTTTCAATACTAGCCGCATAAAAAAAAAATTCTTTTATAAAGTTGTATTGTAGAAGAAGAATAAGAAGAAAATGGTATAGAAGCCGGTTGGTTGCTAGTACTTTCTTGTTGGTAATGCATTTTTTTTCTCTTTTCATTTATCGTGTATGATAGACAAAACTTCTTCTTTCATTGGTTCATGTGGTTGTTCATTTGAGTTTTTTGAAGTTGGAGGTGTAAGTACTGTTATACAATCATAAATAATTTCAATAAGTGTTTTACAACCGTCTATTTTAATAGTCGGATTTAATACATCACTAATAATATAAATAGTAGGAATAGAAAAAAATATTTTTTAATTTGATAAATATTTTTTAATAGGTATCTTATAAGATGATTTTTTCATATATTCATTAAGTAACAAAAACATTAGAGCTATATGAAATAACATAGTTGAAATAGTAGGATAATATATACCAGAAAATTATTTAGTTGCTTGAAAAAACCTCTCTGAAAAATTCAATAAGTTCGATTTTTTTCTCAATCATTATTTATAAGCATATCAATTGTATTTTGATTATGGGCGATAAAAAATAAAGTTATAGGTCTTCTATAATCGTAAACAACAAATAGTTGTTCATATAAATAATTTCACATAGTCGCTACTTTTTCAGAAATTTTCTAAAAGGTAATCCACAATTGTGACAAATTTTTTTTATATTCTTTTTTTCTTTGTATTCTATTACTTCTAAAAATAAAGTTTATAGCAAATTGTATTTTATTAAGAATGTTCAAAAAGTGATAGAACATACTTTACAATTAAGTTATAAATATGGCACACACATTTTATATGAAAATAATTAGGAAAAGATGGAGTTAATAGATCTTTTAAAAGTCTCACAACATAATTATTAGAAGAATCATTATCTAACGTAACAGTCATTATTTTATCAGTTATACGGTTATACCATAATAATCGTAAACTTGCAAAATTTTCAATGTGCCTATCATCAATATATCTATATGCTAAAATACGTTTTTGCATAGACCAATTATGATTTATCCAATGACATGTTACAGTTAAATAATCATGGTCGTTAGTACTACGACTTATATTAGAAGTGATAGATATTTTGCCAAAAAGTGATATAATGCATAATGTAAATATTGTTGATATTCATGTGCAAATTTAAAAAACGTCTCTCCTAACAGTTTATCTAGAAAAACCGTTAAAGCAAGATTATACATATATCTTATGTAATGAATAAAACTAGGAGATGAAGGAAATGAAAAGGGCAAACTCTTCGTCGTTACTAATTTTGTTATTGCTTCCCTATCTCTATATTTAGCGTATTTAGAACCTACAATTCCTCCGTCGTCAGATTAATTTCACCTTTTACTTGGTCCGGGACACTATGTGAACCTTGTCCCGACTGAGAGCGCATTGGTGCACCCGAATTTGTAGCCTCGTATTCATCCCACCTAGCTTTGTACATGTCTCAATAAACCTCCCGTCCCTCCCTAATCTTTTCCCATTTTAAATTTATAAACATTTTTACAAATTTTACATCTAACTACTTGATTGTCTTGGTCCCTGTTAAAAAAATCTCATGCACTGATTTAAATTTTTGTTGTGTGGGGCCTCGTCTCATACTAGGGGGAATAAGAGGCGTTCCAATCTCAGTTTGAGGTGCACTAGTGGGTGTGTCATCTATAATATCTTCTAAATTAAAGTCTGGTTCATCTAATGATATATCATTAAAAAATTTAGTTTCATCTATATGAGTGTAATAAATCAAATCATCATGTCTAGGAATATGATGACTAAAAAAATTACCTATGCACTTGTTACCCCTACTAGAAGAAGTATCATTACCCTTACAGATATATGAGGATGTTTTCTTTTTAAATAATGAATCAGTCATTTATGATATACATCGTATGGACATCATATCGTACTGAATATGCCATATATGATATCATATCATTATATAATATATACGAGTATGATATCATAGAGGACTAAGTGTAGATATCATAAAGAATTGAGTAATATTTTTTGAAGAAATGAATTAATGTTTTATGATATTTTGTCATTATATGATATTATAGATGATTGCGTTATGTTTTTTCTTGAAGGAATGAATCAATTTCCTATATGATACTCTGTTAGTATATGATATATACCAAATTTTGCATCATAGAGAATTCAGTGTTTCTTTAAGGAATGAAATGTCAATCTTATGTGATACCATGTGGTATTATAGTAAACTGCAACAGTATACTTCATATGCTGTTGATTTGATATTATATATGCTATAATAAATTATTTATTGAGATATAAAAAAATATAAGTTATTCTTTTTATTAATATTTTAAAATAATAATAATAATAATAATAATAATAATAATAATAATAATAATAATAAAGGAGCTAAAAGATTTGTACAATTAGATTATGAAGAAAAATAGAGATTAAAGATAAAATAATTTGAAAAAAATGAAATTAAAATAGGAGAAAAAAGTAAATGAAAATCAACAGAAAATTAAATTGAAGAATAATAATAATAAAAAAGATGAATGAAACTATATTATGGAGATAAAAAAGGGGAAAAAATGAAATAAAAAGAAATAAGAAATAAAGAAATATTAAAAGAAATAAAAATAGAAAAAATAGAAAAAGGATTTAAAATTAAATATGAAATCAGATTATGATGATTTTTTTTAAAATAGTATGATTTGAAAAAAGAGAGAAAAGAAAGTAGGAAAAAAAAGAGAAGAAAAAAATAGATAATTACTTATAAAAGCTACAATGCATAGAAAATATAAATAGTTTTGAAGGCTATGAAAATAATAGGGGCATGAAGTAGAATATTAATTTTCTTTCCCTTTTTTATTTTATTAGAAACACTATAAAAGTGCTTAAAAATCTCTAAAATAAAACAAGCTTGATCGAAACCGGCTAAAAGTGTCATTTTATTAATAACTTTGTGGTAATTTCCGGTTTCTCCCCCAACCTATCTCAAAACAATTCTTCCCCAATGTGGTAAAATGGCAACATCCGCCTTCAAATCGACTTCACGTAGAGGAACCATCAACTCCACTTCCAATTCTTCATTCGTTCGAAAACGATCGTTGAGTGTAAGCGCAATTTCGAGAACGTCGTCAAAAATCGACATTGATTCAGAATTCTCCAATAAATGCGATAATCCTCTCTTCTGTACTGAGAATGACAAGGACAATATAGGTGTTATAAGGAGAAGTTCAGTTAGTGATGTTGTAAAAGAGAGGGGACGGACGGTTACGAGAGGCTCCGGTGTTAAAAATGGGATTGGGCGGAGTGTTTCTAGAGTGAGAGGTCGTTCTGTTTCCAGAGGACACTATGGATCTGCTTATGAGGTTTGCTATTTGATGTTTTCTTCTTCAATTTTGGAAGTTTCGGTTTAGCAGATTGGAATAAATTTGCAAATTACTTGTCTTTTGGATTAAATTTGACCAGTTTTCGGAGTGATATCTCTCATATGTATCTTTAACATTTGGCAATCAAAAGTAAACTAGGAAAAAATGCTATCAAATAATTATGTTTTTGGCCATAAAAATTGGAATAATTATACAAATTAGTTATCCTTTGGATCTATTTGACAAGTTTTTAGAGTGATATTTCTCATATATCCTCTTAACATTTGTGAAACAAAAGTAAAATAGGATAAAAATGCTACATCAAACAATTAAGATAAAAATTGGAATTAATATACAAATTAGTTGTCCTTTGGATGAATTTGACATGTTTTTTAGAGCGATATCTCTCATATATACTTTAACATCTGGGGAACAAAAAACTAGGATAAAAATGCTAGGGAATAATTAATGTTTTGGTTATAAATAACATTTAAGCAATTATTTGATGTAAATTATGGCAGTTTTGACTTCAGAATACAGTTAATTGTGATTAGAGTATTAGATTGTGCAAAATTTGATTTTTCATTTTATCATTCATTCTATTTTAGTATGGAGTGGTAGTTTGACTTTGGAGGTAGTAGGTGAATCTTAAATGTTATGTCTAAGCTGGAAGTATAGTTTATGTTTAACACTTAGCATGTCATTTAATGTCATTAATTTAAACCGTCTTTGGATGATTTACTGCTGATTGAAATAGGCAGAGAAAATAGATAAAAGGAGAATTTGAACAGATAGTCTTCCACCTTGGCATATGCTCTTTGTATGTTTTATGCGATGCCTTGGTGCTCAAAAGTGGTAGCATCATATACGGTAAAGGTGGCAATCTGGTAAGGACTTGCTGAACCATTATTACTATTGGATGTGATTGCGTAGTTTCTATATAGATGCTATTCATTCTGCTTCAAAAACATATATGGATATGATTAGTTATAGTTGAGTTGACAATCCCAGGGGAAAATATAGTGTGCTAACTGCTTTGTAAAGTTTTAGAAGTAAAAGAATTTATGCTGTTTGCTCTGAAACGGGTATTATATATGATGAGTTATACCTATTACAGAAACCAAACATGTAGTTGTTTACTATATATGTGCGACCTGCATTATATTTGAACCTGCTTTTACATTTTCTTACTGTTTTAGCGTGACAGAATCGTATTCATGTTGGACCCTTTTACGTGCTAGATTCTTACTTAAATTTAATATGATCTTAGAGCGAAAAGGAGCTACAATCAAGCACCGTCCAGAGACTTTCATCGAAAAAGGTAGCTAACAGTTCCAAAAATTCCAATTTAGTTAGAAATGATACCAATAGAAGCAGCCAGGCCAAGAGCCCACCAGGAGCAATGAGTCATGGTCAAGTCACTGAATATTCTGAAGATGATTCTGTTGTGAGTATAATTTGTGTGGTAGCATAATAACTATTTTCAATTATCTAGGCTGCAGTTATGATCTCAGATATCATTTTCCTTTCCAGAGTAGTCTGCATATTTCAAATTGGGAAGATGGAGTTTCAGCATGTTCTTTGTCAGAAGCCGAAGAGAAGACCATAAAAGCTGTTTGTGAGCAAATGAAGGTGAGTTCTTGCTTGGAGCATATCATACTACTGTCTATCTAACTATACGCTGTTTAGAGAGTATGTTTATAGCGCATGTCAAATAGAACTGAGCGTCACATTTCTTGCAAGAAAGTACTTTATTTGTTCTCCAACAATAGAATCTCTGGTATATTTGTCTTCTTAATTTTCAAATTTCCATCCTTTTATTATGTTTAGCGGAATTTGTCCTCCTGTTACTCTTTCTCTTTAGACCAATCCAAACAGCTTTAAAGCTGTCTGAAGTACTACTTTTACCTGCTTTTGGCTTTTCAAATTCCAAACTGAAAAAGATGAAGGATGAAGTAAGATGTGAATAAACAATTTGCACTATACACCGTGTCACGTCTCTCTCCTAACCTTGTTTTCTTCTTCTTCCATTTTCATATTTGGTATTTTCTGCAGACGGGTATACTATTCATTAAGAAAAGCAAATTGGGAAAAGAGGTCACTAGTTTATGCTAGAGTTGGGAGCCCTGGCGGTAGATTCAGAGATGGTGATGTTTTAAGGGAAGGGGTTGTGGAGATGGATGGAGTTTACTAGTTTGCCTAGGAGAAGGTAGGTTTTTTTAGGTTCATTAGGTTTGAGCGGGTTGCAGGTGGGTTTGTTGAAGTCTCCATCAGTTGGAAGCGAGTCAGCTGGAATGGACTTTTCACATTTCTTTTCATTTTGCATTGACTATTGGTTAAAAACAAACAAGGTTTTCTTTAATGACATGAAGGTTTCTGCAGTGCTCCTTAACTGCTTATGCTGTATATTGATTACACACCTATATGATGGGGAAAAACAAAAAGCATGATGACTCTGTAAATTTTTGTGGTTCTAGTTCATTTGCTCAAGAATATTCAACAGTTTCATTTTCACTTGCAGTGGATGAACTATATTTATATATCTACCAAAATGGAAAGTAAAAACCATTCTTGACTAAAATATTATGATGTTTGACTTAGTTCCGTGGAAACAAACTTCTAATGTGTTATAATTGGGGGACTGGGATGGGAGCTTAAGAAACCAGGGTATAAAATTGTTGGAGGCTGAATAGTTAATGAACAAAAAACTTGATTCCCTCCATTTCTGTAGAAACTACATGTAACATGGTTTTGGTATCTTTATTATATTTCAGTCAGTTCGAAGTGACCAGTGGGGTGCTGATACTGCAACTAGTGGAATATATGAAACTGTTCGCTCTGAAGTGAGGCGTGCTATTTCTGATATTCAGACTGACCTTGAAGATGTAAGTTCTAATGGTATCATGGATACAAGAATAACTACCTCCAGTAAATGACCTGGTGTCTGATGGTATACAACTGGCTAGTGTTGGCTAGTAATTTTTAGTTATCCTATTTGAGGATATTTGATTAACACTTTTCAAATACTCTTCTTTTTTTATAAGTTCTGTCTTACAAGTTTGATTCTGCAAGGATGTGAGTCTTATATTTGGGAAGATCCTCAAGTCATTACTTTGATTATGCATGTTGCTTTTTAGTCCATTTTGGTGATTAATATGATTATGTGTGGCTATTTAATCCATTTTGGTCATTCATATGAATATGCATGTGGCTATTTAATTCATTTTGGTAATTGATACAAATATGCACGTGGCTTTTGAAAGGTGAAATTTTTGTCTGCGGAAGAATGTCTTATTTTCATTGTCCATGTTGGTCATGGAAAAACTGTTATTGATGTATCTTTAATTGTTTTTCTGGGATAAATATCAATCTATTTTCAACTTTAACATGTTCTGTTGTTATGTATGCCTTTTACTTAAAAGTTGCATCTCTTACAATTTTCCTTATTTTGCGTTTATTTAGGCTATCCGAAGGAACAATGTTAATGCTATTACAACTGCTAATGTTGCTGATATCCCACCTAACTTGGTCAGCCCTGGAGCTGTTGAAATAGTTTCAGACATTAGAAGGGAATATGCCAGAAAACTTGATGAGGTGTGATTTCTTTCACTGGAGGTTGGTAGAGGGATAATTATTTTGGTCACTATTATATGGGGCTTCTGTATCTATTGTCAAAAGTGAAAATGCACCAGCTTTGTGTTGTTCGGCTCATTTTTTGCTACTTTTCTGGTTGGCAATAGGGATAAAACTAAAGAATATGCTGATCTCATAGTTCCTAATGCCAAGAAGCTTGAATACATACTAAAAAAGATTCTGTTTTCTTGGGGTCCTTTAGAGGTCTGTCGTGGGGAGTACTCTTTTTATTTTAGGCTTCTGCATGTGGAGTATGTCAGTGTTATGATCGTAATCATACTTTTCTCTTACTATCTCCTTATCATCCATTGCTGATATTCGCTGTTACATAAATTTTGCAGTCTGAAGAGCGGGTTAGAAAACTTCGATTAGATCTGGCTGTTGAAGAGCATCGAGGCCAGGAGATAAGTAGGATCCTCAAGGAGATACTGTCTGATCCGAAGCCCTCACCTCCTCAGAGATCTCGTGTAGGAAGAAAAGTAGGTTTTCTTTGTCTTTTGCCTTCCCCATCTCCAACTTAAATAGAAACCAGGAAAAAGAAGAGTTGCCAAGTGCAAAATTTAATCTATATCCATGTCCTGTTGATATAGCATATAAAGGTGGTAGACTTATTTAGCTGCATTTTTTGTGGTTTTCAAGGGCATCCTGGATGATATGAGAGCATACTGAACTATTAATAGCAGTGGCAGTGTGTATGCAGTAGTTTATGTAGAAATAGGTGCATCAGAGTTCTCATTTTCATCCTCTGGCTTGAGATTAAGGAAGTTGCTGGGCTTGTTTTTTCTTCTTTCTTACCTCTAGACAGTGACCGCTTATTACAAGAATATCCTTGTTCTTTCCTTACATTTTTTTTGGCTTCATGGATCCCGTATTTTGATATCCAATTACAATCTGGTGGTTGCATAGATATACTTTTTGATATTTCCTTATTTAATACCCCCCCCCCCCCCCCCCCCCCCCAAATAATCATTTCTTCTGGACGAAGTATAGCATGTGGATTTAAAATAGTACGGCTGAAATGGAGTAGTGCTACAGGATTGCTATGTGACAGATCCTTTACCAAAGTGAAATGCAAGTCCTATAAAACTGTGAGACCTGTATGGGTCTATGTTTGCCAGAAGGCTCAACTTATCCACAAGATCTGTTGTAGAAATGTGGATTTTAAGATGGATATGCGGTTTTACAAAATTAGACTAGACAAGAAGTGATCATATCCACAAGAAGGTGCAAGTAGTACAAATACAAGATAAGTGCACCGGGCCTTCTCCGGACCCCGCGCATAGCGGGAGCTTAGTGCACCGGCTGCCCTTTCTTTTGCTTGGTCATGTCCTTTTGTTACTTTCTTTCATCTTTCTTGCCATTCAACTTCGGCAATTACTTTAACACATCTTGAACTCATGGCATTGACATCTCAACAATTTCGAAGCCGTTATGAGTCTTCTGTGCCATAATCTTTTACCTCTTACTATTTTTGCTTACACTCTTTGTCCTTGTATTTTCACTGCAGAGAAGTAATGAGAGGAAAAAAATGTCAAAACGTCTTACTGAAGAAGCACTGACATATTTTGATGAATGTGTATCCATATCAACTTTTGATAGCTCTGACTTCTCAGCACCAGAATACCCATCTCACAGCTCTGTTGGAGCTACTACTACTACTGGTGTAACTGCTCCTGTCCTACTAGGGAGTCCAAGCGCTATGTCAACGTCTTCCCCAGTAAGTTACTCCAACTATAAACAGGTTCCTCTTTGGATCTGACGAAGGTTTTAACTTCATTATTCAGCATCATAAATCCAAATCAAGAATCTTCTCATTCAAAAAAAGAAAAGAAAGATGTTGCCATTTTCAAAAAAAGAAAAAGAAACTGTAGACTCCTAGATTATATCCAGCCCCTTGTGTAAATGGAGATACAATTTCCCTTGCAACTGTCCCTTTTTGTTCATTTTCAGTTAATTTTATTTTTAATTCGAGTATGTTGCAAATATGATGAGCTTGTGAGATATTTAATATGCCACCTCCATAAGCCTTGTTTGTGAAGCATGATCTTTGACGCTTAGTTATACAATAAACACAACTAGTGTGCTCTAGCAGTGCCGGGTCTAGCAAATAATGTATGAGAATTGGAATATCTAAGCCCTATTTCACTTGTTTATTCATCACCTTAAGCTAGATATGGTCATGAACCTATGAATAGAAGAAAACTCTCTTTTTCTCCTTCCCCTACCGGTAGTCATAGTCACACTAATGGAAAATAACATCTTAAAATACAGTGAAGAATCGTGACAGTGGATTGCAATTTAGTTATACATAAAGTTGGTTTCCTTCTAACAGATATTAGCCGGCCACATTCAGCTGACCGATAGTCATGAAGATTCAAGTTTAACAGCTAACAACTACGATGAACCTCTACTATATCAAGTCAAGCAAAGAGGCAGTGATCCAGTGAAGGGACAACAGATTCAATTCTCTTTTGGTCAGAAGTCACCAGAAAGCAATCAGACTCATGAGGACTTAAGGAGTTACATTAAGCATTTTGAGAAAGATACAAATAAAGATGTGTTCAGCTCGGATACTACCAGTGCCTTTTATGATGCAAATGAATATAAATTGCAAGGTCATACAGAAAGCTTACTTTTTGGCAGGGTAGTCTCCAGAAAGAGGATAGACTCCGGAGGTCTGCACCTGTGCCATGGAGGTTTTCCAGTTACGTGTTTCCCATTTGGTTTTGCTTGAGAATTCTGTGGCCTTCTGCTCATATGCTTTGAGGGTTGTGCTTTTTGTTGTTACTTCTTTTTATCAAAAATGTATTCAGCTTTTTGAAGAATTAAAAGGTACTGTAGAAGGAGACAATTACTGTAGAAAAATCAGAGAAAGAAAGAAGAAAAGTAAGGTGAATGATTGGAAGGTCGAAGATAGGGAATTGTACACTTTTTAGTAACAATTAACACCCTGCAGCTTCTGGTTGTAAATAGGTTCATTTGGAGTTGATATTCAACGTAAATTCACTTTATTTTATCTCTAATTATTCATTGGAATGCACTTATGAAGAAGCAGATATTCCCGTGATTACCCCTCCCCCCAAACATCAGTCAAGTATCACTTTAATTTAATGGACAGTATAAAATAAAGTAAGCTGCTTCAACTCATTAACTTGCAATTGTAGTGTTCTTTAACACTATTTATTATTTAGATTTTAGACAGAGACCAAGTCAAGTTGTAAAGGCCCACGACAGTTGAACAGAAGATCCAGTCAATTACACAAAATTGAGTTTTACAGTTCGTATGCACAAAAAAAAACAATTAAAGACACCAAAAAATAAATAAAAAATGAATAGAAATAATTTGTTGCTTGATGGCGCTACAAACTTATGTTGTGTGCGCTTTACTAGCATAATGAGTTCACAACATTTCTGTAGTAAGTGGGGGTGGGGGGAGGGGGGTGACGTTCCCCTTCCTGCATTCTTGCTGATTTTAATTTAAAAAAAGACAGACCGGTGCACTACGCTTCCGCTATGCGCGGTGTCCAGGGAAGGGCCGGACCGTTTAAATATGACAGGAAAAAACTATGGAAATGAAATTAAATCTCAAACTAAAACAAAAAATTTCTATTGATGCAATGTAGCTTCATAGCTTCATCACCACGGATAGCAGAATTACAGAAGCAGCTAATAAGATTTGGCAAATATTGCAACTTCATCTGCTGAATTGCCCGTCATCAAGCACTTCTTTGGTCCCTCAGGCTGCTCAAAAGGGAAACATCTAAGGGTAGCCCCTGTTTCTTCTTTCACCTTCAATTCTTCCTCATCACTGTTTTTAAAGTATGGCATCAACACGTAGTCCCAGATCACCGACAAAATATACATGGAATACACCATAGACACCAGTTACAAAAGAAAGGGAAGTATAAGAAGAGGTTTACCCAGCTGACCAAGGCCCCCTTGCCCATTTTCCTTGAGCTATTGCCTCCTTAAGCTCATCATATGAATACACGTCCACAATGTTACTGGATTGATATGATTGGGCAACAGCAAATCAGAAAGAAACTCAATATCCAACACAGAGAGACGCATGAAACACAGGCGCTAAAGCAAATGGTGATGCGTAAATCTTTGATATAAACTGTACATTACACTTTTTTTGATAGGTAACTGCACATTACACATTTTATATTTGCTAGACCTGTGATCATTGAACTTAAACTTTGATAACTAGCAAAAATCTTTGCGAAGGTTGAATTTCACTTAAACAACTGACAAGCTTGTTAAGGCTCGCATAACTAGCATACAAAAGACAGAATTGAATCTATACTATCTGTAACAATTATATTGGATTCTATTTACAAGTTGCAAACGTAGAAATATGGGTCTGATTTTTTTACATTACTTAAGTGTCCAAATTTAGCTTGTATTTTTTAAGCTTAGTCACAGTGCACTGATCTTTGATGCTTTTAGAGGCAAAATAGATGTTCATCTTACATTAAGCAACCAGGCCCTAGAGCTATTACACTGAGGAATTTTTTTTTTTTTTTTTTGGCATACTCTTAGGACAGGTGTGCTTCATTGGAGTAAGTTTTCTTGTTGCCACCATGACATTTCTAGTAATTTAGGTCAAATTTTCTTTCATTGGCCCTTGACATTATTTTCCTTTGATAAATAAAGAGATACAACCCTAGCCCTCTTCCTCGGGAATTCTCTAAAACTAGAAGTTCTCTAAATCTCACTTGCTCCTACAAGGATAATACAAGTCTAACAAAAGTAAAAAGACTTAGGCAAACACAAGACTTAATGTAAGTGTACAGGTGTGGTGTCTTAACTCCACTTGGTATCATCTCATTTGCTATTCTTAGCTAAGCCCACACTATGGCAGACTGTAGGTCTTCTGAGACAATTTCCCTGAATAGGATTTTGTGTCTATGTCGTCCTCCTTTACCTTCTCCAATCATCATAGTGTGGCACCTGCAAAGCGGTGCATATAGAGGTTCATGTAGTCAACTTTTCAAATGACCTCTCATTTTTACCTGTGTGCTACTAACACTAAGCTAGTTGTTCTCATTTCTAATCGCGTCTAGTTTTGCTTAACATCCGCGTTTCTATGACTTATATCTTGTGGATATGCTTGGTTTAGAATCACATTTACTCCCATATTGCTTGTCTTGCAACCATTTTGCAGAACTTGCCTTTCCTATCACATAAATCTGCCATAGCACTTCCATCTTAGCCATCCTTAATCTCGAAAAAATCCACACATCCTATTATAATTGCAAGAGATGCATCTATTTATTAGAAGATTGAGCTTAGATATTTGAATTGGCTGTGTTTAGGCAGCCGGCATCACTGTCTAATCTCACTTCTGCATTCTGATTATAGGGCTAACCAAACGTGCATAAATTTTGTCTTACTTCTACTTATCCTAAAACTTATTATATTAGTTTCTATAGTTCCGACTTTCATAATTGACTCTCTTGTTGTTATTATATTGTGAGATTTCACTGGGTATGTTGTTGTTGTTGTTAGTTTCGCCAATCAACACAATATCAAATGCAAAACATGCACCATAGCAATTTCATGTATACTATAGGTTAGCTCATCTATAACAAAGAAAAATAAGTATGACTTAAAGCTCAGGTATAATCCCATTTTTAGGGAAAATTACTCTTATATCTTTTTCAATTATCCTCACAGTTGTGACCGCTCCTACCTACATATCTTTTATGGCATTTCTATATTTCTTTTCAAGTACCCACGAAATTAGAAATCCTACAAGGTGATGCCTCACACCTCGAGACATCCACCTTGCTCCGACATTGCCAAACATCTAGTCTTGCGCTAACATAACACAACTTGTACAAGTAATCCAATTAATGATACAAGTTTCTAAAGGAAATGTAGTGAATAAAAGCACAAGTTCTATAAGGTTGTCCAATTAATGGTACAAGGCTCTAAAGGAAATTTAGTGATAAGAATAAGTCATAACTTGTAGAAGGTCATCCAACTAATGGTACAAGTTCTAAAGGAAGTATTTCCACTACAAGTTATCGTCAAATGAAAGACGAAACGAAGAAAAGTGTACGGCAGAAAAAGCAGTTCATTGTATTGAAAGCAAAAAAACAAAATGGCTAGAACTTGCCTATCACGAAAAGTTGTTGCCCTTTCCAAAAGGGCTGATTGGACCTCATTCAACTTGTCTTTGACGTAAGCCCCCAGGGCTGAAGGCTCCATGGATATTCCAAAAACTTTCCCTTGCTTTCCAGGAACATCTCTTCTAGAGATTACCACGGTTCCACTTGAAACATCTCGTGGGCCAATTTCAATCCTCAAAGGGACTCCCTACATAGGAGCAAGGTGTATTACAGTGTATTATCAAACAACACTATGTTTGGCCCTAGTTATGGTGGTGGCTGATAAAGCCTAAAACCTAGACCAACTTTCAGCACAGATTATATCATCTTAATCCAAGAAAACTGTCAGGACTAGACAAAGAACTCCATCCAAGGAAGAGAAGTTCATCAGAAACTAAGCCCTACAATCGCGCAAGCATTTTTAAAACTGTCGGTGACTAAAACACCTAACTATTTACTTGATGAAACACTAAAATGCATGTTCTCTAGGTTTTATTTTGGCAGTCATTTCCACTGAATTTTAGGTCCTTATCTTGTAACTTCTGAATTTCTATAAAGGTCAATACACACCTTCATTTCATAGTAGTTGAATTTCCATCCAGGTGTTCTCTGATCAGAGTCATCAATCTTCACTTTTATCCCTGCAGCTTGCAAAGTTTCTTTCACAGATGATGAAGCAGTCAGAACTCCTGTCTTCTCATTGTCCTTCTTCCATATTGGGACAATAACGACCTGGGAGCATTCAACAAGAAAACATTCAATCACCATCACCCACTAGTCGAAATTGCTGTCTACAGAATGCCTTTATATGCATTAGTACACAAGATAAAGGAAGAATAAGCAGTGCCATCCAAAATAGAACACAGAGCAGGGTATACAGCAGACCAACTCAATTTTTGTCCATCCAATTATTCAGAATTTCCTATTATTGTCATACCACTTGAGCATGGTGATTCACAATCAAAACCTTTAATGCCGTCACCCGACAAGTAGACCAAGAAGTCACACAACTTGAGACGATTACTCAAAACTTGATAGATATGAAAATTAACCAGTTAAGAAGAAGTTTTAGGAACCTGCATAGGTGCCAGCCTCGGGGGTAGCAGTAAGCCAGCGTCATCCCCATGTGTCATGATGATACCTCCCACAAAGCGAGTGCTAATTGCCCATGATGTCTGCCAGACATGTTTTCGTTGCCCATTTTCATCTGTGAACTGTTTAAACATTAAAACTGTTATACTAAAGATAACCTGTTAAACAAAGAGGGTGATAGACGCTTCAAGCAAAATAATAATAAGACCAAAACAGAAATTTCAGTATTTCACAACATTTGCATCCTATACATGAGTTGTAGCATGGTAAGAGTGATGTCATTGGTTAGTCTCAGAAAATTCTCACACCAATTTTGAGCTCCTATAGGCAGTTGAAATTTAGCAAAAGTCACCCTATCCACCCAACTATGAGAAAGATGAAGTGGTTAGATCCCAAAGAAGTCGTAAAGGAGCAATGTCACCAAATACTTGGTAAAGGAAAAATGTACCCAAGGGTGTGGCCTGGTGTGTCAATGAAGTGGGTTGAGAACCATGAGGTATCAGGTTCAAATCCCAAATCCCAGCAGAAGCAAAACAAGCAAATCCCAAATCCCAGCAGAAGCAAAAACAAGGTGATTTCTTCCCATATGTCCTAGCCTTGGTGGACAGAGTTACCCCGGTACCTGTGTTAGTGGAAGGTAGCATGTATCCCGTGAGGTGTGCGCAAGTTAGCGTGGACACCACGGTTAGAAGAAAAATGGAAAAGGAAAAATCGGACTTTGAAAAGGAATCAGAAAGTCACACAGAGGAATCCAAAACACAAGTTCTGCAGAGTGTCACCAAGAGAAAAAGAGCGGGGTTTTGCTAATCATAACTGCACAAGCAAACATCTCAAGTTATATCATTTACTTGTCACTTTAGTTTGCAGCAATCAATATCGCCATGTTGACATTAATTCTTAGAAGTGGAAAATGGAGACTTGAGCATAAGAGTTGGTAATATTGACACTTTTATGATTTGTGATTAGAAAAAATTCTGTAATCTTGGAGGAGAAGAGCCATGAAATTTGGAGGACAGAGGAGTTGTAGCGGGTAATTCATAAGTGAAAGCCAAAGACAAGGGACATGACTGAATTGGCAACATATTCTTTGATACCTGACTGTTTTATAAAGAGCTTGACTTTAATGTATATTAGATCTCTTGGCTCAATCGTTTAAAACTACACAGAAGTTCACTCCTGACTCATCCTAACAGTTAGAGATCACGACCCTTGGCCAACCCAACCATGTCTGACTGCCAATCTTGAAGCATGTTGAACAGCAACACGAGAGAATTCACTCCATATAACAACTGAAATGGTACTTAAAGCATGAGAATTTACTAGAGTGTGGTAAATACGTCGATTGAAGGCAATTAGCAACATATTCATATTGTTAATTCCAAATTTACCTGTGTTCCAAATGCACGGGAAAAATTCTGACCAAGGTTGTGGCTTGTGCCTGCCTGTAAAGCCTTCCCATCTCCCATCATTGCTTCAATTGTATAGGTCGTTGAAGCACCGGCAAACGTCTCCACCCTCGATTTCCGACCTGCAATAACAGGTATTGCAGCTTGCTCATAAGCAAATTTTGTATATATATCAATCATCTGCATTGCCTGAAATACAGCAAGTAGTGATGTGTTATATAAAAACACTAACTGGAGAATACTCTGCATATAAAAAAGATATCAACCTCTTTTTCTGCTTCTTCTGCAGTGGCATGGGCAGTATGCCCCTCCTGCCAAAGAAATTCAAGCGTCCTAATAAATGGTTTGGTTCGCATCTCCCATCTCGTGACATTTGCCCACTGAAAATACATTAAATAAGATAATTGAGAATCAAATAGTCTCACTTAGGTAACACAGTAAATATGAAGGATGAGTGAAGGAACCTGATTGATCATGAGAGGAAGGTCACGGTAACTATGAATCCATTGAGTAAACATATGATTCACAATTGTTTCACTAGTAGGTCTGACCTGCCAGAACCTCAAGAAGGTAAAAGATCAAACCCATACTCAGATCATAATGTTAGAATACAACCAGCATTAAGATGGTGTTTCTTAAATTACGTTTTCTTTATTTCTCAAAAGTAATATTTCTCAAAATTTTAGTAACATGCCATTCATAAGAATCTTTCAAAATGTAGCCATTTGAAATGAGAAGGTTGCCTATGATTCAAGAATGGAGGAATTTATTTTCTTTTTCTTGGTTTGTATGGACCAAATCAGCTACATTTCCAAAAGGTGGGGTTATTTGCAATTTTTTCCTGACTAGGTAAGGGTCGCAACGAGCACATATTTTGCACTTTCCCACTCCCTCCAATCCCTTTTATTGTGGTACAGCATGGATAAAATGATCCCTAATAGCGCATACACCATTTTACTAGTACACTATACAAGACATGTCCAACAAGGAACAGAAAATTAAATAAACACGATAAAGGGCAGTGACACTTACCACAAGCTTTTCTTCAAGCTCTTTTCCCCCTCCAACAGTAACGAGAGCTAATTCCGGACTGAAACCCTCAACATGACTAGCTTCTTTCTCAATGAAGGAATATGGTATAAACTGAAATAATAATTGCATCAACGACACATGATTAGACAAAAACTGCAAGCAGAGAAATCCAATAAAACCGCAATATTAATAAATTTGAAACTGGTAATCAAATGAAAGATTGAGAAGTCATGTTAAACTTCCATTACACTCTCCCTTGACAAAGTTGAACAAGTCATCATAAGGGCAAATCACTTTAAAACTTGTTTATACAATATTTGAGCGACATAGAAAACTTATCAAATTTGTACAATAATTGAGTGAAAAAGATGACCCTCGCACATAGCAACATGTAAGAGAAAAATTGATAATATGTTTGGCAGCACAAAGGGGAGCATCTGTTGGTGCCATAAATAATATTATCATATATTCTTTTTATATTTAATATCATCATCTCTTTTTCCAAATTTAATATTACCACTTTTAACCAAGAAGTGCAGAGAACTTTACTAATATATAAAGGAACAGTCAACACACCAACTCAGGATTGTGGCAGAGTTATCAATATGATGATCAATTCATAAGCCTATTTCGTCTTTGCCGCTCCATTATGCTCGTGCACTATTATGAATTAAGGCAAAACATACATAAATTCATGATCACATATATGCTGATTCCAAAAATGATCTACCTTGAGAACATGCAAAAAAAATATTCCAAAGCAAATGAATTTGCAAGGAAAAGCCCACAAGTTTCATCTTTTACAACAAGATACATCAAGTAACAGACAACTCCTTACCCACCAGGCAACAAAACTTCAATTTCAAGTCACACTCATAGTTGCTAGTTTATGAAATTCTAATTCACAAGGAAAACAAATGCCAAAAGATGAAGACTCCAAAAGTTGAAGAGTAACTCAACCTGAGGGAAATACATGTTACTGTGTCCAGTTTCTTTAAACTTCACATTCATGTACTCCTGCACCAATCAACAATTAACAAACCCAATCAAAACAAAACTCATAGATTACATTCAACCAAAAAACAGAGAGGAGAGGATGAAGTTCCAAAACGAACAATGGGGCTTCCATACTAAGATCGAACCATCTACTTTTCAATTCATGTTGGACATTAGTTCCTTATTTTCTAAAAATGCAATCTTTACATAAAATCAATAAAAGTACATAAGCCACAATTTTCGAAATTACAAATATTCTACAAAAAATTGAAAAACGGGAATTGAAGCAAACGCAAGAATGCCCTGACTGACCCTGTTGGCAAGGAAAGAAGAAAATGTTCTGAGTACATCAAAATTGTTAAGATACAAACATATTAAGGACATTCCTTTTCTTTTTTCTTGCAAATAAATAATAGGCTTCCAATGATGAAGTCAAACCCTCTAAGTTTTGAATTCATCTTGGACATTAATTCCTTATTTTTTCTTAAAAAATTAATTTTACATACCCAAAACCCTTAGAAGTATTACAAAACCACAATTTCAAAAACTAATAATTACTAGAGAATGGTCTTAGTGATAAAGAATAAGAATTATTTAGCTTTCAAATAGTACTATTACCATGTCAATACAAAGGGAAACGTAGGGATAATAAATTTGTGAAAATACAAACATATTGAGGAAATTCCTTTTCTTTTTTCTTGCAAATGAATAATAGGCTTCCAATGATAATGTCAAATCCCTATTACCCTATAAGTTTTGAATTCATCTCGGCCATTAATACCTTATATTCTTAAAAATTTAATCTTTACATACCGAAAACCTTAGAAGTTCTACAAAACCACAATTTCAAACATATTAAAGATGATAAAGAATGGTCCTGATGATAAAAAAAAAGAAGAACAATTTAGCAATATAAAGGGACTGGAGACATAATTGAAGGGTACCTGTATAGCTTCCCATATAGCATAACCATAGGGTCGAATAACCATAGTTCCACGAACTGGACCATAGTCAGCAAGCTCCGCATTAGCAATAACATCCAAATACCAAGCATTAAAGTCCTGCGAACGAGGAGTAATCACTCTGTCTTTCTCTTTATCTATAACTTTACCCTTTCCATCTCCGAGTTCTTGAACTACCACTTTCTCGGCGGTAGAGAAAGGTCGCCGGATAGGTAACCGGAGCCGCTGTTTCAACGGAAGTATCGCCGCCGGCGACCTGACGGGGGAGGAAGAGGAAGTGAAGATTGAAGTAAGAGCGGGTAGCCTTAGTGCCCCCATTGGATTAGTTTTTTTGTGAGTGGACTTGGACAAAGGATTATTATTAGGCCTTTAGATGAGGAAATTTAGAGAAAATAACAAAAATGGTCCATTATGTTTGACTATAGGTTCAAAATAGTCCTTTAAGTATGTATCAAATAACTTTAGTCCTTTAAGTTTACTAAAGGGTTTTTTTTTAATCTTATTACATAGGGGAAAGGGAAAGGGAAAGGGAAAGGAAAGGAGATTATAAAGTAGGTATTCAAAACCTCATCAACAATGTGAAAATTTAGAAAGCCAACTAATTGAGCTACTAGATCCTACAAATTTACTAAAAGTTGATATTAATGACTCGATTGAATATTTACCGAACTTTATTTGATAGATTAGACAAAGATTGTGCAACTAAAAATAAATTAGCCACTCATATTTAGAGATACAGTTTTCATAATTTATATTTATTTTTAAAATTTAGTGTATTTTTTTAAAGTGTAATTTTTGTTATTTCATATATTTTTGAAGTCGGGTACCCTTAGAGCCCCCATTGGATTTCTTTGCGAGTGGAACTGTGGCCAAAGGATTATTAGGCCTTTACATGAGGAAATTTTGCTTCTTTTTTTCTTTTTGGGGACTGAAAACTATTGAAATTTCTACATAGGGAGGGATAAAGGGATTTTTTTTTAAAAACATCATTGTGAAATTACCAATTCTTTTGTTTTTTTTTCTTTTTCTTTCTTTGTTTTTTCTAAGTATAGTAGTAGATTTTTGGGTTAATAGAATTTTTAGTTCCTCAGTTATTGATAAATTTTGATTTTAGTTCTTATAATATCTAACTAAGGTTATTTAACCCTTAATTATTTAAATGCATGTATTATTTATCCCTTTATGTAGAAAAATATGATATATTTGGACTACTTTTAGAATCATATTACGACAAATATGAAGTAAAGATACAATATTAACATAATATATGATAATTAAGGGGAGGAACAATTGATAATTATGATAAATTTGTGACTATTCACAAGCAAAGAGATCAAAAGGGCATGTTTTATTTAATTGAAGGTCAAGTGTGCTTAGTTCGATATCGTAAGGACTGAAGTTAAACTTTATCAATAACTGAAAGACCAGATGTGCTATTAACCCTTAACATTAACTAAACAAACTAATCAAATGCTAAAAAAAAAAAATTTATCCGATGCTCCGGAAGAAACGATAAAAAGAGTTATACAATATATTTCACAATATGGATATGAAAATTAGATTCGTATAGGACTTCTCAACGAGGTAATTGTTTGTTTATTTTTTTTCCTTTTTAAAATTAGAATGGTTTAATTTGAATATATCAACATATTAAGATATAAACTATATACCTATTGTTGACACCCAATTTCGTCCCATTCTTTCCAAATCATTTACAATTTTAAATATTTTAACACCTCAAAACAATTTTAATCTATATACATACATGCATATATATATATATATACGTACGTATATTATTCTCTTATCATTATTATTATTCGCGTTTTTTACTATCATTTGCATCTTTATCATCATCATAAGTTTTATCCAAAAATTCTATGTTATTCTCGCAAAATTGCATCGCATTTCCATTTTTTATTAAGCATTAAGCATTTCACAAATATTATGTTTATCATTATCGCATCTTATACTATATTCTAAATAATTTTACATTTTTTATTCAAAGCTTTTAATATTAAACCCCTTTCATATTTTTAATCCATAACCCATTTTCATTTTCCCAACCCAAAACAATTTCTACCCAAAACTAATTAAATTCACACTCTACCAAGCCCAACCCCACAACCTTTTATCCCCTTTAAACCAAAACCCACAAAACAAAATCCCAAAACCTTTTCCAAGCCCAATCGGCCACCCCACCTTCCAAGCCCAACCGGACTAGCCCAATCCCCAACTCCTATATTCTCTCCCATATCCATTTCACCCCTAAAAAAAATAACCCAACCAGACCAGCCCATTCTCCCCAAAAGCTCCCAGGCCCAATCGGCCAAACCCAACCCAAAACTCAAACCCGCCGGCCCAGTCGACCAACCCATCTTCCCAACCCTTTTAAACCCCAAAACCCTAAACCAAAAACAAAAACAAAAAAAAAAAAAAACCCAAACGCCCCCCCCCCCAAATCGCCGCACACCCAGACCCCCCAACATCACCCCTACACCCCTACCCCACCACGGCCACCACGCTACCCTGACACCGCCGAACCCTCGCCCTTTCTTTTCTCTCTCACCCTTCCCCAAAAATCAGAGCAGCAGCAGCAGCAACTCCATTTCCCTTTCTAGATAAAGCTTGTAGCTTTGTCAACCATGGAACAGAGGGTGTTGCTCCATTTTCATGCTATGAATCACGTGAAGCCTGCAAGGCCATTAAACGTTCGGATTTTTGAAGGATTTCGTTTGACAATTTCAAAATCCAAAGCCTAAAAACCCCGCCCAAATGAGCCCTAACAAACCCTAAGTTCGTCCTATAAATATTGGCATGTGGACTCCGTTCAAGGAGAAGGGAGAAAAAGGCTTTTTGGAAGAAAACTCTCGGTTCTTCAAAAAACCAAACAAAAAAAATCGATTATTCTGTTTTCACTCCTATTTCTGATTCGACAAAGCTACAAAACATTCATACCTATTTTCTGTTCAATCGCATAAACTAACTCCTCCGAGCGGACTCGACGATTCGAAACACGCCTCGGTTCGCTACCCGGAGAAGGTCCGTAAACCCCATTTCCCCTCAATCTTAGTTTATTTCTGTGTTTTTTTTATGTGCTTTTCCGTTAATCATGTTTACTTGGTTTTATTACTGTCGGATGTTTATAATGTCGAATTAGTCTCCTTTAGTTTTTTTTGGATATGCATTTTTGCCTATTAAAGCACGTAGTAGGTTCATGTTTACGTCATCTGCTAAGCATGTTACTAATACTAGCTTAAAAGAGCATAACTTTAAGTAGTTAAGTATTTTGTGATGTTAAATTGCTTGTTAATCTTATCTAGTTGACGGTTGGTATTCAAACATGTTATGTTTGGTCCATATTCATACATTAGACGATGTATGCGTTGCCCTAGTACTTGCTTAGTAAAGGCCGTGATTACAAATAACTAGTCTGATGTCTGTTTTACCTTTAAAGCCACGATCTGAGGTCTGAATGTATAATTATTTACATGTTTGATATCAAAATGCTAGGCAGGGACATAGTTTTAAATTCTTCAGGGATTTAGATGTATGCTTGTCAACCTGACATGTGATTCTGAGATTAATGGAAAATATAGAGTAGGTTCAGCTTTAAATACCCTTGTTAGCCTATAGTAAACATGTGCATATGAGCTTATGTTAGTAGATTGGAGTTTTTTTTTGTGTATTCTAAATCTTTGTTTTGATTGGCTAAAATTAAAAATGTGAGATTTGGCTATCTAGATCATCCTCTCCTAATTGGTCCACATCTCGTAGTAGTTATTTGGCTATTGTATGTATTTGCTTTGACTCATAATGTATTTGACAACCATCCCAATCATGTGGTGTCTTGTTTGGAAGTGTTATTGTACTTAGGGTACAATATAAAATGACCATGTATGTTTAGCCTGACCATCCATGCATCTGTATGTTTTGGAAAGTTGTTCCCAAAGAGTCATTTAGCTATTTGGTGAACTAATCATATCTGTTGAGCTGATGGTATAATTTCCCTTGTTTGTCAAAGTGCAAAATGCCTCCACACTAGCATAATAAGTCCTAGAAGCCATATTGTATCATAATTTGATCATCTAATAGGTTGTGTATCTACCCTATCTGTTTATATATTATAAAACATCTCTTTAACAATATATAACCTGTCCTAGTCTTTTTTATATAGCATGATATAACAACTAATTGATTAAGATAGTATCTGTATTAGCACCTTGCTTGCTAGAACCAGTTCATAACATGTTAATCAAAAGCCCCTGCTACAACATACTCAACTTTGGATCTTATCTTCCTTTTCTATAAGCATGCTTAGATGTGGTCAGAATAGTTGAAACCTGCCTATGGATCTGATGTAGTTGACTTTGATTGGACAAAAGGTCTATGTTCTATGATAAATACTCATCATGCCTGATATACCTGCTGAGACTGTGCATTTACCTTCATTTTTTCATGGATCAATTCTTGCGTTGAATATGATAGTGGCTTATCAAATAGTCGAATATTGTGTCAGTAAAAAATGATCCCAACCTGTTTTCTTTTCCTTTTTCATATGTTGAATCTGACTTCTGCTTATATTGGCCTATTTTGGATATCAAAATGTGTAAAAATCATTCTCCGTTATGTGATTAAGTACTGTGCTGAGTATACACCCGATGTATATTTAAGTCATATACTTTGTATACCTTTGGGTATACCATATATATCGATGAGATCTTTTATATATCACTTGTGCATGTAAATATGGACTTGCATGATTGTCTGAGATTCGGGCTTATGGCATACTGGTTTGGTCTGTTTCCCTCCTTCAAGTCCGGAAATTATATGTTTGGGCCTGCTATTTCTATATGTTGTTTGTTCCCTGCGGCCCGACAATATATACCTTTCATGAATCATTTATTTTACATTCTTTTTATGTATATATATATTTTCATATTCTGTCACTAATCCTTTTCTTTTCTTTTCTTTACTTATATGAAATGCATCGGGAGCAACGGAGAGTCTCATTATGAGACTCATCATGGTCATTGCCGAACGAAGATCCGCATCCACCTTCTTTGCATTTTCCAACCTCGGGATTTCAAAACAAATAGGGCTAGAAGACATCGTCATCCGCCTTAGTTCCCCGTTTATTGTCATTCTTTAATTTCGTTATTTTTATTTGGGTCTGTAATAATTATTTAATGCTCGTGTGATTGTTAGGATATTTAGAATAATTAGGCCACGAATGGATAATTAGTAGGGTAGTTAAAGCCCGTCGCTAGCTTATTAGCTTGTAGGCTCGGTTAATTTAAACATAGAAACCCTCCGCTAGTTATTTATTTTTAGGCTCGTCATGCATATTTAAAATTTTTCAAAACAAAACTTGACCATCTTTTGTTCACTTTATTAATTGTACAACTCGAAATGATTTCCAAAATTACTTCTTTGGCATTATTAATTCATTTTTTTTTTCCTTGCTATTTATTGTTCCAAATGCATATTTTTAATACCATACAAATGCATACTTGTACAAAACGCATCTCTTTCATTAATTATTTGCAAACATCTTTTTAACTTATATACTTTAAACATGCATTTTCCTTAGTATAATATTAACCTGAGTTTGACCGGATAACCTTAAGTTAGCGGATTTTAAAGGATGCCTAACCCCTTCCCTTTAGGATAATAAAGAACCCTTACCTAGAATTTCAATAGTTTCGCAGACCTTAAAAATTGGAGTTTACATTGCATCATTCAGTTTAATATTTAGGTGTCCTAATTCACCGTAAAAAATAATTAGGTGGCGACTCCTTAATTCATTTACATAGGAATCACCGAATACGTCTGTACTCCGCTTTGACCCGGGCAAGGTCAAAACAGGGAGCGACACCTATATATTGAATAGTTAGGATTATTTTTCACGGAGAAATGAAATCAAATATAATATGTAACTAGCTAAATATAAACACGATAAATGAACATAAATCTTAAATACTACTTGTTGGAAATTTGCCTTTGGTGGGGAGGTGTGTCCACCCATATTTAATGAAATTAAACACTAGGGTTCCGCATGTTAGAGGCTTTGTCTCTTCTTACATGCATAATCTACTAAGTGAGTAGATGACCGTAGGGCTAAGAATCGTCAAATTTCGTTGAGAAATGAAAGAGATATTGGTCCACGAAGTAAGGTGTTTGAGGCATGGATATATGGTGTGGGACAAATCTACCACATCGGTGAAAAAATAAAGAATTGCTCTCTTTATAAGTCTCTAAATTGACTAAGTGTTTGGGACCACAAGGGATCCCATGTGTTTAAAGGATGGAGGATCTAGATGTGCTTGTGTTCAAGGCTAAGCCCACACGCGCGCCGCCGCCGCCCGCCCGTCCGGTTCGGTCCGGGCTCGGGTCGTGGGCTGTGGGCTTCTTCTGATATTATCTCTTTGGACTCCAAATTGTTTAATATTTACAGTTTGGTCCCTGGAGTTTTTAGAAAGATAAATTTGGCATCAACGGAAGGCAGAACGTTTCTGCCTACCGTTTGGGCTGATTTTTGGAGTATTAACCAGCCATTACTTGGCTGTTAACTCCTCCATAAACAACCCTCCTTCAATGGCCATAAACAGCCTCACTAATGCCCATTGACAACCCTCATGCTATATATTGATGTCTTTTGGCTCAATTGTAACACAAAATATACATAGCAGAAACAGAGACACACTATATACACAGAGACAAACACAGAAGAGAAAGTCAGTCCAAAAACGTTGGACGAAAACAAAAACTCTTCCTTTTCCATTTCTTCAACAAGGCGTTTCGTGCTTGTTTTCTTCGTCAGACTCAACCTATTTGCTTTGTAGTGTTGAGATTAAAGTGTTGTTGTATCTTGGGAGACTATTGCCCGTTAACGTAAAAGCATATATACGGGGCAATCTTGTCTTAAGGACATAGTGCCATCACTCGACTCAGCACACAGTTGTAACAATCCAGATTTAGTGTTTCTTGATTTCAGGTTATCAAGATTCAAGACTCAATAAGCTTGCGGCAGTTCTAAATATTGGCCTACTTGTTTATCATTTCGAACACTTGTAATATTTATTTACTTCCCGTACTGCTTTACAATATCCGACACTACTTCAAGCAGTTGACTCCGTCGATAGAAAAAATATGAAAAATGAAATCACACAAAGATTCTTGTTTCAAAAGAATAGATTTATTGACTAAAAAGTAAGATAATATTAATGAAATACCCAAATAAAATCTCACAAAGGTTATTCCTTAATCGAGAATCACCCGGAAAAAAACTATCTATAAGAAATGACTATATAGAGTAATTTTAATGATCTAATATTTTAATCCATTTATTTACAAGTTCACTATAACATAACATTCTTTATATAAAAGCGTGAGTTAGGCATGAACAAGGGTATTTATTATAAATAAAAATAAAATTATATGTAATTTGAGCATTATGGCTTACGAGTAACAATATCTATTATATTATATTAGTGCTACAAAATTTCTTCAGAGCAATATCATGCTTGTGATGTGCTTTTGCCATCGTAAAGTTATATCCAACAAAATGATTACTTAATATGTTAGCGTCATTTATCAAAAAATGTTGTGACACTTGATAGGTGCCACATAAGTGGTAACAGTTAAGAATTGTGCCTTTTTAAAAATATCAACTTAAATTAAATTACGTAGTTAAGCAGCTTCATCTCAATAAACTAAATTATATTGTAATATTTTACATAGTGAAACTTAAAAAAAAATATCACCTATTTTTTTCATCGATATACATAGAGATATTAGTAATTGAGACAAAATTAGAGAATATTACTACTTGAATCTATGTAAAAATTGTAATACAAGTCATTTTCAATTTTACAATCATGTTTCCTTTAACTCTCTCAATATTACGAGAGATTCGGATGAAACAATTATACAATGTTTCAGAACTCACCACACCCTTGTATTGATTCATGAAAACAACTCACCCTTATTTTTTCAACTCTTAAACCAGAGTTGAATTAACTTATATCTTTAAATACATTAATCCTCTCATCGCCTAAACCACAATCACATTTCATCTCAATCTTCTCTTACCACAAACACCTATACTCAAGAATTGGTCTCATTTCCAAGAAAAAATACATCGGGCAAGCACTATCAATGATGTACTGCACTTGTCCATTCTCCTTGTTGATATCATATATGATGGGAAAAATTACATCAAGGATATTAAGTACCATGAATGGACTTTGCAATTGTCATGATAACTTCATGATAGTAAGAAATTCATCTTCTTTTTTGTTAAAAAAAGAACTAGATATAAAGAGATGTTGTATGTCATGATCAATGTTTAAATTACAACACTGGATAAAGAGTATTCACCAAAAAAAGAATGAGCTTCTAGCAAAAATTAACTTATTAATCAATCTTCTACTATATAAGAAGTTAGCCTAATTGACAAAGAAATTTACCTTATGAATTTTTAATCTAACAGAAGGGGCCTGTCTCTTGTTCATCTTGAATAGAAGTTCATCTTCAGCTTGAGTTTTGAAACAAAAGCTTCACCTTTCAAATCGGTTGTTCAAATCGACTGCATCTTTAGATATGCAGTTACATAAATAATTATGACATATTTTTATGACATATTTTAAATTAGGACTCTGAAAAGACTTTATGTTTTTTTTCCCCCTCTTAAATGTATGTATATTATCGTTAGATAAAATATGACAAAAAGAGTAGTGGACCAAGTCAGAGCCATTATCTTTTAAAATGTTTTTTTTTGTAATATTTTGCAGTGGGATATTATATGATATGTCATCACTTGATATATTATTCAAAATGTTTGGTTATTATCCATATATTAGATAATCACATCAAATAAAAAATGTTAGATAATAAAAACTAAATTGGATGGATCAAGAAGATATGAAATGAATTTAATTCCAATCATATTAAAAATTACATGCATTGTGGTTCATTAAAAAATTATCGCAACTGGATAAAATATATAATGGTGAACTTGAAATTAGAAAATTGTGATAGCATATAACAAAAGCCAGTAAGTTATAAATTATCATTACGATTAAATTTTCATTATCTTACTTATTGCAAGTTCTAAATTGGAAACTTCCTACCTTCTCAGCTTCTCACATGAAAGTAGAAACTAATACATGAAGGGAGATAGAAAGTATCACCCTCTGATTTACTTGAATGAATAATGTAACGCAACTTTATTATATGAGAAAATATAGACAAGAAAGCGTGATAAGTTATTTAATTTAATTTCAAGAAACAACAAAGGCTAACATTCTCTAGGATGTCTCACAATGTGTAAAGTAATATGCTTAAACTATTTATCTTTGAAATGTCAACTTGTATCAAGCACATGTCTGATTTGGCGTGTAATTTGCCATTTATATGGTAATTGACATTTAATCTTAGTTAGCTACCAATGCCGAGTTCATTTATGATTACAAGGTGTTTTTATTAGAACTTATAATTAATTTTTCAAGTTTGCTCACATACATGCAGATCATTGTAGCCGTATGAATTTTAGTTTCTAGTAATTGTACAGTCAATTGCAATCCTTTTTACTCATGTTCCCTATATTGCTAAGGACATATTAGTCGTCGAAGGATTATCGAACATTTTTTCATGTCAGAGAAAGTATCGGTTAGAAGAGAATATAAGGACAATTTCTTTCATCCATCCACTTTTGTTAGCTCCAATCTCAATAGGATAAATAAACTAGGCTCTAAGGACTTCTGACTTGGTATTCATGAAAAAAGTTATGAGTTCAATATTGTTTTTTCACAGTGCTTTGGCAAGTCACAAGTTAAATCTTTTTAATTTCGTTTAAATAGTCATACAAATCATTTCCTTATTGTTATTTGGGTGCGAAATGGAAAGGTTAGGCTTTCCAATTCACAAGAACAAATACCGACAACACTTTTAGACCCTGTCATCAGTGTCATGTACAAAATTTAGCTCCAACAAATTTTAGCAAGAAGTTAAAGGAAAAAAAAAGGGCAGAAAAAAGTTTTAGACGAACTATGCTGAGAAGGTATCAACCGTTAGGAATTTCGTAGATCAGTTGGTTGACTATCTAAATTTTTATTTTATTGGTGAGAGTTTAAATTTTCACATTGTAATTACCTTCCCATTTTCTCTGTCCTATAAAAAAAAAATTAAAAAAGAGACAGAAGGTATCAACCGCATGTTTTCCCTTTTTGGACCATTATGTTTATGAAAAATGGCATAAAATTCCTTTAAACTTTAAAATATTTTCACTAGCTCATAAAGTTGACGGACTTATATGTCATAATATTGTTTTTCATTCCACTATCAAACAGTAAAATTTCAACCAGTGTTTTAAAACTGGAGGCACAGCGTGTTGTTTTACTGTGAGGGCTTTAAGCCCCATTAATTTTTTAAAGTATTTCAAAATAACATATACTTGGAAATATGAAAAATTACAATAAGTATATTTACAATTTATTTCTCTGACTATACAATGTATATTAAGTCAAACGAGATTCGTTAGAGTATGCATAATTCCATGTGACATTTTCCTTGTATTTCCTACTCATCATTAAGTATTCGCATAGGTCCCGACTAATTTGAATCGCATCGTGTAAATCCAACACCATATTCTTAATTAAAGGTGTCGTGTTCAAGTTCTAGAAATAAAATTGATTTTAATAAAGACCGTTTTATTCCCGAGATGGGACTTTCAGGCATAGACATATTTAGGACTTGAACATTAATCTAATTCAAAACTTTAATACAACACATTTAGTTCAATAATTTGTATTAATTAAATAAACTTTAATATATATACAATGCCTGAATCAAGATTACCCTGTTCAAATATGACTTGATCCATCGATGTTTTATGGTGTAAATTTGAATTAATTAAAAAATTTAAAATAAATATCGAACACTGAATAAGAAACCAAAATAGTTCAACAACTATTTCAATATTTGTCGGGGAAATGCCAACAATCTCCCATCCTGAACATATATATATATAATATATAAATGAGAAACCAAAAGAATTCGATGACTATGTCTTTGTTGGGGGAAATGGCAACAATTTGCCTTCCTGCCGACAGAGACATATGTCATTAACTCATTATACAGAAGTGTTCTTAAACTTGATCCGCTCTTTCCAAAACCGCCACACATCCTATATATAGAAAAGCCTGTGCGTGGATCTCACTTAGCCCGCCAAGGTACCAAATGGCAAACATGGACATGTGGGTTCCAAACAACACCACTCTACGCCGTCTTATACAGGGTCCTCTACAACTTTTGGAATCAAAATCTTACATTCAATCAACTTCTGCCCAGTAATAGTTGAGACACTTCTCCACTCTGCCTTAACTTACCTTCCACCCTCATACGCCTAATCTCATCCACCCGTACACATACTACTACCCAACACATGACACACATGCATGGTATTCCAACTTTCACGGATCTTTTTTCCACTCAAATCAGCTTACTCTTTATATATTGATACACTTTCCTCTAATAATCCATCTACTATCACTTGGAAGTTGGCTTTAGCACCTCCATGTCCCCAGCAAAATAAAAATATTTCTCTGGTTCTTTTGTCTTGGCAGACTACCCACAACCTCCTACTTACACCATAAAATCATTTTTCCCAACCCAACTGCACCTCCTTCTTGGTCTATGCTGAGTTTGATTATCTTCTGCTTTTTTACTTGCCCTAGTATTTGTAGTTTTTGGCGTTATTTTGACATTGCAGCCCTCTTCTTCTGCCGAATGTACTTGGTTATATTAACACTGCAAACTTTTTTTTAGAGCACATACTCTCATCAGGGTATTGATGTGTCTGCCAATCTCATAGTTCCTTTTAACCTCTGGCATACTTGGTTTAACCGCAATCACAACTACTTTAATCATCTTCATTGCCATCTAACCCTTGCTTGTATTTTCTCATCGCTTATTGAATACCGCTATTTATCCCCCATGCCCTTCAAACTGGCTCTTCCACCAACTTACGTTGAATATATTAAATGACATTCCCCTAATGTCAGTTACTACAAATTAAATACGGATAGGGTCTTTGATCCTATCACTTATCATGCTGTTGTTGGTGGCATCTATTGGGATCACCTTGGCCATTGGATCTTAGTATTAGCGAATATTCTCCGTATATTTTGTAATAATGGTAGATGTATAATTAAGGTAATTTAGGATTCTAACTGTATTAGGAATCAACCTTTGTAAGTTAAGTTAGGATTCGTACCATATTAGGAATCAACCTTGTACAACTATATATATATTGTGAATAATGAAAGAAATCCCTAAGGGAAATTATTCCATCTTTCATGGTATCAAGAGCCTAAAACCTAAATCCCTCCTCTTCCTTATTCTTGGCCGAAATTAGCAATTTTTTTTCTGATTTTGCAGAAGAAAAAAAAATCTGCTTTCTTCCTCTCTTTCTCGGCCAAACCAGAAAATTCCCTTCCCTCGGCAGGCGGCAACCATGTCTTCCCCCCCAAATTTCGGTTCATCCACTGGCACAATTGACAACCCCTCTCAACGTTCAGTATCTTCTTTTCATCCGGCATTCGCCGTTAACAACATCAAGAATTTTATCCCTATAATTCTTGACCAAGAAGACTGTCAATATTCCATGTGGATGGAACTATTCTACATTCATGCATGTGCATACAACGTGCTCGATCATATTTACGAATCTGCTCCTCGTCCCACCGATGTTACAGACTCAATCTGGCGGCGTCTTGACGCCATCGTCAAACAATGGATCTACGGCACCATCTCCAAAGACCCATGTTGTGTGCACTATCATGAAAACAGTGCTACGGCACGTGAACTTTGGGTCCGGCTAGAAGAAATCTTTCAGACAATAAAAATACTCGGCCGTATATTTGGAAGAGCAATTCAATAATACCCGCCTCGAGAATTTTAACAACATGTCCGAATATTGTAAGCAGATCAGTTTGAACTAAGATTCACTGATGATCTTAATACATGATCAATAGAAGGCGTTAAGTCGGATTGACGATATCTGAATTATTCGCTTATCTACAGATTATAGTATTCGGATGTCCAATGCGGTTCGGGAGAACTCGGTGATGCAAACTGGACATAAGATCTGAAGAACACCAAAACCACAAGTAAATGTGTATGGTGGGTCTTAGAAAAACCTCTAAGCAAACTTGCATCGACCGATTCATGATGGAATCGGAGTTTATCGCTTTATACAAAGCATGAAAGAAGTTGAGTAACTTCATGACTCCTTAGAGGACGTCCCTTATTGGGAGAAACCCGTGTCTTCAGCAGTTATACACTGTGGCTAGCCGGTCGGCTTCAGGAAGGACACGGATGACGGCGTGGGCATATCCGTCGGGATCCGTCGGGAGACATAAGACCGTATAGCGATTGATCATCACGGGTGTCACTTCCTTGTTTACTAACTAAGGGACAACCCGGAGATCAAGTGTTCTGCCTGTCTAGGGGAATGGGCGTAAAACCCAAACAATACGAACCTTTGCGGTGGAAACCCAACCATACTGATTGGAGATCCCAAGAATGTGGTTCAATGGGAAAACTAAGCGGCAAAAGGTTCGGTTGAGCGCTTCGGTGGAAGCAAGAAGCACTTCGGATGATGATTTACGTACGGAAACATGAATCCAAAGTCGTTCCCGCGATAGACATTAAAGTGCTACTGCATGGTGGGTAAAGGTTAAGCTTTTAAACCTTTAACGATCCTCAAATGGTTGAGGTTAAGGTTGGGGAAACTTTTAATGATTCCTAACACTTGTGAAGTGGGGTATAGCAGGATACCTTGTAGGAGATCACCTATTTAAGTGCGAGGATGGCCGTCTCAAATGAACGCACTTAAGAATCCAAGTGTGTCCATGGCCACAACGGACGAAAACGTAAGAAGGAAAATGAATAAGAAGAATTATTGTGTTGGTATCATTGTCTTGGCTTACACTAAACACCGACGGTTCAAGACATCACGTTCACCGCGCAAAGAAAGTAAGTCCGATGGTATTCAACTAAGGAAGGTTCAAAGCGAAAGCTACCGCTCCTGATGCAATATCTTTTCGCTGAAAGATTGCTGAAATGTAGGCACCTTGTGCGTGCGCCACAATCTCTCTTTCATAGAGGGGATTGTTGGAAATTTGCCTTTGGCGGGGAGATGCGTCCACCCATCTTTGATGAATTAAACACTAGTGTTCCGCATGTTGGAGACCTTGTCTCTTCGCACATGCATGATCTACGGAGTGAGTAGATGACCGTAGGGCCAAGAATCGTCAAATTTCGTTGAGAAATGAAAGAGATATTGATCCACGAAGTAAGGTATTTAAGACATGGAAATGTGGTATGGGACAAATCTACCACATCGGTGGGAATAGGAAGAATTGCTCTCTATATATGTCTCAAATTGGTAAAGGGTTTAGGACCCCAAGGGGTATCCCATGTGTTTAAATGAGGGAAGACCTAGATGTGCATGGGTTCATGGCTAAGCCCACACGCGCGCGCCGCCGCCGCCGCCCGTCCCATCCGATCCCGGCTCGGGCTCGGGTTTCGTGTCACGGTCGTGGGGCCGTGGGTCCGTGGACTGTGGGGACTTTCGATATTATCTTTTTGGACCGAGAGACTCGCCGGATGTACAGTTTGATCCCCGAAGTTTCATATGTACGGTTTGGACCGAGAATTCTTTCATATGTACGAGTTTGGTCCACGAAGTTTCAATATTTACGGTTTGGTCCCCGAGTTTCGGGAAGGTGACGGAAGGCGAAAGCCTACCGTTAGGATTGTTTTTTGAGGCATTAATCAGCCATTACTTGGCCGATTAACTCCTCTATTAACAGACCCATTAGTTGGGCAATTGAGCACCTCATTCATGGCATTAAAACCCGCCATTACACCCTCCTTTAAGGGCCATTACTGCCTTGTTTTTCAGCTGTTGGATATCCCCTCCTCATGCTATAAATTGAGCTTCATATGGCTCAAAACAAGAGTAGCAGAAAACTAGCTAGAAACAAGCTGAAAACAGACCAAAAACACACCGAAAAATCAGCAAACCGATGGCTGAAAAATCAAAGCAAACCGAAGGTCTGAAAAATCGAAAAACAATGGTGGCTGAAAATCACCAAAAACGGTGACCAAACCCTCACGTATACACAAGATATACACTATAGAGACACACTATATACACAGAGACAAAAGAGAAGAGTAAAGAGAAACTCTTCCTTCATATTCCATATCTTCAAGACAAGTCGAGTCATATTTGTTTTCTTCGACAGTGCTCAACCTATTGGCTTTGTAGTGTTGAGATTAAAGTGTTGTTTTATCTTGGGAGACTATTGCCCGCTAACGTAAAAGCATATATACGGGGCAATCTTGTCTTAAGGATAGAGGGCTATCCTCGACTCAACACACAACGTTGTAACCTTCCGATTTAGTTGTTTCTTGATTTCGGATATCAACATTCAAGACACAACAAACTTGCGGCAGTTCTCAAAGTTGGCTTTGCAAGGTGATCAAGATTCAAGACACAACACACTTGCGGCAGTTTTGAAGATTGACCATTTATTTATCCTTTCGAACATTTGTAATAGTTATTTACATCCCGTACTGCTTTATAAAGTACGATAGAGTACCAACAGCTACACCAATAACTAGAGCAATCAACTAAGTACTAATGTTGTAGTTTCTTCTTAGTAACAATAAAAATGCATGTTTAATCAACAACAAAAAAAGATACTTCTTAAACCAATACAAGAATGAAGAGGCAAACGAATAGAAAGAAAAAGATAATTAGACCAAAAAACAAATACAAGAAAGATTATTATAGGAGACAAAAACCAATTGTTGGACTTATCTTTTCCTTTTTGCTTAACTCTTTTTTTTTTATTATGGCTTCAGACTCTTAAATCGAACTGGGATGAAAAAATTTAGGATGGAAAATAGAATTAGTAGGAGTTGAATTGGTAACTTAGCGGACGAATTGATAAAATGAGTTCAATTTACCTAAGTAACCAATTTCTAGGCACATGTATATATCGTTTTGAACCGTCATTAATCTATTTGCACAGAAGAATCACCGTTTAATTGTTAATTATTTATTATTTTATATCTAAATTAATTTTATTTGTAAGGTAAATATTACTTTCTTAAAAAAATAATCTAAAATACCCCTGAACTACTGAAAAAGGTCTAAAAGTACTCTTCATCCAACATTGCTACAAATGTCTTTTAGTTATATTTTTTTGCTTACTTATGCCCTTTGACTAACTGTCAATATTAAATTTTAAAAAATTATTTAAATTACACGTGACATTTTATTTCTATTCCAATTATAAACACGGACCCAATTGAACAAATTCACCCACCTAATTTTCTCACTTATCCGACCAGCCCGGAACCTGCCTGAAAAAACATAAAATCTCAGGAGAAAAATAATTTTCGATCGTTTTTGCTCTACTTTCTCATCTTCTTCCACCTTTCTCAAACATCTAGCTATGCGGTTTAGGAAAAAAATTGACCTTGGGAGAAAGTTCGAGACCGCTTGGCCTAAGGTAAATTCGGGTCTGATTTTGTGTGACATTTCATTGTTTAAATATGCATAGTTTTGAAGAGAAAAAAAAGCACTGTTTTGTTACCCATCAAGTAATGTGCCATTATACGTTTTTTAACAAGCAAAATACAAGTCCTAAGATGTATTCGTCTTTAATAAAGAGCATTATACATCCAAAATAGAACTTTCCGATAGAGGTGGATCCAGAATATGAATATTATGAATTCAAGTTTAATTTTAACACAATACATTTGATTTATTGGGTTCAATAATTCACAATTATTTAATAAATTATTAACTTATAGATTATTATAGGCACCCAAGATCAATGAAGTGGTTTGAGCACCATGAGGTCTCAGGTTCAACTCCTAGCAGAGAAAAAAACATTAGGTGATTTCTTCTCATATGTTCTAGTCTTAGTGAACAGAGTTACCTAGTACATGTTGCTGGTGGGATGTAACATGTATCATTTGGAATTAATCGAGGTGCGTGCAAATTGGCCCGGATGCCAATGGTGTGACCTAGTGGTCAATGAAGTGTGTTGAGGACCATGAGGTCTCAGGTTCAACTCCCAGCAGAGACAAAAACACTAGGTGATTTCTTTCTATCTGTTCTATTCTTAATGGACATAGTTACCTGGTACATGTTGATAGTGGGAGGTGACATGTATCATGTGGAATTAATCGAGGTGTGTGCAAACTGGCCCGGACATCACAATTATAAAAAAATATATATTATAGGTTACTATAATATGGTCCTAGTCAAGGTTAATGAGTTCTGATGAACCCATGAATATATGTTAGACATGTCCTTACTTTCCGTTGCGAATTCGTAATTTAATTAAACCCCAAAATAAATACTGGATATCGGATGGAAACCTGAAAAATAAAAATGCAAAAATGCGCAAACTGGATCGAACAACACAATTATGAATTTTTTTATAGGTTATTATAAATATGGTCCTAGTCAAGGTTACCGAGTTCTGATGAACCCACAAATCTATGCTAGACATGTCCTTATTTTCCGTTGCGAATTCATAATTTAATTAAACTCAAAAATAAATACCGGACAACCGATGGAAACCTAAAAAATAAAAGTCGAAAAAATTGTTGGTAATGTGCCAACAATCACCCCTTTCTACCAACACAATTATATGTCATTATATATAAATGTTCCAAATGGAAGCGAAGTTACCACACATTGCTGCTTCATAAATAAACGAATAGTACAAGAATGAGGCAACCGAATAGAAAGAAAAAGACAATTGGACTAACAAAAAAAGAAAAGAAAGAAAGAACAAAACAAATGAGGTTATATGGGAAACAAAAACCAATTGCTTGACTTGTTTTTTTCTATTTTGTTTTGCTTCTTTTTAATTATGGATTCACTCTTAAATCGAATTGGGATGCGAAATTTTAGCATAGTAGGAATCGAATATGGGTAACTAACCAGGAAGAATTGATGAAAGATGAGTTCAATTTAATGAAGTTAGAGCAAAAAAGAATGTAAATTGTCTAAGTAAAAGCAATCATCACTACAATTTTGTTTATGATTTCACTGTTTTACGTTCCTTTCTACTTTTTCCTTGGATAGAAAACTTGAAGAAATGAGATTTCTCCTTCAATATCCACTTGAAGGATTCTAAAGAACACGAGCTAAGTTTCTGTTCTCATAAATTGAATTTTAAACTTTCATGGTCTCTTTAAGTTCGAAAATGGATCTATTTTCTTCCATGTTGTATTATTTTGAGCATATATGATCTTTTAAACTCGCTAAAGGTGAACGCTTTCGATCCAACTAACCTAACATCCAAATGAGATATTAAAATTAATAAATTTATCACATATTGTTTTAGGTAACTAATATAAAAATTGATCCATGGCAAAATTTTCTTCCCCAATATCACTTTCCTCCGATCTTTAGTATTAGTCACACAAAAATTTAAAATCTAAACGAGCATCACCACAAACCTCAAAGAATGTCTATCAATAATGAAAATAAAGAGCAATTGAGGGAAAAGTTGAAATTGAACAAAATACGTCGATCACAATTGTTATTTTGCGGTGGAAAATATATGTCGTTTATGTTAGTTTTAAAAAACGATCCATTTTAAGTAGGCGTTTGTCATAGGATTTAGGAGTATGATTTCATATTTTGATTTCGAATCAGTGTTTATTTATGAAATTTGTACAAAATTTCAACTTTAACTTCAAACCATGATTTCAAATTCCAAATTCTTCATAAAGCAGATTTTAAATATTTTAAAATATAAAACTTACCTCATAAGTTATATTTTGTAAAAATAAATTCATCATTTTATATTTTATAAAAAAAGCATCATGCTCGACATGAAGAGACTGTCTGTACCATACGGAAGGATTATATTAAAGAATAACTAGTTACTACTATTGTTGATTTTTTGAAAGTTGATCTTTATAATATTATGTGTATTTGAAAGTTTGTAATAACATGTCATCGCGAGCATTCATTTATAAAAGGAATATAGAAATATATAATTTATTAATGTAGAGCCTTAGGATATTACACTACTTTATTTATGAACTATGATTTACTCATTTGGTAAGATTGCACACTAGTTGAAATTTTTTTGATAGTTTTCACAAATTATGGGGTTTTATGTTTATAAGAAAAATACAACTTAAGAAGTCCAAAACAAAATTTTAACTTCAAATCAACGTAATTTGAAATCATGTCCAACTTTATAAGAATTCAACTGATTGGATCAACATCGATCAACTATCGTATTCTTAATTGGATGTATATGCTCAAAAGTAATACTCCCTATGTCGAGGTATACTTGTTTATGTTTGATCTGTAACAATCCTTAAGAAGTAATTAATAAAATGATAAGTTTTATATTACCTTTTGATATAATAAATTTAATATTTTAGAAAATAATTATAGTTAATAATAAAAGTAAATTAGGAATTTAGTGATAAATTATGTCTTGATTTTTCAAATCTGACAAATAAAAATAAACATCTATTTTTAATATAGTGAACAACTAAAAGTGGACGGAGGGAGTATAATAGAGATGAAAATAAAGTTATTCTTGGACTTAAGGGATCATTTGGATTATAATTTCCTCAAAATTTGCAAAAATAATTTTTCCTTCAGGTTTTTTTTTAAAAAATCAAAAAATACTAGAAAAACACCCCTTCTTCTCATCCTCTTTTCATAGCTTTTCTTAATTTTCCTTCTAATTTGCAATTATTTTTCAAAATTAATTAATTTGCATGGATACAGCTATGAAATTGAACACTTGGAAGCCCTTTTCACACTGCCAGTGAATCCAGACAAATGCTTCTTCGTCGCCATTCTTACTAGGTCTTTTTTATTTACTACTCCACAGTGGTTTCTTCGTAATTAATTACAAAAACCAATACCATTTTTATAACCTTCCACCATTAAAACCACCCTCTCCTTCTGTCCCCTTCACAGCACCACGCGTCCCTCCCCTTCTCTATATGTAGAAGAAGACACAATTCATTACTGACAACCCCGCAAGTTTAAACTCCAAGTAAGAAAAAAACATTAAATTAAATAAATTTTGTATTTTTTTTGTTTCGTCACAATTTCTCAATGTGTATTACTTCCGCATTCAAAATAAATGTTCATTTAGTTTTTTTATTTTGGTTCAAAATAAGTATTCATTTACAAAATAAAAAAGAAATTAACTTTATTTTTTTTAGATTTGTCCCTATTTACTCAAGGCAATATATAAGCAAGAGTCTTATTAAATAAGGAATTTAGTCAAAATACCTATTTTTTTAGGAGTTAGTATGTTCTTAAAGGGTGTATAAAAGATTAAGCGAACATTTATTTTGAATCTAATGGAAGCATTTGTTGAATCTTGCTAGTTTGTTGTCTTATTTTATTTTGAGCCGAATATCTATTAGAAACAACATCTCTATCTCATAAAGATAGGAGTAAGATTTACATATTCCAAATTATACTTATGAACCTACACTGATTTTGTTATTGTTGTGGTAATTCTTCACTGAGAACCCCACAAGTTTAAACTCAAAGTAAAAAACAAAATTAATTCTTTTTCTTTCTTAAAAAAGATTCCCATTGAGAAAGTATAGTGAAAGAAAGGCCAATTGGCATAATAACATCATGGCTTCTGAACTGAAGTCTGAACTTACATTTGACCAAGTGTTAAAAACGATTAATTAACTCAAGTTTAAATTAACCCAAGTTAAGTTACCCCACCCCCGAAGTCATAGTGGGTGGGTGGGTGTTGGTCATCTTATTATAACTCCATTCTAACCCAAATGCAATTCTTGTATTCCTCCTCTGTCACTTCTTAATTTGGTAAACCACCCAGAAAGAAAGAAGAAGTAAGAGACCCCCTTCTTATTTTTCTTGATTTTATACACCAACCCAACCTCTAAAATCCAAGAAATTGAATACCCAGAACACCTACATTGCCATTTTTCATCAATTGAGGAAACCCAGAAAGCAAAAAATCTAAAAGAGTTTTTTTTTTTTGGTTTTTTTCTGGGCAAAAAGTGATGAAGAAATCTCCATCTTCTTCTTTTTCTTGCTCATCTTCATCTTCTTCGTCTTCATGCATTGAACAAATCCATGAAGAAACAGAGAAGCAAAAGCTAAAACCCAAGCCCAATTCAAATTCAACAAAGCCCAGGCCCAAGCGTGCTGCTAGAGCTAAAAAAATTCTCAATGCTGATTCACCAAGTAATAATTCATCTACAGCTAGAAGAAGCTCAATTTACAGAGGCGTAACAAGGTATGCTGGAGTACTAAATTCACACAGTAACACACACATTCAAGGTGTTTTGTGAGATACCCAGAAATCAAATTTGGATTTTTTTTTTTGCTGGGTTTTGATTTTTTAGTTGCATGCATGAAGAAATGAGTGATAAAAAATTAATTATTTTTGTTAATTAAATTTCTGTTTTTTTTTTGTAGGCATAGATGGACAGGGAGATATGAAGCTCATCTATGGGACAAGAGTACTTGGAATAGCATTCAGAACAAGAAAGGACGACAAAGTGAATGCTCTTTTTTTTTTTCCTTATCTTTCTTTCCTTTTATTTAATTTTTTATTTTCAAATCGAGGAGATCTGCAGTAATTATTATATTAGAGTAACTTTTTTCTTTTAATCTCATTTCTGTTAATTTAATCAACTTTTTATCTATCCTTAATCTGACTTTGTTCTTTGTTGGTTCTTGTGATGATCCCTCTCTGTCACTTGCAACGTGCTCAGTTTATTTGGGTAAGCACTTATTAAACCTCTTGCAAATTATTAGCGTCGAGCAAATGTACAAGTTTTTCTGCACGATGTACAACACCGTTTATGCATAAACTTGTTTGACTATTTTGTTAAAATAAAATAAATAAAAAGACAAATTTTGTTGCTACTTTTTTTAATGTCATTTTCAATTTGCAATTAAATGCAGGAGCTTATGATAGTGAAGAAGCTGCTGCCAAAACTTACGATCTTGCGGCTCTTAAGTACTGGGGACCCACAACTACACTTAATTTTCCGGTACTTAAATTCTCAATAAATTCTTTTTCTTTTTTCCATTTTTGGTACAATTTAAATTTTTTTTTTTTTATGCAAACAAAAAAAAATAGGGGTGTCCTTTTTAGGAATATTGTCTTTCTAGGAGGAAAAAGGGAGCAAAGTGACAAAAAATAAAACTAATGTACAATTTGTGAAACGTGATGTACAACAAAACAATGCAGATGGAAACATATAGCAAAGAGCTTGAAGAAATGCAGCGGCTATCAAAGGAAGAGTACTTAGCTTCATTACGGCGAATGAGCAGTGGATTTTCTAGGGGTGTTTCCAAATATCGTGGGGTCGCAAGGTATTTATTATTTAAAGTTACCAAATTAAATTAGTAATAAAACACATTTAATTAGGAAAAAGTGACAAAGGATAATAAGGGATCTACCTAAGAAGAAAGAGTAGGAGCAGTTTACAATCGTTCACCAAGAGCGAATCAATAATCAGGAATAGCTGAAAGTTCAATCGGGACAATAGGGTTGGTGTGGCTTCTCATGCGCCTAAGTGTTTTCTGCCATCAATAAGAAAAGAGCAGGAGGACATGCAAAATTAATTTTCGTTATCAATGCAAGGCCGGTACTCTTTTTAGTGGAAGTCAACAATTTTTGTGGATTTTCATGCTTTTACTACTGGTTTAAGTGTGGGACCTACTGGACATAGTTTTCAGTGGGACCCATTTGGATTCACTGTCTATTTGTGGGCTGAGTTTAGGTTGCATATATAGAATAAAAAAGAGAATGTGATAAATTTTATTACGGATTCAAAAAATTGACCAAACGTACATTTTGCCAAAATAACCCCATAGTTTTCGGATAGAATGCGAATTTGACCCGTTATATTTGGAATTTTGATTTTGACAGGCACCATCATAATGGTCGATGGGAAGCACGAATTGGACGGGTCTATGGAAATAAATATCTCTATTTGGGAACTTTCAGTATGTCTATATCTTATATATCTTTCATTTTTTCATCTTATTAAGTGGTATGTGTTTATTTCGAGTACTAATTTCTTGGTTGGTGCGAGTTTTTTGTTTAGATTTTCTTTTAGACGATTATAGAAAACGAAGAAGGAAAATAAAGATTTTTATGGGAACCTATTAGCTTTTACGGAGACCCCTATGAACCCATTAAATAGTTATAAATGTTTGCTTGCAGACTCAATATGTATTAACTTGAAGTCGTTCAAGTTATCTGTCTCTACATCCGACGAATCCAGACTTAAGCGCTCTCTACAGATAAATTTTTCATTATAAGAACTCAAACCCGATACTTCTAGTTTGTATGGAGCGATCCCAACCTCCTCACCATAGTGTTCGATTCTTTTTCATTGTAGGAGATTCAGTACTTGGGGAAAGATTTATCACTTTTGAATGACTAACATAAATCTAATAGATTCAGGATTAAAGCTGACATGGCACATGATCATTGGCGTTTTATATTATTTACTGAGATCAAAGTTAAAACTTAAAAGGCTGAGGTGGTCCAAAAATTAAACATTTGATGCAGATCTTTGTGGACCGTACAAAAGTTAAGACTTTATGTTCCAACTTTATAAAAACTGAAATAGTCCTTACCCATTTTTGTTAGTGGGTTTAGTCCTTACCCATTTTTGTTTTGTGGTTTATGTTTGACTAAACTAGAAAAATAAACAATAATTACTACTACAATATGATCCTAGTTACTCATGAATAAGCAAAACATAACCTGGGACTTGGCTTCCGACCAAATTTCGCTTTCAGTGGGTCCCACATATGCAAATAAAATAATTAAGCGGTTCTAATTAAAACCACTTCCTATATTAAGTAAAATTTAATATGGCCTTTAATCATGTGGGGGGCCACCTTTAAACTTAAAATATTTTTATATGGATAAAAATGCGCAACTTGCTCAATTCGGTAAAGAATGTATATTAAGCTTAACTCAACTCCAAAAGCTAGCTTATAGGGTGAAGATTCGATGTGGAACTCTTAACACTCCCCGCACGCCCAGACTGAGCCTAACTCAACCCCAAAATCTAGCTTGTAGGGTGAAGATTGTCCAAGTCCATATAAGGAGTTCATGTTTTCATTCCATATCCGATGTGACACTCTTAACATGTAAAGAATGAATATTTGGCCTAACTCAATCTCAAAAGCTAGCTTGTCGGGTGAGGATTGTCAAAGTCCATATAAGGAGTACATGTTCCCATTTCATATCCGATGTGGGACTCTTAACACATTCGACAAATGAATTGAGCCAATTTTGAATTTTTATGAAATTACCTGAATGAATCATGTAGATGCTATGTACTTGGTTTAAGTGGGAGAAATTAATAGTTGTAGTAAGAGATTTGAATAGTTATTAAGATAAGTAATTATCTTGATTTTCTTTAATGTGAATATTAGATCTTGACTCGTGACACTGTCAGACCCTTGATTCATGCTTAATGGGATGAATAATTTAAGTTTAGTCTCAGTAGACAATTATGCCTTTGGATTGGTGCATACTGTCTCACCATCCTCATCTCCAACTATTACACTCCAAAAAAACTAACCTCATCAGTGAATTTGGACAAGGCTGCAAATACCCACATCCTCCTTTATCATTTATGACTATGCTCTTTCACTTTAAGTCATGCATAAGGTACAATTTCTAAAAGAAAAAAAACACCTTACCATTTTATTCCTTTTCTCCACTCAAAAATAAAAGGAAAGAATTAGAATAAAACATGTCTTTTTGTTTTAGTATAATCATTCGGTATCCGGAACTTAATTACTGGTCCGACTAAACTGAATTCGCGCCACATTACCTCATTAAAAGGGAAAGCGCTTCTTACCAGGATTTTCTCCATTTCCATGCACGAACCCTGAACCCTAGACCTCTGCTAAGGGTGGAGAAATCTCATCCTATGTAAATGCTATATTTTTATTCAACACCAAGTAGTCAAATAATAATTCAGAAAGAGTTTTAAGTTTGCCATTACTTGTGCTGTTTCTGGACTACATAGTAATACAATCCTAACTTGCTTGCAATTGAGGCATAATTTGTTGCTTTTGACGAGTGAGTAAGTGCAATCTAGAGCATATCTTTACTAACCTAAGTGCGCGAGTAAGTGCAATCTAGAACATTTATACTGTCGGTTTCACTGAGGTTAGTAAAGATTCATCAATTTCCTTGTTACTAATGTTTTCACTTGCTGATGGCGTTGGTGATTGGATATGCAAAATACTCAGCTGGTGCAATTTGTGATCTTATTAAGTAGTTCAAACCTATGTTGTTCGGACTCTTAAAAATGTTGCTGTATCCATGTCGGATGCACTATTTTGGAGGATTCGATACATACACCTCAGTACATTTTGAAGAGTCGAGAAACATAGGTTCAAATCAGGTCACATCTAGTCGAGTGCAGTAACATTATATGGAATGAACTTTGTGGTCAAACATATACTTGAAAACACTAGTAAATTACTGATCTCCTTGCTGAAGGCACTCAAGAGGAAGCAGCTGCAGCATATGATATGGCAGCAATTGAGTACAGAGGGCCTAATGCGGTCACCAACTTCGACATCAGCAGATATGCAGACAAGTTGAAGAAACTCCGCGAAACGGATCTGATACCAAAGGATGAAAACACAGAGTCCTCCGCTGAAGTGCAATCAGATGAGGTAATTGAACAACATCAACCAGTTCTTCAACAAGAAGAAAACCAACTCAATTTTCAGCAACAAGAATTTGCTGCAGAACCAGCAGTATTACCAAAGTTAGAGTTTACACCTGCACTTGATTCTGATGAAGTGACTCAACCAAAAGTTCTGAAGTTGGAGTTTGCTCCTTCAGTGGAGTCTGCTGCTGATAAAATAAAGGCGAAGGACCATGAGGAGGAAGATGACAACCCGTGGAACATGTACTTGGACGATACATTTGATTCCTTCCCGGTTTCCGACTTCTCTCTTGACAAACCATCTGACTTGATGGATCTTTTCAACAACACCAGCTTTGACTTCAATTTCTATGAGCAATCGAGTGAGAATGAGTTCAACCTGGACGTGTTCTCCGACAGCATGATCATCGACGTGATGGAAGCTAATAATGAGGAAGTAAGGAAGAACCCGTTGATTTCGCCTGCTTCTTCATCATCCATGTCAAGAACGACATCCATTTCTAGTGACATGAAAGACGTTGGAGGTTTGGCATCTTCGACGATGTAAGATTTTTGGATTAAAAACTCGACTTGGTGTTGAAATGAATTATAAGTTTGATAGGAACTAGTTTTAGATGCCTTTTTAATCTTTCCTAGATATAGGGACACAAGCAAAAGGCCTTGTGACTGTGTTTTAATAATTAGTTTCTTCACCAAATATGAACTCCTGCAGTTTAGCTGAAATGTTGCTTAGCAAACCTTTTTGGTTTCATTTTGCCTGTTGATATCCCCAGCCCCACTTGCTTTTTCGTTGTGTTGCTCGGACTCTAAAAAAATATTGTCTCGGATTCTCCAAAAATATTGTCGCTCTCTTGTCGGATTCTCAGATCTGCGTACACTCTACCCTCCCCAGATCCCACGTTGTGGATTTCATTGGTAAATTTCTTAAGTCATCATATTGCATTATTGATAATAGGCTAGCCTTGATAATATTATTATTAGTTGTATTGGATTATTCATCTCCAATGTAAACTTAAGGGTCCAAGAAAAGTCAAATAATTTCTTTTGGACGAGTGAAGGAATTTCAACAGTTTTGCTTGTTGAGTTCTACAGATGACGACTCAAATAGAGTAATAGGCAGTTGATATCGAACATGACCTTCATGGCGAATCGCACAACCTAAGATCATTGACACCCTCATTTACATATACTTATGTCCCCCAAAATAGTCTGCTTTAATTCGTTACAGCTTTTAATTATGCGAGATCCTTACTTAGATATACTTTCATCTTAATGCTACATGTGTTGGGAGATTTTGCTCTATGGTACTTTATAAAGCAGTACGGGAAGTATTTAACTATTACAAGTATTCGAAAGGATAAACAAAGAATACAATATTTTCGACTAGAAATCTGAAAATTACAATATAACAACAAAACTGAAATTACGATTTTGTTGAAGACTGAAAAATGGAAACTGGTTTATCTTTGAGTCAGGTGTGGCACTCGTCCTTAAGACAATATTGCCCCGTATGTATCCTTTATACGTCCTGGACAATTTGTCTCCCAAGATAAAAAAGCAATGGAACCCTTGAGCAAAGGAAACTCAAGAGCTACCGTGAAGAATATTGAGTAACGAAATGATGCTTGGAAGTTGTAGGAAGAAAACTGGTTTTGTTGTGTATTTTCGTGAGCTTTATGAACCGTTATTTTTCTCGTGCTTTGTAGTGCTCAACAATGGTGTAAGGGTGTGTTTATATAGGTGAGGGAGGGGCTGAAAACTCGCCTCCATAATAGCCAAATAATGGCCATTATGGAGGTAGTAAAGTCACCAACATAAATGGTGAAAGAACCAACGGATTTGGCCATTATAGGAGGAGTAATTCACCCAAAATAAATGGTGAATTGAGTGCTTGACGTTTCTGTTTTGACCATCGAAATTCGAACTTCGGGGACCAAACTGTACATCTTGAAACTTCGGGGACCAAACTGTACATCTTGAAACTTCTCGGGACCAAACAAGACATCCGAAAGAATTCTCGGTTCAAACGTACGTCGAAACTTCGGGATCAAACGTACTTCGGCAAAGTTTTCGGCCCAAAAAGATAATATCGAAGGCCCGCCCACGCCCCCACGCCCACGCCCCACGACCCACGACCCGTGAACCCGTGAACCCGTGAACCCGTGAACCCGAGAACCCGAGAACCCGGAACCGAATCCGGAACCGAGCCCGGACCGAACGGGCGGCGGCGGCGGCGCGCGTGTGGTCTTTCCTCGAACCGAAGCACATCTGGGTCCTCCCTCCTTTAAACACATGGGATACCCCTTGGGGTCCCAAACCCCTAACCAATTTCGAATCTTATATACACAACAATTCTTTCTTCCTCTACCGATGAGGGAGAATTACACACACAATACCACACTTTCCATGCTTCAAACACCTTACTTCGTGAACCAATATCTCTTTCATTTCTCAATGAAATTTGACGATTCTTGGCCCTACGGTTATCTACGTACTTAGTAGATCATGCATGTGTGAAGAACCGGATTCTCCAACATACGTTACACTAGTGTTTAAGCCGTTAAAGTTGGTCGGTCGCAACTCCCGCCAAAGGCAAATTTCCAACAATCCCTCTTGAAAGAGATTTTGGCGCACTCACATGGTGTCTTTTCATTTCCAGCAATATTTCAATGACCGATGTTGCATAAGGAGAGGTAGCCTCGGCTTTGAACCTTCCATAGTTGAATACCATCGGACTTACTTACTTTGCGCGGTGAACGTGATGTCTTGAACCGTCGGTGTTTAGTGTAAGCCAAGACAACGGTACCAACACAACAAATTCCCTTACTCTCTTCTTCGTAATGTTTTGTCCGTTTTGGCCATGGACAACGTCTTGGATTCTTAAGTGCGTTCAATTTGAGGCGGCCCGTCCTCGCACTTAAATAGGTGGTCTCCTACAAGGTATCCTGCTATACCCCACTTCACAAGTGTTAGGAACCATTAAAAGTTTCTCAAAGACCTAACCTCAACTTTGTTGAGGATCATTACAGGTTTTGAAAACTTAACCTTTACCCATACTGCGATAACACTTAACGTCTATCGCGGGAACGGCTTTGGATTTGGTGTTTCTTTTCGAAATCACTATCCGAAGTGCTCATGCTTCCACTGAAGCGATCAACCGAACCTTTACAACTTAGTTTTCCCATTGAACCAAATTGCCGGGATCTCCAGTTCGTAAGGTTGGGTTTCCACCGTATTGGTCCGTATATTTTGGGTTTTAAGCCCATTCCCCTAGACAGGCGAGTAACACTTGATCTCCGGGTAGTCCCTAGTTTGTAAACAAGGAAGTGACACCCGTGATGATCAACTCGCCATACGGTGCTTATGTCTCCGACGGATCCCGACAGATATGTCCGACGCCGTCATCCGTGTCCTTCCTAAAGCCGACCGGCTAGCCACGGTGTAGAACTCGCTGAAGGCACGGGTTTCTCCCAATAAGGGACGTCCTCTAATGAGTCGTGAAGTTACTCAACTTCTTTCATGCTTTGTATAAAGCGATAAACTCCGATACCATCATGAATCGGTCGATGCAAGTTTGCTTAGAGGATTTTCCAAGAACCACCATACACATTTACTTGTGGCTTTGGTGTTCTTCGGATCCGATGTCCGGTTTGCATCACCGTGTTCTCTCGTAACCGCCGGACATCCGAATACTATAATCCGTAGATAAGCGAATAATTCGTATATCGTCATATCCGACTTAACGCCTTCTATTGATCATGTATTAAGATCATCGGTGAACCTTAGTTCAACGATCCGTTTGTTGGACGATACCAGGTCGGTTGTAGTGTGTACAATACATTGAACTACACGTGACCCGAGCATATCGCTCCTTGTCTATGGGTGCACCATGATTCCAATCGGTTCTATGATTCATATCTATTGGTGGCTTCAACGAGACTCGTCAACTATCGACCGATCCGTTAGATGTCTTAGAAATCCAATTCCTAAGATGTCATCTCAGTGATACTCATATCTTTCATATCGAGACTTTGTTTCAATATGATTTTCACTCTAAGACCGTTGGTTTTCCCAACTGTTGGCTTTCTAACTTCGAGTCAATGTTTCGTGATCGATTCATTGTTTCGTTTTATCCGAGACTTTCGGACCAAAATGTTAACATTTCGGGGACCAAAATGAAAGTTCAGGAAGAAGCCCAACAGTTCAAAAACCAATTCGATCCTCTTCTTCCAACTCTCCGATTGGGAAGGTCGTTTCAACACCCATGCCATGTAAGATTACAATGGCCCCGGATGTGAAGCTACTCACAGGGGAGCACTTTTTACAACCCAAAGGTTCTTTTCCGGAGGAAGATTAACCATTACACAAGTATGGTTCTATATATAGAATCTATTTCTCCCTTTAGCTTCTTTCCAAAGCGGCGTTTTTGGAGATAACAATTATTTGTTAATTGGTCATGGTTCATTATTAACCATACAAGCTAGAAGGATCCGGAACAAGTCTTTGTCCCCTTCTTTGCTCGTCTCGGTTCAACATCTAGAATCCCCGAGTTCTCAGATCCGGAATATTAAGTTCCGGACAGCCGGCAAAGAACTTTCGAGTCTCGTAGATACGGAACGTCTAGTTCCGGACAATCGAGCCCTCGCGGGTTCTTGTTAACCTTGAGCAATTACTCATTTTTCCTATTTCAAGGAAGTTATCTTCAATGAATTCAAGCATTCTTTGATGCCAAGAGGCGATCAACACTATCGTTATTTGCGGATCCAAAGGGATATGCAATCTACGATCTTAGGTCAAACTTGACCTGTTTCGGTAGCCCATCTTTTACCAAGCTACCCCTCGTAATTTGGGCGTACAACTTCGCGCTTGCTAACACCGTTAGGGCGAGGTGAGTAATGAGCGATCGTTTAATAAACGATGGTTCATATTCTCCCCCTCTATCACTACGAATTTCTCAATCCGTAGGCTTAGTTAATTTTCAACTTCTGCTTTGTAGCGCTTATCCGCTTCAACAACTTCATCTTTGCTTTTCACCAAACAAAGGATTCCATACGTTGTATTATCATCAATGAAGATCACAACGTACTTGTCTCCCCTCTATTTTGTATAAACTTCAAATCACCAAGTAGGTGTGACTAAGTTCTAGAGGAGCGGTGCTTCTTTCGCTATTCCCTTGACGGAATTTGGAAAGGTGATTTTGCCTCTTCATCTACCTCACATTTATTTTGAGGGTTTATGTCGTCGAAAGGCAACAATCTCAACATCGTTAGCTTTTGAATGACTTGCTATTTAACGTGTCTTAATCTATGATGGCATAGATGCACGGATTACAAATATATCATTCATTCGGCTACGTACGTCTTTGTACCATTCTTAGTTATCACGGACTGTTGGACTAGTCTCAAACCAGCTTGACCAACAGCGTCCCTTAAACCAAGTTAGGGATATGTATCACCTCATCTTAGAGTGATCTCATTCCCCGAAGTCCTATTGAGGACAATCTCTCCAACCCCTTCTACTTTAGAGGTGGCGTTGCTTCACATGAACAACCTCTTGCCGTGGTTAGGGCGTAACCGGATCATATGTGATCCAGATATTCTGGCCCACTCCAGTTGCTTTGGCAGACTGAGTGTCCAATTTCTTTTCTGCCTTTTCTTTAGGCCTTCAGATCATTTAGGACCTGGAAACTCTGGCCCACCTTACTAGGTGTCCATTACTTTTCCTATGAAATGAATTCTGGCCCCACTCCAGTCGCCCAGAGGCTTTATATGACTAAGTGTCCAATATCATCATATCAAAGGAATTTTGGCCCACTCCGGTCCCGGGCTTTGTATGACTGAGTGTCCAATATCATCCTATCAAAGGAATTTTGGCCCACTCTAGTCACCCGGAGGCTTTGTATGACTGAGTGTCCAATATCATCCTATGAAGGATCTTCTGTCAAATAGTATGACAGGCTCAACGTCTTTAGCTTTTAGTCTTCTTCCGTTATGATTGGTGCCCAGATAATTCTTGGCGCTTACTTAAGAGTGGTAAAAGTTTTCGCACAGTTAGTGGATCTTTCTCCATAGTATGTGCGACATACTTTACACACTTTTAATTATTACACTTAAAAGAACGGATCTTTTTAAGTCGTTTACCAAATCCAATCTTTAAACGAGAAAGAAGATGAGATTAAACTTCTGATTTGTTAAAGCGTAAGGAATATAAATTATTTTCATATTCCTCCTTACTTTAATCCATTTTTAATCAGACATAATTTAATCTTTATTCTTGACAAGTAAGAAAAATACTTATCATTTAATCCTTATTCTTGACAAGTAAGAAAAATACTTATCCCAATTTCGGATTCTGGCTCACTTCAGTCACTTCATCAGACTGAGTGTCCATTTCCTTCTCACTATTTTTCGGATCCTTTGTCCGGGACGAGATATAGGCCTTCTGCTACAAGATAGAATAACATCTTCACTCTTCTCCTCTTGTCCCAGCTTGACATCCTCGAGGCTCTCGAGAGCGCTTGTTTCCACCAGGTCTTGGTAGCGGTGACACCATGAACACGTTCATCATCATCACTCTCTTCTACCGAAAACCATTTCCATATCCGATTTGGTCACACAATTTTTGACCGACATCTTTCGAATACTAATAGTAATACAATACAAATATTGTCTTAAGTTGTTGGGAGATTTTGCTCTATGGTACTTTATAAAGCGATGCGGGAAGTATTTAACTATTACAAGTATTCGAAAGGATAAACAAAGAATACAATATTTTCGACTAGAAATCTGAAAATTACAATATAACAACAAAAAACCGAAATTACGATTTTGTTGAAGACCGAAAAATGGAAACGGTTTATCTTTGAGTCGAGTGTGGCACTCGTCCTTAAGACAATATTGCCCCGTATGTATCCTTTATACGTCCCGGACAATTTGTCTCCCAAGATAAAAAAGCAATGGAACCCTTGAGCAAAGGAAACTCAAGAGCTACCGTGAAGAATATTGAGTAACGAAATGATGCTTGGAAGTTGTAGGAAGAAAACTGGTTTTGTTGTGTATTTTCGTGAGCTTTATGAATCGTTATTTTTCTGTGCTTTGTAGTGCTCAACAATGGTGTAAGGGTGTGTCAGCCCTCAGCCCTCAGCCCACGGCCCACGGCCCATGACCCATGACCCGTGACCCGTGACCCGTGACCCGTGACCCGTGAACCCGGAACCGGAACGGACCGGACGGGCGGGCGGCGGCGCGCGTGTGGTCTTTCCTCGAACCGAAGCACATCTAGGTCCTCCCTCCTTTAAACACATGGGATACCCCTTGGGGTCCCAAACCCCTAACCAATTTCGAATCTTATATACACAACAATTCTTTCTTCCTCTACCGATGAGGGAGAATTACACACAATACCACACTTTCCATGCTTCAAACACCTTACTTCGTGAACCAATATCTCTTTCATTTCTCAATGAAATTTGACGATTCTTGGCCCTACGGTTATCTACGTACTTAGTAGATCATGCATGTGTGAAGAACCGGATTCTCCAACATACGTTACACTAGTGTTTAAGCCGTTAAAGTTGGTCGGTCGCAACTCCCGCCAAAGGCAAATTTCCAACAACATGACCCTATTTAACGCCACTTAATTATACTTTCTTCTTATCTTAATGCTTCTTGCCTCGCCTTTGCTTACTCTCATTTAATACTAAACTTTCATTTAGACAATTCAATTGCTACCATGACTTGTTGGCCAAAAGACGTCTGTTCAAGATGTGCATTAGATACAAGATGTTGACATGGCAGATGAGATGCTTCTCGCTCAAAATTGTGTTTACATTAAGATACAACATATATTTTGTCGAAAAATATGAATTCTCATTTGAAAATAATGAATTTTTCAACCATTTCCGACAAATATACGATGACCTTAGGTACAAAAAAAAATCGGAAATCATGATTATAAAAGTGCTTGTCGATAAAAAGTACAAAAGCAAAAATGAATAGCAGAAAAACACAAGTAGAGATCTTAGTTCGAATCACGCATTATAATCCCCTATCTATTTTTCATTCTCCTATCCCTTATTTTTTTTAAAAATAAATAAATAAAAAAACAAAATAAAAAAATAGTACTACTAAAAACGAAAAGGCTTAAAATATAATAAATTGTGAAGTTAGTAAGGGCAAAATGGATATTGAGATTTATAAATAGTAGCATGGGCAAAATGATAAACATAAATAAAATAACTACATAAGTAAATCAAATTCATTGTTACATAAATCACTGAATTTAATAATACCTCAAAAATTCATTTAATTTGAAGTCGGCCAGAGCCATCGCCCCACAAACCCCGTTAAAGAATAAACCCAGCACGCCCGCCCGCACATAGTCGAGAATCTTGGAAGCACTATAGGTCTATCAAGAAGCTACATACTGTTGAATCTGGAATTGAATTTCATGTTTATATTCTCGGTAAGATTTAGCCCTCAATTAGCTATATAATTGCATTCACTTCTAACCTTTTTACCCTAAATGCATAATTTTTACTCCCGTATGGCCTGGCTCTGTTTATTAGTACCTTTTTGCTAACAATTTTTGTTCTTGAGCAACAAAAACTATGATGATTTGGGTGCTTATGTTTATTTATATATTTTAACCGTGGTCTCTGAACTAGCTTGCGCTAACCTCAGACTAGTTACACGGGTACTTCTACCTCCCACCAATACAAGTAACGGGTAACTCTATTAATCAAGGTTTAGACAAAAGGAAGAAAACACCTACTAGTATTTTTGCTGCTTCTGGGATTTGAACCTGAGAATGGAGCTAACCATATTCATTGACCACTATGTATTTTTCTGTCTTCAAGTTACAAAAGTTGAAACTTGAAGATATTACTATGTTAAAAACTGTATGGTGTGGTGTTTCAATATTGTAATACTGCTTTCCGTCCACAAATGACTAATGTGGTTTGGATTATGAGCCCCAAACCATGTAATTCTTAGGTTACTTCAGGACACTGGCCTTTGATTTTTTGTTTTTCTCTTCAAAATAATCAGTACTATATATTATAAACAAGTATACATGTAGAAACACCAATAAAAAAGAGTATACATGTAGAAACTATGTAACAAACTGTAAACTGTTATTACCTTTGCATGAATTCAATTTCATGCAGAATACTGGAATTGATGGAGCAATTCTCTTGAACAATGAGCAAGGATTAACATAAGTAATTGAAATACAAGAGAACAAAAGGAATATGATCTTCACTATATCCTTAGTTATAGCTTCGAAGCTCCTCTTACAAAAGAAAGAGAAAAGAAGGTGATGCAATTGAATGAAGAAGGACAACAAAAGGAAGGAAGTAGAGAATAGAGAGAGAAAGATGAGAGAGATATCATCATATTAGGTGTTTCTTGTTGCTCCTCTAGCCCCACCCATAGAATTGACCTGACCCTCAAACTCATAGTTGTGCCACAAATTATGGATATTTTTTTTGATGACAAGGGACCCGCAGTCGCTACCCTTCGGGTGCGCACATGGTAAAGCCCGCTCCTGCGCAATAGCCCGCAAACCACACAAGAGAGATAACCCGCACAAGGCAAGCCGACCCAGAAGGCAAAACAAATTATATATATTGATTGTAAATAACCAATCTTCGTGGTAGCATCCGCAAAAGCCATCCGACCTCCTTGGTTGTTCGATAGTCTAAGAAGCTATTTGTATTCTCGTGTCCATCAGTATAGTCAGAGGTTTCTTCTTGACCTGTCTAATTGTGTTAGGTATTGCAGCACCAATCCAGCATTAAGGCTAGTGGCCTCATTCTTCATTTCTTTAATCCCATTGCTTCTTGCATAGAGTCTCTCTTTTCTTTTATTGCAGCATTCAGTTAATTAAGTTGTCTTGTCTTGCTTTGATGACTCAGAAGACATCTGTCCTAACACTTGTAAAAGGCCCCGTGAACCCTTCTCAGTTTCCCCCCGTCATGTTTACTCTTTATATTGGCCATATTAGCTTGTTAAGCTGTTATTATCTTGGAGGGTAGATTGGATTGTCCAAAATTCTGTGGAAAGCCTCCCTTAGCTTAGCCTCAGAGCCTTGCTCTTATTATAAACTGCCTCTATCAGCCTTTCCTGTTGTATAAACTACTTGACAGCTCGTGTGGAAGGTGCAGCTTAATTCTATTCTTGATTTCCTCTGAAGGCTTTTCAATAAAATTGGATAAGAAGTTTTCTTCAGTTTAGTAGGATTCTTAACCAAAGCTCTGCAGACTTTGCTGCAGCTAATTCTCACTGGCTAAACTTTTTCAATTCCTCAATACCTAATCTTCCTACATACATCCTGTGTAAGAGTACACGTATACGTTGTTAACGCACACTTTCTGTAAGAGTTTTTCTCTGTTTCAGTAAGAGTCTCTTTATACATAATGTCAGAGCATCTAGAACTGTGATAGACTTAAAAGTAGATTTCTCCTGGCCAAAGATTCTTCTTTTTCATTTCTTTTTGATAAGGTAAAGAGTTTTATTATCTAAACGTTGAAGGGGAGCCTTGGAGTAACTGGTAAAGTTGTTGCCATATGACCTGGAGGTCACGGGTTCAAGTCGTGGAAACAGCCTCTGGCAGAAATGCAAGGTAAGGCTGCGTACAATAGACGCTTGTGGTCCGGCCCTTCCCCGGACCCTGCGCATAGCGGGAGCTTAGTGCACTGGGCTGCCCCTTTTTAAGGTAAAGAGTTTTATTGACAATTGTGGAAATTCCGTGTAGAAGACATATACCAAAAGAAGAGAACCTACACCAAATATCTTCAATATTTTTCTCGTTCCGGTGATCATTTCTCTACTCTTATTCGTGATGACCATTTTGGCGGTGCCACACCTCTTTTTGGTGACAATTCCAGTGGGGTCTCCTGGAAGTAGTATTTGAGTCATTCTTCTGGAATTCAAACAAAACATTCACACACTTCCTATTTTTCTCCATTATATTATCAGAATCTGGGTACTGAATCTCTTCTGAATATTAGATTTCCAATCATTATTCGAGAAAACATTTGTGCTCTTCTTTTTCTTCATGGCATTAGAGTTTGCGTATACTCCTTCGTCTGAACGTTGAATTCCCTTCTATTATCCAAAAATATTTTTTTTTCTTTTTTTCTTAATGGTATCAGATTTTGATATTATATCCCTCCTTAAAATATTGAACTTTTTTATCACTATTCCCGGGAGTCTTCTTCTCTTCTTTTCTTCGTGGTAGTAGAAGTTATGTACAAAGTCCCTCCTCCGAAGCCCAAACGCTTAATTTATGGTTATTATTCTGGTAACCTTGTCAGCTACTTTTTATCTACCAATGTAGGCAACATTATGGGAGATTCATATCACCTTTCTGCCTTCTGTGATTGAGCATATATAAGTTTTTAAACAATATTAATATTTCTCGTCTTTTTCCTACACATCATTGATATACATTTCCATTTATAGTTTTAAGGAAGGAGTATGCTCGTGCATGTAAAACTGGAGTGTTGTCTTATTCTTTTTGTTTCTTATATAAAAAATTGAGTCACTAATTACCTTGTTCAATTTCATATGATGTTAAGGCCACCTATTGTTCTTTCTTTTTGTAAGAGATGGCAAGACAACATTATGACCAAGAAGAAATAGACTAATTTGTCAATGTCAGTCTCCCAGCAAGATGAATATCGAAGCGATTGATATAGAAGGGCAGAAGAGGCAAAAAAGTGGGGAAAGAGTTGCTGAACCAAATCGGAATCCCAAATTGGGTTTGCCGGACAATTTTACTGAAAGAGATGCTATCATTGAGGTTGATGATGGGGAAGAGAAGCCATATGTGGGGATGGAGTTTCAAACAGAAGAAGCAGCAAAGAATTTTTTTGACGCATATGCTAGGCGTGTGGGCTTTAGCATACATGTTGGTCAGTACAGCCGCGCTAAGCCTGATGGACCTATCATTAGTTGGGACTTTTCTTGTTCTAGAGAAGTTTTCAGAAATAAGAATATAGAGAATTGCAATGCTATGCTTCGCATAGAGAGGAAGAGCTCAGATAGTTGGGTTGTGACTAAATTCATTGAGGACCACAATCATTCAATAGTGAATCCCAGCAAGGTGCATTACCTTCTACCTCGTAAACATTTTGCTGGTGCTTCCAAGACTGTTGGAGAGGTACCAGGAGCTCCAACTGATGTTATGGTTCCGGTGGACGGAAATCATGTGTTTGTCAGTTCTAATGAAGGTGTTAAGGATGCTTCTCCTGTGGAGTCAAATCGTGTGACCAAGAACTTTAGCCCTGTCATACCAATAATGTTTATTCAGCCTTGCAGCCGAAAGAAAACTCTTGGAAGAGATGCCCATAATCTTCTTGACTATTTCAAAAAAATGCAAGCTGAAAATCCTGGTTTCCACTATGCTATTCAACTTGATGAGGAAAACCGCATGATGAATGCTTTTTGGGCTGATGCAAGATCAAGGATAGCTTATAGACACTTCGGCGATGCTGTTATTTTTGATACAATGTATAGACCAAATCAATTCCAGGTTCCTTTTGCTCCATTCACAGGAGTAAATCATCATGGGCAAATGGTTTTGTTTGGCTGTGGATTACTCTTAGATGAGTCTGAGTCTTCCTTTACTTGGCTTTTCCGGACCTGGCTATCTTCAATGAATAATCGCCCTCCAGTTTCTATTACAACCGACCAGGATAGAGCTATTAAGGCAGCAGTTAACCAAGTATTACCAGGTACTCGTCATTGCATCTGTAAGTGGCATATCTTACGAGAAGGGCAGGAAAGATTGGCTCACGTATATATGGCTCATCCTTCCTTTTATGGGGAGTTATATAGCTGCATTAACTATTCTGAGACAGTTGAGGATTTCGAATCATCTTGGGCCTCTGTACTTGATAAATATGATCTCGGGAAAAATGAGTGGCTTCAAGCTGTATATAATGCTCGCAACCAGTGGGCTCCGGTATATTTTCGAGATACTTTCTTTGCTGCACTTCCTTCGAACCAGGGTGTAATCTCCTTTTTTGATGGATATGTGAATCAGCAGACAACTCTACCAATGTTCTTTAAGCAGTATGAAAGAGCTTTAGAAAGTTCACTTGAAAGGGAAATTGCATCTGATTTTGATACTAATTGCACCACACCAATGTTAAAGACCCCATCTCCAATGGAACAGCAAGCAGCTAATCTCTTCACCAAAAAAGTTTTTGCAAAGTTTCAGGAGGAACTAGTTGAAACTTTTGCCCACACTGCCAATAAGATTGATGGTGATGAGACTCTAAGCAAATTTAGGGTCGCAAAATATGAACAGGATGACAAGGTGTACATTGTAATGTTGAATCTTGCCGAGATGAAAGCAAGTTGCAGCTGTCAGATGTTTGAGTATTCGGGCATCTTATGTAGGCACATTTTAACCGTCTTCACGGTGACTAATGTTCTCACAGTTCCATCCCATTATATACTTAAGAGGTGGAAAAGGAATGCAAAAGTTGGACAAGGATCGGATGAAGAAGACATTGTTAAGCAAGGAATTAATTCGCTCACTTCACGTTTCAACCACTTATGCCTGGAAGCTTTAAGATATGCAGAAGAAGGGGCAGTTTCTGCGGAGACCTATGATGCAGCGGTTAGTGCTTTGAGAGACGGGTTGAGGAAGATTTCTATTGCTGCGAAAAATGTTGCCAGACCTCTTAGCTCACAGGGAAGTGGAAGCACTCAGGATGAGAGCATAAAAATAACTCCTGCTACTTCTGATACTGCACCATCTTTATGGCCTTGGCAAGAAATGCCTCGTCATTTTAACCTTAATGATGGTGGTTTAACTGCTGGTGTCTTAAATCAGCCCACAATGACACCTGTGGCTATAAATCATGATGGTGCCCTTGCTGATAATGTGGTATGAAAACAAAAATTTGCCTCTTTTGGAACTTGAATATAATTACATTTTTTTTCATTTTTGAGCTGTATTTGAATATATAGTACTAGAAAATACATGAATCTACCAAGGAGATGAATTATTACATTTTCTCTCCTTAAAAGTATTTTGTTTCATGTAGGTTGTTTATACTTGTTTTAAGTCTATGACATGGGTGATTGAAAACGAGAGTCCAGCAAATAAAGTGGCTGTCATCAATTTGAAGGTATGTATAACTGTTCTGGAAAAGATTCTCCTCTGAGTCATACTCTGGCTGTATATGGATAAACAGTTGAACTGATTTTTCCTCCTCCCTTAAGAGATAAATTTGATGAGATAATAATTAATTTACATTGTGAAATCTTATTTGGACATATTCGACACAATTTTCAGTTGCAAGATTATGGCAAGAACCCAGCAGGGGAAACAGAGGTTCAGTTTAGACTTACAAGAGTCACTCTGGAGCCAATGCTGAAATCCATGGTTTACATAAGTCAACAGCTTTCCCTGCCGGCAAATAGAGTAGCTGTTATTAATTTAAAGGTTTGCATCACGAACTTCAAGATTTATTTCCTATTTCAGAATCGCATCAAAAGAGTAGGGAGGAGTTGAACTGGTGCTTTCTGCTTCACATAATCTTAGTGATATTACTTCAAATTTGTCAGTGTTGGAGCAAAGTAAGTTGATTCAATATGCACATTCTGATTAGTTACATTGGGAGGCATTCCGAAGACTCTCTTAATATTAACATTAGTATATCAAATGAGCTTTATTAAAATTTAATGTGCTTCTTTGTTCCTGTAAATTTAATCACTTGGGCCAACTTGCGTAACAGTTAAATTTACTGCAATTGCTTCCGGTTGCTTTGGTGTTCAGCAATATTTTCTCTAGTAGATGGATGATGCCATTTTTCTATCAAGGGAAAGATAGTTTCTTTCCTTTGATGTTTTTGACGATTCTATCACCAGGCACCTGCCTATTCAACATATAAGTGAACACAACAAAATTATCACGTGAAAGAAATAATGGCTTCTGTCCCTTCCCTCTTCTTCCCTTTCATCGTCTGGGTAGAGTTTTTGTGGTGTATAATCATCTCTTAATAGTCAGGTGGAAAGCACCAATAGCTTGGCCATGTATGCTGATGAAACACTCTGCTGGGCTCTGCTATTTAGCAGTCCCTGATATGGCTCTCCAAAGTAACATTCATGACAACTGAAAAACTAAATATGAAGAGATAATAGATCCTTGTATGAAGTATTAATTAGAAAAAATGATCATCTTGATTGTCTACCAGCCTTGAATCTCATTTCTCCTCGTAGATTGAGAGGATAAATGTCAGTTGAATGCAGTGATGTACTGTCCTTTAAGATGCGAACTGATAATTTTTATCCTTTTCCGTCACAGCTTCAAGATACTAAAACACCTTCCGGAGAGACTGAAGTGAAATTTCAAGTTTCAAAGGATACTCTAGGATCAATGTTGAGATCGATGGCTTACATTCGTGAACAACTTTGATTAGGTGATTACTACTTCTCTTGTTATTCTTATCACAAGAAGTACAAGCGTCAATTGATTTATATGAGATATGATAGAGCAATTGAATAAATTGCAGGTGGCACCTGGATAGTATTATATATTTCATGTTGATATATATCTTGCATACATCACCCTTTTGTGTACCTGGCGGAGTTATCATCTTAAATTTCTGCACAACTTCTCTTTGTTTGACAAAGAGAAAGAAAGTACAAAAGACTGAAGTTTTATTTCTTGGGGGAAATATATGTTCTTGCTTTTATCCAATCCTGTTTTTCTGGGCAACGCAAAAGGACATCTGGAACATCTGTTACCTCAGCGACATGATTTGGCTATCCTTTGATAGAATCAGGTCTATGGTAAGTCAGAAATTGTTTGACTTCTTGGAGATATTGGAAGATTGTTTGACTTCTTTTCACACATCGTATTGGTGCAGGGTGGATAAAATGGAGGCTCGTTTCTGGAGTGCTATGTGATAAGAAGGTGCCACCAAAACTTAAGGGCAAGTTTTACAAAGTGGTGCTTAGACCGACTATGTTGTATGGAGCGGAGTGTTGGCTAGTTAAGATCTCTCACGTTCAAAAGATGGAAGTTGCGGAGATGAGAATGTTGTGATGGATGTGTGGGCACACTAGGAGAGATAGGATTAGGAATGAGGTTGTCCGAGACAAGGTGGGAGTGGCCTCGATGGAGGACAAGATGCGGGAAGCGAGACTGAGGTAGTTTGGGCATGTGAAGAGGAGAGACACAGATGCCCCAGTGCGGAGGTGTGAGAGGTTGGATATGGACGGTTTTAGAAGAGGTAGGGGTAGACCGAAGAAGTATTAGGGAGAGGTGATTAGACAGGACATGACACAGTTACAACTTACCGAGGACATGACCTTAGATAAGAGGTTATAGAGGACTCAGATTAGAGTAGAAGGCTAGTAGGTAGTTTCGTTTATCCTTTCATATTAGTAGTGGCAGTATTGCTCTATAGTTTCTTGTGCTTTGATTTTGTACTTTGATTATCCTATTTTATATGTGGTAGCTACTATCTCTTTTTTAAACTGCTTTATCATGGCTTAGTCACTTTCGTTATTTTCATTTTCATATTTCTTGTCGTTATCCGACCTCTTTTTATGCTTTCTCTTGAGCCGATGGTCTTTCGGAAACAACCTCCCTATCTCCCAAGGTAGGGGTAAGGTCTGCGTACACTCTACCCTCCCCAGATCCTACGTTGAGGGATTTCACTGGGTATGTTGTTGTTGATGTATGACAATAATGAGTCTTTTGCCACATATTATGTAGGAATTCCTTGTAAATTGCTTCTGGAGGCAGAGAGAACACATATTCACAGCTGTAGTTACCTCTAGCAGCCACTCATTTTGCTCTATTTTCGGTAAGCACTTATTCTAACTATTCTATGTAGTTGAACCAACTCACCATGTAATTGTATGCTGGAAAAGTAGTTGTAAATTGTAAGGAGGACCAGCTAAGAATGTAATCATCTTAGGTTAGTAGTAGTTGATGTTTCATTGATAGATAACTATCATTTTTTTAATTTCATTTTTAGGGTAGGTATAAGTGTGTACTCTATTATTTGTATTCCTGTGCTAGCTGAATGTGTTAATACTACTCCCATCGTCCCACGATGGATAGATCTCTTGTTGTTGTCACTTTTTCTTTTTTCCTCTTTTTACTTTTTCGTGTTTTTTTTTCTTTGTTCTATAATATGCCGTTCGAAGACAGAGGCTGAAATACGTAAATAAGCTGGTCAAGTCTGGCACCAATTTTGTGCGACTTATTATTCTATGAATCATTATATTTAATCTGGTAGTGAGCTGCACTAATGATATGTAAGACACTTCAGCTGTCAATGGTTGAAGGATTGAGTTGATACCTTCAGTCTATTTGAGATGCACTTATGATATGTATTTCAACCTTATCATCTGAGGATGGATCTTGATTTACCTACTTGATGTTAATTTTAGACCAGTTTGATTTGATCTTGTCTGTATATAATCATCAAATAATCATATGTATTATTGTTTGGTTTGGTGTAAAAGCCGTGTGGGTAAGTATTTACCCAGCTTGTAGTTTCATAAAGTGTAAGCTGGCATTTGGCTGGATTAACAATGAAGTTTAGTGTCATTGGAAGTGGCAGCTATTTGTAATATCTCTAAGAATTATTTATATCTATATCTTTTATTGTTGTTTGGGCTTGTAAGATAAAATGTTCATGTTTCAAAACAAGTTTTTACGCGGATTGACCTTCAAAGGCACTGGTATTTTATTTTTACCGCTCAAATTGTTGGTCTTTAATTTTTGTCCTACGCTTTAAAAAGTGGCCGAAATTACCTTGAGGTCCTGAGTTCGAATCTTCGCTCAGTCAAAAATTATATATAAAAAAAATCACAAAACATAGTTTGAATTCGCAAGACTCAGAATGAGAGTTTACCTTCCGTCATAAGTCAAATTCTGCTATGCTTGAAGGCAAAGCAGAGTTTGTAGACGAACTCTCAGGAGGCAAACTTTGTCTTGAGATTTTTCTTTTAATTTTTTATTGAGCTTGGGTTCCATCTCAGAATCCAAGAATTTTTAGACGAAGGTCAAAAATTAAAGATTTCTAATTTAATGGACAAAAATTAAAGACCAACCCGAAATAAGGACATTTCTGGGAATTGCCAGTTTCAAAATGGCATGGAAGATCTATATGTTTATTTATTGAATTCGTAATTTAGTATGATTCAATTTAATTTTCGCTAATAGATGTTCTTTGTATTATATAACTAAAAATTGATAATCTACATTGCACATATTTTAATTAAAATCGGTAATATAGGTAAAACTAGATTGGTTAAATGATTTGATAAGTCAACATATTACGGGGTATTTCGGCACACAAAGCATTTCGTGTTAGCGGGTTTCAGAAAGGGTTGCACCCCTTGGGTGTGATGTAGACAGCCAGCGGCTGCTTCCACGGCTCGAACTCGTGATCTATAGGTCACACGGAGATAACTTTTATCGTTATTCCAAGATTCTCCTTCTAAGCCAAGATATTAATAAACATAATTACCTTTAGGTCAATTAAAAATGCAAATATGTGTTTTAGTTGATGCACCGTATATCTATACTCTTAATAGTTAATACAATGAACTAAATTATTGTAAACCACAAGCACGAAGCTAAATTTCGAAATAGATTTGTTTCTCAAATCAAACAGAAAAAAATCAAAAATAATTTCAATATTTTTTGTCAAAAAGAAGAAGCAACTGTGAACTGCGGTTAACCCGTGGATTTTCGACAAAGTTGAATTTTTTTACAAACTATAGCTAGCCCAACACTCTTTTTGGAATTCTAGCGAGGGCCATCTCAGTCAAAGTTCATTTTCTTATAGGCGGGCCACGGACCCACGGGCTCGCTATTTTTCGCCTTTTAAACCAATTATTTTCCAAAAAAAAGGTGCAACTCCCACCACAGGAGCCCACACCCTAGTCCGACAGGTTTGTGAAGGAGGTAAATCATGGTGACTCAATTGATTTCAAATGTTAGACCAGACCACGCTGCGCACAAGGGCCCTCCTTTATTTCAAGAAGTAACCCCACACTGCCGCTGATGGGATTCGATCCTTGGCCATTTTTCAAATATACCCTTGATAACCAATTTAGCTGCCCAATTATTAGTATTATTAAGGGTCGGATTTATCGCTAACGGCTAGTTATTTCACACTCTTCAACGGCTATTTGTATTGCATCAGTTTTATGTTTATCTGTTTCACCTCTCACATCAGAAGGGAAGTTACTCCGATTCCTATCTGAAACTTCAGTTTTCTGGAGTTCCTTCTTCTATACGCTGCATATTCAGAGTTGTAAGTTCCTTTTTTTTGTCTCCATAATTTATTTTGACATATCCCAAGATTATTGGTATCAGATGTGGATTATCTGATAGTATTAAGCCATTTATGGGTCCTTATTTTGTCTGCGCGATAGTCCGGCATATCAAGTGCTTCTCTTGTAGATGCCCAACACTTCATATGAATATGAAGTTGACTTCGAATTCCAGTGATGTTTCATTTCACCAGACTATAGGTTCTTTTTCTTTGTTCCCTTCCCATAGAAAGTCCCTCCTCTCACTGTCCATTCTTTTCCATCCTTTTGGGAATCGAGAATCGAGAACAAAGAAATAGTATATATAGGAAGTTTGCCCTTCAGAATATGTATTGTTTCTTCTAGTTTGCATTTTTCCTTTCTTTTTTCCAACAGTTCTGCGCAAATCATTCTAACTTATAGCTGGTACCCATTGGAACACAAAGGTATTGTGTGGGTAAGCTCCCAATATTATGGACTAGTATTTATGTCAAGTCTTGTATATTGCTAACTTCTCTACTACAGTATTTATCATCCTGTTAAGACCTTCAATGACCAAAATACGCAAGAAAGAGATATAAGATCTCATAGTCTTCAGCCCACTTGGAACTAAAGAAACCAGCCAGGAAGATCCATTGATCAATAGCTGAAAAGGAAAACTTGAATGTTGAAATGCAAGTATGATCTAATAAATTCATTTGCTCTCATAATCCATGTCTTTAAGAATATTTAAGAGAAATTCCCAATGAGCACGGTTTTGGCCCGAATTATCAACAAAACCCGAAGAATTTATGGAGGACGTCATCATGACTACCGGGCTTGCACCGGTAGACGCTTTCTTAGCCAAATCGGTTTCTTCCAAAGTAAGCATGGAGCGGGCTTGATAAAAAGCGGGAAGTGGATTGCTTTGACGAAGGAGAGTCCCAACGCCATTATAAGCCTCAGAAAGGCCGACAACCAATTGTAGAACCAGACGATTATTTGTCACAGGTGGCGCCAACGTTACGGAGTTGGTCTGCCAACTCCTTGAGTTTCTTGCAATACGCAGACACGTTCGGAAATTCTTCCATGCGAACTTGAGAGAATTCCTGCTCGAGTGTGACAACACGTGAATGTTGGTTATCTTTGGAATATGTCACGCAATCTATTCCAGGTAGCCATAGTCGTAGTGTCTGGCTCAATGATCGTCTGTAAGAGGTCAACCGAAATAGTGGAATAAATCTACTGGAGAACGATAGCATCAAGAGTAATCCATAACTGAGGATCCTCCGCGGGGAATAGGTGCAGCGGGAGGAATTATGTGATGGATGACTTGATGAGAGATAGCGTGGATTTTAAACAATTCTGCCCACGTCGCATAATGGACGTTTTCCATCTCAAGAACAATAGATATGTTGTTCTTGATGTTAGAAACTGTGAGGGCAGGATGAAAAGTGTTCTTAGACATAACGAAAGAACAAAGGGAGAGGAGGGAAAATTTGGGAAGAGTGGAGGTAAAAAATATCACGAATTCCGGTGAAGGGGGACGGAAATCGAGGCAGTTGTGGTCAAGAAGTGGCACAAAAACCGAGAGCAAGGCGGAAGCAAATTTAGATCTAGTCTCTTGATACCATGAAAAAAATAATCCCCTTGATTATTTTCATTGATTGAAAGGCTATATATACAAGTTACATATTTCCATAATAGGAGAATCCTATATATACAAGTTACATATTTCCATAATAGGAAAATCATATTCCTATTCTACTCCTAAAACCTTATTCTACTTGGATACTAAATATACAATTATGGTAAGTGTACAAGACTAATTAAGGTAACATTTACACTACAATATTACAACAATATACTGCCCGTGATGGGCCAACCGCCCTATACCGTGTTGGGCTTCAGCCTAAAGGACCCGTGATATACACCATGTATACTAAGTGTATATCACGGGTATATACCTTGCTTAACAGAACATGAGTATACACCTTCTTTCAAGTTTTACCAGTATGCATGCTTTTCTCTGCCTTTTTATGGGGTGTCTATACACTAATTAACTATTACAAGAACATTGTGCCCCTCAGACGAAAGGCCTTTCTTTGTAATACTTATAACTTTAATATATACAGTGAAATGAGGATCTTGACCTGATTACCTTGTCAAAATGATCTCACTGATAATAATGCAACTGGGTGCTTTACTCCAATGCAATAAGACAAAAAATGAAGAAGTTTGTCTCAAAGTGGCCCATTTATTCTTGAAATGAAATTCAAAGGTGTTCTCAAAAGAAGATCTCTAAAAGGGAAATAGTAAAATGAGAGCATGCTACTGCAATAAGGAACCAGATAGTAGGGATGCTTATATGTGATTGTCCTACTAGAATTATTCTATGCGACTTACCCTGATATGCTTGAAGGTAGTTTTGAATGCTAATTTGATCAAGGGAAAAGGTCGAAATTTGCCCTTGTACAATGCAAAAAAGGTCTAATTTTACCCTTAGAAGTTTGGCTCAGTTGTATCATCCTCGTAACAAATTTGGGCTAAATATGAGGCTTTTGGTCAAATTACATTTTAAATGTATTAATTAGCATATGCTAGTTTGCTGCAAGAAACATTGACATGAAACAATTGCTAGTTACCACCCAATGTCATAGACAAATTTCGCATGGAGACACATAAACTTTGTAATAAATGGATTGAGTATATGTTCATTTGAGACAAAACACCTCGTGATCTTGAAGTATGAGTTTTGTGTAAGGCTGGCCAGTGGGCCAGGACGGCCCGACCTCGTCCCGAGCCCGCCCCGACCCCGAGTAAAAAAAAAAAAAAAAGGTAGCGGGACTCGAACTCGGGACGGGACAATGTCTCGTCCCGCCCGTCCTGAGCCCGCCCCAGGCCCGCCAAACCCGACCCCGCCCCCGTCCCCGATCCCGCCCGAGAGCCCCCTTTGCAAATATAACCGTTGCACCAACTGCCATTTTAGATTTTGGCCGTTGGGCAACGACCATTTTTGGCCTCCCCCCCCCCCCAACCCCCTACCCCTTAATATTTATTTTTAACCCATAAATTATTATATTTACACTTTAACCCAATTTTCCAACTATAAATAACTCATTTTCTCTTCATCTTTCTCACAAATCTTCCTACAATCTCTCAATATATCTCTCTACAAGTCTACATTGTTTACTAAATATTCAATTTTATTTATTCATTTGGGAATTGGGGATCTTCCATCGAGCAACCTCTCGATTACACGTCGACGTTACGTCGGCGTTTGGTACATTCGTTCCTTCATTAAATTATTATTGTCTGTTTATTTTATTTAGCGCACTTAATTTTATTATCTTTAATTATTTATTATCATAATTAAAATGGAAGGATTAAGATGTATGTTTAAGGGTAAGGGTAAGTGTGCTTCTTTTAGTAGGGGCAACCAGGGCAAATGTACTTCTTCTAGTCATCTTATACACAGGATGATTTTGTTGATACTCAATATTTTCCTACATTACCATTAGATTTAAACGATGAGCTATTTTCTGAAACTCAAGAAGACTTTAATTTAGAAGATGATCTATATGATACACCCACTAATGTTGATGACAACACACCCACTAGTGCACCTTCAACTGAAATGCCTCCTATTCCCTCTAGTATGAGACGAGGTCCAACAAAATGACCATTAAAATCAGATGCATGGACATTTTTTGATAGGGACGTAGAGAATCAAGTAGCTATATGTAAAATTTGTAAAAACGTTTTAAAATTTAAAACTGAAAAAGGTCACGGTGGGACGAGGGGTTTTTAATTAGACACGTAGTAAGTGCTCATTCAGCTAGGTATGCCCAATATCAGGCTTCAAAACCGGGTGCGCAAACGCCCGCTCCATCGAGACAAGGTTCACATACTGATATTGTCCTGGACCAAGTACATGGTCAAATTAACCCTATGACGGGGGGAATTGTAGGCCCTAAATACAAAAAACATAGAGATAGGGAAGCAATATCAAAATTAGTTGATGTGGAGGGTTTGCCTTTTTCATTTCCATCATCTCCCGGTTTTATTCATTACATTAGAGATATATATAATCCTGCTTTTAACGATTTTCCTAGATCAACTGTTAAGAGAGATGTATTTAAATTCGCACATGAATATCAACAATATTTACGTTATTCATTATATCATTTTAATGGTAAAGTATCTATCACGTCTGATATAGGTCATAGTACTAGCGACCATGATTATTTAACGGTAACTTGTCATTGGATAGATTATAAATGGTCTATGCACAAACGTATCTTAGCGTATAGATATATAGATGATAGGCACACTGGTACTTTTATTGCAGATAATATTTATCAAGTGTGCCATTATTATGGAATAACCGATAAAATTATGACTATTACATTAGATAACGCTTCTTCTAACAATTACGCTATTACAATTTTAAAAAATAGTTTAACTCCATCTTTTCCAGATCATTTTCATATAAAATGCGCGTGCCATATATATAACTTAATTGTAAAGGATGGTCTATCACTTTTTCAAGACATTCTAAATAAAATACAATTGTGGACTACCTTATAGAAAATTCCAGAAGAAGTATCCACTAGGTGAAATTCTTTATACGAGCAACTACTTGTTGCTTATGACTATAGAAAAACCTATAACTTTATTTTTTAACTCTCATAATCAAAATCCAGCTGATATGGTTGTAGATAGTGATTGGGTAAAAATTTTCGAACTTATTGTAATTTTAGAGAAATTTTTTCAAGCAACAAAAGAATTTTCCGGTATATATTATCCTACTATTTCAACTATGTTGTTTTATATAACTCTAATATTTTTATTACTTAGTGAATATACTATTAAAAAAATGTTTATCAAAATAAAAAAAATATTTTATTCCTATTCCCACTATTTATATTATTGGTGCTGTATTAAATCCGACTACTAAAATAGACGGTACTAAATCACTAATTGAAACTATTTACGATTGTATAGAAGTACTACCACCTCCAAGTCCCAAAAATCTAAATCACCCACCACCTATTGAACAAACTAAAGAAGAAGTGTTGTCTAGCGTAGAAGATCAATGCAAAAAAAAATATAGGTTTTATCAACAAGAAAATGCTAGTAACCGGCCTCCATACCATCTTCTTCATCTTCAACACAACCTCACAAAAGACATGCTGTTTCTGCAGCTAGTATTGAAAGCCTCAGAAATAGAATGTACGGTCGTACCGCTACTAACCAAATTAGCGAGTTGAATATTTTTGTTTTGCAGGATTCTGTACCGTACCAAGAAGTTATCAATCAAGATGGACATGAAGACTTGTTTGAAATACTTGGAGGGAATGAGAAGACCTTTCCGACACTTTCAATGATGGCCCGAGATGTTTTGAACATTCAAGCGTCATCAACTGTATCTTAAAGCGTTTTTTCTGCCGGCAGATATCAAATAGGAGACCAAAGACACCCATTAGCCGGAGACAGCTTGGAAATTGCAGTATTACTCAGATATTGGATACGAGCGGAGCGGAGAAGGTGCGGTCAACCGGAGATCAACGAAGAAGAAGACGAAAACTACAACGAAATCTTATCCGAAGGTAGTGGAAGCGACATGGATCAATTTGACCAACAAATACCAATTCCAACCGAAGAATCACAGAAATTATCAAGCAGAAGAAAACTACAATTCTTATCCGAAGGTAGTGGAAGCGACATGGATCAATTTGACCAACAAATACCAATTCCAACCGAAGAATCACAGGAAATTATCAAGCAATTAGAACATGTTTTTTTGAGAATGTAATTTTTTTAATTGCAATTTTATTACGTAATTTGCAACTTTTGGACATCACCACAAAGTTGCAATTTAGATTTTAGACAATTGTATTTGTATTACAAAAAAATCATATGTCTATTAAATAATATAAGAGGCACAAAAACAACATTGGGATATTTTTATTACACTATCTTGTCTTGTTTATTGAGTTTTTTTTATACATATGTTATTAAAAAAAAAAAAAAAGGAAAACCCGCCGGAACCCGCCCCGATCCCGACACCGCCCCGCCCCGATTCCGACGGGATTGGGACGGGACTGGAGCTAGTCCCGCCAATCCCGACCCCGCCCCCTTCGCCCGCCCCGCCCCGACCCCGACAGACCCGGCCTGCCAGACTCGAACCCGGCCCACTGGCCAGGCCTAGTTTTGTGCAGTAGAAAATGAAACAGTTCTACTGCACAAAACTCATACTACTAAAGTTATACACAATTTGTTGAGAGAAAACAGTTCTCTGGACACAGATTCTTCAACAACAGAACCTGAATTAACATGTTATGTCATTTGGTTACAAATGGGGAGTAATATGTTAACCAAAAACAGGAACTCGAAGAATTGAGTTCGAGTATTAGGAAGATTGGGTCAGGAACTAGCGGAATAGTTCGAGAATCCCAGTCAAGAAATGGAACGCAAGAGATGGAAAAAGAAGAAGAATATATTGAGACCAATTGTTATTATATTTCTGAATGTGTAATTTGTACATAAATGCCATACTTATATCAACTACCAAAGCCTATGACTGTAACTGTATTATTCTAACTGCCTGCTGACGTGGCTTTAACTAACATTCTGATCTGGCTAATGAGATGGAAATTCATGTATCAGTACTCCCCCCTAAAAGACACCCTTGTCCTCAAGGGTGTGGAAATGGTGATTTTATCTCCTCCTGGATCAAATGGAAATTCTGATAATTCAGATGGTAAGATGGCAACTTGTGGTGAACAAGATGATCACACCTAAACTTTGTTAAATCATCACTCACATCTTCATAATTTGTTGCCATAATTCTGCAAATGTTCCCAGAAGTGAATCTCAATTCTAAGACTCCTATAATATGCAATTGGATACATAAGTTATACCATAGCTTATAGGTTCCATTATCACCTCGAGCATAGATCAAAAGAACTGATGAAAAAAGTAGGTATATAAATTGGATAATCTTTATCTCACCTTCAAAGCTGTCCCTTGTATCGACACTGTGGAGTCCGCAACCCATATTGCTTTAACTGATATCAAGTTGAAATTTTTCCATCATCAAAAATCAACTTTTTAACACACATATGCATAAAAGGTTTAAATTACAGACCTGAACAAGGAAGCTAGACTTGCAATTACAGCGAATTTCGAAGTGGAATCATTCAAGAAGAGGATAGGAACCATCTTGGGTACCAACTGAAGATAATTCCATAATTGTTCTCGAAACCTCAGCTGGGAATGGTTTGCCATTGTTGGTTATTTCCGATTGAATTGGCTCAGAAACTGCACATCTAAGAGAAGACCCAATTGAAAATCTTGGACATGGATTTGTTTTAGGGAATGGTAATGCAATTTTAGAGGGAAGAGTAAGTTGGAAGATGGGTCGTCATTCAATTTTGGAATTTCTCAAAGGATTGGGTGAGAATTCTGGAGAAAAAAATGCTGAAATGAGGAGAAAATTGAGAAGCAATCTTTTTTGCTACAAAATCTCTTTCTCACAATTTTATTTTTATTTTTTTGACTGACCAGCTCTTCGAAACAAAGGTTAAAAATTAAATATTCTAAATTTGATCACAAAAATTAAAAACCACCCAAAATAAAGACATTCGTGCAAATTTCCCTATTATAACATGTAGGGATGTCATTTGGTTAACATATCACTCAAAAATGTACTAAACATCACCAACCAAAAGAATCACTTGATATGCCGGAAGGTTGATACAGAAAAGTTATACAAAGAATACTAGATAATCCACCTTTGATAAATTTGATAAATTTCTCCAAATATTAGCTGTTAAGTTTCAACAAACTAACATATATGACACATTACTTCAAGATCACTATAAATTGATCGATTTCAAATAACTAGATTTGAGATAATTAGAAAATGAAACAGTTCTAGTGCACAAAACTCATACTACTAAAGTTTTACTCAAAGTTCAAACTTAAGAGACTATTTTTGTTCTTTTTTCATTCTTAAAGTGATTTTTAGCTATTGTTATTTTGTAAGACAAATTTATAAACTTCAATGAACATATGAAAATAAAAAAAAAGATAATTAACTTTACTAGGTAATTTGCTTAAGTTGAGTAACCACACAAATATATAAACATATAAATAGTGTGTATATAATATTGTCATTAGGTTCAATTTTATACTTGCTTAATACTAAACCAAATACGAAAAAAAAATACTAAACCAAATAGTAATTTTAATTTATAAGAAGTCGTTTGGGTTTGTTCAATTTTTCTTTGAAATTGAAAAAATCTAATAAAATATTAAAATCTCTACTTTCTTTTCAAGATTCCAATTACCCTTTATATACAAAAGTATAACGCATCTTCGGTTGATGAAACCTCGACTCCCCAATCTGATTAAAGTAGATCCGAAATTTCCAGTGTTCGTTAAGATCTCGATCAACCGGCGACGGCGCAGTGGAGGAGAGAGAGTAGTGAGAGATGACGCGATTCCAAGTGGGTGGGAAAGTGGTGGAGAGTGTGAATTTGTTGAAGATGAGACACTGGTCATGGCGTTTGGATGTTTGGCCTTTCGTTATTCTTTACGGTGTTTGGCTTATAACTGTAGTACCTAGTTTAGACATTGCCGATGCCTTCATAGTTCTCGGTGCCCTTGTTGCCTTTCATACCCTTGTCTTCCTCTTCACTGTTTGGTCCGTTGATTTCAAGCGCTTTGTTCAGTATTCCAAGGTTTGTAAAAATTCTCTTACTTGGATTGTCATCTATTTACTTAGTAATCCCTCTGTCCCAATTTACGTGATACGGATTTCGAGAGTCAAACAAGAAAATCTTTGTCTGCCCTTTAAATATTTTAAATTGTTAATTTTTTGACTTGTACTGCTTTTATGTAGTTTCTAAATTTATAATCTATTTTTTTTTCAAAAAAATTAAAGCCGTCAAACTAAAAAAGTTTGACTCTTGAAATCCAAACTGTACAGAGTGAGTACTTGTTTTGGTGGTCTCAATGTTAAATTTCTGGTGATTAGATGATCTTTGTTGTGGGTTTTGCTAAGAGAGTTTGGAAAGATTGTTACTTGAATTGTGGCATACTGCTCAGTGGGACTATAGGGAATGTTTATGATACAGATTTAAAGTGAAGTGATATTTATTGAAGACTTCTTTAAGAAAAAACAAAAGGAATGACTGGATTATTGGGGAAAAGACTAATTTAGATCATGTTGTTGAAGTTAGAAGTGGGAAATTGGGAACAATTTTGGCTAGAACTTGAAAGTTGGTGGGAATCAGTTAGCTTGAACATTTAAAGCTGTAATAAATTGTTCAACAAGTAGATGTATTAAGGATGAAACTTGACCTAAATACAAAATTACATAGCAAATTAGCTTGCACATGAGACAGTAACATGGATCAATTTAAGTCTGCATATGTAATACATCTATGTCTGGATATTTAAGCTACAATCCGTTTCTTCTTTGGCATATGCCCTTGACCTCGATGTGGGACCCAACCATACTTCAGTTTCCAACCAATTCTACCATCTCTATGCATCACTTAGACTGCCTTTCTCCTGCAGCCTATTGAAGCTGAAAAAGAAGACATGCGTAATTCAATAGTACCCATTGTTCTTATATCTTCATATATCTCAGCGATGGTAAGAATTATGTCAAAGAAGAGTCTGTAGTCACTCATGTGTTTGCTCAACTTTTTTTTCACTTGATTGCCAAATTTTGTCAGTTTTATCCTTGTGGGAGGGGGATCGATAGTTTGGGGAATGGGGCTTAAGTAAAATATCTCACAATTATGGAATTCAGCATATGATTATACTTTTTATGTCATCCTACATGTTAAGAACTCCAAGATGAGATTTGAGATGGCCTCAATGAATGTAATGCCATTCAAAAGAAGATTTGTAATCTCAGTCTTCTGTCTTCTATAGAAACAGATTTTTCTTTTTCAATTATAGGTAGAGCATCTGATAGTTGCTTCGATACCACATTTAGGACTCCTATTTCGTAAATTTGAATCTTGACCAGCTAGTTTTGTGGTTAATTGTGCTGCTCAAGGGGACGAGACTTCTTGACTTCCCCACTTTTATTTTTCTAGTACACTAAGAGGGAGGAGGATGGGAATTTTGTAACCTTGGGTTATACTGGTGGAGCTACAAGGCTTGTGGTTAAAGTAGTGTACTGTTTGTTTACTACATATTGTGATTTCCAAGACATGAGGTTCATATTGCAGAGAGTTGGGTGACAATCTGAACCTAATTTAATCCCTTTTCTGCACAGGTGGACGACATACATCGAGCAGATTATTGTAAAATCACTCCAGCTAAGTTCTCTGGAAGTAAAGAAGTTGTGCCTCTTCACCTTCGAAAGGTGCAGATCCTACTATTTTCTTGTTTCTAGAGAAATTTCTGCTTGATTATTCTTTAGTTTTTTTTTTCCTTATTATGATTTGCCGGTTGTCCTCATATGGACCAACAAGAAAATGCTGATCAAGCTTGTATCAGTCCTTTATCAATAATAAGTGTATGTTGGTTGCTTTAGTCCTGGTGAAAATGAAAAAGCTGGAAGTAGTGATCTTATACATAGATTACTGAGCTGGTTAATATAATATAATATCAACTTTATTACATTTACCAATAGTTAGTTGTGGGTTAAATATTTTTAAAAAAAAAATCAACTGAGAAGAAAAAGACACAGCATTTACTAACTAAAGGTTAGTTATGATTCATGGCTCACCAATTACACGTTCAAAAGAATAGATGAAAATAGTTATGACAATTTACATAATGATATCTGTATATAAAGCAAAAAAAGAATTATAATGCACAAAGACGGATAGAATCAGCAGTAATACATTATACACTTAGTTTTCATTTCTATGCCCAGTAGCTGGCTTAACCGAGGTACAGATTTCTACGCTCAGTTGCTTCATCTACAAAACTAGCAACTCCCCCCCCCCCCCCCCCCCCCCCCCCCCCCCCCCACGCATACACACAAAGAGGAAATACAAGCGCTGTACTGCTGCTAAGATTTGAAGCTTCAAACCATTTTATCCGTTTTACAGACAAAGAGGAAATATAAAAAAGGAATATTTTATTCTATCTCCTGATTGGGTCAAACTGTTCCTCTGTGTATGCAGCTGGCTAGTTCTTCGTCCTCTGAGGGTCTGGAGGAGATTTATTTTGAATTCAGGAAGCAACAGTACATCTATTCAAAGGAGAGAGGAACTTTCAGCAAACTGCCTTATCCTTCAAAAGAGACGTTTGGATACTACCTTAAGAATACTGGCCATGGAACTGAAGCTAAAGTTGTTGCTGCAACTGAGAAATGGGGCCGGAATGTGTGAGTTTTTCCTCTTTTTTATGCATTCCCTTGGCAGACCATAACCATTATGATATCCTGTGTGAAGCATTCTTCACAACAACATTATGTGGTTCTCCTACAGTGCTCCCCCCCTTCCTCCAAAAGGAAAAAAAGAAAAGGAAGGGAAAAAAAGGAGGGAAATACAGTGAATGAGAGCTCAGTTCTTCAAAGCTGACAAAAAATCATGACCCCCTCCCTGATTTGAGGTCTCTTTAACTGCTATTTATGTGGGGCATGTGGCTGATCCTACTCCAGGTGTTACTTAGTGTGTGCTGCGTACTGCTATCTGCATAAGTCCATAATGGGTGCGGCTCATATTTAGTGATATCTGACCAGCAAGTAATACTTGGGATGAACTTCTACTTATCTGTGTTTGGTTAAATGTAAACGTTAAAGAGGTTTTTCATAACTTTTAGCAAAGAAATGCCCGATGCTGTAAATTTTATAGGAGTCCTATAATAAAGCAATGGACTCATGAACTCTTCAATACTACAGAGGTTATGATAACTTTTGGACCGAAATGGAATCTTTAAGCCTTTTGTTGCTATTATTATTTTAATTCTAATTGCTGACTAATCTTATTTCCCTTCATTTATTAGGTACATAATCAATTAATATATTTTTGTGATTAACATTGCCAGCTTGTTGATTTCAAATGAAAGCTCAATGAACTGATTTTGCCTTGCTTTCCTGACCATGTAGGTTCGAATATCCTCAGCCAACATTTCAGAAACTAATGAAAGAGCAAGTTATGGAGCCTTTCTTTGTATTCCAGGTTTGTTTTGATTGTAATCATATATCTATTTGATAGTTTCCTACTGCAGTCACTGCCCTATTGTTTATTTTAGATTTTCAATATGCTTTAACAGGTGCTCATTACATGCAGGTCTTTTGTGTGGGTTTATGGTGCTTAGATGAATACTGGTATTACAGTTTGTTCACTCTGTTTATGCTGTTTATGTTTGAGTCAACAATGGCTAAAAGCCGGTTGAAGACCCTGTCTGAATTAAGGCGCGTAAGAGTTGACAGCCAGTTTTTGATGGTGTATCGCTGTGGAAAGTATGTCAAGACAAGCATTGCTCCCTAAAATATATTGTTTTCATATTTACTGCAATTTAAACATCAATAGATGCATATTCTTCCTGCTGAATGTTAAGAGATGTGCATGGTAGGTGGGTGAAACTCTCTGGGACTGAACTGTTACCTGGAGATGTTGTGTCTATCGGGCGTTCTGTTGGTCAAAATGGAGAAGACAAGTCTGTACCTGCTGACATGCTTTTGCTAGCTGGAACTGCTATTGTGAATGAAGCTATTCTGACAGGCGAATCTACTCCACAATGGAAGGTAATCTTCCTTTTGTGTTCTCTGTTTGCTGCTGTGTGTATACAAGTAAATAATGCTGCGCTGTATCTAATTCGTGTTTCTTAGACAAGATGCTGTGGCAAACTGCTCTTGCAGACTGGCATTCATCATTTTTCTCATATTTACTGTTCAAAGGTATCAATAGGTATCTGTGGTAGATTTTGGTATTTTTCGTGTCATGTTAAGGGACTTCGACATTTCAATCGGACTTTTGTGTGTGTGTGTGTGGGGGGGGGGGGGGGGATATCTTATTTGATAAATTAATTGTGAGGGGCAATGCTGTCTTTATAGCCATTTTCCCCAGTCAATAGTTAAAATTGTACCTGTAGAGTTTGATTGAGCATGCTTTGCCTTCACATTTGCACATTTTCAGCTTCCATTGTATAATGGATGTAGCATATCCTCTGCCGGAGTGCAATTCTTTCTTTGTCGGCTAGAAATCGGGTCCGGCTATTGCTGAACTGAGCCCTTTTCAAATTTATGAGCTGTCAGTTATTGTATTTAATGGGTGGGAGATGGCGGAATGATTAATGTCTAAGTTTGTCAAGCTGTCTCTTATTGCAACTTGTGGTGCTCATGCTTCTAAGCCTTTTCTTATATGCTTATTCGTTCAGGTTTCAATCATGGGTAGAGGAACTGGGGAGACATTGTCTGCTAGGCGAGATAAAGCCCACGTCCTTTTTGGTGGAACCAAAATTTTGCAGCACACACCCGATAAGGTTTTCAATGATTGATAACTCTTATTCTTTAGTTGCTTCTAGAATTTATTCATTTACCTTTTCCTTTTTTTGTCTTTGGTTATCCTCATGAGTAGAGCTATCCAATGAAGACCCCTGATGGTGGATGCTTGGCTGTTGTTCTACGAACTGGGTTTGAAACAAGTCAAGGCAAACTTATGCGGACTATTTTATTTTCCACAGAGAGGGTAAATACTGTTCTATAATCTGCTGGTATCTCAGATGAGCATTATTTTTTGCGTTTTCTACAAAATGATTCTGGCATTAATTTTCAAAGTACCATGATATCTGTGTTACTTATTGTAGGTTACTGCTAACAGCTGGGAAAGTGGGCTTTTTATTCTTTTCTTGGTCGTTTTTGCCATAATAGCAGCAGGCTATGTTCTTAAAAAGGTATTATCTTGGTTCTCTGGTTGGATTTGCTTAGGGTTGTCTAGTTTCAGCTGTCTCCTTGAAATCAGTTGTGGAAAGTAACCCAGACAACTGGCCATGCTTCTGGAGTGGAATAAAGTTTTGGCGTGGAATGCTAATTTCTTTTCCTTTTTCTCTTTGGCATGTGCTCGAATGCAGGGGCTCGAGGACCCAACAAGAAGTAAATACAAGCTGTTTCTGAGTTGTTCATTGATAATTACTTCAGTTATCCCTCCCGAGCTGCCAATGGAGTTATCAATAGCTGTTAATACATCTTTAATTGCTCTAGCACGACGAGGGATATTCTGCACAGAACCTTTCCGGATCCCGTTTGCTGGAAAGGTGAGTTTTGCATCCATAGAGTATTCGTAGTTGAAATTTTCTCTCGTGTTTGAATCCTTGACCTTTTGTGCAGGAGTAACTCGAGGGTTTTGTTGCCTTGATGAGTAGCATGTGTGCTTTCCTCTATTTTCTTCCTTTTTTTTGTCTGGGGAAATAGTTGATGGTTCTGTGTTTCATCTACTTAAAGCAAATCCAGAGAACACTTGCTTTTTTAGATTATAGTTATTTAACATGGTTAGGGTACTGTTAGATCAACCTTTGCAAGGGAAAAATTAAGGGTGGAGTATTTACCTTTTCACTAAAAAAAGGATGGAGTTCTAAGGTCCCTATGGGTTGGATAATATCATGACCGGTGTTATTAAAAGCCATCACTTCATGGGTGAAGCTATGTGCTTCAAATAAGTATGCGCTCCAAGTACTTTATCAAACCAAAAAAATAAGTATGCGCTTCAAATTTTCTTTTACATAGTATCAAAGCCTAATTTTGGTAAGCCTATCTTCGTTACTTTCTTCTCCCTGCCTGTTGTATTGCTTTTGGCTTCTCTCTATGAACCCAGCTCGTCGATCCGCGCTGGGCTTCTCTCATTTCTCTCAGTTTAGCCTATCAAGCCACTGACTTTGCTCAGGCCCACTCATTTGCTCGTGGAGTTGTGTCTCTCTCCCTTGCACAAACAACTCTAGGCCCACTTTTCAGCGTATCGAGCCTGCACTCTCTTGCTTCGGGCGCATTCTTCAGCCTATTGAGGCTAATCTCTCTCAACATCAGGTTAACTCTTCAATCTTCTTAAAAAGGACAAAAATATGCAAAAGGTCTTCAATCCACACATAAACTCTAGAATTGGGTTACACGTGGGGAAGGATATTAGAGAGTAAAATTGTCCCTCATTGGTTGAGCAAGGTTTCCAGAGATATATTGTTCTGGGCCATTCCACCCATTGCGTTTTATGTTTTGGGTTGGATGCTCAAATTCTTTCACAGTGCTTTCCTTGTCTTATAAGAGATTCTGGTACTGGTCGCAAGTTTGTGTTTTAAGCACTTTAAAATTCACTTGCAGCATTTAGGTTGTTCAGTGTATCGGTGTGTTTTCCAATATGCTCTTTGGATTAAAGAGACTTAAATTTTCTTCTATGTTTTGGTTTTTACTTTTTCCTTTTTCTCTCTCTGCAGGTTGATATTTGTTGTTTCGATAAGACTGGAACCTTAACATCCGATGACATGGTATGACAGTCATATACTCTACTCTTCTACCTTAGTTGCTGAGCCTTTTGCATTTTGATTTCCTTGGTGTTCCAATTTCAGGAGTTCTCAGGGGTTGGTGGATTGACTGACAGTGAGGACTTAGAAAGAGAAATGACTACAGTTCCAACTCGTACTTTGGAAATTCTTGCTTCTTGTCATTCTTTGGTTTTTGTGGACAATAAGCTGGTAACTAATTTTGCTGCATAGTTTTGTCCTGGAACTCATACTATATTATTTGCTTAACAAAGTAAGAACAACATTGATTTTGTTTCTTCACAACTTCCTTTTTGTTGGTGAAGAGCCGCCCACCGGGGTCTAACCTACACGTCACATTGTAGATGTTTGTTTATGTTGTGTGTCATGTGCTCTGATATATATTAGTCACTGAAACATCCATAGACAACAAAAAAAAATCCATAGACCACTGTTAGTTTCGACCTCTTTCATGTATTTTATATTAGTCATTTGATGAGGTTTTCTCAATTGATTTTACTGGACTCTTTTGGATTGACCTTTCTTAAAAGTTGGGTATGAAACTGAGAATTTAGCTCATGGAAATAATATTTTTAAGAGATTGACTTGGTGTTCAGATATAATAGGGTCTTAGTTATAAAAAAGGAATAATTGAAGCCTTTTCTTTTTTTCATTTTTTTCTTTATATACAGTACTCACTAGTCCCTAATGTATATGACTTGTGCATTTCCCATAGGTTTTTAATGCAATTATGTCAACTTATCAGAAGGAAGGAAAAGTAAAATAATCTTTCATTTGTCTGGTGCTGGGGTTTTATTTGGTGTTAATGCCCTCAACATTTGCAATAAAAACATCGTCATTTTGAGGGCCATTGCTGTTGCATTGACCACTTGTTGCTTGTATGGTTGCAGCACTAGATAGGCAAACTACCTTATTTGTTGCTAGAACTGGGCTTTAAGCTTTATCTTTGAAATTTTATGCCTTTTGTTGCTAGAACTGGGCTTTAAGCTTTATCTTTGAAATTTTATACCTTTCTCTGTTGCTAACGTCCTGTTTCCTTGTAGGTGGGTGATCCTCTTGAGAAAGCTGCGCTTAAAGGGATTGATTGGACATATAAATCAGATGAAAAAGCAATGCCAAAAAAGTAAGCTTTTCCCGGGATGTCATTTTCCTACTGCTATTAAAAAAAGTAGTTTTGGCCTCAGATGTCTACTGCTTTAAATAAGCTTCAGTTGGTCCTTGTATTTATGCAGTTATTCCTTTCATTGAATGATCTTTTCTATTGTTTTTTTATGTTCCACGACAAAAGATATATAGCCTGTTTGGTCAATCTTTTGGGAATTTTTAAGTGCTTATGTTTTTCCAAACACATGCTTATTTTAAAGAGTTTGAGGTGTTTGGCCAAGCTTTTAGGAGAAAAATAAGTACTTTTGAGTAGCAGCATAAGCTGTTTTTCACAAGCTAAAAATGTAGATTTTCCATGCAGGCACTTTTGTAATCTTGGGCAAGCGCAACTTTCTTCTCTAATATGGGAAAAAGTGATTTTCATATTGGTTAGACAAACACAAACTATTACTCTCCAAAAGTACTTTTTCGAAGAGCACTTCTGACAAAAAACATTTTTCAGAATGAGCTGGTTTTGGAAGCTTGGACAAACATGCCGAGAAACCAACTTCCATTCCATAGTAGTTTTTAGTACAATACCTCTATTAGTTCCAAATAGCTCTTTTGTTTTCACAATTTTGAGATAGCCGTATCTTCCAAAGAGTAAATGTCCCTTTCTATATTGGAACCAAATCCTCTCAAAAGTTCATTTTTTATCAAGTATTTTTATTCATAATCATGGCCAAGAAAATGACCTATACAAGGGATATACCAAAAGGTAAAAAGAACAAGGAGCGGAGGCTACTCTTTAACCGAGAAAAACTTGACTCTACTCCTTCAAAAAAAGCTCTGTTATTTCTCTCTCTCCATACTACCCATGTCAATGCTAGTGGAACCATGTTCCAAGCCTTTCATCTTCTCCTTCCGTTCTTCCTACTGACCATCAACTCTTTCACAGTTCTTGGCATTGCCTAAGGAGTGCGGAGCCACCTAAACATATCCTACCATGATCTCATGGTAAGCCCACAATGTAGAAGAAGATGGTCCACGTCCTGGCCCCCTTCCTTGCGCATCTAACACCAACTGACACAGACAACCTTTCGCTTTCTTAGATTTTCCACCGCCAAAAATCACCCCTCTAGTGGCTAGCCAAGTGAAAAACCGCACCTTCCAAGGCACACTTGGAACCCATATTGCATTACATGGGAAATCTCCTCCCTAACCAAAAGTTTCTCATAAAAAGACTTTACAGAGAACACTCCATTGTCTCCCATGCCCCACAACCCATCAGAATTATCAACCGGATTGACTTGCCTATGATGTAAATCTATTATCTATCAATCTTTGGAACTCGTTCACTTCCCAATCTTGAAAACCCCTTCTAAATCTCAAATCCCAAAAAGTCTCTCCACCTTGTGTCCCCCTAATTTGTTGAATCGTCAAGTCTCTTTGGCAAGATATTCTGTACAATCTCTGGAAATCATCTTTCAATAATATGTTCCCACACCAGTTGTGTCCCCAAAAAATATCTTCCTCCCATCTCTGACCATCTCCGATCTCCGACCATGAATGAAATATTTTCCACGGAGATATTCCTCCACAAACCACAACCGAAAGGCAAAACGATATCTCTAGTTTTCCGTCCCCCATCGGTAATCCCATATTTATCAACTATCATCCCCTCCATAAAGCTTGTACCTCTACCCTGAACCTCCACATCCATTTGCCCAATAAAACTTTATTAAAGACTTTTAAATCCTTAACTCCTACGCCTCCCCATTTTTAGGAGATGTAACAATCTCTGACCGCATCAAGTGAAATGTCCTTGCCCCATTCGTTGCATCCCAAAGGAAATCTCTCGGAATCTTTTCCAACTTTTCAGTAACTGAAGTTGGAGCAAGAAATAAAGACAAGTATCCACTCAAAAGTTCATTCTCATCAAATCTTCAACAAATAATACTAGCTCCAATGCTGTTAACCTTTTGTTTGTGACATAGAAGACTTCAGTTGATGAGTTATTGTTAGAATCAGTTCAGCTAGATTGATAACTTCTCATGACCATAAGATGTTGTGGATTGGCTCTTTTATTGCTTTTCATCGTCTCTTCAGGTTGTCCCTTATTTATTTAAATTCTTTGACCGACAGTAATGAACATAATAATGTGATTGCCACTATTCCTCATCATCCTTATTTGTTGAAAGTGCTTTCAAGAGTCTCTATTGGATTCAATGTTGTGTTTTCCACCCGCGTTCATCTAACACAGTTTGAATAACGCGGAGAGATAATCTTGATAAAAATGGCATAATAGAAAATTATAGTATGCTTTATTTTGTATGTGCAATGGATCTGTTTTTTAGTTTTGGTCCATCCTTGAACTTCGTTTAAAAGAAGAAGAGTTGTTTATCTTCTTTTTTTTTTTTTAAAAGAAATTGTCAATCTTGTGTTCTTATTAACATTTGTTTTTTCCCTTTCTTAATGCTGGACACTGCAGAGGTGGAGGTGATGCTGTTCAAATTGTGCAGCGACACCATTTTGCGTCTCACTTGAAAAGAATGTCTGTAGTTGTTCGTCTTCAGGAGCAATTTTTTGCTTTTGTCAAGGTTTGATGCTTAGTTCCTTCTTATAGGTCAAGCATATTGTAGATAAGATTCAAAAAATACCTCTATTCTAGTTCAAATTCGTCAAATGCTTGTTTCCTAGTTTTCTTTTTTGATTACATTACCCATTTGCTTTTGTTCTGCTCATTACTTTTTTCAATCCATTTAAAGAGATGATTCCTCTAAAACCATTCTGGTTTATACACTGGATGGCTTCTTCGTTGGTAAACAAGGAGTGAATAAAATGAGTTTGTTTCACTAAAGAACATTTTTGGTTTCCATTGTACATTTAATTGTTTAATTTCCTACTCACTGTTAAATCAATTTCTTTTACTAAAAATATATCCAGGGTGCACCGGAGACAATACAGGAAAGACTCATTGATGTGCCACCATCCTACGTGCCGACCTACAAGAAATACACCCGTCAAGGATCACGTGTACTGGCTCTGGCTTTCAAGTCTCTGCCAGATATGACAGTAAGAACCCCTCCATGGCAATTTTTTTCTCTAAGCTGTGCATGCATATTTGTTTCCTACTGTCATTCAATAAGGATGGATGAGATGCTAGAGGAACTGAGTTAAGGGAGCAGGGATGGCCCTAATTGCTTAGTAAACTCATATATGGCAAAGGGAGGGAAATATGATCTATGGAGCATGGTACCATATCTAGTACTGTGATTTGGTCCCGACTCCCAAGTATGATATCTAGTACGATATGGCAGGGAGATGCTTTGGATACGATACCTGTACAATATCTAAAAGTGCTTCATTTTTTATTTTTCTGGATATGCGCATTTATTCTTAGCCGAGGGTCTATCGGAAACAACCTCTCTACCTTCCAAGGTAGAGGTAAGGTTTGTGTACAACCTACCCTCCCCAGACCCCACTTGTGGGATTACACTGGTATGTTGGTGGTGGATACGCGCATCCTTATTTTGGGGGATACAAGTATCTGAAAATTGGATATATCTGAGATCAATTGAGTATGCTTTGGGTTTAATGCAATTTTAGAAAAGACGATTTGGGCTTATTTTTATTTACTAAAACTTGTTTGATTAACCTGGAAGTCGTTGCTATGATGGTTTAATGCTTTTGGATACTATCTTCTTTTTTCAATTATGAGGTTGGGTGTGACATCAATTGTAATTCTAAGGTTTGAAATTCATAGAATTCTCGAATGCGTTTTTTTTATCAAGAGAATTCTCGAATGCGTTATACGTCTTATAATCGTTCCCAAAGATTATTACTGCTTCTTACTATTTGTAAACATATAATGAAGAACAGAAACTATTGTACATATATTATTGTGCCTAGTTCAAATTGTTTTCCCCTAGCTCTTAAAATTATAGTGTTGCTGTATTGTCTAAGATACTGTTTAAGACTCAGGTTCTATCTATGCCTTCCGTCCCAATTTTTGTGACATTCATTCCTTTTTAGTTAGTCCCAAAATGAATGACACCTTTCTATATTTAGTAACAATTTAACTATAAAAAGGGCAGCCTGGTGCCTTTCTATATTTAGTAACAATTTAACTATAAATAACTTATTTTACCCTTAATGGGATTGACTTATAGCCACACCAATATCTACGAGTTATTTTAGACCGCATTCAAAAGTCTTCCTTTATTTCTTAAACTTCGTGCCCAATCAAACATAATCACATAAATTGGGACGGAGGGAGTAATTAAATATTCATTCAAGGGCCACTTTAGATGTGCTGGATTTGCTATGCTGTTATTATTTCTAAACGGAAGCCTTGCGTATCTAATTTTCTGAAACTGGGGTCAGAATGTTTTATTAAGCTTTGGTGAAGTTTCAATGGATTAGCAAAATTTGCTCATAAATTATACTTCCCAAGGGAAAAAGATAACTACAAATTACATATTACATAGATGTAGATACATGACTTAGAATTAGATATTTTTATTATCTAAGTGGGTGCTGCACCAAATCATAGTTATTGACGTTGCTCCAATTTTGATTACCTGCGTGTGTTTGCTTATTTTTATTACATGGTATTCAGCTTTCAATCTTCTTTCTGTTATTATTAAACTTCCAATTTTGAAATTTTTTCCATGCTCAACTTGGTGAAGGTTAGTGAAGCCAGAAGCCTGGAGAGAGATATGGTGGAAAGTGGGCTTACTTTTGCTGGTTTTGCGGTAAAAGCTCAATTTTCCTTTTGTGCTATAATGGTCTGATGTTCATTCCAGGGAAACTGTGCAGCCTTTTTGACATGTTTGGTATTACTTCTTGATGATATAATAGGTGTTCAATTGCCCCATCAGAGGAGACTCAGCCACTGTCTTGACTGAATTAAAGCAATCATCTCATGACTTGGTAGGTGTAGTTTGGCTGATTTTTTCCTTTCCTTGCTTTCTAGTGTTCTTAGCCAGTTACTGATTCGTACTGTACTGAGCATTTGGTGATGTTATTTTTAGTTAGTAGACCTTAACTGATAACATAAAGCTTCATGAAGCTTACCAGAAACTAAAATTGTAGAAATTATTCCTTGTCGGGCAATTTGTATTTGGCATATTATCTTTGAAGCCTTCGGCGGAGTCACTTCGCAGAAGTTTGCTTAGGCAGGGAAGCAGTTACAAAGACCTAGAGAACCATCAATCTTCTCATGAAGTGACTTTTTGAATAGTAACACCTAATTTGGCTTGTTTGCCATCATCCATTTAATGAAACCTTGTTGTGGCAACAATGACGATCTAAGTGATGTGCCAGAGGTCATATAGGAGGCTTCTGAACCATTGGTTGAAATGGTTTTAGAATGTTTTGAGAATTAATTTCCATCGAAGACTGCAAGGTAGAAGAACACAATATTAGCTCCTCATCTTTGCATATAAGTATTTTGGTGTTAAATGATTAGAGATCTAAAGGCTCCTTAGGTCTTTCATATTTGTTTATTTATCTGAGATGGTTTCTTATCCTAACGTAGTTAAATTTGTAACACCAAGTGTTAGCCCCTATGTTTCTTCATAAATTCAACTACACCCCTCGAATACTCATCTTAAAAGAATCATCCTTAAACTTATCAAAATATAAAAACTCTTGTCCAAAACTAACGCTCCCTAGAAACCCAATTCCTCTTCATGTTTCATCAAAAACTTCCCAGAGTATTGGCAGAAACATTTGCAGGCCCCTCCCCATTGAAGCACCATTAAAAATGTCATTTTCCTCTCTTCTACTTTGGCTACATAGAGATAACCCAAAAAAGAAAAAAAGGAAAAGGGAAACAACAACAAGAGGAAAGGCATTTTTATCAACAAGTTGAGTAGAAGTGATACGTCCTCAAGTGGCTTCGCAACTCTTCTCTTGCTGATAGCCATTTTAGAAAATCCAGGAACTGATGCAATTTTCTTCCCTGCAAAACTTGGAAGGTTCTCCTTGTTTCTATTTCTTCACGGAATGAAAGAGCTGCATTTCTGAAAATTCCTGATGTCTAACTTAAAATGGTGTTTGAGACTGCGCTTAGCCTTTGATGAAAACAAGGAATAAAAAATCAAATTGGTTGCGATTGTAAACATATCCATAGACTATTTTCACACTTCGAAATCCTTAGTTCCTTGCACTGTGTTGTTGTTTATTTGCAGTAATCAGCAACTAACCATAAGAGGAACAAATAGTGGGGAATGTTGCAATTGAAGTATTGGGAGAACAATGGGTTTGGGCAACTTAACGCTCTAAGGTGACATGCAGTAAGCTTTGGACTTTCTGCAGTTGGTCTTTACTCTATTGACAGTAACGATGGCTGTAAAATGAGCATTGTATCAGGGTAGTCTTTCATCATCGTGTACTCTGGCATATATCATACGTCATGGCGACAAAGCTCTTTTAGCTTTGTTTTGCAGATTGAAAACTTTAGAGTAGGATAAACAATGAAAGGATGAGGAGACATATTGCTCTCAATAATTAATGTTATTGGATTCTCCATCCCCCCGGTGTAGTGCCAACTGCTAGGTCTTCACTTTTGACGGAACATGAGGAGGTGGTAGGTTTTTGACGGATGTTTGGTTAGGATGAAAGTTACAACAACAACATACCCAGTATATCCCCACAAGTGGGGTCTGAGGAGGATGGAATGTGCGCAGACATTACCCCTACCTTTATGGGGTAGAGACGTCGTTTCCGATAGATCCCGGCTCGAGAAAATTGTTTTACAGAAAATAGTTTGAAAGAAATGCAAAAGTAAAAGCTATGATTAAAATATTGGAGAATGAAAAGTATTGACAGTACAAATATTAAAGATAACTAAAGTAAAAGAAACAACAAACAATATTAATAAAATCGAAGTATAGAACAATGCTAGCATAATAGTAATATTACTTGTAAGGGGACAAATAGATGTTTTAGACTAAAACCCGCTCTACCATTGTGAAGAGAGAAAACGCTCTACTACCTAATAACTGTCTACCCTAATCCTCAACCTCCATGCTCTTGGCGAGCTGAAGATGAACCATGTTTTGTCTAATCACCTCTCCCGAATTCTTCCTCGGTCTACGTCTACCTCTCTTAAAACCTATCACGGACAACCTCTCACGCCTCCTCATTGGGGCATCTGTGCTCCCTCCTCTTCACATGTCCGAACCACTTCAACCTCGCTTCCCGCATCTTGTCCACCACGGCGGCTACACTCACCTTGCTCCGTATATCTTCGTTAATTGTTCCTAATCTTGCTCTTCTAGTATGCCCGAACATCCATCTAAGCATCCTCATTTCTGCTACCTTCATCCTCTGAATGGCGAGTTCTTAGTTAGGATGAAAGTTAAGTTCTAAAAGTTTAAGATGTTTTTTGTTAATGTGAGTATTTAGGGGATGCACCTACTCTATTGTAATTATAGTAAGATAAGGGTTTGTTCTGTTATAATGTTGTGGTTTTAATCATGATTTCTACTTGAATGATAAAGAATGACGCAAGTCACGATCAGAATCAAATTTGGGAGTTCGCCGCGGGGGCAGCATAGACCCAACGGAGGTGCCGGTTCAAGTCCGGCTCGTGACTAAGTCTAAGTCAAGTTGACGATCATTGTCAAAGGGGAGCTATTTGTTCCATTTTATGTGATGGTGTTTAAGTGGATACAAAGTTTAACACTAATTTGTTTTAAATATTATATTAGTGATAGTGGAAGAAAATGTTAAATGATTGAAGAATTAGTTTGGTAGAAACCATGACATCAAAATATAAAGTTAGAATAACTCAATAAAATTGATTTCTTAAAGGTTGTGAAGTTTAAAAATGCAAATAATAATACTCCCTCCATCCCATTTTATATAACACTCTTTCCTTTTTAGTCAGTCCCAAAAAGAATGACACATTTTCATATATAGAAACAATTTAACTTTATGAGATGATTTACCGCCACAAACCACAAATTTCAAAAGTCTTCCTTTCTTTCTTAAACTCCGTGTCCCGTCAAACACCTTCATGTAAAATGAACGAAGGGAGTAATATTTTGAAACATCCTTAAAAGGAAAGAGCTTCATATAAATAGGGATGGAGGGAGTCTCACCGGGTATCTTTAAGAAATATAAATACTAAAGTCTAAAACTATCAGTAAATGGAAAGCGTGTGTGACAAGAACAATTCACGTTAAAATATAGCAACCACGATGCAGATGTCTCAAGTAGATCAGATTCAATTGAGTTATTCATAAAACATTATTGCTTTGAAATAAGGTTTGAATTATTGCGAACGACACATTACAGATATTGGACTATACAATTTGTTTTATTTATATCTAGTCTTTGTACTTTGAAGCTCCCAGTACTAATCTATAACCATGGTTTAATAGGTCATGATTACTGGTGATCAAGCTTTGACAGCTTGCCATGTGGCTCAACAAGTCCACATTATCTCAAAACCAGCACTGATTCTGGGACGCGCAAAGAACAAGGAAGGATATGCCTGGGTTTCTCCTGATGAGACAGAGACAGTCAGCTACAGGTACAAAATGACTGTTTGATGCAGTATTTAACTCTGCTTTTAGACAGTTTGCCTTGTTACTTATTTTTGTTGAAGATTTTCCCTTATGTTAAATACATTTGTAGTGAAAATGAGGCTGGAGCTTTATCAGAAGCTTACGATCTCTCTATTGGAGGCGAGTGTATCGAGATGTTGCAGCAGACATCTGCTGTCCACAAAGTTGTTCCTTATGTAAAGGTTGGAAATATGTGATGAATCTGCTCTCTCTCTCTCTCTCACTCACTCACTCATATCTTGACTAAGGTATCATTTTTACCCAGGTATTTGCAAGGGTTGCCCCTGAGCAAAAAGAACTTATATTAACCACTTTTAAGTCCGTGGGAAGAATGACATTGATGTGTGGTGATGGGACTAATGATGTTGGAGCTCTAAAGCAGGTATTACATAGTTTTTATTTTAACAAATTTATTTGTTTTCAAATGGCAACTTGCTGCTATTTTCTGAGACCTTTTGGATTTTTTTTTTTTGGACATATTGGAGGAAACCTAAGCACCTTGATCCGTAGCATTGAAATAGCCCCATTTATGTGGTCCTTTGTTATATGGGCTTTGTATGGCATGGGTAATTATCCTTTAGGGATACATTCAATTTTTTTCAGCAAGTTTTTGTGTACTTCGAAAAATCTACATGGGGTACCCATACGAGTGTCACACTTGTTTGACATGAGTACATCTAGAAAAATGACAAGTCCTCTGCCCATGTAGTAATAGGAGTGATCTACTATAGCAAGTACTGTCTATTCTCTGAGCTCTTCCTTCCTATTCACCCCTCTTTCGCCTCTTACTGTCCTTTGCATTTTATTTGAAGGGGTTCAAGTAGAATTCTTCACTGTACCAACTTAAGCTGGTTCGTTTATTGTGCGTTATACTGAGATGGAGATGCAGTTTATTGCACTTTTTTGAGGCATTGCTGTTTGGCCTGCTTTGTATTTTTGCTGTGCTGTCCATTATGCTTCTTCCATCTTGTAAATTCTTTTTTGGATGACGACCCTTTTCCAATATTTTGAGACTAGTAGGATTTGCTTCTTTCAGGCACATGTGGGAGTAGCTCTACTTAATGCAATGCCTCCCCCTAAAGGGGAAAAGTCATCTGATAGATCATCTAAAAATGATTCTGCAAAACCTGTCAAGTCAAAGAAACTTAAACCTGCTACAGAAAACGGAGAAGGCGCTTCAAAAAGTAAAGCTACCAGCAGCCAAGCTGGTAATCGCCATCTTACACCTGCCGAGATGCAGCAGCAGAAGCTCAAGAAACTTATGGATGAGCTTAAAGAAGGAGGAGGTGATGGTCAGGCACCGATTGTGAAACTTGGGGATGCCTCAATGGCATCGCCATTCACTGCAAAGCATGCTTCAGTCTGCCCTACCACTGACATCATCCGTCAAGGTCGTAGTACTCTAGTAACCACCCTGCAGATGTTTAAGATACTTGGACTTAACTGCCTTGCTACTGCCTATGTCCTGAGTGTAATGTACTTAGATGGTGTCAAGTTAGGTGATATTCAAGCTACAATCAGTGGGGTCTTCACTGCAGCCTTCTTTCTGTTTATCTCACATGCTCGGCCCCTTCCGACACTCTCAGCTGAGCGACCTCATCCTAATATTTTCTGCGCCTATGTTTTCCTCTCTCTCCTGGGACAATTTGCTATCCACCTACTTTTCTTAATTTCTTCTGTTAATGAGGCTAGCAAGTACATGCCCGATGAATGCATTGAGCCAGACTCCGCGTTTCATCCAAACCTTGTCAATACGGTTTCATACATGGTGGGGTTGATGCTACAGGTAGCAACCTTTGCTGTGAACTACATGGGCCACCCTTTCAACCAGAGCATACCCGAAAACAAACCATTCTTATACGCACTTCTGGCTGCAGTAGGCTTCTTTACAATTATCACCTCTGATTTATTTAGGGACTTAAATGACTGGTTGAGGTTAGTTCCTATGCCAAGAGGGTTGAGAGATAAGCTGCTGATTTGGGCATTCCTGACATTTTTGATCTGCTATGCCTGGGAAAGGTTATTGAGGTGGGCTTTCCCTGGTAAGATGCCTGCCTGGAAGCAAAGGCAAAGTCGTGTAGCAGCAAGTCTAGAAAAGAAGCGCAATTAGTTCTTAGTTGTATCAGTTTTGAACGGTCAGAGATTTGGATCCGGCAAGTATTCAGCAGCTTAATTTTATTGGCAGTATATCTATCAGGGCCTGCAGAATGGTTTTTTGTTGTACTTGGAAGATCATAACTAAAATTTTTTGCTGGATTTCGTCATCTCCATTCAGAGCAGCTTGCTCTTTTTTGTCTTGCATACAAGAACTAGTCAGAACTGTTGCTTTATTTATAGCTGATTTAAACTGAAAAGGATACAACTGAATTTTCCTTTTCTTCTACTGTACTATTAGAATAGCTACAACACATTCTGTCAAGATCATAATGGTGATTGTTACTGTTTATTCTCTGGTGAATGATTCACTCTCATGGGTGCGGCTTGGCTGCTTTCGTATTTGTGGGACAACTATATAACTCTTAACAATATTCTAATACCTGTTTGTCAGGAAAATCTTGTTCTTGTTCTTTTGTTAGAATGTTCCTTCCCATCAAAACTAAAAATATATTTTAAAAGAATCTCTTACATCGAAACCATATAAATCAGAGAAGTTTCTAGCGATTGGGAGATTAGTTTTGTCCATTGAATGATCTAAGCCGTAGACCCTTAGTTATATAGTGTTCCATCATGTTGTGTCAACTGCCTCAACTTTAACACCACGCTCTCTTTCTTGAAATTCTTGCAAAAAATTGTCACCCTTAGCTTCATTTTGAAAATAGAAGGAAATTGAATTAGAAAAAATAGTGAAACCACTAGTCAAGATGGATACGTATTATGATTTGCGATAACAAAATCAGAAGTGAAGTTGTTGAAGTATTAGTACCCATTTTCAGCCCAAGTTGCCAATGATTAAACACTAACCTTAGTGATCGGCGGTGGAAAAGTTTAGTCATCGCAACTTTAGTGTAAAATCGACTGCACCATCACCATTAGTTATTATAGAATGTGAATTCGTCCTCCCTTCTAGTTCTAGCATATAGCACAATCAAAAAATAAAAAAGAGCAAAGTTATAAGAAATTAAATCTTTTTGTACGTCATAGCCAACTGTCAATACATTATTGACCCAAAATTTTCAAAATACATTACAAGAGTAGCCGACTAAGTAGCTAACTGTCAATACCCAAAAATTTCAAAAAAATTACAAGGATTAACCGAGTTAGTAGCTAATTGTCAATACATTATTGGCCCAAAAAAATTAAAAATCGTCACAAGAACTAGTCAATCTAGTATAGAAAGAGAGGTGAGGTGACTAGCTTAGTAACTTTATTCAATCTAAAAGGTTGGCGGAGCCCCGAGACTTCCTTATAGATACATACTTTCCGTACTGCCAAGGAAGGAATAGACTTTACAAAGGATCTACAACACTAGCAAATGAGCATTTCATACTTTCCCGCGCTACTTCCCAGTCCGTGACTTCACTACCTGAAGAAAGAAAGCTGCTTCGGCAGGGTCGAAGAATTCTGTTGAATTGTATCGAATCCATTTTCTATTTTAAAGCGAACACTTATAAAACTAGAAAACTTATGCGTATTTTCTGGGGGCAAGAGTCAAAATAATATCCGACCAAAAATCTTTTCGCAGAAATAAATCAAAATCAGCAGAATGGTGTTGCTGATTGTTTATGTTGTGAAACAATAATCCATTATCACCATCCCAATAATATGTTGGGAGTTTTTGCCCTATGGTACTTTATAAAGCAGTACGGGAAGTATATAACTATTACAAGTATTCGAAAGGATAAACAAAGATTCAATAATTCAACTAGAAATCTAAAAATTACAATAGTTACACAAGAAAACTGGAAATTTCAATGTTGTAGAAGATGGAAAAATGGAAATTGTTTTTGCTGAGTCGAGTGTAGCACTCTGTCCTTAAGACAATATTGCCCCGTATGTATCATTTATACGTCCCGTACAATTTGTCTCCAAGATAAAACAAAGAATGGAACCCTTGAGCAAAGGAAACTCAAGAGCTACCGTGAAGAATATTGAGTAACGAAATGATGCTTGGAAGTTGTATGAAGAAAACTATTTTCGGTTGTGTATTTTCGTGCACTATTTTTGGTGTTCTCCTTAGTCATTCTTAGTGCTCAACAATGGTGTAAGGGGGTGTTTATATAGGTGAGGGAGGGGCTGAAAAACTGCCTCCATAATAGCCAAATAATGGCCATTATGGAGGTAGTAAAGCCACCAACATAAATGGTGAAAGACCAACGGATTTGGCCATTATAGGAGGAGTAATTCAGCCAAAATAAATGGCTGAATTGAGTGCTTGGCAACAATCGCTTTGACATCGTCCGTATTCTCGGAAACTTGACGGACCAAACGCACATCTTGAAACTTCGGGGACCAAACTGTACATCCGAAAGAATTCGGTCCAAACCGTACATCCGGAAACTTCGGGATCAAATTGTACTTCGGCAAAGTTCTGCGCCCAAAAAGATAATATTAGAAGGCCCACGGCCCCACGACCCGTGACCCGTGACCCGTGAACCCGAGAACCGAACTCGAATCGGACCGGACGGGCGGGCGGCGGCGGCGCGCGCGTGTGGTCTTTCCTCGAACCGAAGCACATCTAGGTCCTCCCTTCTTTAAACACATGGGATACCCCTTGGGGTCCCAAACCCCAAACCAATTTCGAATCTTATATACACAACAATTCTTTCTTCCTCTACCGAGAGGGAGAATTGAACCCAATACCACACTTTCCATGCTTCAAACACCTTACTTCGTGAAAAATATCTCTTTCATTTCTCAATGAAATTTGACGATTCTTGGCCCTACGGTTATCTACGTACTTAGTAGATCATGCATGTGTGAAGAACCGAATTCTCCAATATGCGTAACACTAGTGTTTAAGCCGTTAAAGTTGGTCGGTCGCAACTCCCGCCAAAGGCTAATTTCCAACAATCCCCTCTTGAAATAGATTTTGGCGCACTCACATGGTGTCTTTTCATTTCCAGCAATATTTCAGCGGACCGATGTTGCATAAGGAAGGTAGCCTCAGCTTTGAACCTTCCATAGTTGAATACCATCGGACTTACTTACTGCGCGGTGAACGTGATGTCTTGAACCGTCAGTGTTTAGTGTAAGCCAAGTCAATAGTACCAACACAACAAATTCCCTTACTCTCTTCTTCATAATGTTTTGTCCGTTTTGGCCATGGACAACGTCTTGGATTCTTAAGTGCGTTCAATTTGAGGCGGCATGTCCTCGCACTTAAATAGGTGGTCTCCTACAAGGTATCCTGCTATACCCCACTTCACAAGTGTTAGGAACCATTAAAAGTTTCCCAAAACCTAACCTCAATTGTTGAGGATCATTACAGGTTTTGAAAACTTAACCTTTACCCATACTGCAGATAGCACTTAACGTCTATCACGGGAACAACTTTGGATTTGGTGTTTCTTTTTAGAAATCGCTATCCGAAGTGCTCATGCTTCCACTGAAGCGATCAACTGAACCTTTACAACTTAGTTTTCCCATTCAACCAAATTACCGGGATCTCCAGTTCGTAAGGTTGGGTTTCCACTGTATTGGTCCGTATATTTTGGGTTTTAAGCCTATTCCCCTAGATAGACAGAACACTTGATCTCTGGGTAGTCCCTTAGTTAGTAAACAAGGAAGTGACACCCGTGATTATCAACTCGCCATACGGTCTTATGTCTCCGACGCGATCCCGACGATATGTCCAGACGCCGTCATCCGTGTCCTTCCCGAAGCCGACCGGCTAGCCACACGATGTAGAACTGCCGAAGGCACGGGTTTCTCCCAATAAGGGACGTCCTCTAATGAGTCGTGAAGTTACTCAACTTCTTTCATGCTTTGTATAAAGCGATAAACTCCGATACCATCATGAATCGGTCGATGCAAGTTTGCTTAGAGGATTTTCCAAGACCCACCATACACATTTACTTGTGACTTTGGTGTTCTTCGGATCGATGTCCGGTTGCATCACCGTGTTCTCCTAGAACCGCTGGACATTCGTAATACTATAATCCGTAGATAAGCGAATAATTCGGATATCGTCATATCCGACTTAACACCTTCTATTGATCATGTATTAAGATTATCGGTGAACCTTAGTTCAACTTATCTGTTTGTTGGACGATACCGGGTCGGTTGTAGTGTGTACAATACATTGAACTACACGTGACCCGAGCATATCGCTCCTTGTCTATGGGTGCACCATGATTCCAATCGGTTCTATGATTCATATCCATTGGTGGCTTCAACGAGACTCGTCAACTATTGACCGGTCCGTTAGATGTCTTAGAAATCCAATTCCTAAGATGTCATCTCGTGATACCCATATCTTTCATATCGAGACTTTGTTTCAATATGATTTTCACTCTCGTACCGTTGGTTTTCCAACTGTTGGCTTTCTAACTTCGAGTCAATGTTTCGTGATCGATTCATTGTTTCTTTTTATCGAGACTTTCGGGACCAAAATGTTAACATTTCGGGGACCAAATGAAAGTTCGGGAAGAAGCCCAATGAGTTCAAAGAAAACCAATTTCGATCCTCTTCTTCCAACTCTCCGGTTGGGAAGGTCATTTCAACACCCATGCCATGTAAGACTTCAATGGCCCTGGATGTGAAGCTACTCACAGGGGAACACTTTTTACAACCCAAAGGTTCTTTTCCCGGAGGAAGATTAACTATTACACGAGTATGGGTCTATATATGGAATCTATTTCTCTCTTTAGCTTCTTTCCAAAGCAGCGCTTTTGGAGATAACAATTATTTGTTAATTGTCCATGGTTCGTTCTCAACCATACAAGCTAGAAGGTATGGAACAAGTCTTTGTCCCCTCTTTGCTCCTTCTTGGTTCAATATCTAGAATCCCTGAGTTCTGCAGATCTGGAATATTAAGTTTCGGATATCCAGCAACTTTCGAGTCTTGTAGATACGGAACGTCTAGTTCCGGACAGTCAGGCCCTCGCGGGTTTTTGTTAACCTTGAGCAATTACTCATTTTTCCTATTTCAAAGAAAGTTATCTTTAATGAATTCAACATTCTTTGACGCCAAGAGGCGATCAACACTACTGTTATTTGCAGATCCAGTGGATATGCAATCTACAGTCTTAGGTCAAACTTGACCTGTTTCGGTAGTTCATCTTTTGCCAAGCTACCCCACATAATTTGGGCGTACGACTTCGCGCTTGGCTAACACCGTTAGACTGAGGTGAGAAATGAACAGTCGTTTAATGAACGATGCTTCACATTCTCCCCCTCTATCACTACGAATTTCTCAATCCGTAGGCTTAGTTGATTTTCAACTTCTGCTTTGTAGGCTTCAACAACTTCATCTTTGCTTTTCAATAAACAAAGGATTCCATATGTTGTACCATCATTAATGAAGATCACAACGTACTTGTCTCCCCCCTCTATTTTGTATAAACTTCAAATCACCAAAGTAGGTGTGACTAAGTTCTAGAGGAGCGGTGCTTCTTTCGCTATTCCCTTGACGGAATTTGGAAAGGTGATTTTGCCTCTTCGTCTACCTCACATTCATTTTGAGGGTTTATGTCGACAGTAGGCAACAATCTCAACATTGTTAGCTTTTGAATGACTTGCTATTTAACGTGTCTTAATCTATGATGGCATAGATGCACGGATTACAAATATATCATTCATTTGGCTACAGACATACTGTACCATTCTTAGTTATTACAGACCTGTTGGAGTAGTCTCAAACCAGCTTGACCAACAACGTCCCTTAAACCAAGTTAGGAACATGTATCACCTCTTTTTAGAGTGATCTCATTCCTTGAAGTCCTATTGAGGACAACCTCTCCAGCCCCTTTGATTTTAGAAGTGGCGTTGCTTCACATGAACAACCTCTTACCCGTGGTTAGGGCGCAACCGGATCATATGTGATCTCGATACTCTGGCCCACTCTAGTTGCTTTGCCAGACTGAGCGTCCAATTTCTTTACGCCTTTCTTTAGCCTTCGGATCATTAAGACCGAAACTCGGCCCACCTTACTAGGTGTCCATTACTTTTCCTATGAAATGAATTCCGCACCACTCCGCCGCCGGAGGCTTTGTATGACTAAGTGTCCAATATCATCATATCAAAGGAAGGATCTTCGCTTTATGTGACAAATAGTATAGTATGACAGAGCTCAACTTAATTAACTTTTAGACTTCTTCCGTTATGATTGGTGCCCGATAATTCTTGGCGCTTACTTAAGTGTGGTAACAGTTTTCGCACAGTCAGTGGATCTTTCTCTCTCGTATGTGCGAACATACTTTACACACTTTAATAATTACACTTAAAAGAACGGATCTTTTTAAGTTGTTTACAAAATCCAATCTTTAAACGGAAAAGAAGATGAGATTAAACTTCTGATTTGTTAAAGCGTAAGGAATAAAAATTATTTTCATATTCCTCCTTACTTTAATCCATTTTTAATCAGACATCATTTAATCTTTATTCTTGACAAGTAAGAAAAATACTTATCATTTAATCTTTATTCTTGACAAGTAAGAAAAATACTTATCCCAATTTCGGATTCTGGCTCACTTCAGTCACTTCATCAGACTGAGTGTCCATTTCCTTCTCACCATTATTCGGATCTTTTGTCTGGGACAGATATAGGCCTTCTGCTGCAAGATAGAATAACATCTTCAGTCTTCTCCTCTTGTCCCAGTTAACATCCTCAGGCTCTTGTGAGCACTTGTTCCCACCAGTCTTGGTAGCGGTGACACCATAAACACGTTCATCATCATCACTCTCTTCTACCAGAAAATCATTGCCATATCCAGATTTGGTCACACAACTTTTGACCGACATCTTTTGAACACTAATAGTAATACTATATAAATATTGTCTTAAGATGTTGGGAGTTTTTGCTCTATGTTACTTTATAAAGCAGTACGGAAAGTATATAACTATTACAAGTATTCGAAAGGATAAACAAAGATTCAATAATTCAACTAGAAATCTGAAAATTACAATAGTTACACAAGAAAACTGGAAATTTCAGTTTTGTAGAAGATGGAAAAATGGAAATTGTTTTTGCTGAGTCGAGTGTAGCACTCTGTCCTTAAGACAATATTGCCCCGTATGTATCATTTATACGTCCTGGACAATTTGTCTCCCAAGATAAAACAGCAATGGAACCCTTGAGCAAAGGAAACTCAAGAGCTACCGTGAAGAATATTGAGTAACGAAATGATGCTTGGAAGTTGTAGGAAGAAAACTATTTTCGGTTGTGTATTTTCGTGCACTATTTTTGGTGTTCTCCTTAGTCATTCTTAGTGCTCAACAATGGTGTAAGGGGGTGTTTATATAGGTGAGGTAGGGGCTGAAAAACTGCCTCCATAATAGCCAAATAATGGCCATTATGGAGGTAGTAAAGCCACCAACATAAATGGTGAAAGACCAACGGATTTGGCCATTATAGGAGGAGTAATTCACCAAAATAAATGGCTGAATTGAGTGCTTGGCAACTCGCTTTGATCGTCCGATTCTCGGAAACTTGAGGGACCAAACGCACATCTTGAAACTTCGGGGACCAAACTGTACATCCGAAAAATTCGGTCCAAATCGTACATCTGGAAACTTCTGGGATCAAACTGTACTTCTGGCAAAGTTCTCTGGCCCAAAAAGATAATATTAGAAGGCCCACGACCCACGACCCGTGACCCGTGACCCGTGAACCCGTGAACCCGAGAACCCGAGAACCGGAACTCGAACCGGAATCGGACGGGCGGACGGCGGGCGGCGCGGCGCGCGCGTGTGGTCTTTCTCGAACCGAAGCACATCTAGGTCCTCCCTCCTTTAAACACATGGGATACCCCTTGGGGTCCCAAACTCCAAACCAATTTCGAATCTTATATACACAACAATTCTTTCTTCCTCTACCGATGAGGGAGAATTGAACCCAATACCACACTTTCCATGCTTCAAACACCTTACTTCGTGAAATAATATCTCTTTCATTTCTCAATGAAATTTGACGATTCTTGGCCCTACGGTTATCTACGTACTTAGTAGATCATGCATGTGTGAAGAACCGAATTCTCCAATATGCGTAACACTAGTGTTTAAGCCGTTAAAGTTGGTCGGTCGCAACTCCCGCCAAAGGCTTATTTCCAACAATCCCCTCTTGAAAGAGATTTTGGCGCACTCACATGGTATCTTTTCATTTCCAGTAATATTTCAGCGGACCGATGTTGCATAAGGAGAGGTAGCCTCAGCTTTGAACCTTCCATAGTTGAATACCATCGGACTTACTTACTGCGCGGTGAACGTGATGTCTTGAACTGTCAGTGTTTAGTGTAAAGCCAAGTCAATAGTACCAACACAACAAATTTCCTTACTCTCTTCTTCGTAATGTTTTGTCCGTTTTGGCCATGGACAACGTCTTGGATTCTTAAGTGCGTTCAATTTGAGGCGGCATGTCCTCGCACTTAAGTAGGTGGTCTCCTACAAGGTATCCTGCTATACCCCACTTCACAAGTGTTAGGAACCATTAAAAGTTTCCTAAAAACCTAACCTCAATTGTTGAGGATCATTACAGGTTTTGAAAACTTAACCTTTACCCATACTGCAGATAGCACTTAACGTCTATCGCGGGAACGGCTTTGGATTTGGTGTTTCTTTTCGAAATCGCTATCCGAAGTGCTCATGCTTCCACCGAAGCGATCAACCGAACCTTTACAACTTAGTTTTCCCATTGAACCAAATTTCGGGATCTCCAGTTCGTAAGGTTGGGTTTCCACTGTATTGGTCCGTATATTTTGGATTTTAAGCCCATTCCCCTAGATAGACAAAACACTTGATCTCTGGGTAGTCCCTTAGTTAGTAAACAAGGAAGTGACACCCGTGATGATCAACTGCCATACGGTCTTATGTCTCCGACGATCCCGACAGATATGTCCGTACGCCGTCATCCGTGTCCTTCCCGAAGCCGACCGGCTAGCCACAATGTAGAACCTGCCGAAGGCACGGGTTTCTCCCAATAAGGGACGTCCTCTAATGAGTCGTGAAGTTACTCAACTTCTTTCATGCTTTGTATAAAGCGATAAACTCCGATACCATCATGAATCGGTCGATGCAAGTTTGCTTAGAGGATTTTCCAAGACCCACCATACACATTTACTTGTGACTTTGATGTTCTTCAGATCTGATGTCCAGTTTGCATCACTGTGTTCTCCTAGAACCGCTGGACATTCAGAATACTATAATCCGTAGATAAGCGAATAATTCAGATATCATCATATTCTGGAAACTTGAGGGACCAAACTGCACATCTTGAAACTTCAGGGACCAAACTGTACATCTGGAAGAATTCTGGTCCGATCTGTACATCTGGGAACTTCTGGGATCAAACTGTACTTCTGGCAAAATTCTCTGGCCCAAAAAGATAATATCAGAAGACCCACAGCCCACAGCCCGTGAACCCGGAACCAGACCGGACGGGCGGGCGGCGGCGGCGCGCGTGTGGTCTTTCCTCGAACCGAAGCACATCTAGGTCCTCCCTCCTTTAAACACATGGGATACCCCTTGGGGTCCCAAACCCCAAACCAATTTCGAATCTTATATACACAACAATTCTTTCTTCCTCTACCGATGAGGGAGAATTGAACCCAATACCACACTTTTCATGCTTCAAACACCTTACTTCGTGAACCAATATCTCTTTCATTTCTCAATAAAATTTGACGATTCTTGGCCCTACGGTTATCTACTTACTTAGTAGATCATGCATGTGTGAAGAACCGAATTCTCCAATATGCATAACACTAGTGTTTAAGCCGTTAAAGTTGGTCGGTCATAACTCCCGCCAAAGGCTAATTTCCAACATAATAAGCCTCTGGACATGGCTGTCCAAAAGAAGCAACTTCTTCTTGAACATAATTAGCAGTAGCATAGCTATTAGTATCAGACAACCCAATAAGCAATTGGACATGCCTGTTCATTTCTAATTTCTTGAACATTAGCAGTAGCATAATTGTTATCAGACAACTCAATATGCCCATCCCAATAATAATCCAGTGGACATGGCTGTTCAATCGGACCACTTTCTTGAACATTAACAGTAGCAGAGCCGCTACTACCAATAATGTCGTTCAAGATTTCACTAAACTCCTCTCTTTCTCCATCATGATTCATAATCGATTTCCCTTCCAAGAATTCGATTATTTTATTCATAGCTTCAATCTTGAAATTCAGTTTCGACAAAACATCCTTAGGATTTTCAACAACAACGTCAACATTGTTGGTCTGTCTCTTCTTGTTCGAAGAATGTTTTTTTCTGTACTAATCAAGAACTGGTATTACATCAGAGGAATTTCTCGTCCATGTTTCGACGGTCCCATCGCCGTCATTGATAATGGCGCAAGCTTTGATGTCGTACAGAACTGAAATTCCCGTTGTTTTCTTCATTACACAAGCTTTTTTTCTCAGAAAAGCACTTTTTTGGCCTTCATAGTGAAGTATTTCTAGTGATACTAACATATAGTTATGGGCAGCACAACCGCACAAGTATCAGAGATTGTTGCATATATATAGAAAAATTTGCCTTAAAACAAGTAAAAAAAAGGGGGGGGGGGGGGGACGCGTGGAGCCTATAATTATCACGTGCGTCACTTAGGAAACTTTTTTTCCCAATTAGGAAAACTAGTTGTTACTGAATTTCGCGAAAAAAAAGTACAGGTTCTGAATAATACTCCTAAACTTTTAAAGAATTTCATTGTTTCCGGCGGTCCTAATAATGGTGATAGAGCTCTATGTGATTAAATATTAAATTAGAGTGAAAGTTTTAGTTGGTAAGTAGGAGTACTACTTATTTAAGTTCATTATTTACATGAAACTAAAAAGTAAGTTTATCACTTAAAGTTAAAGTAAGAATGTATATCAATCACCATATTATTAAGTTGATAAATGTGTAGGAAAGAAACATGTCTTATATTCATTAATTTGATATAAACATCGATTATAGATAAATTTTTTTAATAATTTAAAATATTATGAACATTTAAATTTTATTGAATAAAATCTGTACACATTAGACTTAATTCATGATTGAAATGTAAACCACAAACTAATTTTTTAAAGTTCCACACCATGATTTAATTAACCGTCTAGTTGTTTAGTTGCCCCGGAGAAAAAGTTATAGACACTTTTTCATATTTGTATATGAAGTACTTTATTTAATTTCTTCTACATTATTGGGCTTTGGTGGCTTCGCTATCGCTCATAATCATCGACAATATTCCTGTCATATCAAAATTTTCCTGTATTTAGAACTAGAAGCTTTGCCTGAATTAAGCAAGTCATCTAATTAGGCTTCACGAGATATGAGCTCACTTCATAAGGACAAGGTCTATTTGGACAATGTCGTATGTCAACTGAGGCTACCCGCCAAAATAAATTTAACATCAATAAACTTAGCTCATGTGTCAAATGGCATGACATTTTGAGGCTTTAAGGCTTTTCAATGTTTAATGACATATTTCTCTTAATGTTGAGTTTGGTGTTTTGACATTTGACCCAATATATCTTTTGAAGTATTATTGTTGAATGCGTAAAATGTTGAGACAAATGTCACAACATTCAGACCAACATTTTTATATAATAGTTTTGCATTACTTCACGTTAAGCATTAATATTTTTACTGAGAGGTAAAAACGACGCAGGCGTGTGAATTAGGAGATGTGTAAAACGTGGGAGAAAGAGTCAAAGCTTGGGGAAGAAGTCAAGTGAAGAAAAAGTCAAAGTTGTTGAGATTTCGACTCCATGATCTTCTCCAACAAACACACCAGCTGCCCACATTTTCCTCAACCTCCACAACCAATCGATGAGCTTTTCAAGAAAGACTCTCTACTATAAATAGAGAGGCTACTACAGTGAATCGACATCCAGAATTAGACTGCAAAAATACCAAGAGAGCTCTCGGGATTTCAACCCAGAAATTTGGATCACAAGTGTTTCCTAAGTGTGTCGACAACATTCTGTCCAACATTACAATTGTTGTTTAGATTCTAGATTAGTTTTGTATGGAGCAATCATAATGAGAGGTTATCTATGTCTACGTAATTAGATTTTTCAGGCAGAAGTCATCTGCGACTTCAACTTTTAATTTCTTTTCATTTTATATTGTAAATCTGTAAAGAAAGGAATTTGTAATTTTGTAAATAATATATATACAATACTTCTGGTCATTGACCATCATAAGTTATATATCAACATATAACTTAATATAAACTTTTGTGTTCTTTATTTTTCCGCTGCATTTTACTATTAAATATTTTCTGTTTTATCGAAGTGTTGTCACGTGTGTCATGCGACATTATCGCTGACATTCGAAAACATAATTGACATTCAATTTATTTCATCTCTTATTTTTACTTTCCGTAGCCTTTGATACCCTTCAAGTGGTATCAGAGCCGACACTTAACACAAAAAGTGCTTAGTCCTGTTGTCATAAGCTATGGATCCGGCAAATCCGACTATTGGTAGACTTCCTATTTTAGATGGATCAAATTATGCCTATTGGAAGATTCGCCTACGTTCGCATATCAAATCAATTGATATTCGTGCATGGAGATCTATAACCAATGGGTATGTTATTCCAATGTTGCCACTGGATAAGTAAGGTGACATTATTGCTAAACCTGAATCCGAATGGACTACAGAAGAAACCAATAGTGCTAGATTTAACGAAAAGGCCTTAATTGCAATTTTTGGATGGGTTGATCTCTACATGTTCAAACTCATTCAAAACTGCCCCACGGCTAAGGACGCATGAGATACTTTACAAATTCATTGTGAAGGTAGCTCAAGTGTTTGTCGAACAAAGCTACGCATGCTCATGAGTAAATATGAACGTTTAAGGATGGAAGAAGCGGATGATATTAAATCTTATTTTGAAAAGTTGATTGACATCTCAAATGAATGTCAAGTACTTTGTGAACCATTAACCAACACTCAACTTGTTGAAAAGGCTCTCCGTTCTCTTCTTGAAAAGTTCAATTTAAAGATTTGTGTCATTGAAGAAGCTCACAATCTTGCCACAATGGACCTTCATACATTGATGAGCATACTCAAAACTTATGAGATGAACACTGAGAATCAAAAGGAATTATATAAAAGCAAGAATGTGGCACTTCAAGTTCAATCATCGGAGAGTCAAATCGAAGAAGAGGATGAAAATCTTGAAGAAATTGGTGAAGGTGCAAATGTTGCCTTACTCACTCGAAAATACAATTCGATGGTGAGGAAGCTCAACAATGAGAGAAATCAATAGAGATGGCAGTGGATCTTGGACCCGGTGGATCCAGATCCGTTTTATAGGATATGGATCTTCAAAATTTGGACCCGACGGATCCGGATCAGACCCGAATCCATTTCTGACGGATCGGATCTGGATCTGGATCTTGTATTTGAGATCCGTATCCGATCCAGATCCGATCCGTGGATCCATTTTTTATTAAATATATCCATAACCTAAAATGTAATTTTATAAGTATTTTCTTAATTTGTTTTCATAATTTATGTATTGTGTAAGGGTTGAAACCAGGATAAGGCACAAGTCACACAGCCATGTAATTTGTCTTTGAAGTTTCATTTCTTTTACCTATATGCTCTCTGCAGTTTTCCATATATTCATTTCTATAAAAAGAAAAAATTATCACTCTTCTTTAAATTTTCCTTTCTTGAATCTGCTAGCCGTAAGCTTTAGTATCTTTCTCTCGTTTGTTTGATCAGCAAAAAAAAATTGGGACTTTTGATATATGACAGACATTGTTTTATGTTGTTTAATGAAGTCAATCAGTAGAACTACAAGTGGAGCATCACTAAAGCCTCCAAAAATTAGCTCAAAGTTGCAACATGTTCAGCATCACTAATGAAGTCAATCGTCTTTATTTTTTTGTGATGCTAAAATTTTGTTCAATATTTTGGAAGAATGGTGTCATGTTTGTGTAAGTTGATTGAATGAACTCAATCAGATTGCGTTTCATTTTGTCATAAAAGTTTCAATATGTGGTAATATTATTCAAGCCAAAAAAATTTACATGTACACCAAGATCCGATCCGTAAACTCGATGGATCTGATGAATTCAGATTTGAATCTAATTTTATAGACCCGATGAATCTGATCCGGATCTAAATCAAGATATGAAAAATGAATCGGATCTAAATCTAGTAGGATTCGATCCAAATTCAATCTGTTATCGTCCGTATTAACACAATGGATAAGCTCGGGAATTGAAGGATGGGACCAACTTTAGCTTATAATCGAACAAGACCGGTTTCTTTCGTGGGGTCCGCCATTGCACCTTGCACGTGACAAGTTTTAGTGGTGGTGAAAATATAGTAATTGAAATATGGCTAAAGTAAAATCAGAATTAAGAAAGGCGGCTGAATCCCATAACTACTTCCGAGTCTTCTTCATTATACATTTACCCTCAAGTATTTTGCCGTTATGCCACTTCACTCCCTAGAGAATGGAAATCAATATCCTGAAACCTCTCTATAATTGTTATTCGCTATAATAACATTTCATTATAATGACTTGATTTTCTCCGAAATTAATTTTTCATATTATGTTTTACTTCTCAATAACAACATTGTACATATAACAACAATGACATTCATTATAGCGATACACTATTTATAAAATTACCTCTTTATAACAGTCATACTCAAATAGTATGTAACAATATTTTGTAAGAAGTACATTATATATATAAAAAATAAAATATTAAAATATTTATGATATTCATCATTAATGTCATACACATAGTAAATTTCAAGTATGAACATCTAAAAAACAAATTCTCATAATGATCTGATTTAGTCTTGAATTTTTTTTAAATCATATATTTTCTATCTACCGATTTTTTATTGATACTTATTTACTTGATTTTGGTAATGAAAGTGTTGATGAAGAGCCTCAACCTATTGCTACTTGAAAGGGGGACAGGGAGCATAGAACTCTCTTAAGAGAATAAATGAAATCTCCGCATACGCATAAAGGAATGTCTAGAGGATTGCCCGAAGCCAGAAAGAGTCTCGTCCAATCCGTACTTGAATCAATTGGAGAAGGAATGGCATATGAGCAATGGAAGGCAGGCACAACAGACTGATCAGTAATGGCGCACGAGAGCCTTTAGTGCCCCCACCCATCGCAACTAGCAGCATACTTGAGGTGAGATAAAATAGTTAATTGTTAAGCTCTTAGACATTCTTCAAGAGAAAAGCTATTGAATTCATTTTGCTGAAAGTTTGGACAAAATTTTTCATCAATTTATGCGTTATATTATCACTAAGAGACTGGCTATTATGAAACAACCTATAATTATAAAATTCTTACGTCAAACCTGAAATTGTATCTAAATTCTCAATTAATTTTAAATGCATATGTTCTTTAAATTTTAATTCTTTATCGATATGGTACAACTAGTTATGAATTTATTTATAATTTATTAGTCATTTTAATTTTTAATTAATTAGATATGAAAATCAAATGAGATTTTAAAATTAACAAGTATATTATTTTCGTTTATAGCATACAGAAAAATAATTATTTGCGTATTTTTGTTTATAACAGCTAAATGAGATCTAAACATCAAATGTCAGTATACATATATAACATCACCTCACTATAGCGGTCATGAATTTTTTGAATAAACGCTATCATTATAGAGAGGTTTGACTGTGGTAGGTAGATTGGATAATTTGCTTCAAAGTTTCTAGGCCAAAGTTTGTGTAAACAGTAAACCTCTTTATAATACCATCGTGAGATTCAATTTTTTTTATTGTTGTAGAAAATGATTGTTAAACACTTATAATAATATTTGGTATTTAAATAATAGTTGACTGTTATAGACAAAAAAGATGAATAAAATCTATTTTTATCATTTAATGTTATAAAAAATAATAAAATAATTTAAATTTTAAATCTCAAAAATATGCATAATTCACTAACTAAACATTAAAAAAAGTTGATATAATTTAATAAATTCATAACATAATGTATAAAGTTTTAAGCTCTAAAGCACACAGTTTAAATATATTTGAAAATTAAATTCTTTCAAGATTGATGGAACAAACTAAAATTATAGCTTGTTTTGTAGATTTCAATCTCTTAATGGCGATATAACGTTTGAATCAAAGATTTGTTTTGAGTGCTCTAAATAATAGGATTTTTACTCCTTATTCACATTAATTTTTTTTAAAATTATTTATAAATATAAACAGAAGACAATGATATTTTTAGTTTACAAATATGTATGTAATATTATGTCATAAATATAGTATATTAAAGTATCAAATTAAAAATTCTACCAAGATCTATACACTTATTATTGTAATTATAGATATTCTATTTTTATTAAAATGACTAATTATTATATTATTAAAAAAAGATAGCTATTATAAGGAGAATATTTTTTATAAAAACGTATTGTTATAAAGTTGGTTGTTGATGTTATATGTAAGATGTTGTTATGTAGAAGTAAAATATAACATAATAAATCAATTCTGAAAAAACTTAATCGTTATAGAGAGGTGATGTCATATGTGAATGATGTTGAAGATAGGTCTGACTGACTGTACTCCCTCCCTTTCGATTTAATGACGAAGTTTGATTCGAGAAAAACTTTACAAATAAAAAAAGATATTTCTTATGTCGAAATTTATGCGATAGCATTTGGTTGAGTGAAGAGGTAAGGTTTTTAAAATTTATGATTTAAAATTAGTTTTAGATATTTGTTTGGTTATAAATTATCTCAATCAAATGTAAATAAGAATTTTAAATTTGAATTGTTTGTAAACATAGAAAGATAACATTCTTTTTGAGATATATTAAAAAGAAAAACATATCACATAAATGTATGAATAGCTCGCATTAGCCATTTTCTGGCACAATTTTTAAAAAATAGTAGTTATCCTAGATTGTTAAATTCCTCGTGTGAAACTTCATATCATTATCATGGGGTTTTTACTTGTACAATTTGTAACTCTTGGACAATGTCTATTTTTCAATAACAGAGAGCGAAAAATTATCCATTTTATTTTTTTCCATTTTAATTATATCATGATATTTGTATGGCTATAAAAGCTTATTATTAAACACAAAATAAAATTTAAAAATTAAATTATTTTTAAATATAAGAACGTATACTTCTCTATATTTGGATTAATTAGAAAGTTGTTCATGTGAACTGGCACAAAGATAAATAACTCACACCAAATAGACATTCAGTTAGCTTGAAAACGGACTCATATTTAGAAATCAGATGTTTTCTTACAACTATCTTTAGAAAGTCCTATCTTTCTCTTCAACGCTTTAAAACAAGCTAGAAGACTTCTCTTCAACCAGAAAAATAGGAGTTATAATGGTCTTAGTTATTCAAAATTCAACTTATCATAGTTAAGTTATTTAGTAGAATGAAAAGTATGAATCAATTAATCGTGGTTAAGCACTAGAAGTCGATATACAAAGACATGTATCATGCATTTATAGATTCAATATAAACATTCGATTGCGGATAAATGTTAGCATGAAACAAGATCCTGTAAGAGATCTATTTCCCATCAACATTCCAACAACTAGGATTATGTTTCCAAGTGAAATTCTGCAGTATATTACATTTTCTCCATACCCGCTACGACATGTACAATATTCTTTTTTGTATTAAATGTCATCAACAACTCTTAGACATTCTTGGCTACAATGATTATCAAATGATCTTCATATGTAGGGAAGAGCTGGCATACATCTGTATACAGAAACAATTTCAACCTTATATTTCATTAATTCCCTTTTTCCTAACAAAATTAGAGATTAGTCATTACATAATAACCTTTTGTGCTCTTCTCCTTAAGCAATATAATGGATTTTGCTGATCGGTTTAGATTTTTATATACTAAATTATATACTATATTGCAATTTGACAACTTTTAAAAATATTTATAGAAAAATGTAGCTCGCAATCGGGAGTATAAGAGAGAAAATTAAGGGAGAGATCCTGTGATTTACGTTTAAAGTGACTTTCGCTTTTGTTTTTGTTGAAATTTATTACATTTCCTTTTTAGGTTTATTGTGCTATTTGGTATCTCCATTTTGGCTAGTTAAATTAATGACGTGCTACTTAATTGCAGATATTAACTCATATTTAAAATGATTCTTCAAGAGTTAAAGAGCTTCCAATTGTATACTAGTGCAATTATTATTATTGTCGTAAATAGAAATAAATCTCGATATTTGATTGAGTATAAGAATTGTCGTATCCCATTTTTCTTCGATGAGATTACGATATTTTGTCGTCATTAATTAAAGAAACCTGGTTTCGTGCTTTCATTGTACACGTTTTATTTGTTTAATTCGTTTTATTCACACTTAGAACAGATATAAATATCCTATTTACACATTTCTCCTCCAATTAGTTGATTTTACTATGAAATGCAATAGTAAAAATCAAATAAATAAGAAACCATCAACATTTTTTTTTGACAATTTGAGATTTAATTCTTAAATATTAATAAAAAGTGATTGACACCTACACTTCTTTTGCTTTAAAAGATATCTTTCAATTTTTGGAATAAATAGTCTCTCCTCCCCAATTGTAGAATATTATTGGACATACGTAGTATCAACTAATGAGATAATAAATTGTCGGTTTCCTATTAACTTTTAGTTGAGCTGAAATTCAGGCATTTGGACATATGTATAATTTACAAATAACGAAACATTATCTATAAGTCGGTGTTGCGCTACAATTTTATTATTTTGACCTTCAACTTAAATTAGAAAAATTAAAGTTAATAAATTAATTTTAAGAGTATTTCAGGCGGAACAGTAGTTTTTATTCACAAAAATATCAACTCTTATTATGAGTAAAATTCATGTCCATCTTTTTTAAAAAAATCAACTACAAATACTCGTTTTCTCCAACTTCAAAAAATTAAATATTGTTTAGTGTATTACTAGTATTTTAAGCACAACTAGTTGGGAACAAAATGAAATAATTTTAAAATGTAGTGACCTATTTAGTTGGTCGGTTTACCAATTATTGGATATTAACTTTTAGCTGAGCTGAAATTCAGGCATTTGAACATACATATTATTTGTCAATAACAAAACAGTATCTATAATTTAGTGATGTATTATAATTTTATTATTTCAGCCTTCAATTTAAATTAAAAAGGGAACAATTCGTGAATAACCCTTGTGAAATTGTTATTAAGTTTTTTGGTATAATACGTCAAGTAAGGTATGATACATATAAGTACGACATATGACTATCCCCCCCTCGGCTTTCTGCAATATATCAACACATGAATTCCTATACAACCCTGCAATGTTCACGCATGATTAAATAAGACATATGTAGAAGGCCTATTACAAGTGAATACTATACAAGTATACATGTTCATCCCCCCCCCCCCCCCCCTATATATGCCACATGGGTCCCATGTCAACACACTACACATGATATCTCTATATAAGCCACTTCTAAGCCCCGTACTATAGACGGTACATAATTTCCCCCCGCTTATATATATATATATATATATATATATATATATATAGTTAGCATAGTTAGATCTTTTAAGATTAACTAATTTCTCATCACATGCAACACCATGTGTAAATTTTGAAAATCTTTCAGTTTTGAAATAAATTATCGATTCACTAATTGTTGAATATTATTTGAACATACGTAATATTAGCTGAGCAGATAATAAATTATTGATTTCCTATTAAGCTTTAACTTAGTTGAAATTCAGGCATTTGGACATATGTATAATTTACAAATAACATAACATTATCTGTAAGTCGGCATTACAATTTTATTATTTCAACCTTCACTTAAGTTAGAAAATTTGAAGTTAATAAATTAATTTGAGCAGTATTTCAGGTGGAATAGTAGTTCTTACTCACAAAAATATCAATTCTTTTTATAAGTAAAATTCACGTCCAATCTTTTTCAAAATTTCAACTACAAATGCTCATTTTCTCAACTTCAACTAAATATTGTCTATTGTACAACTAGTATTTTAAGCACAACTAGTGGGGACGAAATGAAATAATTTAAAAATATAGGAATTTATTTGATTGGTTGATTCACCAATTATTGTATATTAACTTTTATCTGAGCTAAAATTCAGGAATTTGAACATACATATTATTTGTCAATAACAAAATAGTATCTATAAGTTGGTGATATGTTATAATTTTATTATTTCAACCTTCAACTTAAATTAGAAAATAAATAACCTATGAATAACCGTTACGAAAATGTTATTAGGTTTTTTAGTATAATATGCCACGTAAGGCATGATACATATAAGTACGACACACGACCATACCTCCTCGGCTTTCCACAATATATCAGCACATGAATTCATATATAACCCTATAATATTCACATATGATTAAATGAGTCATATATAAAGCTTATTACAAGTGAATACGATACATGTTCATCCCCCGTCCCCTCTAGTATATGCCATATAGGCCCCATGTCAACACACGACACATGATATCTCTAAATAAGCCACCTCTAGACCCCGTAGTCCGTACTATAGACAACACATGATTTTATCCCGCGTACATATATAGTTAGCATAGTTAGCCCTTAAGACTAACTAATTTCTGGTCACGTGCGTTGCACGTGTAAATTTTGAAAATCTTTCAGTTTTGGAATAAATTTTCGATTCACCAATTATCGGATATTATTTGGACATACATAATATTAGTTGAGCAGATAATAAATTGTCGGTTTCCTGTTAACTTTTAGCTGAACTGAAATTCAGGTATTTGGACATATGTATAATTTGTAAATAATGAAACATTATCTGTAAGTCGGTGCTATGTTACAATTTTATTATTTCAACCTTCAACTCAAATTAGAAAATTTGAAGTTAATAAATTAATTTGAGGAATATTTCAGGTGGAATAATAGTTCTTACTCACAAAAATATCAAAATTTTATTATAAGTAAAATTCATGTCCAATCTTTTTAAAAAAATCAAACTACAAATACTCGTTTTCTCAACTTCAACTAAATAATTGTCCAGTGTATTACTTAGCATTTTAAGCACAACTAGTGGGGTTCAAAATGAAACAATTTAAACATGTTAGGACCTATTTGATAAAAATAGAGTAATAAACAGGTCAGCTTGACACACTAGGACCATGGCTAACTTAACTTATCCATAGTTAAGAAAAACTAGTAACTTATCATTCTTGTTTTTGCATTTCCACTTTCATTTTACTTTTATGGCTTTGCACCTTCCTCTCTTCTGCTTCTTCTTCTTCTTCTTCCTTCTTTCCAATAGACGACAAAAGTGAAACATCACTACAACTCACCTAACATTCTTCTTAAATCTCTCAAATCCCTTTTCTTTCTTGTTCTTTTTTTCTTTTCTATATTAGATTAGCAGAGCCATAGATAAAGCTTCAACTAGCTTTGTTAAACAAAAAGCCTGTAAGTCATTTACTTAATTCCTTTTTTGTTGTTGTTGTTGTTTTGTGTGTGTGTGTGTTGATGGAATTTTTAATGTGTTGTGTGATGTTTTAATGACTTTGTTGATGTTTTGTGTTAGTTTTGAGGTTATTGTTTTTGAGTTTGAAGTTTCTGAAATTGGTTTGTTGTGAATTCTTGTGATATATGGTTCTTGAATAGATTTTAGTTTTGATTTTTGACAACGAAATGTAAAGATTCTGAAGAGATGGTGAGATTCTGCTTCATGTATAATTTTCTAATAAAATAAAGCTGGTGGGGAAATTTTTAATATCATTCAGTAGAAAAAATAATGAAATTCTTATTCAGGGTATTATTAAAACTTTATTTTATTATTTTGGTTTCCATTTCCCCAGATGCATTATAAAGTGGTAATATTTATGATTTGTTTCTGCAGAAATATATCAGATTTTGAAGAATTTGGAGTATTTTGCTTGTTCAGTTAGATCCTGATCATTGATTTTTGGATTCAAGTCAAATTGGAATTGATTCAGGAAAAGTTCAGTTTTTGTTATATATCCCTTTGGAAATTATTGTTTCAAAAATCTGGTAAATGGGGATATTTGAAGATATGGGCTTTTCTGGAAATTTCGAATTTATGTGTGATCCTCTGGGATGTGGAGTTGAACATAAGCCAGCAGGGGTGGAAGAGGAGGATTATAGTGATGAGGAGATGGATGTGGATGAGCTAGAGAGGAGGATGTGGAGGGACCGTATGCTCTTGAGGCGTCTCAAAGAGAAAAACAAGAATAAAGAGGTTGGCGATGTTGCGAAGCAGAGGCAATCACAGGAGCAGGCTCGTAGAAAGAAGATGTCTCGTGCACAAGATGGTATACTGAAGTACATGTTGAAAATGATGGAAGTTTGTAATGCTCAGGGTTTTGTTTACGGGATTATTCCTGAGAAAGGGAAGCCCGTGACTGGTGCTTCTGACAATCTTCGTGCGTGGTGGAAGGAAAAGGTGAGATTTGACCGGAATGGACCTGCTGCCATCGCCAAGTACCAGGCTGATAATCAGATTCCTGGGAGAGTCGAGGAATCTAGCGTGATAGTTTCGACTCCCCACACATTACAAGAGCTGCAGGATACAACGCTCGGATCTCTTTTGTCCGCTTTGATGCAGCACTGTGATCCTCCACAGAGGCGGTTTCCCTTGGAGAAAGGGGTAGCTCCACCGTGGTGGCCTACTGGTAAGGAGGACTGGTGGGGCCAGCTAGGGTTACCGAATGATCAAGTTCAACCTCCGTACAAGAAGCCTCACGATCTGAAGAAGGCTTGGAAGGTCGGTGTTCTAATAGCAGTAATCAAGCACATCTCTCCTGACATTAATAAGATCCGCAAACTTGTTCGTCAGTCAAAGTGCTTGCAGGATAAGATGACAGCTAAGGAGAGTGCCACTTGGCTTGCTATTATCAATCAAGAAGAGGCTTTGGCTCGTAAGCTTTATCCCGATAGCTATCCTCAGGGGGGTTCTTTAGCTGTTGGTAATGGTTCCTTTTTCATCAGCGATGCCAGTGATTATGATGTGGAAGGAGTGGATGACGAGAGAAACAATGAGGTGGAATGTAAACCCCATGATATCAATCTCCGCACTGGAATTATGGTACCTAAAGATAGGATCTTGATGCCAGTGAAAGGAGAAATTATTGATTTAACTTCAGATTATATTATCCAAAAGAGGAAGCAACCATCTTTCGAGGAGTCTGTTGATCAAAAGATATATACTTGTGAGTACCTTCACTGCCCATACAGCAATTATCAAGCTGGATTCCTCGACAGAACTACAAGAAATAACCACCAAATTAGTTGTTCATTCCGGTTCAATTCTGCTCAAAGACTTGGTACGCCTACAGTTTTTCCTGCTCAGAACACTCCTCCTAAGCCAGCTGTCCCGTCAGTCACGGCTTCCTCGTCGATGAGTGCCTCTGGGCTTGGACTCTCCGAAGATGGTCAGAGGATGATTTCCGACCTCATAACATTTTACGATAACAACTTTCAGCAAAACGGTAGAAGCATCTGTTCTGGGAATTCGGAGATTCTGGTAAATCAAAACCTGCAGCAGCAACAACAGACAGTTGAACTTCCTATGGACGACAACTTCAACTTGGGACATATGGAGACCGCAGCTCAAGAAACCAGTATGCCCGTGAATTCTGCTTATCGTTCGACAGAGTTTCAGTATGATCAATGCAAATTGCCCTTTGATGCCCTGTTCGCTGGCAACTTAAACGATAATACTGATTACAGGTTTGGTGCCCCATTCAACTTGGGCGGAAGCGATTATTCCATGGATCAGCTGACAAAGCAGGATATTTCTATATGGTACCTCTGAAACAAGTACTAAACTCTGCTGTTTCCTATATGAAGGTTGATAGGTTGTATATGTTTAGATAAGTGATCAGCTCTCTGTCCTTTATAGACAGATATAGTAGCTTGTTTGTGATTTGGTTGAACGTTTTGCTGGTTGCAAGTACTAAACACAGTATTATCCTTATGCAATTATGCTTTAAACTCAATACACTTATTTACGGTATTGATCATGCAATAGGAACCAGTTTATGATTGATAATCGCGTTTAAAGAATATCAGTGTACTCCTTTGGGGGCACCATGATAGTGGTTTAGGTTTAACACCCCTTTGTTTTTTCATCCCCATTATTCTGGGAGCGTACATCCTGAATTTTGACATGCAAACTTACTTAAGTCCAACTATCAAAGAAGTTTGGTGAGATATATGCTACCTATTTATCATTAACCAAGAGGTTTCACTTTCAAGCCTTAAACCCGTGGTTTTGCGCTCTTTGTGAATGGAGAAATTCCTAGTAGGGAACTCTTATCTCTTTAGTGGATCCTAGTGCAATGTGAATCAAGATTAGTAGTAACGGTGAAATTTTTATACCGAATAGTCGTTAAAAAGAAAAAGGACTAAAGTCCTACCTTGCCTAACCCTATGTTTTTCTAACAAATCACATGCTTCAAACTTTTGATAATAATGTAAGCTCAGCTGCTATGTTTTGGTTGGTATAGGTCAAATCTAAGTGTCATTCTTGTAAAGGTCGTTGCTGCCTATGACAAATGAGGAAAGTTGGAATTCCTACCTTCTTTTCTACTGATTCGTTTGTCAAAATGTGAACAATGAAATTGCATTCTAATTGGTCCATCTACCTAAATTAAATGTGTAAGTGAGAAAATAGTGTTTCTCCTTCATTCTTTTTACATTTCCACATTTACCACTGTAATTTTTGCTACAATTACTAAAGAAGAATTTAGATTCTCGTTTTAAAAGTTCAAATTTTAATTTGACACAAGTTGAAGGAAAAAATTGAATATGTTCGGTGTATAATCATTAGAGTTCAACTAGTCCATCACATTCATTGTGTTGTTCCAATAATTTAATCGACCAACTAATGATGGGGATTACTTGTCAATTCTCCATATAGTACTGATCTGGCTAGTTGCTCAAAATCAGTACAAAGCTAAACAGTTAATAAGAGGAATTTTGTTTTTAGTAAAGAGTCACTAAGAGCACAAATAACAACAACAACAAGTGAATTCCCATACTGTGGAGTCTGAGGAGGATAGAGTGTACACAGACCTTACCTCCACCTTAGTAGGTAGAGCGGTTGTTTCCGGGAGACCCTCGGCTCAAGACAAAGCATAATCTCAAGCAAGGTAATCAAAACAAAGCAAGAGTAAAGCAAGAGAAACGGTCAGACTCAGATAAGGAATTAAAGCGGTATAAAGTGCATTCGAACAAAAGAGAACAGTAGCTAACACAACTAAATAAGCTAAACAAAATACACTAAAGAACACATAGCAACAGAAATCAAACTACTGTGGATTATAAAGCAATAATGTGCCTATAAGTGTGATAGGTTAATCGGGTCTACAGTAATAACACTACAACTATCAATTTGTAAGCATAAGTAGGATTATTCTCGAGTACCTACTACTCTTCTATCCTAATCTGTGTCCTCAACAACCCCCTATCTAAGGTCATGTATTCAGTAAGTTGCACTTGCGCCATATCCAGTCTAATCACCTCTCCCCAATACTTTTTCGGCATGCCTCTACCCCTCTTGAACCCGTCCATTTCCAACCTCTCACACCTCCGCACTGGGGCATCTGTGTCTCTCCTCTGCACATGCCTGAACTATCTCAACCTCGCTTCCCACATCTTATCATCCATCGAGGCCACTCTCACTTTCTCCCGGATATCATCATTTCTAATCCTATCTCTCCTTGTATGCCCACACATCTATCTCAGTATCCTCATCTCTGCAACTTTCATCTTTTGTATGTGCGAAGTATTGACTGGCCAACACTCGCCCCATACAACATAGTCGGTCTAACCACCACCCTATAGAACTTGCCTTTAAGTTTTTGTGGCACTTTTTTTGTCGCACAAGACTCTAAATGTGATCCTCTATTTCATCCACCCTGCCCCAATACGATGTGTGACATCGCCATAAATCTCTCCTATTCCCTTGGATAATAGACCATAGGTACTTGAAGCTTCCTTTCTTTGGAATGACCTGAGTACCAAGCCTTACCTCCATGCCTGTCTCAGGGTCGCTCCCGTTGCTGAACTTGCACTCCAAATATTATGTCTTGGTCATACTCAACCTGAATCTTTTAGATTTCAGAGTCTGTCTCCAAACCTCCAGTTTGGCGTTCACTCCGCTGCGAGTCTCATCAATCAGGACTATGTCATCTGCGATTAACATACACCATGGTACCTCCCCTTGGATTTGTCGCGTCAGTCCGTCCATCACCAAGGCAAGTAAGAATGGGCTAAGAGTTGATCCCTGGTGCAGCCACATCATCATTGGAAAGTGCTCCGAGTCTCCTCCTATTGTCCGTACTCTAGTTTTGGCTCCTTCATACATATCCTTGATTGCCCTAGTGTACGCGACATGTACACCTCTAACCTCCAAACACCTCCATAGAACCTCCCTAGGGACTTTGTCGTATGTCTTCTCGAGGTCGATGAAAATCATATGTAAGTCTTTCTTCCTCTCTCTATACTGCTCCACCAACCTCCTAATAAGATGAATGACTTCGTTAGTCGAACGCCCCGGCATGAATCCAAACTATTTCTCGAAAATAGACACGCCTCTCTTCATCCTCGTCTCCACGACTCTTTCCCAAACTTTTATAGAGTGGCTCAACAACTTGATACCCCTATAGTTGTTGAAACTCTGGATATCACCTTTGTTTTTGTACAAGAGAATCATTGTATTCCACCTCCATTCTTCGGGCATTCTTGTTGTCTTGAAAATGACGTTAAACAACTCAGTCATCCACTCCAAACCAGTCATGCCTGCGCTCTTCCAAAATTCAACTGGGATCTCATCAGGCCCGGTCACTCGTCCCATGCGCATCCTGTAAATAACACCCGTAACCTCCTCAGCCTTAATGCTTCTACAATACCCAAAATTCCCGTGCCTACCAGAATGCTCCAGATCTCCCAACACAATGTCTACGTCTCCTTTTTCGTTCAAGAGTTTGTGGAAGTAAGACTGCCACCTCCGCCTAATATGTGCTTCCTCCAGTAGTACTTTGTCATTCTCGTTCTTGATGCACCTCACTTGATCCAAGTCACGGGCCCTCCTCTAACATATAGCTAAAAAAAGAAAAAAGAAAAATAAGAGACTTCCAATATTGAAGAAGAAATAATAATTATTTATTGCCACTTGACAGTATATTCCTGAGATATGCGCTTTGAGATAAACTATTTAAAGGATCTATTAGTACTTTCAACTTTTGAATGGTTCTTTTGAGGGACTAAAAGAATAATAATTGCCAGTATAAACCCAAGACAAGACACATGTGCTTTGAGATAAAACTATTAAAAAGATCTTCTAGAAGTGCTTTTTATTTTTAAAAATGTTTTTTTTATTGCATTCTTCTTTTACGGGTGGACCAAGAAAAGCAGTCAAATTACGTGTCTAAGATGGTTTACCTGAAAATGAAATGTTAACTTATTGTTAAGAATTGTAATTCTTATCTTAAATTAAAGCACAACTTTCCCCCATGAGGCCATGACCAAGTCAAAATTAAGTACATATATCATAGACTTCCTTGTTTTGACAAATAAGTTTTACTTGCTGAATTCATAGCTTATTGGTACCATTCGTGCATCATGTCACCTTCAACATGCATTATGATTGGCTCCTTTAAGGAGAGAAACGCTATTAAGAAAATCAGTAATGAATTTAACTTAAATATATCAACAACGAATGATTGTACTATCGAATCAGCCAACAATATTTATAGGTAAGTTACTGTAACATATAAAGGTGACGCAGTAAGTAAAAAGTATATTTCCTTTTTGTCCAAAACGATTTAATAAGTTAATGTCAAAGAATATGCAGTTATTCCCAAGTTAATGTCAAAGGATATGCAGTTATGTTTCTCTATTATCAAACGATGTGATGCAGTGAATAAGGTTGCTCCTCTTTTAATCAGAGATTTTGAATTCGACCTCGGGTATGAAAAAATCTTTGGTATGGAGTGTTTCACCCGAACTCTCTATACAACACAAATCCGGAAATAATCAGGCTCCAATGCAAGTACGGAACACCGGGTGGAAAATCAAAATAAATAAATTATGTCCCTCATTTTGAATTAGATTTTTTGGGAACAAATTTCCGGAAAATATCTCCATAGGTATCGTAGTTAATCCTATATTGAAATCCATGATAATAAGTCATGTTAATTTTACAAGGCTTCATTAGGACAAAAATGAAGTAATGCTTGGGAATTTTAAAATATAGAAAGGTGAGATAAATATGAAACAAATTAGAACAGAGTAAGCATTTCTTTTTTGGACCAGACACTGGATGTGCTTATTAGTTGTGGTCATTTGAAATTGCCCCAAGAACAAGGACGTAAAATCTTAAAAACCACTAATGAGCAGGTAATGAGAATAAATGTAAGAGGAGAATAAAAAGATTTACTTTCTGACTTATCATTTACAGGTCTTAGAGGAAATCAGTAAAATAAAAACTAGGAAAAGAAACAAAAATTTGAGGAAAAGGTATAGTAGAGAAAATTCAACAATGTAAGTCTTTCCTCACCCAGCATCTCACTATATTGGCAGTACAAATAAAAACAAGAACATAATAAACAAATTCTAACTCTTCTTCAATTTCTTGCTCTTCCTCATCTTCATTTTCCTGCTCATCCATCTCTTCATCACTTGTTCATTTTCTGATTTTTTAGTAACATTTCGTGAAGACATCAAGCATGACACTGAGAATAAATTGAAGTAATGCCGCGAGTATTTATGAAAGATTTCTTTAGTTGGCCGAGCTAATAAACTAATGGGCAGCCAATTCACCATGGTGATTCCAACTACAAGCAATTCGCTAAGATATAACAGAGTATTTAGGCTCCGAGTCTATATGGGTAGTATATCAAATCTAGCCATAAAGGGAAAATCCCCCTGCTCCATGCTATCCACCCACGTCCAATTTAACCAGTAAAAGAAAGAATGTCTTTTGCTTCAAGTTAGAAGGGGAGATTATAGAGAAAAATACCGTATTCACTGAAAATGACGTCACCAGTACACAACCCCTGTTCAATCTTGACGAGTTAGGTCCAATCTCTTCAAGTTTAACAGCACTTTTTGTGGAAGCTCGATTAACTCTTCCAATATCAGATGACAGATTTACAGTTGCTGCCTCATCATCCGCGTCACTTTCAGATCCATAACCAGCCCTTCATTGACAAAGTAGAGAAAGACAAATGAAAAATAAGAGAAGTGTAACACTAAAAGAAGACTACATTGCATTTCACATAACCAAGAAGGAAAATGTCAAACCGTTCACTCTAACAGCTTAATTTTCCCATAGTGACTGAAAATGGAATTTGCCAAATTACCAAGACATGCTAAGCAAAGCAAAAGCCAGAATAGCCTAAATGGAAACATATAACCCCATCTACATCAGTTACATCCTCGTCTCTAGTACCATGGCATCCTTAACCAAAGGAAAATGTTCTGAGATACTAAAAGGGTCATTTTGTTAGGTTAGCAGGATAGCAAAACCATCAAATGAAGGGTGGAATTGGACAAGGAGAATTTGTTAGGTAATTGTGGATGAGATTCGATAAAATTTTCTCCAACTCCAGATCATGTATTGGAAATCGGATTTAGCCTGTGGTCTTTTAGCAATTACAGTTGCGATATACATCACCACGTGCGCACGGAGGCTGCCCCTGCTGAGCATGGGCTCTAGCTTAGAAAATGTGGTTTGCTTAATTTTTCTTGGACATATTGCTGATTGGTTTTCACCTTCGTGACGTGATTATTTGTAGCTTTTGTTAGAATCGGTGAAGATTCTAACCGAAAGAAATAATCCCCTTGATTATTTTCATTAATTGAAAGGTATATATACAAGTTACAAATAGGAGAATCATATTCCTATTCTACTCCTAAAACTTTATTCTACCATAATTCTAACTATACAATTATGGTAAGTGTACAAGACTAATTAAGGTAACCTTTACACTACAATATTACATCAATATACATTACTTCTATACTGCCCGTGATGGGCCTCTGCCGAGATGAGCTGCGGGAAAGCCCACTGCCACTGCTACTGCCCGTGATGGGCTGAAGGCCACTGTTGTACCCGTGGTATACACTATGTATACCAAGTGTATATCACGGGTATATATACCTTGTTTAACACACACCCGCAGTCATAGCGGGCGGTCTTCGAACGCTGAGACTATCCCTAAAATCTTCAAAAAGGACCGCGGGCAGACTCTTTGTAAAGATGTCTGCAATTTGATATCGGGACGGGACATGGCATACGCGAACGTGACCCCGAGCAACCTTTTCACGGACAAAGTGAATGTCCATTTCGATATGCTTAGTGCGTTGGTGATGAACCGGATTACCTGAAAGGTAGATGGCACTAATATTATCGCAATATACTAAGGTTGTCTTCTGAATGGGACAATGAAGCTCCAAAAGCAAATTACGTAACATGATTCTGAGACCACATTAACTACCCCGATATTCAGCCTCGACATTGGAGCGGGATAGAGTTGCCTGACGCTTCGCAGACCAGGAGACCAAGTTGTTGCCAAGGAACATACAATAGCCAGACGTCGACTGTCTGGTGTCTGGACAACCACCCCAATCAGCATCTGTGTATGAGACAAGTGTGGATGTCGAGGAAGGATATAAATGCAAACCATAGTCCAGTGTACCCTGAATATACCGAATGATGTGTTTGATTGCATTCATGTGCTCAATTCTGGGATCATGCATGAATAAACACACCTGCTGGACGGCATACGTAATATCTAATCTTGTAAAAGTAAGATACTGAAGGGCCCCTGCAAGACTACGATAGCGGGTCGGATCCGCGTATGGTGCGCCGACCGCGACACTAAGCTTGGGCATTGTATCAACTGGAGTGGAAGTGGACTTACAGGATGACATCTCAGCCCTCTCGATGATCTCAGCTGCATACTTTCGTTGAGACAAAAACAAAACATCTGAATGACGCTTGACGGCAATCCCCAAAAAGTAACTCAAGGGCCCTAAGTCTTTCATAGTAAACTCAGAGTTGAGCATCGTCATGATAGACTGGCGTAAGGCATCGGAAGAGGCAGTCAAAATGATACCATCCACATACAACAGAATGTAGGCTAAGAACGAACCACGACGGTAGATGAACAAGGAATTATCTAACCTGCTGTGAGTGAACCCAATAGTCGAAACATAGTCAGCAAACCTTGTATACCAGGCCCGTGGAGACTGCTTAAGCCCATATAAGGACTTTTTCAACAAACAGACATGATCAGAATGGTTGGGATCCCTGAATCCCAACGGCTGATGCATATAGATTGTTTCCTTGAGATCACCATGTAGGAAAGCATTCTTGACATCCAACTGATGAATAGACCATGCCTTTGAAAGAGTCAAGCTAAGCACAATGCGAATGGTAGTCGGCTTGACCACCAGACTGAACGTCTCCCCACAATCTATACCAACCTGTTGAGTCTTACCATCACCCACAAGTCACGCCTTATGTCGAGCAAATGAACCATCTGAATTCTCTTTATGAGCAAAAATCCACATATACCTGATAACATTAATATCAGATGGACGGGGCACCAACTCCCACGTCTTATTATCAATAAGAGCATTATATTTATCAGTCATAGCAATTTTCCAATTCGGGTCGTTTAAGGTAGACACATGATTACGGGGCAAGGGGGATTTAGAGACATTAGAATGTAAATTAAAATGTCTTTTACGTGTAAAAATACACCGCTGACTACGAGTGACCGAGGAAGAATTGAGTGAATTTTGGAAATTTGCTGGGCTCGGGACGGATCGGCGGCGGAGGCCCACGGCCCGCCGACCCAACTCGACAAATCGGAGCAGAACCGGACCCGGTTCCGAATTGGGCCGGATCGACCCAATCGCTGGAACTGATCCAGTGACTGAAAATTGCGACAGAACAGTGGGGCCAGCGGGCAGTGGGCCCGCAGGAGGATTTTGGGTGCGGGACATGTCCAAAAAATGGTGAGTAATATACGGGGATTTACCATCATCCAAAAAATTATACGAACTAGGCTCGGGAGTATGAACTTTAGTAAATGGAAATTGGGTTTCATAAAAAATTACATGGCGATTAATGATGATTTTCTCGAAGGATAAATCAAAGCATTTTTAACCACGATGATTAGACGAATAACCCAAAAACACACACGGAGTAGACCGAACCTGATGTTTGTTAATTGTGGTGGATGGGAATAACGGATAACATAAGCACCCAAAAATCCGAAGATGAGAATAAGAAGAATTCTTATTATATAAAATTTGGAGGGGGGAAGAATGTGTCAGACCTTTGGAAGGAATTATGTTAAGGAGATATGTCGCCATTTGAAGAGCATGATGCCAAAAATATGGGGGTACGGAAGCATGAATTAAGAGAGTGCGGACAATGTTATTTATGGAACGAATTTTGCGTTCGGCTTTCCGATTTTGTGAAGATGTATGAGGACACGAAAAACGAAAATTGATCTCATTATTAGCACAGAATTTCCGAAATACCCTATTGTCATACTCTTTTCCATTATCACACTGAATATTTTTTATTTCTCTTTCGAATTGTGTTCTAATGAATGCTCTAAATTTTATGAAGACGGAAAACACTTGAGATTTATTTGCAATTGGAAACGTCTACAAAAATTTAGAATAATCATCCAAAAAAAGAACATAATACCGATGACCCAACGAACTTAGAACAGGAAACGTCCATAGGTCGCTATGAATAATATCAAATGGCATTGAAGTATGAGAATTTGAGTCTACAAATGGCAACTTAACAATTTTTCCTAACGAACAAGATTGACAAAGTGGAGTACGACTCGTACCCTTACAAGAAATAAAACTATTTTTATCTAAAACAAATAAAATAGAGGATCCCGGATGACCAATGCGAGCATGCCACAAGGAAGGAGGAATTGATTTATATTTATTTTCTTTCCTTTTTAGGACATGCAAACTTAGCTATTTAAATCTAAATAGCTTGAGGGAATAATCAAGCTGAGTTCCTCTCATTTTCTCTTCTGATTCACAGCTTTCAACATGGTCCCTGAAATTCAAATGTTGTGTTTTCCACTACTGTGTTTCTTTAGGTTTCAACCTGTGTAACTAAGGGTCATGTACATAAGCTGCCTATGTAGACGACTCAAGTATTAGCTTGTATGTATTTTCCTGTTCATTTCTATTTATGTAATTTGCTTCTAGACATCATTGAGTATGAATGCAAGTATCATACATCATCACATACCCTAGTACACAACTAATGCTTTATCCACAAGCTAGAGATTCAGATTTCAGAGCAAAAAAAGATCCACAATCCACCACAAATATGTTTGTCAATCAACGTCACCTATGGCTATGAACAAGGTTCATTAGAGCTTTGATCTCATATATGATTCTCATGTGAACCTTTATGCTTCCACAATCCATATATCAATTCAATTTTTTTGAGGAAAGTAACAGTAATCCATATATCAATTCAAATTATCTTGATAGGATAATAACTTTACTAACACCATTAAAAAGTCATTTATCTTAAGAATACAAGGCAGGCTTGGTTTATATTAATCCAGCATTGAATTATTCTCGATTACAGCGGCATATCATACAAAAGGTGGAACCTTTCCATACTTCTTTGGTGCTTTTTTTAAAAATTTTGTGGGAAAGGACTGTTTAAGATAATGCTTTGCTGGTTGAAATCTAGAAGGATAGTAGGAAGGACCATCATTAACGAACACACTAGGTCCGAACTGTTGCAGATTGAAAAGAAAATATATGTTAAAGCAAACTTTAGAGAGAGTAGAAGTCTCTTAATTTTTTGTTCCACTCCAATTAATCTATAATCCTAGATTATGAATTAGAACTTTTTTCATTTTTTATCTAATGCAAATAGGGAAGGGGAGCCTTGGTATGGTAAAGTTGTTGCCATGTGAGCAGGAGGTCACGGATTCAAGTCGTGGAAACAGTCTCTTGCAGAAATGCAAGGTAAGGCTGTGTACAATTGACCCTTGTGGTCCGGCTCTTCCCCGAACCCGCGCATAGCAGGAGCTTAGTGCATCGGGCTGCCCTTTTTATCTAATGCAAATAGGAGTCCTAGAGAAACAAATAAAATCTTAAATAATTACAGTAGAAATCTGCTAAAATAATCCCTTTTTCCTATAATTTTTCAGATTTCAAATCATACAACCTAAGGCAAATATATAACATATATAATGCTTACAGAGTAGAAGATGGCCAAATTTATAATTATAATTTTGCCACCAAACTTCATAAATAAAGCGTCAGATTAAAACTGTGGTGCATGACCCCGTTCTCAGCACAAATCTCTCATAATCAAGGATGGAAAAATAAAACATCATATATCAAGAGAAAGAACAAAAAAGAGAATCAGAAATTTAAGAGATAAAATGGCTGAAGTAAGACGAACAAAGCCAAAAGTTACTTAAAAGAGAGCCCAGACAATGAAGATGAACAGAAAAATGAAGAAGTGATCAGGACGGTAATTCACAGTGATCAAAACAAGGTAACGATTTTGCTCCCAACACAAGCAGAACAGTCAATTGCATTAAGGAAACACTGGATATTATCCCAGCACATTATTGAGAGGCACATGAGATGAAGGGAATTTAACCAAAAGGTTACAGTGTTTCAAATTATGAAACCCCTGATGCGCAACATCGAAACATCAAAAGCATGGAAATTATATCAATGAACAGTTTATCCTCGTGGCAGGTAAGCGGTAAGCCTGTTGATCATGAGCTGCATGCTTATCTTACTTATATAATAGTAACGGATATGTATGTGTGTGCTTTACAGGATTGGGTTGTGAGCAAGGGTGAGGGGATTGAGTGACAGGTGGGAGATAGAATAGAATAGGGTTTTTGGACTGATCCAGCGGTATGGAATTCTTCTAAGGATAAACTTGGGTAATAATCCAAATAGCAAGAGGGGTTGAGAAGGTAGTAGCAATTGGGAAGAAGTAAAAATAGAATTTCTGCAGTAATTCAGCGATCTCAGTTCCACATAACCCGATTCCAGAAGGATAATAAATGCAGATGGCAATACTAACTCTAAACCAGCTCCACGGCTGATAAGAAATAGAAAGGTCTAATTCACTTTTTTTAAATGATGATGAATCAAACAAACTAATGAAGGAAAATTGTAATCTCATCGAATGCAATCAAAAAGCCATAGAGCACCAACAGACATAGACACGTACTTAGGCACTAAATCACTAACATCTTGAAGACTTCTTAGATCAGGCACTTGATGGTTTTGCACAAATTTCCTGATCCTGCGAGACACTCCCACTGGCTGTAATCTGATCGAATAATGCCGAAGATCAATAAGCTTTGTTTCTCTGTCGTAATTAAGTAATACAATCCTTTGGCATGAAGACAGTTTGACCTGCAATGTGTAACAACTTTGCGTAAAAAGCTGGTCAAACAAACTGTGGATAGTATAGAAATTTATGTATGGTTCTCACTCACTGTATGTATGCCAATGGCAGGAAAAATGTTCTGGAATATAAGTGTAGCTACTTTTAGATGTTGTTCCCCTGTCCCAAAACCAGATAGCACAATCTCTGCAAGCATAATTCTGGAGCTCAGCTGATCAAGTAAAGAAAATAGATAATGCTAACATGAGACAACCTACTTTATAAAATACCAACATCCCATATCTTGATGGGATTGTGCTATTAGATGTATGATGTGCTTCTAGAAGTTAAGCAGATTGAGAAGGTTCTCATAGGTGCATGTACATGTCAGGAGGTGTGAAATAATCATGTAAGATTCAGCAGAAGAGACTACCAACGGTGGGGTTTTGAAAATTTCTGGAGGACATCTTGGGCGGAGTTGAGATTGAGCAATGTCAGCAGCCAACGAATATTCATGTATTTTGAACGTTAAAGTTGGACCATTCTTCATTCGGGCAACCCTCAAGTATGCTGCAGAGTCAGTTTTTGACAATATGAGGAAATGTGTGACCATCATATCACTAGCAAGCTTCACGAAATCTCTGAGATTATTTCGTTCCGTTTCCTGAAAGTTTTTTGCGGGAACATTATTTTGGTCAAAGATATGAAAAATGCAGACTCGGGATGTATTTTGTAATATGCAGAACCACACAGGTATAGATAAATATATAGCAGAAAATATATTCCTGTTTCTAGCTTATTTCAGAAGACAAAATCAGGCATTGCTGCAAAAAGCTACAGAGCACATTATTAGTCAAGGAAATAAAAAGAAGCCAGAAGTGCTGAAGAGATCTGTGCTGCCAATGAACGTACCATTTTAATTGGTCATTTCCGCTTTTCATTCAAATAGTAGGAGTTCAGCAGCCAGGTGAATAAAGGCATAATGAGTAGTCCACTAGTTAAATGGAAAAAGTTAATACATTGTACTAGTAACAAAGTACACGCCCTCCCCCTTTCCAGATTATACAAGCTCCTACTTACTCTCTCCACAATCTCCAAAGGAATTGAGGAGAAATCATCTCTTTGCAAGTCACAGATCACAGTGCAGAAAAAGATGTCTAACCCTTTCTCACTCTTTCCGCACATCAACTAATTTTAATTCCTTTTCCTTTTCTTTAAAATTGCAGCTGCAAGAATTAAACCATCCAATACTGCACGGACAAAGAAAATGACCTGCTCTGATGGTTTTGCTATCCAAATAACCTTATAGTGAAATTCCTTCCTCCCTTTCAAACAGACTTATAGAATGATTAGACTGAGAACACCTACTAGATTGCATTTACATTTCCATGATGTATATTGCAGCAACATACCTGTATTATTGTGATTTTCAACAATTTAAACTACTTCTTGACTTCAGGTTCCAAAAATAATTGCTTACATTCCTCCTGAACACCTAGCCACCATAATCAGTTTTTTCTTCCTTTTTTGTGGCTAAGTGAGATATTTCTTTCTTCCCCAGAACGTATTTCTCGTCTCGCTCCGTATTTGAGGCTTACATTTGTCAGTTTGCATCTTCACAGCTGGTTTATTGTTATTTTTGCGGAAGGTAGGAGCAGTTGTAGAAGCTTTTCACAGGGTTAATTTTCTCCGCTTACAGGGTTCTGTACTTCATAACATATTAGATGCTTTGTACTGTTTGTTTGCAAGGGTGGGCTTGGTGTATTCATACAATGTTAGCCCTATGGATCAAGTCCCAATTTATACTGAATATAGAAGAAGCTTGACAAATGTCCATAGCAAGAGGTCCTGATGATATTGGCAACTTTAGATAGTATAACAATGAGTAAGAAGACAGCACTAATATTTCTTTGATTCAATTCAAGACTGTCAAGCAAACACCAGATAAGCACCCGAATGCACGAATAAACTTACATACACTTTGAATTCTATTTTTAGGCTTTACCTTGAGCTTGAGAGCAGTATAAGGAAGCATCAATTTCCTCAAGTCCATTTGCAACTGTCTGAGAGGCCCAGGAAGCTTCCCCCTTGAAAACACGAAGCTCTTTGGGATCTTGTCTCCAGTAACATGGTCGACAGTTGGCTGCTTCTTCACAATTTGCTTGACAAATGGCTTCCTGTTTTTCTGGTTAAATGATATTCAAGAATTCAGCTCAACCACCAGCACATTAGTTGTCATGGAGCTTACAAAAATTCAGATAAAGAACCCATATCTTATTCATTGTTTATTTAATCATCCTCTTGTTTCAGTTCAAGAAAAAAGTCCAAAAAGTTAGGGTCTTGAGTAATTTTGTTTTCCTTAACTTCCACTAAAACCAAAAATGGATAAATAAAGTGTGACATTCTTCCATTCAGACGATGGGGAATCACATCAATAATCTATTCAGCTCAGGTGATTGAACCCCTTTTTAGTAGGAAAATTGATTGAAAGTCAAAACTAAAACCCAAAACTCTAATTCAATCATAGTTAATTAATCATCATTACTTGTTCTACACCAGCAGAAAAACAAAAATGAAGGATAAAGATCCATCGATAACAGGTATAGATATTATAAAAACATCAGCTATAAACTCAAAACTTCTATACAATCTATCATTGTTTTTTTTGTTTCAGGGAAGATGACGAACCAAAAGAATAAAGGGTCATCACAAATAATTGCTGCAGCTAAAGAAACCGAGAAGTTCTTCAATTTACACATAGTTTTTTCTATTTTTTAGACTTCTACTTAATGCACCATATCCTAAACTGCTCAACAAACCAAACATAGAATAAGCAATTATTTTAGACTTCTACTTAATGTGTGTAATCCAAGTTTGCTTTGAATCCTGCAGATTGCAAACTATCAGTTTTAGGGATTTCCAGAAATCCCCAAAATATTCGATTATGAAATCAATTTTTTTTCTGCTTGAATTCACGTTATAGAGCTATAAAAAGACAATGCTTTAGACAATGGAGGAGAAAAGGAACAAGTTACGTAAAACCCTAGCTTAAACCCCAACTAGTACACTCTTTTTTTCTTTTCTTTTTCTTTGCCAATTAGTAGAATTACTAGTTACTCCCTCCCAAAGTTGTGTGGTATTATTTGACTTGCCAGAAATATTTTAAAAAATATTATTCTCTCCGTCTCAGTTTATATGATATATTTTTATTTAGCACGTACTTTAAGAAATAAAAGAAGACTTTAAAATCTTATAGTCTAAAATAAGTCAAAGATATTTATTTAGTTATAAATCATTTCATTTTGCATAAAAGATAAAGTTTAAAGTTAAATTATTATCAGAAAATATGTCATTCTTTTTTGGACAGACTAAAAAGAAATGTGAGTCATTTGGGCCGAGGAAGTACTAGTACTATTGAATTTGTGACTGAATAAAGCTTAAATTTACGTGATTATAAATACTACGTATTTTATTGAGAGTAAAGTTAAAATTTCAAATTAATTTTAAAAAAAATAGCTATTACATTTTAAAACAGATTGTAAAAAAAAAAAATCACATAAATTGTGGTAGATAGAGCAACATAAAGAGAAGAAGTACTAGAATGTAAAATGGTGGATTGAGCTAAATTTGATCGATTCAAATGGATTAAGATGGATTTGGTTAGGATGGGTTAAATGAGTCATAATTCAACTAGCTCAACCTTTACAAAATTTTAGTTTTTGTATGTTTTCTTATAACTTGTTTAATCTAGTTTTTTATGTTATTACAGCTATATATAACGTATCAAATAAAATAAAGTTTATGATGATCAATATGAGTGACATATTTAGTCCAAACTAGTCCAACTTGATGGATTGAATTGAGAGGATCAAAATGAACTGAGATAATAAATGTGCGGGTCATTAACCTGTCCAAACTTGAACAAATTGGGCATTCTATATTTTTATGGGCTAATTTTATTACCCGTAATTGACATAATAAATCCCACGATAAATGAGTATTTCCGAATTTGCTAATGTTATGCCAAATTTATTTTTTAAATTCCCATACAATACTTATTTCGTAACAAATCTCTTATATGAAGAACCACTTTATATGTAGTTAACCAAAGGTGTTGGACTAACAAGCTATTTCACCTTTTTTAAAATGGTACTTATCCTCAATCATGATTAGATTATTCCAGTACTAAGAAATAACATGTCTCCCCTACTGGTTTTGACTTTGTCGAAGGTATTCCAAGAAATGCAGGCATTTGAATTGTTATAAAAAAAAATGCTAATGCAGATTGAGTGCTTTGGTTACTATGTTAACCACCAACGTGGAGGAAGTCCTAACTCTTTACAAGGGCTAAAATCAATTGATAAACATAATTTGGCTAAACTTGGTAATGAGAGTATTCTAATTTTTATTTCAAAAAAAAAAAAAAAGGTACTCGTACTATGCTTTTACTCGAATGATTTAATAATAACATATAATTTGGCAAAACTCTAATATCAGTTTATTTTACAAGTTCATGTCAAATCATCACTTAAGTAATAATTCACATTTATCTAGGATTGTATCATCAGTTCACATCATTTTTACATGTCAATCCAATGGATTACATTTGTCCAAAGCTAATTCATCACTCTCCCATTATCAAACTTGTTGCGTCATCTTATCAAAAGATTTGTTGTCCTAATATTTGTATGACATTTCTTAATATTTATTTAATTATGAAAATTTCTCATTAAATATCATTTCTTGTTTTTCCCGTAGTAGTAAATATATAAATTGCATCCGGAACGATATTCGAAATATCAACTTCACACTCTAATTAATTAAGCGATCTATTACATCTCTAACTATCTAAAAAGTGTATTTGTTTTACCTCTAAAAGCCGATGTGGCATAAATATAAAATTAACTAAAATAAAAGCGTGTTTTAATTAAAATTAATTCATTTTTTCCTTCTTCTTTTTTTTTGTAAATTTCAGAATTTTGTAATCCCTCACCCCCCACCCCTCCCTTTCTTCTTCGTAAGCATCATCATTCATCAGTAAGGTCTTCGGTCTTCCCCTCCCATCAGTAAGGCACTTCCACCAGTGCCGGAGCTCCGACGAGTGTGTGATGTGCGCGCACACGCTGATGCATATAATTTATATTTTTAAAGTTAATTTCTCATCTTATTTTTTTCTTTTTCTCATTTTTCCTTTTCGTTTTCATCCTTTTCTACCATCATCGTTACTGTTGGCAAACTAAACCCAGAAGCCAATTTTTTCCCCTTTTCACTAGATCTCAAGTTTTTTCCTTATCCATTCAATACTTTTTATGGAATATCTTTCAAAATATACATTATTTCTTTATCATGCTCTTATAATCAGTTTTATCTTATTTTAAATTTTTATCGGACGATGAGGTCGGCCGGCGAATTCTTTTGTCAATGGGATTTTTCAATTGCTTTTTGTTTCAAAAAATGGTGGCAGTCATGGTTTCAGGACGATATTTGCGGTGGTGTCCGATAATGAGTTGAAGTGATGGTCGGAGTAGATAAGAAATGAGGAGCTAGTTGTTGATAATTTTTTCGGTGGCTGGTGTGAGTTTTTCGCCGGAGAAACTTGCCTGTGTTTTACAAGAAAAGAAAAAAAATCACTGTATTTCACTAAAAAAAATTAGTTTAAGTTATAATGTTAATTAATTATAAAGTGTCCAACTATAAAATGACACCTAAATTATCTTTATCTTAAAAATAAAAATCTTACATATTTACTATTGTTTTATTTATTAAGAATTAAAATTTAGAAGATATTTGATGTAGCGTTGACGTGACGGTAAATACGTAATACATTTCTCTTATGCCATTGATTATATAGGGATAATAAGTTATCCGATTAATTGAAGTGTAAAGTCTATATTTCGATTTAGTTCATAATGTAATTTATGTATTTTGACTTTTCTTTATGAAGCTTGTAGGTTGTTAATGAAGGGTCCATCTCAATCAGAAGATTACATATTCAAATGGTGGGAGCTGAAGTATTTAAACCCCAATATGAGTTTCTGGCCGAGAAATTTAAAAAATATAATGCAGGTTTCTGAACTATATATGATAAGTATAATACTTACTACTAACTATATTATAGAATGTTAACTTTTTTAACTACTACTTAATAGTAAGCTATAGTGATTATTCCTTACAAAACAAATTAGTTTTATATTCTTTTAGAATAAATTTTTCTTTTTTCACATAAAAGATTGAGAAGTTCATTTTCTTATTCAAATTTGTGGCCATAAGAAACTATTTCCCCGTGATTTTAAATCTATATCATTAATCACATTTGAAGGGAATAGAAAAATAAAAACAAAATGAAATAAACTCGAATGTCAATTCTGTTTTCGAATGTCGAAAATTTTGTCGTTCGACATTAGTAACAACACTTTAGCAAAACAGAAAATTTTGAATAGTAAATGCAGCGGAAATTTAAAGAACACAGAGGTTTTAAACTTTCATAAGTTATATATATAATATAACTTATGATGGTCAATGACCAAATGTATTGTGTGTATATATATATACATATATATTATATACAAATATACAAATTCATTTCTTTACAGATTTACAAGATAAAATGGAAAGGAATTAAAAGTTGAAGTCGCAGATGACTTCTGCCTGAAAATCTAACTAAGCAGACATAAACAAACTCTCATTACAATCGCTCCATACAAAACTAATATAGAATCTAAACAACAATTGTAATGTTGGAAAAAATGTTGTCAACACACTCAGGCAACACTGGTGATCCAGATTTCTGAGATGAAATCCCAAAAGCTCTTTTGGTATTTTTACTTTCTGGTTCTGGATGTCGATACTCTGTAGTAATCTCTCTATTTATAGCAGAAAGTCTTCCTTGAATTGTTCATCGATCGGTTGTGGAAGTTGAGGGAAAGGTGGATTGCTGGTGGGATTGGTTGGAGAAGATCATGGAGTAATAATCTCAACAGCTTTGGCTTAATCCTCACGATAAGCAACATCTTTTGACTTAGTCCTCACTCGTTTTTTACCAGCTCCTTTTTACCTTACCATGTTATTTTTACCTCATGGTAATATTTACACAAATATTACTGCATCGCATGAAGTAAGGCAAAATCTATTCAGAAAATGTTGGTCCGAATGTTGTGCAACATTTGTCCCAACATACTTACACATTCATATCAATACTTTAGGAGATATGTTGGGTCAAATGTCACAACATCAACTCCAACATTAACAACATTCATGACTCTAGATGGAAGAATATGAAGGTTGAGTATTATGGTAGAATGTTAATAGGTAGTAGAACATTGTCTAGTTTTCCTTATCAACATTATTATTATTACTCTTTTATTATCTTATTCTTTGATTTTTATTACTAGCTATTTTTATTTTTCTTGGTTACCGTATTATTTGTTATTGCTACTTATCTCTTCTCCATTATTTTTAGCATGACTTCATCGCTACTGTATTTTCTTTTCAGTTTCCATACTTATTTTAACCTGTCTTACTTGAGCCAAGGGTCTATCGAAAACAACATTTTTTATCTTCACAAGATAGGAGTAAAATATGTGAATACACACTATCCTTTCTAAACTCTACTTGTGGAATTATATTGGATGTGTTGTTATATTACCATACATTGATGAAATACTGTTTTCATGATACATAATTACATATACACAGAGACACACTCTATTACCCAAATGGAGAAATCAGATATTTAATTGGGACAAAAGAGATCATTCAACTTTTACTTGCAGATCGAGGTCAAAGTAGTGGAGTACCATTTTCAGCTTTCTTCTTCTTCCCCCTTCTGCACACAAAGATTTTTAAGAATTTTCTAACTCATATATACAGCTATGTTTTAAAAAAACATTATTTACCTCTCTGCAAAGAGTATTCATTCCTTTCCTGTTCCAAAGATTTGGAGTTGTGTTTAGAAAGAAAAAGAATGGAGATCATCATCAAACGGAAAAGGGGACGACCGAGGAAGAATCCATTGGTTGTCTCAGAAGACCAACGAAACCTCGCCCTCATCCGAACTACTTGTTATCAATCTGTATTCCAAAAAATCAGTAAACAATAATAATTGAAAAATGAACAAAATCAGTGTTGGAAAAATAAAAATATTTTTTAGAATATAATCGAGCTCACTTAGTTCAAAGTGTGTCCTTAAGGAAATTATTCCCCTCACGGTACTCGAGGTTGATGGAATATCCCCTCCCAGGATAGAACGATTATCTTACCAGAATAGTAGTACTCCAAATTCAGGTAGCGGCGAATCACTCAACAAAAAGATATCACACAGAATTTGTTTATGCAGAAGAAGAAGAAGTTTTTGTTGTTCAGAAAATTCGTAAGTAAAATTCTGAGGAATTAAACGAATTTATAGCCATGGAAGTACTGTTTCTGAAGGTTTGCAACCTTTCTGAACAGCCACTGAAAACTGGTGGGAAATTTAAATATGAAAAGAAACCGGGTCGCGGGTCAGACACGCGGATCCGGCTGGGTCGCGGGTCAGGGTCACTAACGGGTAGGATTGGATAAGTTAATTAATTTAATTAAATAATAATTAATTAAATAATTAAAAATTAAAGAAAATTTGGTCCAAAAAGATTATCAATCAATCAGATCATTTGACCAAATCCAAATCCAAATCCAAATCCAAATCCGAAGCCGAAGCCGAAACCGAGCCGAGCGAGCGACGACGACGGCGCGAGGGGTCCTTGCCCCCTCAACCCTTTTACTGACAAGAAGGAGTAATTCTACTTATAAGTAGAAGAACTTTTCTTTCCACTACCGATGTGGGACAAATGCTTATTTTTATAAAGCAAGAGGGAACTCCCACTTTTCTTTCCACTACCGATGTGGGACAACTCCCACTTTTCTTTCCAATCATTCTCATTCACCAATATCAATACCCAACAATCCCCCACATGAATGTGAATGGCTATAATATAAAAGAATGCGCGTACAAGTGTGATATACAAGCGAGAATTGACTGCATCTGGATAAGTAGGTTTTCCTTTGAACTTTCCGTAGTGAACTTATATCGGATATACTCGATCAATCAGTAGATTTGATATCTTTGAACCGTCGAACTTTGTTGTATACCTAGACAACATAAGTCACGCAATCAACCCTCAACCGTTTATGGTTCTCACGGTTGTGTTCGTTTCAGCCATGAACACCTCCTGGTTTCATGAGTGTGTAGAGAATGGGCCTTTACTGTCATTCCCCTTTAAAGCGGCTTACACTTAACACTCACATAGGTGATTTCTAAACATGTGGTCCTATAGCCACATTATCTGGTCATACACTGCTAGATTTAGATAATCATTAAAGAACCTTAATGCTTGATTAACTCATTAACAAGCCATAAGGTTTTATCCTTATTTCTGAACATTGTCTTCATCCGAGAATGGGTTGAGTTATTTGACAATGTTGAACCGTCAGTCACAACTTTGTTTGATCTCCTTGAACCTAGCTCTTGGGATCTCCAGTCTGCTAGGTAGAGTTACCGCCATGATGACTTGTCCTCGGCCTTAACCCCATTCCCATTGATGATCTACTAACTCACTCTCTAGATAAGCCTTTTGTAAGCGGATCCGCCGCGTTATCTCTTGACTTTACATAGTCAATCGTGATAACGCCACTAGAGAGGAGTTGTCTAACGGTATTGTGTCTTCGTCGTATGTGACGAGATTTTCCGTTGTACATTACGCTCCCTGCCCTACCTATTGTTGCTTGACTGTCACAATGTATACATATAGGAGCCAAAGGTTTGGGCCAGAATGGAATATCTTCTAAGAAATTCCGGAGCCATTCAGCTTCTTCACCGGCCTTGTCTAAAGCTATAAATTCAGATTCCATTGTAGAGCGGGCGATGCATGTCTGTTTTGATGATTTCCAAGACACTGATCCACCCCCAATTGTGAAAACATAACCACTCGTGGATTTAACTTCAGATGATCCGGTGATCCAATTTGCATCACTATATCCTTCGATCACTGCGGGATATTTGTTATAATGCAAAGCATAGTCTTGGGTGTGTTTTAAATACCCCAAGACTCGTTTCATTGCCATCCAATGAGTTTGATTGGGATTACTCGTGAATCAACTCAGCTTGCTTATAGCACATGCTATATCTGGTCGTGTACAATTCATAATATACATCAAACTTCCCAAAACCCGTGCATAGTCCAATTGTGAGTCACTTTCATCTTTATTCTTTTGAAGTGCAAAACTTACATCAATTGGAGTCTTTGCAACATTAAAATTTAAATACTTAAACTTCTCAAGTACTCTTTCAATATAATGAGACTGCGATAATGCTAGACATTGTGGAGTTTTATGAATTCTGATACCTAAGATCAAATCAGCAACTCCTAAGTCCTTCATATCAAATTTTCTAGCCGGCATACGCTTCGTAGCATTTACATCGGTAATATCTCTACTCATTATCAACATGTCATCAACATATAAACAAACAATGACTTCATGATTTGGAGTATTTTTAATGTAAACACATTTGTCACACTCATTAATCTTAAATCCATTTGCCAACATTGTTTGGTCAAATTTCGCATGTCATTGTTTGGGTGCTTGTTTAAGTCCATAAAGTGACTTAACAAGTTTGCACACTTTCCTTTCTTTACCAGGAACCACAAAACCCTCAGGTTGTTCCATGTAAATTTCTTCCTCCAATTCTCCATTTAAGAAAGCTGTCTTGACATCCATTTGATGGATTTCAAGACCATATACGGCCGCCAGTGCCACTAACACCCGAATAGATGTTATTCTTGTTACCGGCGAGTATGTGTCAAAGTAATCAAGGCCTTCTTTTTGTCTATAACCTTTGACCACAAGTCTTGCCTTATATTTGTCAATAGTGCCATCAACTTTCATTTTCCTTTTAAAAATCCATTTTGATCCTAAAGGTTTATTTCCAGGAGGAAGATCAACCAATTCCCATGTATGATTGTTCAAAATTGATTCAATCTCACTATTGACTGCCTCTTTCCAAAATGCTGAATCAGAAGAAGACATCGCTGCTTTAAATGTTTGAGGCTCATTTTCAAGCAAGAATGTCACAAAATCTAGTCCAAAGGAAGTAGATGTCCTTTGACGTTTGCTACGCCTTGCATCCTCTTTACTTGGTGTATTTTCCTTTGGTTCTTCCCGCGGTCGTTTAGATCTTTCACTTGACGACTCACATTCAGTTTTATACGGATAAATGTTTTCAAAGAATTCAGCATTATCTGATTCAATTACCGTGTTAACATGAATTTCAGGATTGTCCGATTTGTGAACCAAAAACCGACAAGCTTTGCTGTTTGTAGCATAGCCAATAAAAACAAAATCCACAATTTTTGATCCGATTTTTACCCTTTTGGGCAAAGGAATTTGGACCTTTGCTAAGCACCCCCACACTTTGAAATATTTCAAGTTGGGTTTTCTTCCTTTCCATAGTTTATATGGAATAGATTGTGTTTTGCTGTGGGGCACCCTGTTGAGTATTCGGTTAGCTGTAAGGATAGCTTCCCCCCACAAGCTTTGCGGTAAACCGGAACTTATTAGTAAGGCATTCATCATTTCCTTTAATGTTCGGTTTTTCCTTTCCGCAATTCCATTTGATTGTGGTGTGTAAGGGGCAGTAGTTTGATGAATAATTCCATATTCTAAACATATCTCTGCAAAAGGAGATTCGTACTCTCCACCCCTATCACTTCTAATCATTTTTATCTTTTTATTCAATTGATTTTCCACTTCGTTTTTGTATTGCTTAAATGCATCAATTGCTTCATCCTTACTATTAAGCAAATACACATAACAATATCGAGTGCAATCGTCAATAAAAGTTATAAAATACTTTTTCCCACCGCGAGATGGTATTGACTTCATATCATATATATCTGTGTGAATTAAGTCTAAAGGATTTGAATTCCTATCAATAGACTTATATGGATGTTTAACAAACTTAGATTCAACACAGATTTCACCGGTGCCGATCAGCCGCAGACAGCCTGAGTTCTTCAAGCTATTCCTTTCTGATCCGAGCTCTCAACTTGTACTTTCTCTTCATCACTACACATTCTTATTTGTTTGTCCACATTTTTGTGTGTGTGTGTTTACTCATGGAATGTGAGTGCATTTTTCTTACGTTAAAAATAGAGGCGTAAGTAATGTTTTTCTATCATTAGGTAAATTTTGTTGGATATGTAAAGCAGTACGGGAAGTAAATAAATATTACAAGTGTTCGAAAGGGTAAACGAATTGACAATATTTTGAACTGCCGCAAAGTTGTTGAGTCTTGAATCTTGATAATCTGAAATCAAGAAACACTAAATCTGGATTGTTACAACGGTGTGCTGAGTCGAGTGATGACACTCTGTCTTTAAGACAAGATTGTCCCGTATATATGCTTTTACGTTAACGGGCAATAGTCTCCCAAGATAAAACAACACTTTAATCAACACTACAAAGCAAATAGGTTGATTCTGACGAAGAAAACAAACACAAATCGACTTGCTGAAGAAATGGAAAAGGAAGGAAGAGTTTCTGTTTTTTCTCCCAACGTTACTGCTCACGTTTTGGACTGTATTTTACTCTTCTGTTTGTATCTGTGTATATATTTCTGTCTTGTTTTTCTGTATCTGTGTATAACACAATTGAGCCAAAAGGCATCAATATATAGCATAAGGGAATCTTCTCAACTGCCAAGACATGGTTGTTAATGGCCATTGAAAGAGGGAATTAAACAGCCAAGTAATGGCATGTTTATGGCCATTGAAGGAGGGTGTAATTCAGCCAAGTAATGGCTGGTTAATGCACAATAACGTCCCAAAAATCAACTCCAACGGTAGGCAGAAACTTTCTGTCTTCCGTCGTTCCTAAATTCAACATTCCAGAAACTCTAGGGACCAAATTATAAATAATAAATAATTTGGGGTCCAAAGAGATAATACCAGAAGAAGCCCAAGACCCAAGACCCTTACCCGAGCCCGGACGGGCGGCGGCGCGCGTGTGGGCTTAGCCTTGAACCCAAGCACATCTAGGTCCTCCCTCCTTTAAACACATGGAATACCCCTTGGGGTCCCAAACCCTTAGCCAATTTAGAGACTTATAAAGAGAGCAATTCTTCATTTTCCCACCGATGTGGTAGATTTGTCCCACACCATATTTCCATGCCTCAAACACCTTACTTCGTGGACCAATATCTCTTTCATTTCTCAACGAAATTTGACGATTCCTGGCCCTACGGTCATCTACTCATTTAGTAGATTATGCACGTGTGAAGAGACAAAGACTCCAACATGTGGAACCCTAGTGTTTAATTCATTAAATATGGGAGGACGCACCTCCCCACCAAAGGCAAATTTCCAACAAATTTTTACCTAGATAACATTTCATGTTGTAAAGACTATCCTTGGAATGACCTTAGAGCGTAAACTTCTTCTCGTATACTAACAATATGTGTATCATAAACTCATTTTCCTTTTATCTGTGTGTTCCTGGTGTGTGTGTGAGAGTTGTTAAGGTTAACGCATTTGCAAATTGCACGTACATATGCAAAAATCGTCTATTTCTTTTTACTTTTCTTTTGAATAAAGGCCTGATTTAAGATGTTTCTTCTTCTTTTTGCTTTGGCAACAATATACATAGTGTTTGGATCTGCTAATTTATATTTGAACTTTAATCTCAACAATTTTAATTAGAGAGTCAGGATTCTCGAAATTTAAATTTGATGTTTGTAAAAAGAAACTGTTGGAACTTGTATGGAATTAAGAAGAAATAAAGTGATCAACGGACAGAAAATTCGAATCAAAGGTTGCAACTTTTCACAACAATTACAACATTTGGTATGAATTGTTGGAACTGTTCATATGCTACTCCATATAAAGAAGGTTGATCACTTGGTTGAAGAAGATATACACAACAAGACAGAAAACTACAATCAATCATTTTTTTCACAATAAATGATTTAAGATTGTGGTTTCTACTTCTTCTTCTTCAAAACAAGTTTCTAAAGAACACATATAGTAAATTTGCCAGAAGTGAAGTTCTTGTGCTAGAACTCTCACTTAGATAGTTGTATCCTCTAGACAGACGTCCGTAAAACTGCAGCACAAGTGGGGGCGAATTTTTGTCTTAGGACACTGCATCAAGCAGGCCTCTATCGACACCAAGTTAGTATGTGTTTTCAATTTGTTGAATTCATTGTTGTTGATTTCAAGTTATTTTGAGTTATTATTATATTATTGTGCTCAATTCATTTCATCATTGATGATACTAGATTGACACTAACAATCTAAGACAAAAAAATTACTATTCAAAAAAAAAATTGATTTTTTTCCTGATTTGTTGAGGTTGCAAAATTTTTCAGAGAATTCAATTTCCTGATTTACAAATATGGATCAATCTAGATCGTCAATGGTGAAAAACCATGTTGAGAAGCCTGAGAAATTCAAAGGTTCTGATTTCAAACGCTGGCAACAGAAGATGTTCTACTTAACAACTCTTCACGTGCAAACGTATTGATTGCTGAGGCTCCTATGGCTTTGCCAGAAGGAGAAGGGGAGAATACTTCGACTAATGCGGAGAAGGCTGAAATGCTGAAAGACATTCAAACTTGGGAAAGTCAGGAGTTTCTTTGCAGAAACTATATTCTCAATGCCTTGGATGATTCTATCTACGACATCTACTCCACGTTCAGAACGGCACGGGAGTTGTGGCAATCGTTGGAGAACAAGTACAAAACTAAGGTTGCTTGTTCCAAGAAGTTCGTCATCGGAAAGTTTCTGAACTTTAAGATGAGTGATGCCAAGGCAGTTGTCAAGCAAGTGGAGGAACACCAAATCATTGTTCATGAGTTAGAGGTTGAAGGTATGGGCCTTAACCCGAATTTCCTTCTTGGTGCTATTATTGAGAAATTACCTCCCTCATGGAAGGATTTTAAGATTTATCTTAAGCATCTAACCGAGGAAATGAACTTTGAGCAATTGGTTCTGAAAATTCGAGTTGAAGAGGATAACCTGAAGAATGAAAAGGCAGATGTTGTTTCATTGGAGCCTAATGCCAACATGGTTGAAGGCCATGCTTCTAAGGCCAAGTTTCATAAAGGCAAGGGCAAATTTAATGGTGCCAAGCCATCTTTTGCAACCGGGAGGAATGCATTCGCCCCACAAAGGACCAATGCATTCAAGAAACCACAACCAGGACTGTGTTGGGTATGTGGCAAACCTGGACACAGAGCAAAAGATTATCGCCTTCGCAAGAATCAAGGTGGTGGGGTTGGAGGTTCGAGTAATGTCAACCAATCCAACCGGGCTAAAACTAAAAACCAATTAATTGGGGTTGTGGCGGGTCAAGCAAATCTGGTTACAAATTCAACCGATTGGTGGATGGACACGGGTGCTACAATGCACGTATGTTCTTAAAAGGATATGTTTTCATCCTACTAGGCCATCAATGATGGAGAACCATTGTTCGTAGGGAATGCTGCTTCTGTGAAAGTGGAAGGGAAAGGGAAGGTGACTTTACAACTCACTTCCGGGAATGATCTTGTGCTCACTAATGTGTTGCACGTACCTGAAATTTGTAAGAATTTGATTTCTGGGCATGTTCTTAGTAACAAGGACTTCAAAATTGTATTTGAATCTGACAAATTTGTACTTACCAAGGGTGGGTTGTATGTAGGGAAGTGTTACCTCAGTGAGGGACTCTTCAAACTATCTATTGTACCTACTAAGGCAATTACCATTATTAATGAAAATGCAGGCACTAGCACTGCTTCTATGTATATGATTGTTCCCCTTCTTTAAGGCATTCACGATTAGGCCATGTTAATTATTGCTCTTTACAAAGAATGGTGAAATTAGGCATATTGCCAAATTGCTCTATGAACAAAATGACTAAGTGTGGAGTTTGCATAGAATCAAAATATGCAAGTCATCCTCATAAATCTGTAGTGAAATCAAATAAAGTGCTTGGTTTAATTCATAGTGATTTATGTGATTATCAAGCAACCTCATCTCGTGGAGGAAAGAATTACTATATATCATTCATAGATGATTGCAGTAAATTTTGTTATGTATACTTAATACATACCAAAGATGAGGCTTTGAACATGTTTAAAACATATAAAGCGAAGTGGAAAACCAACTTGACAAAAGAATTAAGATTCTAAGGTCCGACCAGAGGTGGTGAATATCAATCAAATGAGTTCAAAGAATTCTGTTCTACTCATGGTATAGTTCATCAAACCACTGCGCCATATACTCCAAAACAAAATGGAGTTGTCGAACGTAAAAATAGAACATTGAAGAACATGATGAATTCAATGTTGATTAGTTCGGGTGCACCCCTTAGTCTATGGGGTGAGGCGTTAATTACTGCAAATATGATATTGAACAAAATTCCTCAAAAGAAAAATGACCAATCTCCCTATGAGTTATGCAGAGGAAGATCGCCTACTTTCAAACGGATGAAAGTGTGGGGTTGCCTAGCGAAAGTTCAAGTTCCCTTACCAAAGATAACTAAACTTGGACCAAAAAACGGTGGATTGCATATATATTGGTCATGCCACTAATAGTGCAGCATATAAGTTTTTGGTGTATCATTCCGATGTTGAAGGTATTCACAAAAACACACTTATGGAATCTGCTGAAGCATAATATTTTGAGGATATTTTTCCTTACAAAGACAAGGATAAAAGTGTTCCTATCATAAGAAAAGAACACTGCCTCAAGATGAGTCAAACCAAAACACTAATAATGATGAAATTCTTACTTCATCTGTTCAAGAAAAAATCTCTGAACCACGGAGGAGTAAATGTGGGAAAATTTCCAAAGATTTTGGACCGGACTTCATGACATTTTCCGTTGAAGGAGAACCTCAAACATATAGGGCTGCTATGGAATCATCCGAAGCACCTTATTGGAAAGAGGCTATTCAAAGTGAGGTAGAATCCATTGTGCAAAATAATACATAGATATTGGTTGATCTCCCTCCGGGACAAAAACCACTAGGCCATAAATGGATTTTCAAACGGAAATTAAGGCCTGATGGTACTATAGAAAAATACAAAGCTCGTATAGTAGCCAAAGGGTTTCGACAAAAATACGGTGTAGATTTATTTGATACCTACTCACCAGTAACGAGAATTACGTCTATAAGAATGTTAATTGCTATAGCGGCGATTCACAATTTGGAAATACACCAAATGGATGTGAAGACCGCATTCTTAAATGGTGAATTAGATGAAGAACTTTACATGGAACAACCCGAAGGGTTTGTTGTTAAAGGTCAAGAACGAAAGGTTTGTAAATTGATTAAGTCTTTATACGGACTTAAACAAGCTCCAAAGCAATGGCATGAAAAGTTTGATAATACGTTATTATCAAATGGTTTTCAAATAAATGAATGTGATAAATGTGTCTACATTAAACAATGTAAAGATGCATGTGTCATTATATGCTTATATGTTGATGATATGCTAATTATGGGAACGGATAAAGATGTAATTAACCAAACTAAGAAGATGTTGTATGCCGCTTTTGATATGAAAGATATGGGAATAGCGGATGTCATTCTTGGTATTAGAATTCAAAAGAATTCTGATGGTTACATCTTAACACAATCCCATTATGTTGAAAAGGTCCTCAGAAAATTTGGACACTATGATGATCGATCGGTTGTTACACCATTTGATCTCGCTAGTCACCTTAAGAAGAATGAAGGTGAAAGTGTGTCTCAATTGGAGTATACACAAGGTCTTGGAAGTTTGATGTACATAATGAATTGTACGAGACCTGATTTAGCATATACAGTGAGTCGACTAAGTCGATACTCACATAATCCTGGAAAGGATCATTGGTTTGCACTAAGACGAGCACTCTGATATCTACAACATACAATGAACTATGGATTGCATTATACAAAATATCCTCCTGTGTTAGAAGGATATTGTGATGCTAATTGGATGTCCAACCAGTCGGAAAGTAAGTCCACAAGTGGTTATGTATTTATACTTGGTGGAGCGTCGGTATCTTGGAAATCATCAAAGCAAACGGTAAATACGCGATCAACTATGGAAGCAGAGTTTGTAGCCTTAGACAAAGCTGTCGAAGAGGCAGAATGGCTCAGAAACTTCCTAGAAGGTATTACGTTGTGGACAAAGTCTGTGACAGCCATTTGCATACATTGTGATAGTATGACTGCCCTGACGAGGGCAAAGAATCAGATATACAATGGCAAGTCGAGATATATAAGGCGACGTCATAATACAATACGAAGCTTGCTAAAGAATGGAATCATTTCCATTGATTATGTGAGATCAAAGGACAATATAGCGGATCATTTGACAAAAGGCCTTAACAGAGAGCAAGTCGTATTTACATCGAGGGGAATGGGCTTAAAGCCAACACAATGAGTCGTTAACTGGCGGAAACCTAACCTATTATAATTTGAGATCCCATGGTTTAGGTTAAATAGGAAAACTAGTTGGGGAAGACTCAAGGAGAATAAAACACACATATGCTCATTCCTATGGTATACTAAGTGTGTTAATCCGTTGATGTTTTAAGGGCTGAATCTTATTCTTAATAATACTAAAAGCCTATGGTGGGATAGTACATACTATTCTTGTTTGGTATTACCTATATGAAATTGATGTGGGGTCGCATCTGGGAGAACCGATATGGCTACGTTCTCTAGAAAATCTCACGAAGAAGGAGTTGTCACGATCGAAATGAACACAACCGTAAGAATTGAAATATTTTGATATGATCTGTGTGATACTTGTTGTCTTAATTTAGTACAAAACGTGAATAGTCCAAGACATTTCATCCACTATTTCACAAAGTAGATCCGATAGGTATTCACTACGAACGGTTCAAGTTCACCGGACACCTTTTCCGATGCATATCATATCGTGTTGTTCAGAAATAACGAAAAGTTCCTTATTATCTTATTTTCTATCCAAATGTGGGGTATTGTTGATGTTTGAATAGAAAATGTGGGGTATTGTTGGAACTTGTATGGAATTAAGAAGAAATAAAGTGATCAACGGACAGAAAATTCGAATCAAAGGTTGCAACTTTTCACAAATGTTGCAACTTTTCAGAACAATTACAACCTTTGGTATGAATGGTTGTAACTGTTCATATGCTACTCTATATAAAGAAGGTTGATCACTTGGTTGAAGAAGATATACACAACAAGACAGAAAAAACTACAATCAATCAATTTTTTCACAATTAATGATTTAAGATTGTGGCTTCTACTTCTTTTCTTCAAAACAAGTTTCTAAAGAACACATATAGTAAATTCGCCAGAAGTGAAGTTCTTGTGCTAGAACTCTCACTTAGATAGATGTATCCTCTAGACAGACGTCCGTAAAACTGCAGCACAAGTGGGGGCGAATTTTTGTCTTAGGACACTGCATCAAGCAGGCCTATATCGACACCAAGTTAGTATGTGTTTTCAATTTGTTGAATTCATTGTTGTTGATTTCAAGTTATTTTGAGTTATTATTATATTATTGTGCTCAATTCATTTCATCATTGATGATACTAGATTGACACTAACGGAAAGAACTTAAAGATATTTAGTCCTGAGCTCATTATACTTTTTAGAACTATATGTGCAAATTACATATTTATTGAAACATTAAAAAGGTCTAACACTATTTTGGTTTTTACAGAAATTACCAGAGAATTTCACTAGGGAATTTGGGGAGAGCATCAAAGAAAGAAGCACAGTTAAAGATTGTGTGGGCAAGTTTGGCATGTATCTGCGGAAAAGACTAAAGATGGAGTATTTTTCATTGGAAAAGAATGGGAAGATTTCATCAACTATCACTCTCTAAAAAATGGCTACTTCTTGATTTTGATATATGATGAAGGGGACTCTTCATTCACTGTCAAAGTATTCAGCACAAATGCTTGCAAGAAATCAGTACCTAACGGCTATAGTACAAATTAAAGGAAGAGACCGTTTGATATATAAGTATTAATTAGTTATTGTTGTAAACTTAAGACACTACTTTAATTTCTTTTTGAGTTTCAGTCATGAGTTGGATGAAAACTTTGGAAATGAGAGCTTGATACTTGATAGCCTTTTTGGTCAAGCTTTCACAAATTACTTATTTAATCAAAAGTGTTTTTCTGAAAAGTATATTTGAAGAGTAGCAATATGTATTTTACTATCAATTTAATTAGCATCTTCATTAATATCATATCAACAGTTAGTGCTTGACTAAGTAGGTGTTTGGACATGCGAGATGAAATCATCGTTTCGACATGCAATTTCATCTCATGAGATGAAATCTCAAATCATCAAAAAATGCATGATTTAGGATTCCAAATCATGATTTCAATTTTTTAAAATGTAAAAGTTGAATCACAAGTTTATATTTTGTAAAAAAAATCCATAAGTTGGTAGATATATTTACCAATCATATTTACCAACAATTTATATCAAATATCAAAAGATCTACAAGTTGGTAGTATATTTTCAACAAATTTACTCTTACCAACCATGTGTGAGTATTATATTAAAGAGTAGTTATACTACACCTCATGTTCAATTTTTCATTTTATTGAACTAAAGTTTGATCAATTGATATTGTATTTTTTTTTAGAAAGACCTTCTAGTAACGTATTAATTTTGTTATGAACTATGGCTTGCTCATTTGGTAAGATTGTATAAGAATTGATTTTTTTTTATAGTTTTCACAACTTGTGGAGTTTTTATGTCTATAAGAAAAAATACAATTAAGAAATCTAAATTGCATATCCAAACAAAACTTCAACTTTAAATCATCATGATTTCAAATTATGTCCAAACTGCTCCTAAGTTACAGAAATGCTTTTAGAGAAAAACTAATTTTATGTTAGAAAAATAATTTTTGCTATTAGTCAAAAGCACTGATGAATTTTATTAAAAGATCGGCCAAACTCAATTATCTATAATAAGCACTTTTAGCTTCCCAAAAAATTTGGCCAACCAGGCTATAGGTCTCTGTAAAAACAAAAAATGCTTAGTCTATTTAAGCTTGGTGTGCAAGATGACCTGATATACTTATATGCTAACAGACAAGCAATGGAATACTGGAATTGAGTGCAAGGCGATCCAACACCATTGTTATTAAAAAAGAAAGTGTAAAAAAGTAGCGATAGTTTGGAGACTAGAGAATCCAGATCTTTATACATTTAAAGCTTTGTTAGAAAAAATACGAAGTCCTTCCTAGTATCTTTGAAATTATACTTCCTGTTGTGTTTAATATCTTTCAGTTCCCATTAAATAACGTGGTAGGAGCAACGAGATCCTGACTTAAATTGATCAGGTACAACGTTAAAATTAGACATTGACTATTCACGCAAATAGAAAAATCAGATCTTTTGGACAAGAAAGAGATCCTTCAACTTTTTAAACCTTTCAGATGTCAAAGTTACCATTTTTAGCTTTCTTCTCCTTCCTCCTTCTGCATACAATGTAACAGAGAGCCACATCCAAAGAAAGGCCATCACTTCGAGATACAAGAATCTAAGAACCAAATAAAGGTATAATTTCCAAGTACCTTAATTTCTGACATAAAGCAAACAAAAGCACCATTGGCATGTACGTCTAACGTTTTGGACATGTCTTCTATATCACCATCATCTATATAAAGATAAAAGAAAAAGGGCATCTGCTGTAGTTGGTACTAATATTTAGTATAGTAACCCTCAGTGATGGTATTAATACATGACAAATGTCTAAAATAAAAAAAATCAGGCAACTTTGAGAAGAAAATATAAGGTTGAGGTGCGTGAGATTGTATATTTTGAGTTCAGTTCTATAAGGAAAAGAAGAATATTATACTTTGTATGCGCCACCATTGTTCTAACAAAAGTGAACACTAATTGAGATGAATGTTATGCTTTGTTCATGTTGCAATATGTTTCTATTGACACTTTCTTCTGCTGGTAAGACTTCTAACGACTTTTATATCCCATTTGATGCTAAATAGAAACTTAAGTTGACATTAAGAACCGGAAATGTAATTTAAAGTAAATTAAATCCAGCCCAATTTTTGTACGTCAGATAATAGTAATATCCACCAGAAAAAAGATTGATACCGAATCTCCCCCATAAAGCCTAATATACCTGTGATAATGATTGAAGCGTACAAACTCCATACAACAGTCGAGCTATATAATGTCAATAAATGTGGGTCTCTGTCCCTCTTTAAGGTCAAATTTACCAATTTCTTTAGCGGAGGATAATATTCAGTAACAAAACCATTCATGATGAAATTTGAACTGAGAACAATTTTCTGCATTGTATGTAAGCATCATAATCACCACCACCACCAAACATACACAAAAAAAAAAAAAAAAAAAAAAAACTGGAAAGAAGCAAAAAGTAACCATGATCACAATCTCAACTTAGTCTGTGGCATTAATGTAGGGTAAAGTGAGTAAACCATGGTTTTTGAAAGTTTTTTTTGTTACATCAAGGGGGAGGACAAAAGGCGCAAGGGCCTCGATGGAGTTTGTACCATCCACCTCAATTGTGGAAGGCTGAGAGTTCGTCAAGTGAGCTGACCCCAACCCCATACTGAATGACTTATGGCAAGTATCCCGGTGGCAGGTGCGAGTAGGGTAAATACTTACTTACACCTGGTGTTTATATCTCTAACTAAACAACTAATCTTAAGAATCAATATATATCAAAGTGAAAATGCATATCAATTAAACATGATTAAGTGTTAAAATGTATAGGCAAAACATGTCTTACATTCATTGCATGGTGTAAACACACTGCGGGAAAGTTTTTACCAGGGAATAATCCAATCATTCCACCCCACCACCACCAAAAAGAAAACAAAATGGAAAAAAAGGAGACAATGTTGTAAAGCTTAGGAAAGCATAGACTTGCATCTCTACAAAGAACGTTGTGGAGAAAAACAAATAATAAAAATGAAGAGTCATCATCTTTACATCTCATAAAAGGGAATCAAATCATCAATTTTACAGCAGTTCGGGAGCCGAAAGGAACAAGACATTTTTACACCTAGCCCAAACTCAGTACTGGTAAATGACAAAGGGCAAGGATCTTAAGTCCATACTCAGCCAAAAGATTACAACTCACATGTAGGATTGGATTTCTACCAGAAAGACACAAAAGCACTACATTGTTAAGGAGAGGAATGTCAAAATAATTTAAATCATTTACCATCAAGACTGCATTATCAAGGAGTTTGGTTCACGGCCATGTACCCTCAATCTATAGATGCACGTGTGTGGCTTTCCATGGTTGGATGTGAAATCAAATCTGATTGTGTCAATGACACTAGAGCCTGCAGACTCTAAAACATCAAAAGTCTGAGCATTGCTCTTGTCCAGATCATATATGAACTCCGTCAAAAGGAACATCTTCTCACTACTGGCTGCTAGATCAGCCTCTTTTTTATCATGAAGCCATCCTGATATCCTGCAGTTCTTTGGAGCACTGGACCTATCGTAAGCAATACTCTGTTCAAAAAATTTGGAGTTGTTAGTAACTTGGATACTTAAGAAGCATAACCACATAGAACCAGAAATCCTTTTTTTAATAACGGTGGTGTTCAAGCAATCTTACGCGCCAGCAATCATTCAAAATAAAGCAGGTTAATGATATAACTTGGTCAAAAAGTACACTATGTCATTAAGTGATGCAAATCCACTAGCATCGATGGAGTGCTAACCACCACAGGACTGGCAAACCGTGGGTAGACAAATCTAAACGTCATGGTCTTCCACAAATAATCAAAGGTAAAATGTGGGAAGAGGAGAAGCATCGACACAATACACTCAAGTCTTGCTGGCAAGAAGCAAGGCCATCTAAGTTATACTTTTGTTTCATACAAATAGAAAATGTTTTTTATGACTGAGAAATTCATATGGGACCAACCCTAGAACCAATAGCAGCCTTCAGAACTTGGGGATAATGGGCCCCCTCTCTACCCTTCTCCACTTAAATACCAAGCTTAGTTCGCATGGCGCAGGGCTCGAAATTGTAACCTAAATCACAAGTCCCTCAACCTTTCCCACAAGAACTAAGATATGGGGGCACAATTTGAAAATGTTTTATTGGAAAATGAGCTGTATGTCCAAGTAACAGCATGTGATCATATATACACTGTCTTTGCATATTCAATAAATAACATTCATTCAATTACTTAAGCACGAGTGTTCATTAAACACAAGTAACCAATAATGCTCACTTATCCAAAGTTCAGGTTATCCATATATGAGAATAGGATTGGCCAATTCATCAACAGAAAAGGTGCATCCAAAAACAAAAAGTAAAAACTAAATTAGGCTGACTAGGCAATTCAACAATAAGAAAGTAGAAAAGTTCAAGAAGGCATATTGAAACCTTTCAATATGTGCACCAAAAGGTAAAATGGACAATTAAACCGTTTGAGAAATGGGTAATAAAAAACTGCTTTAATGTAATTGCTAGTTTAAAGCCAAAAAGGCAGTCTGTAATCCATACGGTGATTTCTATAGTGATGCTACTGATCATTAGACAAGGAAGCAAGTCTAGAGAAACATTTGAACAAAATAGACTACCAAGTATCGTTTAAAAGGTAGAAACTGCCAGAAACAAGGTCCACTTTAAATAATGGAAGAGATCAAATGATGAGCTTCTAGGCAAGCAAAAGAAGAACAATGATGAACATAGAAATAAAAGTACACAGAAGAGAATAATTGGTCAGAGTGGTTTTAGTCCATTGTCTGGAGAGCAATCTAACCAGACAATTCTCAGCAATCAATAACCCTAATGTTCCTTAAGCTAGGATACCAGCAGAATCAGTCATGTGTCCGGACCAAGATTAGAGCAGGTATTTGGTTATGTTAGCAGATTAATCAAAGGTTACCATGGCTCTAGAAACTGAAAAAGATTCAGGCATTTAGAAGTAACACAAACAGACATAAAATTGCAAAGATAAACAGATAAATAAATATATGCACCTGTCACAAACTTAAGCAAACAACCATGTAGTTTGCCAGAATAAACACACTTGTGGATGCAAAAGGAATTGTTTATAGTTGTTCAGATGATAGTTATGGAGGAAAAAAATAGAGAAGGATCGGAATTTCATGTATGTATGTGAAGATAGAGGTGAAAGGCTAAGAGAGAGATGCAATGAAGGCAAATGAGGAATTAAAAGAGTAGAGAAAGATAAATAAGAACAACTTGATAATGCAAAAATGACTGATCAGTATGAATGCCACTCACTTGAGTTTTATCACTTAATCTTCAAATTAATTTTCCAGAAGACAATTGCCTAGTTTTGGGCCCAAGCTATCAGTTCTGGATCAGTCCAACCAGTTATCCATACTACCTCCCAATAGAAGCAATATATACAAGCATTATTGCAATGGATCTCCACAGAAGCTCCTCTATTACGATGCAAGGTATGCCAATTGTAGAAAATATCCCTCGATCATTAAGAACACAAATATGAGGTAGGACGGGTTTGCATCTTCTAGTTAAAGATTCTCACCCAAGAAAATAACCTAGTACCAAATAGAAGACTCAATCCGGCCTAGCCCAAGCATGCATTTCTAATTGAGTCCATACACTTAACTTATGCATTAATTGGTGTTATCGAAGGTGAAAAGCGCAAAAAAAGCTCTAAGGTCTGTTGGGGATTTAAGCGCAAATAAAGTGTTATGAAGAAAGGCACAAATGGAGAAAAAAATACAAATATGTATGTGTAGTCAAAGACTAATAATTATAAGCATGAATAACAAATTTGACAAAGAAACTGCAAAAGATTACGATAAAGTGAAATATCAATTGTTTAATGTCGCCTCTTCAGGATTACGGTCATTGGCAAGCAAAAGTATGTCTTAGAGCCTTAACGATGCCATTTAAGCACCCACTAAGTGAGGTGAAGCTCTTAACATGTTTTGTGCTACGCTTCAGGGCTTAAGTGCGCTTTAAGCACGCCTTTGACAACACTAGCATTAATTGGAGCCCTAGGTGAATTTGTGAAGCACACAAATCAGTAGGCAACCCTAGATGGAATATAATTTCATTCTGGTAAAATACTTTTAGTTGAACACATTTTTTATATGAAAGCTACTTGTGCTTCTTTTGAATTTTGATATTCTCAATCTATAGATAAATTCTGAAATGTTGCCTATACATAAAGGAGTTCAATTCGTGCTGACCCTCCTAGGCTCACACGAACCAATTTCAATCGAATCTAAATGTCAGGCTCAAACTCAATTGTGCTCATAATGGCTTAAGGCTCAGTCGTATCACATTCACGCACCTGGCCAAATATGAGATGTCATCACAATTTTTTATCATCGCATAATGAGTTAGTCCTCACATAAGCAGTCACATGTACTTGTGAAGCTCAAATAAATGCACCGTACTAAACAATCAGTGTCAGCGCTGTCACAAGCATAAAGAAAACATTATAGGATATTCATTTTTACTATCCAATAGAAGGTGTTACCTTTGCAACATGTTCCAAGGTGACAGCTTCAGGTATAATAGCTGTCTGGAGCCGAATCTGGACAAACCCGCTATCTCCTTTTAGGGGAAAACACTGACCAGGTTCTCCAAAGCTGGGTGTAAGCATCTTCTGAGCAACATTGCTAACCGCATTCCGGTTACTTAACAAACTAGAAACATAGCCACCACCAGACTTCGTAATAAATGTCTCTGAATGCTTCACTACACGAGCACCTCCCGATGCCAATGCATAATCCACCCTCCCTAATCCATCCGCAGCATGTTTCTCTATCTCTTTCTCCACTATCTCCCTTGCATATATCCGAAATTCATCCAAACTCTTATCATCAACTTCGCTGCTGCCTTTCATCTTCCTATATTCCTCCATTATACTTTCTAGCTCGTCCCTGGACACCCAATTTTTCTCTCTAAATTCACCCATCAACTTCTCCAAATTTTCACTTGTGCCACTCACTTCCTTCAACTTCAACTGCAATTCCTCCACTTTATCATCCACCTTTCCATTCAATTCATCCCTCACATTCCTAATCCCAGAATCCAACTTTTGATCAATTACATCAATTTGCACTTGCATCATTTTCGTAGTTTTCTTAACAAATGATTCCATTTCAGCGAATTTACCCTCGAAATCCCCCGAAATTACAGCGAGGTTATCATAATCATTCACCTCATATGAATTCGCAACAAATCTACGAACCATCTGAACTAAACCAAGTATTACAACAAGCAACAAGAAATTCTTAGTTAAGACACTAATCACAGTCAACCACCTCGGCTTAGGCGGCTTCGAGTGTTTCTTTAGTGCCGAGCCGGTAGCGCCGCGGCGTGTAGAGGAAGTAGGGACATTGGTGTTAGGCAAGGGTTTCTTCACCACTTGAATCGCGTCTCGGCCATCGCTTCTTATTGGATCGGCGGCGGCGGCAGCGGCGGCGGTGGCTAAGTTGGAGTCGGTTAAATCTAGGGCGGAGGGTTGCTTTTTTTCCACCGCTCGGCGACGGGTCGGACCCGATGATGGATTGGCTGTGATGGAAAATGTGGATGCTGACATTTGTGTGAAAAATTCTCAAGAAAAAACCCTAGAAATTGAGAGGGAATTTGGAGAGATATGGGAGAAGAAATATGGAGGGATTTGAAAACTTGAAAGTGGGAGTTAAAATTCGCGTGAACCGGTTCGATCCTGTTTGACTTAAAGGTTGGTTTTAACTTTTAAGTTCGAATTTTGAATACGGGTGAATAGTACTTCAATTGTTTAATGCTTTTTATATACTCAATCTAATACTAATTAGGGGTGGGCAAAAAAAACCTAACCGAATCAGGATTTAGTGATTCGGTTCGATTTTTTTATTTTGGATACGAATCGAACCGAAAAAACTGAATTAAATATATAATTATTCTTTTTTTAGGCTACTGCTATCTCTTGAATCATAACCATTGAAGTCAATCTATGAAGCTTTTATGAAAGTCGAATGCGGCATGAATTTGATTAACATATCACGGAAGCATTGACATAAAATATAGGGAGAGAAAGTAGTTGTAAATTGGTGAAACTTTAAATGGTCATAACTCTGCGCTCGGATGTCCGTTTTACCCGATTTTTTTTTTATTTTGTGTATTTTTTTTTAGACAGGACCGGCATTTTGGCGCATCCATTTTTTACGAAAACGTCTGTTTTCCCAATCAATTTGTGTTTTCCCCCAAATCAGTTTCTAATTTTCCTTTTTCTTTAGTAAACATCTCACGATACACAATAGATTTCAACGTTAAAATTTCATGGTAGTGTAGGTGTGAATGTCAATTTCAGTTTTGCAAATTTTTTTTTTTTAAATAAAAAATTCCTCTACCAGACCCAACCCATTAGAAAAAATTGATATAATCTGATACGTTCGGCGATATAAACCGAACATATCGGGTTTTTAAAAAAAATAAGTTGTATTCGATTTAAAAAAAAAAATTATTCGGTTCATATTTTTCAGATACAAAATCGAACCGAACCGATATACGCCCACCCCTAATACTAATATCATATTTGAAGTATAAAGGACCGCCGATGCACTAAGCCTATGTGCGAGATTAAGAGAAAAGCCGGACCACAAGAGTTTATTTTACGCAATCTAACTCTGGATTTATATTTCAAGTATAAATTAATAAATTCTCTTACAAAATCAAAGCTCTAAAAATAAAGATTTATGAGGTTCTTGTAATTTTGAATAAAATAAAATAAATTCTAAGTAATTTAGATTAATTAAATGTTTTCACAATTTTGCTTAAACATATTTCACAAATTAATTTAAATTAAGCAAATATGTGAAAATAATTAAGTTTTCGTATTTTATAATTACATAGTATAATTATACTTTTAATTACACTTAATTAGGCAATCACCGGATATATATTAATCAAATAAATATGTTAAAATGTATAATTACATTCAAATACTTCCTCTATCTCAAATTATTTATTGTGGATACTAAAAATAATTGTCTAAAATTGTTTGTCGTTTTAGAAGTTCTAAGGCAAAATTATCTAATTTTTCTCTATTTCACTCTTAGTAGAATTTTATCATTAATGAAGATGACACATAAAAATAGAGCAGACATTTAATGGTGAATATTATAACTTAGAAGGGTGAAGTAAAACAAAAAATACTTTTAATAATATTTTTTAAGGAGCGTATAAAAAAAAATGAGACGAAGGAGTATATGCGTAACCAACTCCTACAAATATCAATTAAGCTTATTGAAAGTATCAAGATTGCATTGGATCAACAAAATTGCTTAAGGTGTTTAAATCACTAAAAGATATTTACAGTGATATATTGATGTTCTCAAACTTAAATGAAAATATCGACCTCAAAACAAGTAAATAGTTGAGTTAGAAGTAGGGATGGCAGGTGGGTATAATTTTACGGATTTCGCACTGCACCCGTTTCAGTTGGGGCGGGTATGGGTATAACTTTGGCGGATATGGGTATAACTTTGGCGGGTAGTAGGGAGTATATGTATTGAAAATGTACCCGCCGCGGGTGGCGGGTATGTAGTGGATTTGCAGTTATCCCGCTTCCCACGCCCCGCATCCAGCAGCCCGCCTACCCACCCCATAAGCCCAGTAATAGTTGTAACAGTCCGTAAGCCCATAAGTCCAATGCCAATTGTCGCGCCCTATTTTTTCGACCCGCTTCGCGAGCAAAAGCGGAGCACGGCGTGTTCGGTGATTCCTGGGTAAAGAATTGAGGAGTCGCCACCTAATTATTTTTTATGGTGAATTAGGACACCTAAATATTTAAACTAATGCTACAATGTAAACTCCAATTTTAAGGTCTGCGAAACTATTTGAGATTCTAGGTAAGGGTTCTTTATTATCCTAAAGGGAAGGGGTTAGGCATCCTTTAGAATCCGCTAACTTGCGGTTATCCGATCAAACTCAGGTTAAATATTATACTAAGGAAAAATGCATGTTTAAAGTATGAAGTTAAAAAGATGTTTGCAAATAATTAATGAAAGAGATGCATTTTGTACATGTATGCATTTGTGACAATGAATAAGGAGAAAAGCACTTCATTTGTAATGCCAAAGGAGTAATTTTTTTGAAAATCATTTTTTGACGTAACTTCAGATCCGTATCCAAAAACGGTGAGCGTTTTGGTCATGGAGGGCTCAGACTTAAAATTTTAAAAAGAACATTCCAATCACGTCGTGGCTGCAAACATATGACTAAGTGGTTATTTTGATTGCCTCGCCTACTAAACGTGTTGGTCTCTCGGATGAAAAGAAAAGATCACTATAATCACATCGTGGCTACGAATATATAATTTATTGATTATTTTATTCACCTCGCCTACTAAACATGTTGATCTCGGATGAAATAAAAGGTTTAAGTCTCATCACTGCCCAGAAGTTATTTTTATTTAGAAAATGCATATTTGGCAATTGAATAAAAGAAGCAATTTTTTATGACAAAAAACCTTTCAAGGCTGCAAATCGGATAGAATGCAAACCTTATTTTTAAAGAAAGTGAATAATAGATTGCCAAATTATTTTTTGAAAGATATTAAAGCATGCATAACAAACCTAAAAAATATAGCAAAGTAACTAGAGGCTAAGTGTGGACCTTACGAGACAACCCTAAACAAATAAAGCTAGCGATGGTTTACAATTCAAACGAGCCTAAGAAATTAACTAATGGCAGTTAGATTATCCTATTCATTCATCTATTCGCGACCTAATTATTCTAAATATCCTAACAATCACACAAGCATTAAAATAATTATTACATGCCCAAGAATAGAAATAACAAAATTAAAGAATAATAATAAAAGAGGAAACTGGGGGAGGATGATGATGTCATCCCGCCCTATTTGTGTAGAAATTCCAAGGCCGGAGAATGCAATGAACATAGATGTGGTTCTTCATTTCAGACGAAGTCATGATGAGTCTCATAACGAGACTCTTCGTTACTCCCGATGCATTTCATGTAAAGAAAAGAAAAGAAAAGGATTAGTAGACGGAACGAAAATATAAACACATGAATATTCCTAATATATATATACACGAAATATACAACATTAAATGTACATAGGAATGAGTATTCATGGCCTTATATTCTACATATCCGACATTATTTTTTCAGATTTTGGCATATCAAAGTAGCCGAAGAAAGAATATATGTTAACACAACCAGTTCTAAATTTAAACAAGAATAAAAGAGGCAAGAAAGACCAATGTATAAATTATGTATACATACATAATAAATTCCGTTGGACTAATCTTAATTCTTAAAAAAACATGACATTCCTAAACTTAAACCAAACGCACATACTATTATATTAAACGTGGATAACATACTCCTTTTAAAATTGCACATATTAATCTAGAATATAACATGTAAATATCGTCATTTTAATCAATTAAAGTAAGCTCATTTTTTGATTTATTAGGCAGCCACCAAACTAACAACTTACACAACATACAATAATTTGAATATCAACAATCCGTTAGGTGTCCTAAGAGTATTTAATCAAGCCATAGCTCTTCCAAATACATATTAATCCGTATTGCATTTAATAATGAACCCAAGATACCTTACAAAAGCTAATGACAATAATTAGTTAACCAAAACATCGAGGCAATATCATCTATCACGTATCAACTCCAAATCAGAAATATCCCAACGACATAAATACAATTATATAAGCAAAATCATCTCATTATCATATTAATTAATCAAGACTACATTACTTAGCAAAATATCATACTAAATCAAGCATAAACAACACAATCAAATAAGCTTAAAGAAATATAGAAGAATTGGAATGAGTCTAACCTTTTTCGGGTAGCGAACCGAGGCGTGTTTTGAATAGTCGAATCCGCTAGGAAATGTTAGAATTCTGATTTGTTGTAGGTTTTTTTTTGAATCCTGATTTTTTCTGGAAATAGGACTCTGTTTTCTGAATTTCGGATGTTTGATCCGACCCGGCAGTGACCCGACCCGAATTTGACCAAAAAACAGTGAAAAATAGCTAAAAATCCAGATTCTTCAACACAAAAAAAAACAATAATTTCGACCTATTTTTCGGAATTTTAAGTTGAAGAACACATGCAAGAACAAAGAAATGTTCCTATAATTTCGGATCTTTTTAGTGAAGAGCAATACTAACAAAATCGAAAGGAAACCGAGACTTAAATCTAATTTCCAACCCGAAAAATTGAATTAGAAAAACTCCTAAAAAGAAACCATTTTTTTTATCCCAAAATCGAACCCCCTTTTTGTGTTCTTGGGACCCGAAAAAGAAACTCAAAAATCCTCCCTAAAACCTCCAAAAAAGCTCCGAAAAAACCTCCCCTCATTTGTGTGAACCAAAGGGGGTTTTTATAGGTGTCAAACCCCAACGTTCAACCCCCCTCATACCCCCCTAAAAACGAATTCAAATTTTAAAATAAAGGGGGACAAAATCTGATTTTTGGGGCGTGTTGGTGAGGTGATGGGTTTGGCGGGTGTCAGGGTAGGGTGCGGCGACGTGAGGGGGCAGGGGTGTAGGGGTGTAGGGTGGCGGCGTGGGGGGTAGGGTGGCGGCGTGGGGGTAGTGGGTAGGGTGGCGGCCGATTGGGGTTGTTAGGGTGTAGGGTTTTTTTGATTTTTTGTTTTGGGTTTTGGGGTTTAAAGGGGTAAGGGGAGTGGGTTGGGTCGACGGGTTGGGGTGTTCGGGTTGGGCCGTTCGGCCGGTTTGGTTTGGGCTGTTTTGATTGTGGGGGTTTTAAATGGGGGGATGGCCGATTGGGCCTTATGGTTTTTTTTTTTTTTGGGATTTTGTTTTGTTTTGGGTTAAGAGATTTAGGGATGGTTGGGCTTTGGGAGTTTTGGGTTGTGGGAATTGGGAATCCGAAAATGGGGTGGCCGATTGGGCTTGGGGAAATAAGGGAATGGTTTGTTGGGCTTTGGTTTGGAAGATTTGGGTAGGAATTGTTTTGTGGGTTTGGTGAATTTTGTTTGGGTAGAATTTGTATTGGGTTTGGGAAAATGAAATGGGTTAGAAATTGTTTTGGGTTTAAAAATATAAAGGGGGTTTAACATTAAAAATATTATTTTTGTTTTGTAAAAGATGTGAATTATTTAAAAATAACATAACGATGTGATAAAATATAATATTTGCGATACGCGTAATGCTTGAAAAAAATGGAAATGCGATGCCATTTTGCGAAAATAAATAACATATAATATTATGGATAAAACTATGATTATGATAAAAAAAAAATGTAAATGCCAGTAAAAAACGCGAGTAATAAATAATAATAATGAGAATGATAATATATATATATATATATATATATATATAGAGATTAAAATTGTTTTGAGGTGTTAGAAAAAAAATATTTAAAATTGCAAATAAAATCATAAAAGACGGGACAAAATTGGGTGTCAACACCAATAATAAATAAGTAGGCAAAACCCTACTCACTTACACTTAATCCTTACTCAAAGGTTGCATTAACTACCGACATGTGGACGACAAACTATAAAAAATGATATATGCCTGTCACCGCACATTTCGTTGATAATTCATGGAAACTCCAAAGCCGAATCATCAGGTACTTTTTCTTGTGTGATTATGCAAGTTTTTATATAGTAATATAAATCTGATAGGTCTGGTCTTCTGTGATTGTGTAATTATGCAAGTTTTTATTTCGAATTTCTTAATAGTAGTACTATAGCCTTATATTTTATGATGGGTTTTGTGTGTTCATATCAATCTAATAGGTTCTTGTATGTCTCGGCACCTCGTACAGCTGAGGTGCTTGTTGAGTCTTTAAAATAATGCATTCAATTTTGGAATCTTGATCTTAGATTGTCTTCTATAACGGTTGATAATTGCACTACAAATGATGCGATGATGAATTGTTGCGTGAGGAGTTTCCTTATGGTTCACTAATGTTGCATGAGTGTTTTCTTCATATGCGTTGTTGTGCATATATACTTAATTTGATTGTTCAAGATGGCTTATGTGCCGTGCTCAAAAAGGGTATTGAAAGAATTATGGAAAGTGTTGTCTTTTGGACTTCATCACATAAGAGAACTCAAAAAATTGAACAAGTAGCTAAGCAAGTTGTTCGTGATTATTCAAAATCTCTAATACTTGATTGTAAAACTCGATGGAATTCGACGTATGACATGCTTATAGTTGATATGAAGTTTAGGAAGGTGTTTGTTGTTTTAAGTGCTTGAGATAATTTGTACAAATATCCACCACTTAGTGAAGATTGAGTTAACGTTGTGAAAATATGTGAACTATTGAAAGTGTTTAATGATATTACACATCAATTTTCTGCCTCGACAGATCATACTGCCAATATTTATTTCCCTAGAATTTGTGAGATTAAAATCTTATTAACCAACTAGTTGTCATCACCTACCATTTATATAGGAAAAATGGTCGAGGTAATGCTAGAGAAATCAATAAGTATTAGTTAGATGTTAATGGTCTTATGAACGTGACAACTATACTTGATCCTAAGTTCAGGATGACTCTCATTCGGTTTTACTTTGCTAAATTTTATGATGCGCTTGAAGTTGATGTAGAGGTAAAAATGATTTATGATTTTCTAAAGGAATTGGTGGATGAGTATGGGTACAAAAATGGTAATAATCCAGCTAGTAGTAGCCACGTGTCTTCAACTGATGTTACAAGCAGCATGGGAATGTGGTACATGCAAGAGTTTGCACAATTTGTGTCACAAGACAATAGTAAAGTTGGACTAAAATCTGATTTGGAGAAGTACTTGGAAGCTGAAACTGTACCACTTGTGGATGATTTCGATATTCTTAATTGATGGAAAACAAATGGAAATAATTATCCCGTTCTCCAACAAATAGCAAGGGATTTATTGAGCATTCCAGTTTCTACCGTCCTATCGGAACCCGCATTTAGCAGTAGTGGACGTGTACTTGATCCTTATTGTAGTCGACTTCTTCCGAAAATGGTGGAGGCATTGATATGTGCTCAAAACTGCATTTGGGCGGATATTAAAGGTAACATTAATTTGATTAAATTATTTATGTTGTATTAAATTAAAGTTAGACTCTAATTACTTTGAGTATACACTATGCAGGTGGTGGTGATGTCAAAGAGATGGAAATATGTGATCTTGAGGAATATGATACTCAAGTCCTCTGTTGAATAATGAATTACGTGAAATATCATTGTTCACTGGGGTCCTTGGAGAGCAATGGTTGGGTTTATTCAGCACATTGTTCTTTCAAGATGTTCTTAAATGAAGGAGCATGTATTACTTTAAGTATTTATGGAGACATTAATTTTTTTATGTAGTTTGTCGTGTTTATATAATATACTAATTTAATTTATAAGACTATTTTGTTTTGGGTTTGATAACTATTTTGTATTGATCACAAATGAATTGATTACAAAATATGGCTGACGGGTACATGCAGGTGACGTATATCCAATTGGGTGGTGAAACGGGTGTAGATTTAGGAATATACCACCTAGGCGGGTATGGATGTTGAAATTGTTGGAAATTTGCCTTTGGCGGGAGTTGCGACCGACCAACTTTAACGGCTTAAACACTAGTGTAACGTATGTTGGAGAATCCGGTTCTTCACACATGCATGATCTACTAAGTACGTAGATAACCGTAAGGCCAAGAATCGTCAAATTTCATTGAGAAATGAAAGAGATATTGGTCCAAGAAGTAAGGTGTTTGAAGCATGAAAAGTGTGGTATTGTGTGTAATTCTCCCTCATCGGTATAGGAAGAAAGAAGTGTTGTGTATATAAGATTCGAAATTGGTTTGGGGTTTGGGACCACCACACGCGCGCCGCCGCCGCCCGTCCCGTCCCGTCCGGTTCCGGTTCCGGTTCCGAGTTCCGGGTTCCGGGTTCACGGGTTCACGGGTTCACGGTCACGGTCACGGTCACGGTCACGGGTCACGGGCCACGGGCCACGGGCCACGGGCCACGGGTCACGGGTCACGGGCTGTGGGCTGTGGGCTGTGGGTCTTCTGATATTATCTTTTTGGGCCAGAATTCTTTCAGATGTGCAGTTTGGTCCCTGAAGTTTCAAGATGTACAGTTTGGTCCCCGAAGTTTCCAAAAAATCGAAATTTCGACGGTCAAAAACAGAAATGCCAAGCACTCAATTCAGCCATTTATTTTGGCTGAATTACTCCTCCTATAATGGCCAAAACAGTTGGTCTTTCTCCCATTTATGTTGGTGACTTTACTACCTCCATAATGGCCATTATTTGGCTATTATGGAGGCGATTTTCGAGCGATGAAACAGCCCCTCCCTCTCCTATATAAACACCCCATTACACCATTGTTGAGCACAAAGACATATGCACGAAAATACGAAATAGATGCGAAAAAAAAGGTGCACGAAAATACACAACCGAAATAGTTTTCTTCCTACAACTTCCAAGCATCATTTCGTTACTCAATATTCTTCACGGTAGCTCTTGAGTTTCCTTTGCTCAAGGGTTCCATTGCTGTTTTATCTTGGGAGACAAATTGTCCAGACGTATAAAGGATACATACGGGGCAATATTGTCGAAGGACAGAGTGCTACACTCGACTCGGAAAAAAACCAATTTATATTTTTCCGTCTTCTATAAAACTGGAATTTCCGCTTTTTACTTGTGTAACTATTGTAATTTTCAGATTCCATGTTGAATTATTGAATCTCTGTTTATCCTTTTGAATACTTGTAATAGTTATATACTTCCCGTACTGCTTTATAAAGTACCATAGAGCAAATCTCCCAACATCTTAAGACAATATTTGTATAGTATTACTATTAGTGTTCGAAAGATGTCGGTCAAAAGTTGTGTGACCAAATCTGGATATGGCAATGGTTTTCTGGTAGAAGAGAGTGATGATGATGAACGTGTTCATGGTGTCACCGCTACCAAGACTGGTGGAAACAAGCGCTCTCGGGAGCCTGAGGATGTCAACTGGGACAAGAGGAGAAGAGTGAAGATGTTATTCTATCTTGTAGCAGAAGGCCTATATCTGTCCCAGACAAAGGATCCGAATAATGGTGAGAAGGAAATGGACACTCAGTCTGATGAAGTGACTGAAGTGAGCCAGAATCCGAAATTGGGATAAGTATTTTTCTTACTTGTCAAGAATAAGGATTAAATGATAAGTATTTTTCTTACTTGTCAAGAATAAGGATTAAATAATAAGTATTTTTCTTACTTGTCAAGAATAAAGATTAAATTATGTCTGATTAAAAATGGATTAAAGTAAGGAGGAATATGAAAATAATTTATATTCCTTACGCTTTAACAAATCAGAAGTTTAATCTCATCTTCTTTCTCGTTTAAAGATTGGATTTGGTAAACGACTTAAAAAGATCCGTTCTTTTAAGTGTAATAATTAAAAGTGTGTAAAGTATGTCGCACATACAATGGAGAAGGATCCACTAACTGTGCGAAAACTCTTACCACTCTTAAGTAAGCGCCAAGAATTATCTTGGGCACCAATCATAACGGAAGAAGACTAAAAGCTAAAGACGTTGAGCCTGTCATACTATTTGGCAGAAGATCCTTCATAGGATGATATTGGACACTCAGTCATAAAAAGCCTCCGGGCGACTGGAGTGGTCCAAAATTCCTTTGATATGTTGATATTGGACACTCAGTCATATAAATCCTCCGGGCGACTGGAGTGGTGCCAGAATTCATTTCATAGGAAAAGTAATGGACACCTACTAAGGTGGGCCAGAGTTTCCAGGTCCTAAATGATCTGAAGGCCTAAATAAAGGCAGTAAAGAAATTGGACACTCAGTCTGCCAAATCAACTAGAGTGGACCCGAGTATCGAGATCACATATGATCCGGTTACGCCCTAACCACGGGCAAAAGGTTGTTCATGTGAAGCAACGCCACCTCTAAAATCAAAGGGGCTGGAGAGGTTGTCCTCAATAGAACTTCAAGGAATGAGATCACTCTAAAAGAGGTGATACATGTTCCTAACTTGGTTAAAGGACGTTGTTGGTCAAATCTGATTTGAGACTAGCCCAACAGGTCTGTAATAAACTAAGAATGGTACAGTATGTCTGTAGCCAAATGAATGATATATTTGTAATCCGTGCGTCTATGCCATCATAGATTATGACACGTTAAATAGCAAGTCAATCAAAAGCTAACGATGTTGAGATTGTTGCCTTCTTCGACATAAACCCTCAAAATAAATGTGAGGTAGATGAAGAGGCAAAATCACCTTTCCAAATTCCGTCAAGGGAATAGCGAAAGAAGCACTGCTCCTTTAGAACTTAGTCACACCTACTTGGGTGATTTGAAGTTTATACAAAATAGAGGGGGGAGACAAGTACGTTGTGATCTTCATTGATGATGGTACAACGTATGGAATCCTTTGTTTATTAAAAAGCAAAGATGAAGCTGTTGAAGCATACAAAGCAGAAGTTGAAAATCAACTAAGCCTACGGATTGAGAAATTCGTAGTGATAGAGGGGGAGAATGTGAAGCATCGTTCATTAAACGAATGCTCATTTCTCACCTCAGTCTAACGGTGTTAGCCAAATGCGAAGTCGTACGCCCAAATTATGTGGGGTAGCTTGGTAAAAGATGGGCTACCGAAACAGGTCAAGTTCGACCTAAGACTGTAGATTGCATATCCACTGGATCTGCAAATAACAGTAGTGTTGATCGCCTCTTGGCGTCAAAGAATGTTGAATTCATTGAAGATAACTTTCCTTGAAATAGGAAAAAGGAGTAATTGCTCAAGGTTAACAAGAACCCGCGAGGGCTCGATCGTCCGGAACTAGACGTTCCGTATCTTCATGACTCGAAAGTTGCTTTGTCTATCCGGAACTTAATATTCCGGATCTGCAGAACTCGGGGATTCTAGATGTTGAACCAAGACGGAGCAAAGAGGGGACAAAGACTTGTTCCAGTCCTTCTAGCTTGTATGGTTGAGAACGAACCATGGACAATTGACAAAGAATTGTCATCTCCAAAAGCACTTGCTTTGGAAAGAAGCTAAAGAGAGAAATAGATTCCATCATATGGAACCATACGTGTGTAATGGTTGATCTTCCTCCGGAAAAGAATCTTTGGGTTGTAAAAAGTGCTCCCCGTGAGTAGTTTCACATCCAGGGCCATTGTAGTCTTACGGGGCATGGGTGTTGAAACAACCTTCCCTACCGGAGAGTTGGAAGAAGAGGATCGAATTGGTTTGTTTGAACTGTTGGGCTTCCTTCGAACTTTCATTTTGGTCCCCGAAATGTTAACATTTTGGTCCCGAAAGTCTCGTATAAAACAAAAACAATGAATCGATCACGAAACATTGACTCGAAGTTAGAAAGCCAACAGTTGGAAAACCAACGGTCGAGAGTGAAAATCATATTGAAACAAAGTCTCGATATGAAAGATATGTGTATCACGGATGACTTCTTAGGAATTGGATTTCTAAGACATCTAACGGATCGGTCAATAGTTGACAGTCTCGTTGAAGCCACCAATGGATATGAATCATAGAACCGATTGGAATCATGGTGCACCCATAGACAAGGAGCGATATGCACAGTCACGTGTAGTTCAATGTATTGTACACACTACAACCGACCCGGTATCGTCCTACAAACGATCGATTGAACTAAGGTTCACCGATGATCTTAATACATGATCAATAGAAGGCGTTAAGTCGGATATGACGATATCCGAATTATTCGCTTATCTACGGATTATTGTATTCGGATGTCCAGCGGTTCGGGAGAACACAAGATGCAAACGGACATCGGATCTGAAGAATACCAAAGCCACAAGTAAATGTGTATGGTGGTTCTTGGAAAATCCTCTAAGCAAACTTGCATCGGCCGATTCATAATGGAATCGGAGTTAATCGCTTTATACAAAGCATGAAAGAAGTTGAGTAACTTCACGGCTCCTTAGAGGACGTCCCTTATTGGGAGAAACCCGTGCCTTCAGCAGTTATACACTGTGGCTAGCCGGTCGGCTTTAGGAAGGACACAGATGACGGCGTCTGGACATATCTGTCAGGATCTGTCCGAGACATAAGACCGTATGGCAGTTGATCATCACGGGTGTCACTTCCTTATTTACTAACTAAGGGACTACCCGGAGATCAAGTTTTCTGCCTGTCTAGGGGAATGGGCTTAAAACCCAAAATATACGAACCAATACAAATGGAAACCCAACCTTACGAACCCAGGAGATCCCGGTAATTTGGTTCAATGGGAAAACCGAGTTGTAAAGGTTCGGTTGATCGCTTCGGTCGAAGCATGAGCACTTCGGATAGTGATTTCGAAAAGAAACACCAAATCCAAAGCCGTTCCCGCGATAGACGTTAAGTGCTATCTGCGGTATGGGTAAAGGTTAAGTTTTCAAAACTCGTAATGATCCTCAACGGTTGAGGTTAGGTCTTTGGGAAACTTTTAATGGTTCCTAACACTTGTGAAGTGGGGTATAGCAGGATACCTTGTAGGAGACCACCTATTTAAGTGCGAGGACGGGCCGCCTCAAATTGAACGCACTTAAGAATCCAAGACGTTGTCCATGGCCAAAACGGACAAAACATTACGAAGAAGAGAGTAAGGGAATTTGTTGTGTTGGTACCGTTGTCTTGGCTTACACTAAACACCGACGGTTCAAGACATCACGTTCACCGCGCGAGAAGTAAGTCCGATGGTATTCAACTATGGAAGGTTCAAAGCCGAGGCTACCTCTCCTTATGCAACATCGGTCCGCCGAAATATTCTTTGAAATGAAAAGACACCATGTGAGTGCGCCAAAATCTCTTTCAAGAGGGGATTGTTGGAAATTTGCCTTTGGCGGGAGTTGCGACCGACCAACTTTAACGGCTTAAACACTAGTGTAACGTATGTTGGAGAATCCGGTTCTTCACACATGCATGATCTACTAAGTACGTAGATAACCGTAAGGCCAAGAATCGTCAAATTTCATTGAGAAATGAAAGAGATATTGGTTCAAGAAGTAAGGTGTTTGAAGCATGAAAAGTGTAGTATTGTGTGTAATTCTCCCTCATCGGTATAGGAAGAAAGAAGTGTTGTGTATATAAGATTCAAAATTGGTTTGGGGTTTGGGACCCCAAGGGGTATCCCATGTGTTTAAAGGAGGGAGGACCTAGATGTGCTTCGGTTCGAGGAAAGACCACACGCGCGCCGCCGCCGCCCGCCCGTCCCGTCCGGTCCAGTTCCGGTTCCGGGTTCCGGGTTCTCGGGTTCTCGGGTTCACGGGTTCACGGGTCACGGGTCACGGGTCACGGGTCACGGGCTGTGGGCTGTGGGCTGTGGGTCTTCTGATATTATCTTTTTGGGCCAGAAAACTTTGCCAGAAGTACAGTTTGATCCCAGAAGTTTCAGATATACAGTTTGGACCGCCGCCGCCCGCCCGTCCCGTCCGGTCCGGTTCCGGTTCCGAGTTCCGGGTTCACGGGTTCACGGGTTCACGGGTCACGGGCCACGGGCCACGGGCCACGGGTCACGGGTCACGGGCTGTGGGCTGTGGGTCTTCTGATATTATCTTTTTGGGCCAGAATTCTTTCAGATGTGCAGTTTGGTCCCTGAAGTTTCAAGATGTACAGTTTGGTCCCCGAAGTTTCCAAAAAATCGAAATTTCGACGGTCAAAAACAGAAATGCCAAGCACTCAATTCAGCCATTTATTTTGGCTGAATTACTCCTCCTATAATGGCCAAAACAGTTGGTCTTTCTCCCATTTATGTTGGTGACTTTACTACCTCCATAATGGCCATTATTTGGCTATTATGGAGGCGATTTTCAGCGAAAAATGCCCCTCCCTCTCCTAAATAAACACCCCATTACACCATTGTTGAGCACAAAGACATATGCACGAAAATACGAGAAATAGATGCGAAAAAACGATTGCACGAAAATACACAACCGAAATAGTTTTCTTCCTACAACTTCCAAGCATCATTTCGTTACTCAATATTCTTCACGGTAGCTCTTGAGTTTCCTTTGCTCAAGGGTTCCATTGTTTTTATCTTGGGAGACAAATTGTCCAGGACGTATAAAGGATACATACGGGGCAATATTGTCTTAAGGACAGAGTGCTACACTCGACTCAGCAAAAACCAATTTATATTTTTCCGTCTTCTATAAAACTGAAATTTCCAGTTTTTACTTGTGTAACTATTGTAATTTTCAGATTCCATGTTGAATTATTGAATCTCTGTTTATCCTTTTGAATACTTGTAATAGTTATATACTTCCCGTACTGCTTTATAAAGTACCACAGAGCAAATTTCCCAACAGAAATTGTACCCGCTATGACAGATATAAAATTTTATGACGGGTACAAGTGCGGGGGAGGGGGTACCCGCACCCGACTAGCCCAATTGCCATCCCTAGTTAGAAGTTATAACTTAGAAGACGCAAAAGTGATACAACAACAACAACAACATACCCAGTGAAATTCTACAATGTGGGGTATGAGGAGGTTATAGTGTACACATAACTTACCTCTACCTTGATAGGTAGAGATGTTGTTTCCGAGAGACCCTCGGCTCAAGACAAAGTACAAGCTCAAGCAAAATAAGACACATAAAGTGCGTAAGTCATGACAACACATTCTGAAAAAGAAAGAAGCAATAGATAATGCAAGTAAATAAGACAAATAAAATACACATAACCACATAAATTAAATGATAATGGATTATAAGACAATATGATAGGCTAAGCGAGCCTACAAATAATAATTTATATATTTGATATTTTAGAATATAAAATTTGCTACGAATTATTCTTTTGATATCGATCTCGCGATCGCGCACAGCACGTGTAGGTATACTAATTTTTTTAAGGAGCGTGTAGAAAATAAAAACACAAATAATTTGAGACGGAGTACATGCGTAGCCAATTCCTACAAATGTCGAGCCCTAAGTTGCGTGACACTCCTTTCTTCAACACCCGCCGCCATTTTCCTCTGCTCCCAAAACTTTGTTCCGTCGAAAACCCGACCCGTAAGTCCCCTTTCTCCAATCGATTATTAACATTAATCTCCCATTTGCGAGGCAGAAAGAATTAAAATCCATTGATATTCAGCTAAATTCTTTATCCTGACTCTTGAACTATTGTTTCTCTTTACAATTACGACTCTTTATTTTTTTGCAGAGATTTGGGTGAGTGTTTATAATGGACAGTAGCAGTAGCAAAACATCAGTTCAGCAGCTCACGGCTGAGGCGGCTGCACAGCTACAGGAAGGCATCGGGTTGGTGCTATCTAGATGGACTGCCCTTCAGATGGCTATCGAGAATGAGTGGGGTGGCCGAGGCACTCGTGAAAAATCCAATCAGCTCAATGTTGACATTTTTTCCGCTTTCACACAATCCAAAGGTACTTCCAATGATTAACTCATTCCGTTTTAATTTAAGTACTATTTGTTTTAGTTTGACTAGGCACTAAGTTCAAGAATGTACTATTAAGTGGGCGTTTTGACATAAAAATGTGAAATATGAAAAAGAAAAAAAAGGTAATATTTGGGAAAAAGTTGAAAAATGGTATTTGGAAATTGGAGTTGCTTTTGGACATGAATACAACTGGGACAGATGTTGAATTTTTGTGAGTGATTTCGAGTGAAAATTGTGAAAACACATATTTGGAGTTTTTTGAATTCCGTAATGGAAAATTGTAACATTCCTATGTCTAAACATGATTTTGGAATACTATTCCGGCAAAAAAAGTGAAAATTATCCACGGCTAAACAGGCCCTAATAATACCCTTTGAGCCTTGTGGTATTAAACATGATTAAAATGGAGACGCTGAAAATTAAAGTAATTATAAAAGAAGGCATTTTTAAAAGGAAATTAACAGAAATTGAAAAGGAGTAGTAGCATATGAACGCCATTTGCAGCTGCTAATATATCTTTGTTTCCTCCCTTCTATTATTTGATGAAGCTATTTGCTTTCATTTATTATTTTTATGGGTTCCTCCTTGGTTTCTTATGCAGAACAAGTATACATGGATGATATAGAAGAAATATTAGATGAGTTCATGATATCTCTAAATACTGAAGTCAATGATGGCAGCCTTGAGGAGGTACAGTGCCAACTCTCTTGTCAGTGTAATTTGTATTATCTTTGTTGGCTGTTAGCGTGACTTAAAATATTAGTAGGAATGATTTCTTGTAGACAGTGAAATTAAGCGGAACATTTTTTTTATACATATAGTTGTTTTCAACTATATCTCCATTCAATATCTGTTATACCTGACAAAAAAATACATCTAGTTGTTTTCATGAATAATATGGCTTCCTGTGTTTGAACTTGGATATTTCATCTTTTTGTTTAGTTTAATTATAAATTATTTGGGGTGGGAAGTTTGAACAATGAAAGAGAAGGAATGTATTGGAGTTCTGCCTATCCTTGTTGAGTATTGTAATCCTTTGAAAAAGTATGTGCTCATTCATTGAGAAACTTTGGATTACCAGAGTATCCTTTGAAAAAGTATGTGCTCATTCATTAAGAAACTTTGGATTACCAGAGTTTTACTTTGTAGGTTAGAAGATTGAGGCTCTCTCTCTCTCTCTCTTAAAAAAAAGGAGACGAGAAAAGATTGAAGCCTTAAAAATGTAGGATGGTCCCTCCCTCCTCAAGTGGCTTTATATGGTTCAATTCCTCATAACGAGCAATCTGTAGATATTGAAGTAATCGTTCAAGCAAACAAAGTTCCAAATGATGCTTGTGGCTATCAGTGATTTCTTGGTGCTGAACATTGTCGCTTTTAGAATCTTGGTTATGACGGACAGGTGATGTTAGAAGGGCCAAGATCTTTTTGTTCCAAATCAATTATGCCTCTATCTGCTCTGCTCTATTCAGACCTAAATCTTCAAATGTTAGCTTGCTTAGAGATTTTTTTGTTCCGATGATCATGCATTTCTGTAAGGTTCTAGAGTCAAATCTGATGTATGCTTCCATCACAAGTAATAATTGTGATCTCTATCAGGTAGCAGAAAAATTGATGTATATGCATGAAGAGTGTCTGGAAGAGAATTTCAATTCAATCAAAGTGCTAAGAGAAACAAATGTTGGGAGGAGACCTGCTTCTTATGTCAGACAAGTAAGCATCCTTTTTTATAGTCTGTATATTTTATTCTGTCTGTGATTGGTAGAAAAAATTCTCTGCTGATGGTCTACCTATTCGCTGTGTCCTATCATTTTCGATAAGGTTCAATGTGTCCTATCATATGCATAACAAATAGTAATAAGGAATAACTAGTATGTTGAATGAGCTATATATGTAGAAGTAATATAGGCCTTAATTCATATTCATTACAAATGAACTTTGGGCATATCAGGTATTTGTCAAAAGTTAACTGTATGAGATGAAGGTAATTGTGGGTTGTGCACTTGTTTTGCTTGTTCTTAGGAAATAGGAACTTGAGAGGAATATAAAATATGCAAGGATGTGCATGTTACCTAACATGGTAGTATATCAATCAATCAACTACTCTTCGATCCCAAATTAGTTAGGGTTCACTATATGAATTCTATCTGATAGTCCGGTAATTTTTTTTTAAATTTAAACCAACAGTAGGAAATGCTGAATATGTACAGTGCAGAAGAGGCAAAAACTCAACTCCGTATCTAATTCCAGTAAGGAGCTGAGAAACTCTAACAGTGTCTCTACATCATATACATCAGCCTTTTGCACCACAAATATAGCAAATCCAAACATTTATATTTCAGTTAAGGACAGTCTCCTTTTCCTGTCGGAGTATCTTTGGTTTCTTTCACCAAACACCAGCCACCAAATCTCTCTGGCAGTTCTGTAGTTGTTCTTGGCATACACTATTTCACCTCAAACAAATTCCAAATCAAGTCCCACAGCTGGTCGGTAATCTTGCAATGAATGAGAACTGATTCATATCTGTGCATACAAGTAACATTATTTAGTGTTACTTCTTGCAACTTAGTAAGTTCCCTGCTTTTTTCAGAGGAAATATAGGAGGATTTTTACTCTATGTTGGAGAAGGTACTTTAAATTTTATAAATAATACAGCACGAAGGATGTGCTGTTAAAGCTGTACAAATCAGCATAGGAGCACCAAAAAAGAAAAGTCAGCCTCAGGTAGTCGTGTAGTGATTCTAGAACCTGTAGCACTATTTCAAACTCATTTACATTTTCCAGTCCACACCAAAAACGGAACAAAAATAAACAATTAGCCTTTATCTTGTGAATGGAGTTGTCAACATCTTCATAGCTATTTCTTTCATTCCATAGTCCACCATGTGCAAGCGGGTATAGTGTTCCACTAGAGAAGCTTCGACTTCCTAGCTCCCTATCTATACCAACATCTCAAAAGGTTACCTGTTGTCCGTGGCTAACCCATTGCAGCCCAATCATATTCAAAAAGATATGCCACAATCGTGCAGTAACATGACAGTGCAAAAACAAATGACAATTGCTTTCTGCTTGACTGCCACATAAAACATTTGCTAGTTAGGAAAATCCATCTCTTTTGTAGATTCTCATGTGTAGCACAAGCTTATTGCTCACTATCCATGTGAAACATGCAACCTTGATGGGCACTTTGGACCTTCAAATTTGTTTTTATGGCCAAAGCTTTGCTAGGTTATCCACCTTTATAAGATCCTTGTAGCAAAAACTCCTAGAGAACATTACTTTGCTGTTGGGTTTCCATGTAATGATCCTCTATATCTAACAGCTGCAGATTCATGGTTAACAGATTAAAAATTACAGAGTCCTAGTTACCTTCCAATCATTAAAATTTCCTCTGAGGTTGATATTCCACACCCCTTGGTTCTAAGTCAGCCAGTGAGGAAGTGTTGTTTACTGCTAAGGTTAATAATTATTTTTAATCAAGCACTGCTCAGGTTAATAATTCAGGGAATAAGTCCATGAAAGGGCCATGACCAACCCAATCATCCATCCAACAAGCAATTATTCTGCCCTTGTACCAACTTTAAATCCAATTTTGGCCTTAAAGCAAGGCCAAAGTTATCTGATGCTGTTCCAAGCAGAAACTCCGAAGGGTGTTCTAACATCACTGGAACACCAGTATCCTTCTTCAACACCATACTTGTTTTTAATGACACATACCCACAATGAGTCTAACTAATGCTAAACCTCTATAGCCACTTCATTAACAAGCCTTAGTGGACGGATTTACCCGGTACCTATGCTGGTGGGAGGTAGCAAGTATTTGAATCTGTGTGAAATTCTTCCTTCTTTCAATCCACTCGTACCATGCATCTGAATCTGTAATACATTCTGAAATATCGTAAAATTTGTTCTCAAATGTGAAGTAAATTTCCTACCCATAATTATTGTATGCTATTATTCTATTGAAATGACACCTTTCACTCATGTGATGGGAACGTTATCATAATACTTCCACTTGCTATTAATTAGTCGAGAGTTATATAATACTTCCACTTGCTATGTTAATAGTTGAGAGTTTTTCCAAAATGGCATGGTTCCTGTATATTCTATTTAGCCCCAAAAGTGATGCTTGAGGAGTTCTACTGATACTACCTATTGAAAGTTTGGAAACTGCTATCTGAAGGGCTGCTTAACTGGTAACAGCGTATAATTGCTAGCTGCAAAGTACTACTTGCAAAACTTGAAAACTTCTTCTGGTACTTACTGATGGTGGTTACACTCTCGTTTGTAACAACTGTCGTCAAGCTGTAATGACTGCCGTTGGAGTAAACTCACAATAACTAGTCTACTATCCATATTCTCACGTAAAAGCGGGTGATGTCCTTTACGTAGCTGTTCTATTTTATCTGTATAATCCTCGTGGAGGTTCTTCTTTATGTCATGTTCTTACTTTCAAAATAGGACCTTTATCCCACACAGTTAGTACATCTTTCTCTGCCATGAGAACAGTTTCCAATCTCTTTAGTTTCTCAGTATTAGAGAGCATATTTGTTGAAATTTCTTGAACTTTCTCCATGCCTCCTCTTGTATTATTTTTAGCAGCCCCAAAATAAATTCCCATCTCCGTATGATTCTGATGATATCTTGACCAATATCAGTCCCAAGTAGAAAGTGCCTTACACTGAAACTATTGCTCTCTTGAATATTGCCCGTGTAACGCATCTTTCTTCCTAATTATTTGCAGTAAAATATGCTCTTAAAAATCTCAACAAAGAAAGTACAATGTTTTCATGGATTTAAGTGAATGATGATTGATTTTATTGCTTACGTTTTCAAAACTTTCCAGGATGCTAGTGATGACGATGACAGTAGTAGTGATGGCGGTGACAGAAATGAGAACTTGGGCAACAATTCATCAGATATGGCAATTGATTCTATGGAAACCCAGTCAAGTTTGGGCCAGGATATGATAGTTGAACCCGTGAGAAAGCAGCCAGCTGAAGTGGAAGAAGATGGGTGGACGACAGTTGCTACGAGGCGTAACAAAGGTAGAAGGAATTAAAGCAGTACTACAGACCCGTATGGGGTAAAAAGAAGGAATTAAACCTTACTGCAGTCGGATACACATTTTTTGTTTCCTAATCTTAAAAATGAAGGAATCTTGCAATATTAGTGAAATATTATCACAGTAGTCGTAATTATGGTGTTCATCGATGAATCCTCCACCAATTATATTCAAAGACGTGATTATCTGCTAGTGTAACAATAAATTTTGTAGTTAGTGTTACTGGGGCCTCCTTTATGTTGCTTAATGCCATTGGTATTCCAATAGTTTTCATGGCCAGTGTGGATGAACCTGCTACTTCACCCAGAAAAAAGGTTTTAATTCTGTTTGGACTATCGAATCTCCTTTTGTTTCCAATTATTATAAATTATGGATTTTTCTTATAAATGATTAAATAATCACTTCTTTTGAAGTAACTTTTGTTATTAATACGGCGTTAATAGTAAAGTAATTGCTTATACAATAATCAAAACACCTTTGTGATTAATGAAATTGATTTAAGTTTAAGAAATCTGTTTAATTTGGAAAGATGATACACCAACTAGGTCTGGAACCAAACACAAGATTAACATTATCTCCATTCTTAACATGATATGTAGCCGTAGCCAACTAACCATATTTATGGATGCAAATGGCCAATTTTACCGACTTTCAGCAGTGCCCAGGTGCTTGAAAATGGAGATTTTTGTACTCATGATACTTTTTTTTTCTATTAGTCGTCAGATATTCATTTTTCTGTCAACAAAGATTGATGTTGATAATATTCATCTGTGTCTAGTACTAATTCCTTTGGCCCAGAAAATACAGTAGGAATTGCAGCCGGTAGTCGGTTTTGACCTAACTATTTAAGCTATGTTCAGTTTCTTCTTAAATTATTTAACGGCTTCTCAAATTAATTGCTAACTTCAGACATTAATTAGTTGTCTTGAACCTCAAAGTTCCTGAAACATTATCATATTAACTTCTCAACATCTTTCATCATGATGGAGCCATATTCACAAAAATCTTTAACTTGAATGCCTCATTAATTTTAAGAGAAGAAACTCCTTAGGATTGAGGATTATTCTGTTTGGATTGTCAATCCCTTTTTTTTGCCAATTAAATAATCGATTTTCCAAATAAAATGATTAAATAATCAATTATTTTGTCTTAACCATTTGTTATCAACAGAAAAATAATATTTTTACTATAAAATTGAGGCTGAAAATAAACACCAGGGATGAACGAAGAAAAAAAAGTTAGCAAAGACAATTGGAATAAGCACCTAATCAGACCTGTCTCATAGCAAATCTTAAGAGGCACCCAAGTTCTTGTCATATAGATTAATGTTTTGCAGAAAGGTCTAAAGCAAAGCTAGAGTTCCCTAAAAGCACTCTATCATATAAACAAAGCCAATGCAATGGCTTATGCAAGAGATACAAAAGCACAAGGACTATGATTTTCTGATTTCTAGCATTTATCACTACATAACCAGAAATAAAGAGTAAGTTTTCTCCACCAACAGTGGCTTAGAGAAATGTTGACAAAAAGTCTTGCAGAAATGTGAGATAAGGCTACGGCATGGGTTCAAGCCGTGGAAACAGTCTCTTGCAGAAATGTGAGGTAAGACTGCGTACAATAAATCTTTGTGGTCCGGCCCTTTCCCGGATCCTTCGCATAGCGGGAGCTTAGTGCACCTTTATCACTACATAACCAGAAATAAGAGTAAGTTTTCTCCACCAACAGTGGCTAGAGAAATGTTGACAAAAAGCATTGAGACTTCTAGTAATACTGAGTTCTAAGATTCAACATTACATAACAAGATATTTCCCCTAAGAGTAGTTTTTTTCTGCAGATCTATTTTCCAGGTGTAGGACTTAGCAGAAGAACATTGAACTGCATACATTCTCGTGAAGCTGAGGCAATGCAGGGACTGGAACACTACCAGCTATTGTAACTCCACCATGGCTCGAGGACGTCTCTGACAGTTCATCAAACTTGATAAACTGTGACATCTGTGCTGCTGCCAAGTGGGCATAACATATAGGTGTAACTGCGCGAAGAAAAAGAAGTTCATCAGATCAGCACAGGAGTAGTGATGATATTCTATCTTTAACACCTTTAAAGCCAGTAAGGAAACATAATTCCAGAAAAAGCAATACTAGTAAAACATAATGATTATTCTTACCAATAGAGATGGCTGTGGTACTTCTCTGATACCTGCAGTCCAGTAGTAGAAAAGATAAATAAAACCTCTCAAGGAAGGATTCGAAGAACAAGTAATTCCCATTCATCGACTGTTTTCTTACACGTAAGACAGTGAATGAACCAGCTCTTGCATGTATTGTCATCTGCCGAGAATCCAATTTCATCATGCAGAACATGGTAGTGAGTGGGTCGTGTTGTTCCCTGAATAGCACAAAGATGACAGAATCTCATCATGGAAGCAATTAATATGAATCGCGGAGCAACTCAAAGAAGGGATTTACAAACTCACAATAGGCCCAGCATGAGCACACATGTAGAAGTCATTGGTCTTTGGATGGCAAATTGCATTGTCAATCACAGTCCCTGACATTATGAAGATATTTCATTGAAGTATACAGAACCAATCGATCAAAATATACTCCACCAATAACACAAGCTAAGTAGCTTAAAGTACAAACCAGGAGGAACATTATCCGGTGAGTTGGTCTGGAAAAACTGTGTTGGTGGTTCTTTTGTGCAACAATGACTGTGAACTTCGGAGACCAATTTTCGTCCCGATGATTGCAGGCCTAGAGAATATGGTCATATTTGGTGATCAGAAAAAGAATAAGTGTCATGGAAATACTAAGCTGTACTTACTGCAAGTTCAAACCTCGATAATCTGATTGAGCTCAATGTTTATGACTTGGTTGAACTGGGACTCACTAACTCCATCCCCGTACATCGATGACAACTTTATCATTAGCAATGATTAAGTTTTAACGTGCAGGAATGAGAAGAACCAAAAAAATATACTTCATTCTCGAGAGTAGTTCTATGATATGCGAGTTCAAGTTTATTTTTAAGTTAGTTGTTCCATAAAATCAATATAGCCCTCAATCAGAGAACTAGAAAGCACATGATGGTACACAAGAATTAAAGCCCTCAGAAGTAGTGTCTTCCATTGTTTTTCTGTTTTTGCTTCAAGTCTACTTGAGAAGGGAAGAAAAGGTTGTGACGAACAGGGGAAACTTTGCACAAAATGTACATATTGGAGTTGAAAAGCACAATAATATCTAGTTCCAGTTTCACAGAACTGCATTTGAGGAACTGGTTCAAGACTGAATCAGTTCTAGAAATTATACCTGAAAATAATGATATGCTCAGGTTTCACTTGTTAGAACTAAAGTAGAAGTCCTCCAGCAGCTCCCTGAATACAGGACAAACTTTCTAAGCAACAAAAATGGGGATATTCAAATATAATACATAGCATAGAGAGTATTCTAGTATCAATTATAATCAGATCGACACAATAAATATAAACATTTAAACACGAACAACTACATTGAGTCAGCAACTACCTGAAAAGGCCCTCATCTTTAGTATCTGATACTTTCTTATATAGAGAATGTATCATTTTCAGCTTTGGTGACTGAGTACGAACAGCAGCTCGATAGCGTGAAATAAAGGGCCATTGTCTAGAACTGACCACCCGGTGATCTCAAATCCATAAAATCAGTGTTATCTAAGACCAGAAGAAGTAAGCAGAGTATAAATGAGCAATAATCTTATACTACCGCTGCAATGGATGGAAAAAGACAAGTAAAATAAATCAGATGACATGAAACAAAGCAAACAAAAAACAAATATTCTTTCTCCTTACAAATATTGTTATATGCATATATATGATTCAACATGAAAAACCAGACACATGCAGATAACAAACAAAAACTCACGAGCTCTAAATCCACCTCAGTACACACACACACACACATAGATACATTGAGAGAGAGAGAGAGACTAGATATGAGGATACCTCAGGTAAAGTAGACCTAGAAATTCTGCAAAAGTTTTCTTTACTTTGTAAATAATGGTAGTACAATATTATAGTATAGGATAAGACTCCTTTGCGACTTTACTACTTACTAACAATAAATGAGAGGGTAGTAATTAGCACAACTAAAGTTAAAAAACGAAAAGACTAATAACAGCTAAACTTTCCTTTTCTGGCTAACTGATGAGAGAAAAGATGAATAAGCAAACAAGGAGACTACCCATAATGATAATGGTTTGTTTTCAAGACCTTTTTACTCAAAATGGAAAACTCAACCACTTCGAATGCAATTAACGTCAAAGTGAAATAATAATGGAAGACCAAGCAACAAACCATCTCATTCCATTATATTCAAAACCAACATTGGACATGCAGAAAAATTTACACAAAGAGTACATTCATGAGTATGCACAAGGGTCATTATATACATAACCATAAAAACACCCCTCTTCATATTGTATATTACTCCGTCCGCTCTAAAATAAGTGCCGTTTTAGCAAAAAAAATTGTCTCAAAATAACAATAGCTTTAGGAATTCGAAGACAAAAATTAATAATTATTTTTCCAACTATACCCTTATACATTGAAGAAGTAATTCTTCTTAATAGTGCTCAATTCTCAAGAAACATTTAATAGTCAAAACATTAATAAGATGTGAAAAATATTTTTTAATGACAAAACATTAATAAGATGCATAGTATTCAAGAGAAAAAAAACAATTTATTTTTACTAAAGGAGTAATTTAATAAATTATATATTGTATTTATTAGTTTTTTAATGGGTGTGTGAATGAGCTGAAACAATATTTACTTTGGCACGGAGGGAGTAATAACAAGAAAATCATCAAAGAGCAATTTTCAGAGGAAATATTGGAGGATTTGTACTCTCTGTTTGAGGAGGTAAGATAAATTTTGTAAATAATGCAGCACGAAGGTTACCTGTTGTCCTTGGGATAACCCCATTGCAGTCCAATCACATTCAACAAGACGTGCCACAATTTTGCAGTAACATGACAGTGCAAAAGCGAATAACAATCCCATTGATTCTAAGTCAGCCAGTGAGGAAGTGTTGTTTACTGCTAAGGTAAATAAATTAGGGAATAAGTCCATCAAAGGACCATGACCAGCCCAATCATCCATTCAAAAAGCAATTATTCTGCCATTACCAACTTTAAATCCAATTTTAGCATTAAAGCAAGGCCAAAGTGATCTGTTGCCCTTCCAAACAGAAATTCCAAATGGTGTTCTAACATCACTAGAACACCAGACTATACATGTTTTCAATGACACCCACCCACAGTTAAACCTACATAACCACTTCATTAACAAGCATGGATAGACAAAATTACACGATACATATGCCGGTGGAAGGTTGCATGTTTTTTAATCTACGAGCAATTCTTCCTTCTTTCAATCCACTCACACCATGCATCTGAATCTGTAATAAATTCTAAAATATCGTAACATTTGTTCCCAGATGCGAAGTAGATTTTCCTACCCATAATTGTTGTATGCTATTATACCTTTCTCCCCATGTGGCTCATCTTAAAAATTATTGCGAACTGAATTATGGCGTAAGTAAGATGTTTTTCCAAGTTAGTGTACCAATTTATTAGATCATCCACTTAATACAACAAGGTAATAGTACCAAGTATTTTTTTTCTTCAATTTAACCCCATTCAGAAATCAAATACAACACCAGTACCAATTTTAGGGCTTATACATTTTCCCCCAAATTACATACCCAACACCAATTTGCCCGAACCTAACTCAAAACCAACTGTTTTCACGGCCGTAGTGTTAATAATCCATCTACTTCACCCCGAAAAAGAAAAGTACTCCTTCAATGGTGTAGTACTTAACTCGGTTTGGAGTTTGGACTATTGAATCTCTTTTTGTTTCCAGTTATAAATTATGGATTTTTCTTATAAATGATTAGATAATTAATAATCAGAACGCTTATTCTGATTAATGAATAGTAAAAAAGAGGAAAAGCATGAATTTGGCAAAGATAATTAGAATATGCACCAAATTAAACCTGTCTCGTAGCAATTCATAAATCAAAACAGCAAAGCTAGAGTTCCCTAAAAGATCTCTATAACCTACTTAATTTACTGATTTCTGGCATCCATCACAACATAACCAGAAATCAGCATAAGTTAGTCTTTTCCACCAACAGTGGCTTATAAGGTGTTTGCACAAAACATGAGACCTCTAGTGATATACTAAGTTCTAAGATTTGATCTATACAGAACCAGAAATTTCCATTAGTTTAAACTCTCCAAACATATTTCCAAGTGCAATACCTAGCAGAAAAACATTGAACTGCGAACATTCTTGTGAAGCCGAGGCAATGCAAGGACCGGAACAACACCAGTTGTTGTAACTCCACTGTGGCTCGAGGACGTCTCAGACAGTTCATCAAACTTGATAAACTGAGCCACCTGTGCTGCTGCCAAGTGAGCATAACATACAGGTGCAACTGAGGAAAAAGAAAAAGTAAATCATCAGATCAGCATAGGAGTTGTAGTATATGATGATATTCTATCTTTAACACCTGCAAGCCAGTAAAGAATTATAATTCCAGAAAAAGCAATACTAATAAAACATAATGATTATTCTTACCAACAGAGATGGCTGTGGTACTCCTCTGATACCTGCAATCCAGTAGTAGAAAAGATAAATAAAACATCTCAAGGAAGGATTTGAACAAGTAGTAAAATCCATTTTATAGAAGAGATCGCTTGCTTACACATAAGATAGAGAATGGACCAGCTCTTGCATGTCATCTGCTGAAAATCCAATTTCATCATGCAACACATGGTAGTGTGTGGGTCGTGTTGTTCCCTTAATTAGCACAAAGATGACAGAAGCTCATCACGGAAGCAATTAATATGAATCGCGGGGCAGACTCAAAGACGGAATTTACAAACTCACAATAGGCCCAGAATGAGCACACATGTAGAAGTCATTGGCCTTTGGATGACATAATGCATTGTCAATCACAGTCCCTGGCATAGGAAGATATTTCAATGATATACAGAACCAATCATTCAAATTATACTCCATTAATAACACAAGCTAGGTAGCTAAAAGTACAAACCAGGAGGAACATTATCCGGTGAGTTGGTCTGGAAAAACTTTGTGTGATGGTTCTTTTGTGCAACAATGACTGTGAACTTGGGAGACCAATTCTCATCCAGATGATTGCAGGCCTGGAGAATATTGTCATATTTGGTGATCAGAAAAAGAATAGGCGTCTTGGAAAAACTAAACTGCAGTTACTGAAAATTCAAACCTCGATAATCTGATTGAGCTCAATGTTTATGACTTGGTTGAACTGGGACTCACTAACTCCATCCCTGTAAATTGATGACAACTTAATCATTAGCAATGATTAACTTTTAATCTGCATGAATTAGAAGAAACCAAAACATATACTTCGGTCTAAAGAGTAGTTAGTTCAATGATGTGCTAGTTTAAGTCTAAAAGATTGTGACGAACAGGGGAAATTTTGCACAAAATGTAGATATGGAACTTGAAAAACACAACAACATCTAGTTCCAGATTCACAGAACTGCATTTGAGCAACTGTTTCAAGACTGAATCAGTTAGCTTAACTTGTTTTTTTAGAAATTATACCTGAAAATAATGATATGCTCAGGTTTCACATAGTGAGAACTTGAGTAGAAGTCCTTCAGCAGCTCCCTGGATAGAGGACAAACTTATTAAGCAAAAAAAATGGCGACATTCAATATACTACACAGCATAGAGAGTATTCTAGTATCAATTATAATCGACTCAACAAAACAAATGTGAACATTTAACCACAAACAACTACATTGAGTCAGCAACTACCTGAAAAGGCCATCATCTTGAGTATCTGACACTTTCTTGAACAGAGAATCAATCATTTCCAGCTCTGGTGACTGAGTACAAACAGCTGCTCGATAGCGTGAAATAAATGGCCATTGTCTAGAACTGACCACCTGATGATCTCAAATCCATAAAATTATGTCATCTAAGACCAAAAGAATTAAGCAGAGTATAAAATGAGCAATAATCTTTTACTACCGCTGCAATGGAGGGAACATCTGCTCGTCCAGGTGAGCCATGAGAGACATCCATCCCAATAATGATAGTGGGAACTTGTGAAATCTGAGGTAATACAGGGTTAAGCTCTGTAGTCAAAAACGAATTCATGCCACCCAGCTGCAAAGAAGCACCAGAGATGGAAGGCGTTTAATAAATCAGGAGTCACTAATAAATGGTGTAAAAACATTTTGTCAATTCAAATCTTGCCTTCGCATTGATTTTCAACAGCACATTGGTAAGGTACTGATCATTGACCTTTGTAGGAGCTATGCATTGTGTAACAACTCCTAGATCAGCTAAATTCCTTTTCTTCCAGGGGCCTTCAATAGGGAAAATTACCAGAAAAGAGACAATTAAAAAAGATACTCCATTCACTATTATATAAATTTAAATGTAAGATAGTTGGTTCTAAGAAAACAACCGTAAAGGTCAGAGTTCTTTCTCTCTGGTAGAATGCAGAGAAGGAATTGAGGTGCAACTGGAAGTTTCGACTTCAATGTTTCTAGCATCTTCTCAACTCTCACAGGAGCAGGGTTGCGCCTGAACTGCTGATTCTCCTCAAAGATATGATCAAATGGTGGATTGATAAACTACATAGATGATAGAACACGTTAATGATGCAGAAATATGATTCCACACGCATAATGTAACCCAGAGTTGGAAAGGTACTCACCATTCCTTTCATTTTCCCACACCTTTGTAGATCCATACAAAGCTTACGAACATCACAACGGGCAGAGAAGTTCACAACTGCCCAACGCTCCAGTTTGACCGGTTCAACCAATTGCTGTGTTGGTAAGACTCCAATCAAAGGACTAGTACTGATTCACATGGAAAGAAAGTAAAAAATGCTGAGCAAGATATCTACCTTCTGGTTAAAATTCCACTTTCCTTTTGTAGGAAACAAGTCTTGTTTATTCCCTACCCTCAACTGTAGTAAAAGTAATGAAAAGGGCAGTCCTGTCAGTCATAGCGTACAGACTCGAATTCTACAATCTAAGGTGCAACCTTAGAAACTTTTAGCAATTAAAAATGACAAGAGAGCAACAACAGCAGGACATGGAACATCGACTATGTCACCTTTGGAGTAGGCAAGACACGACCTTCAACTTGAGTAAACTGATCATTGATCGAAATTCCAGCAGATCCAAGAAGAGGGTCAGCCTTATAGTTGCTGGTCTTAAGAGCCTGCAATTTTATGTGATTGTGAAATGCACAGCTAGAATGAATAAGTACAAGCTGCAATTGAATCAAGAACTTACCTCGGTCAATGTCCTCATCCTTTCTTGGGGCTTTTGTCGGGATTTTTCTACAAGGGAAGCTCTTTGTAGATTGGACAACGCCTTGGTGTAGCGCTGCAGAGACACCAGAGAGCAAAGCTGACAAGACAGAAGGAAAAATAGTTAGGTAACAACCTTAAGCTGGCTGCATACATTAGGAGTAAATTGTCTAGTACCTCGAGAGGAATAAAAGTGGGATGCTTGGGTTTCCCAACGTTAATGCAAGGAAATCTCCAGAATATTGCAAAGGAATACGGCGATGATGAGTGAAATACTCATAAACAGTCAGCTCAACCTCTTGCACTTCCCCATTTGCACCTTTCTGCTTCAACATGAAACTGAAATGCAAAACAACTGGGATTTAATATGTGCTCGATAGCAAATCAGTCAAGACAACGTGAAAAGGAAAAATGGATTTATAATGAACAAACTGACGTCTGCTCTTTGCAAGGCTTTTTTGTGAGGCCGGTGATTTTGAATTCCCTATTTGAGGGGCTGGCCTTGATCCTCAGACTCTTCAGCATCATCTTTGCCTGGACAGAGGAGCAAATAAGAAAATTTAAAAAGTTAAAATTAAAAAGATATTGTTGCAAGGAAAAAGAGTATGAGTAATAGTTACCTTGGACCAATCAATCTGGTAAGGATCTCTTGCATTTTGATTTGCAAGAAGGAAGTCTATAACTGGCCCTGGCTGCACAATCATTGTTGTTGATACATCTGCGAATTCAAAAACCATAAGATAGTGATTTTCTAGAGGTGAGAAAATGTAGTACTTTTCTGGATAACAATTTACCCATGTTCAATGAAAGGCCTTCCTGTGTGGCCCGGAAGCTTGAATGGAAACCTTGGCATCCTAAAACTCCTCCACCAAGATCAACGAAGTTTCTAGGCTCGTTGTGGAAAAAGGATTGGCGCACAGTAAGGCAGCCCCTGTAATAAAAAACATGAGTTTTAGTAAACCAGAATAAGTTGTCAAACCAGAAATTAAGCAAATTCCATACCGCTTGGCAGCATGCTGCCTCAGAACTATGTCAAGCACTCTCACAGCCTCTTGGTACTGTTCAGAGTATTGTCCCCGCAGTGCGTTGGCAATGGCTTGCATGGGTATTTTTGCAGCATATTTAATTACCACTTTGTATGCCTTCGACCAAGGCTGCCTCTTCGACCTCTTCCTATCAACTTCACTGGGGCTCCCTTCAGGGCTGCCACCTCGAGTGCTTCTGTACACATGAACAAAGCTTTAGTTGATAATTACAATTGGATTATATTAGAATAAAAGCAATTATTACAAATGCAAAAAGAAGTACAGCACTGCACCTAGACGATGAAGAGATATCTTCCAACACAACCGTAAATTCGAACTTGTTCCCAGGCAGTGCACCTATTGTGAACAGGTTCTTCTCCCCGTCATATGCAAAGTCTTTGTCAGCTAACTCCATTGAATATGTTTGTTGGACCTTGTCAAGAATTTTTCGCCCGATGCCTTTTACCTCTACAGGGTTTCCATCTTCATAATTAAGAGCAACCTGAGGCAATAATGATCATTATTATCCAGTTTAGATTGAAATTTATTCAAGTCAAACATAGCATTGCACATTGTATTATAAATAGATGAAAGCTTACACTATAATGGTAGAAATGTCCATCAGAGTTGGTCATCCCTACTTTGAAATGGTTGGTGAGTAGGCGAATCCTTTGGCCTTTTGATCCAACTCCTTGTCGAGCTATAGGAACACGGTTTGGTTTTGATATTGTAGCTTCTTCTTTTGACGATGCCATTTCTACTAACGTAAGACTAAAGGAACTAAACTCAATTCATTAATTTATTCAGAGAGGTTAAAAGCAACAGTAATGGAATTGTAAGTGCCATTAGCTTTATAAACTGATACAGTGTCATCTTTTAGGTGGGAAAAACCTATATATATCAAGTCAGTTTGTCAATGCCTCTATAAATGATCAGTAAGTGACTTCAGTTCAGATTCACTAATCAATATTTTAATTGGTACCGGGAAAAAGAAAACACAAAATGTGATTTGATTTAATGTGGTAACATGATGTAATTTTAACAGATATCAACAACAGGACTAAGGCTAGACAAGCTCAGATTATTCATCTTTAGATTCAGACATGCTGCAGTCTGTCTAGAAAAATATAATTAGAGAATTATTACTACTTTTTATTGATGCAACTTTACTATGTCCAGGCAGCAAAAGCTTCAAAATGAGGTGGCAGATGGGATAGTACAACTACAACCACATATCAGTAAGGAGTCAAAGCAGGAAAAGCAATAGATTTGAGAAGATGAAGAAACATAAGCTCAGCATGCATGTATGCACAGACACAGAGGCATATATGATATAACATAGACCAAAGAGATGCATGTATCAATTCCACTTAGCCAATTGAAAGATGAAAGTTACTAAAACAGAGGGACTTAAGCTGAAATGAAATGGGAATACAAGGACATTCAATCATGAATAAGAAACTATTACCTATCAAAAGCTGTCTATTTGGTTGATCATTAGCATACAAATATACATTGGCAAAAGAATGCCGCACAACCAACAAAGTTTGAAAACCATACTACATCTTATTCCTAATTTAATCTTATGTCTGTAAGAATTATTCACATCAGTGCAGAATAATACCTATTAAAGGATCGAGGCACTCATGACAACATCCCCAAGAAAAACTTTAAAAAACAGGAAAAAGAGAAAGAAGATGCTTAAGAAAAGAGCCAAAAAAGGTTGAGGATGTAGGGGGGGGGGGGGATTAGTAGCATAATGATGGTACTTTGAACAATTACTAGTTGTCATCTAGCTTAAGTGCACAAATCTTGAGCTATGACAGTAAAATCTCTATAGAACATGCTACAAATGGTTCTCTATTATATGTATCTCAAGCTAGGGGGAAACTGAAGATAGTATATATATAAGAAGAATAACATTGTAAAATGTACAGTATTGAATTATATTTGGGTTGTGTAAGGGCTTCTGAAGAGATTTATAAAGATAATGCATTACTCCACCTGTCGTGTTAAAGTTTTGAGTTGGATGCTTCATAATAATACATTAAAAATAATAAAAATACATCTTTTAATTAAATTTGGGTCTAGTAAAATTCTTTCACATATACGGTAGGTTTAGTCAGATTAAGCAGCTAGCAAAAAACAATTCAAAAATAGACCTTAAAACTGTGATGTGAAAATTTGTTCTCTTTTATGTTGGTAGCGGTACTATAATCACCAGCCCTATCTGCAAAAAACATATAGTTGTAGACCTAAAGGAGAAATACTTGTACATAATTGATAATATTTTAATGATCAGTGAATGCTACTTTACTAGTCAATAATCTTATTGGTACTGTGTAACATAACACAAGAAAAATAAAGGTAGTATAATATTATGGTAATAGAAAGATTCAAATGAGATGCTAAACATTAATTATTTTTCAAATAAAGGGAAAGGAAAATTTTAAAATAGTGGAGCCCACGTCGTGAGATTTCACGGGTTATGTTGTTGTTTGTTGTTGCTTTTGTGGCTAAAGATAAAACCATATCCATGTTACACTTTAATGCAAAAAGAACATGAGGACAAATACAACTTTTTTTGACAAAATCATTTTTAGTGAATGCACCTTCAAATTACGAATAAATAATATAATTGGTACAAAGAAAACAAATTAGGTCTATTGCTTTATAGGAAACGGAAATTCATCTTTATAGCTAGAGTTGCAGTAGTAGAACTAAAAAGAGCTAAGATTTCCATTTTGGCAAACAGATTCAGCATATGGGTTGAGGTTTGCTTTATTAACGACAAGCTAAACACACACACAATTTGTTGAGAATATAATCAAATATTAAAAATGTGTTCTATCTAACCACTTAAGCTTTTAAAACAGATGGTCACACACTTTAATATGGTATCAGAGCAGGCCAAAGGTCCTGTGATCGAATCTCACCGCCCCATTATCAAAAAGAATTTTCACGTGCTTGGACCATGAAAAAAATCAGGCCAGCACGTGAGGGGGTGTGTTGAGAATATAATCAAATAAGCTAGCAAAAACCAAAGATTTTTTTTTGATGAAGTAAAAAAAAACCAAAGATTCTTTCTTCTTACAAATATTGTTATATGCATATATATATATATATATCCAACTCAAAACCTTAACACGACAAGTGGAGTAATCCACTACCTTTATAAACCCCTTCGATGCCCATTCAAACCCCCTTTTAGATGAGGTAGGCACATGTTTTAATATAGTATTAAAGCCAACCTATGGTAAGTCCAGTCTTTAATAAACAATTTTATAAACCTCAAAATCGATTACACGTATGGTAGGGAGTAGAGATGTCAGTGGATCCTGGACCCGGTGGATCCAGATCCGTTTTATAGGATATGGATCTTCAAAATTTGGACCCGACGGATCCGGATCGGATATGGATTTGGATCTTGTATTTGAGATCCGTATCTGGTCCAGATCCGATCCGTGGATCCATTTTTTATTAAATATATTCATAACCTAGAATGTAATTTTATAAGTATTTTCTTAAAATTGCTAAGCACATCCTTGCAAGTTTAATTCTCAAAATAAGTTTAATTTATCCCCGCATTAACTCAAAAACCAAAAAATAAAGAGATAACTTCGATAATAAAATCAATGTTATATTAGTGAATGACTACATCTCCATAGACAAGTAGTTAAAATTATATTCACTTCATTTGTGAAGATTCCAAACACATGCAAGTTCTGTGGAAATACTAGTCACCATTTTCGCAACTATTGTCATTGTCCAACATTTTCAATTAATAGCTCACAATCAAAACGAGACAACGAACAAAATATCTCATATGAACATTTCAAAATTGAAACACAGTAAACTGTTAGCTAGTTCAAAAAAAAAAATTTAGCAAGGCAAATTTTTTTACATGTGGATCCAGATCCGATCCGTGGATCCGGTGGATCCGAATTTGGATCTGATTTTTATGGACCCGACGGATCTGGATCCGGATCTAGATTCAGGTATGAAAAACAGATCTGGATCTGGATCTAGTAGGATCCGGTCCAGATCCGATCATTTGCCTTCCCTAGTAGGGAGTTGAGTTATACTAGTCCTACATGAGTTTTTAAGTGCTTCTGAAAAGGTATATAATGATCTTGAGCTACTTCACCATTGTCTCAAGTTTTAGGCCCGGTCAAACTTTCACATATACTATAGGTTTAGTAAGATTAAGCAGCAAGCAAAAAAAACAATGAAAAGTAGACCTTAATGAATAAATAAATAAAAATGATGTCAGGATGAAGAAAAATTAGTAGGACCGCAAGGAGAAATACTTGTACAGAATTGGCAATACGTTTTAATGATGCAACTTTACTAGTCAATAATTTTATTGGTACTGTAAAATACAAGAAAAATAAAGGTACTATGATATTCAATATTGTGAATTTGTGGTAACAGAAAGACTCAATGAGATGCTGAACAGTAATCATTTTTTCCCACACAAAATGAAAGGGAAAAGATTAAACCACAACACAAAATAAAGCTCCAAAAAAGATGACCAAAGCAAAAGAAGGGGTATATGTGATCATAATAATTTTTTAGACCCTTTATCCAAATTGAAAAGAAAAAGACCGCTTAAGCTTAGTTAGTAGGAAAACACCATTTAGAAATGAGTTTTAGAAAGTGTTAGAAAAATTAGTTCAATCATCGTCAATCATATCAACTGTAAATTATAAATTAGTATCCCAGATTTCACAGTGTGAGATTTTACTGGGTATGTTGTTGTTGTTGTTATCACATAATTTAGAATGATTAGGATATGATTGTAAATTAGTATCACATAATTAGGGTATGATTAGATAGATCTTCCCTTAATATTAGGCTTATACATTTGTATATATATTACAAGATTGGAATAAAATAAACTCATGTAATTTACTTCCTTCATGGTATCAAAAGCCACAAATTAATTTTGCCCACCCCCCTTACTCGACATTACCCACCCTTCTCGATTTTTTTTCTTTACCTTAAACCTAACCCTAATACTTCCTTTGGCTAAACCTAAAACCACCCTAATAACACCCTTCCTCCCATTATTCCCTAGCCAACAACCACTTCCGGGTTAGGGTTCCTCCACCACTCACAAATTATTTTTCTTATTCTCTTCTACTCCTACCTTTATTCTAGTATTTTCTTGGGTATCTATGGCCGACAAACAAAAATTTCATCCAGCTCTTGCCGTAAACAACGTCAAGAACTTTATTTCAATTACATTTGAGATGGAAAAAGGGTAATACTCCTCATGGGCGGAGTTATTCAAAATCCATTGCCGAGCATATGAAGTAATAGACCATATCCTCCATTCCGAGTCTTCATCGAACACCACCGGTGTTGACAAAAAGTTAAGGTTTCGCTTAGATGTTATTGTCCTTCAATGGATTTACGGCACCATCTCCAACGATCTTTTGCATATTATTTTGGAACCAGACTCTACGGCTCAACAAGCGTGGGAGCGTTTATAAAATATTTTTCAGGAGGTTGGCATGGATTGTGGTGAAACATTCATTCCTGTAGTTAAGCCAGCAACTAGCAGGAATGTTCTTAGCCTGACACTGTCAAAATCATGGTACATTCATCAGTTGGATGTCAAAAATGCATTGTTACATGGCCATCTACAGGAGACAGTTTACATGCACCAGCCTTTGGATTTCCGAGATCCTACACATCCGGATTATGTTTGCTTGTTGAAAAAATCTCAATATGGTTTGAAACAGGCTCCTCGGGCGTGGTATAACAGGTTTGCAGAGTTTGTCTCCACATTGGGTTTCTCACACAGCAAGTCCGATCAGTCCTTGTTCATTTATAAGAAGAGAAATGACATGGAATATATCCTTCTATATGTAGATAACATCATTCTCACGACATCACTTCGCCAATATATTATGTCACTCCTTGCAGCAGAATTTGCAATGAAGGATTTGGGTCCTTTAAATTATTTTTTAGGCATTGTTGTAACTCAATATGCAGGTGGTTTGTTTCTCAGTCAAAAGAAATACGCCGAGGAGATCATTGACAAAGCCGACATGTCCTCTTGCAAACCGTCATATGCATCGGTTGATACAAAGGCAAAATTGAGTAACTCTACAGGTACTCTATACAGTGATCCAACACATTACCGCAGTCTAGCAGGGGCATTGTAGTATCTTACTTTCACGAGACCTGATATCTCATATGCGGTTCAGCAAGTATGTTTACATATGCAAGATCTGAAAGAAGAGTATATGGGGGCTCTCAAGCGAATTCTGCGTATGTGCATGGTACACTTCATTTTGGATTGCATCTGTATAAGTCCTCCATTTTGAGTCTCTCATCTTATACAAATGATGATTGGGTGGCTTCCCGAACACCCGACGTTTCGCCTCTGGTTATTGTGTGTTTTTAGGAGACAACCTCATTTCATGGTCGTCAAAACGACAGCCGACGATGTCTCGGTCAAGCGCTGAAGCACAATAGCGAGGGGTCACCTATGTGGTTGCTGAATCATGTTGGCTCCGTAATCTCCTTTTAGAGTTTCATTGTCCGATTGAAAAAACAATTGTGGCTATTATGATCATGTGAGTGTGATATACTTATCCGGTAATCAGTCCAGCATCAACGCACAAAACACATAGAAATAGATATATTATTTGTCCAAGAAAAGGTTGCGCGTGGACAAGTCCGTGTTATCCTATGTACCGTCTCGTTATCAGATTGCCGACATTTTCACCAAAGGTCTTCCACGCGTACTATTTAATGATTTCAGAGACAGTCTCAACATACGAGAACCTCCCGCTAAGACTGCGGGGGACTGTTAGGAAAATTAGCTCAATCATCCTCAATCTTATCAATTGTAATTATAAATTAGTATCAGATAATTTAGGATGATTAGGATATGATTGTAAATTGGTATCATATAATTAGAGTATGATTAGATAGATCTTTCCTTAATATTGGGCTTATACATTTGTATATATATTACAAGATTGGAATGAAATAAACTCATGAAACTCACTTCCTTCCCAAAGAAAAAGATTCCAAAACATGAAGCAGCAACCACAGAATACATTGAGATACATGAAGTCATACATACATAGCAAACATGGTTACCTAATTAGCATTCAAATTTCTTATGATTCCATTCAACAAATATATTGGACTCCCTATACATGTAGATTAAAAATAAAAAACAACTCCATGTATTCATGGAGAGAATACAAAGAGGTAAAAGTAGACCTTTTTAGCAGCTAAGGAAAATGATTTATTCAAAATTTCCTTGTTTTTGTGGGTAAAGATAAAACCATATCCCGGTTCAACTTTAATCCAAAAAGAACTAGAGGACAAATATATCCTTTTTTTTGGCAAATCTTTTTTAATGAATGCACTTTCAGTTTACAAATGAATAATATAATTGGTACAAAGAAAACAAATTAGGTCTATTGCTTAGGAAAAAGAATTTCATGTTTATAGCTAGAGTTGCAGTAAGTAGTAGAACCAAAAAGAGCTACTACTATTTCCATTTTTGGCTACCAGATTGAGCACATGGGCTGAGTTTGACTAAACATCTACTCCATCAATGAGGAGCTAAAGACACACACAAACACACAACTCAACATGCAGATAGCAGAGATATGAATCAAAGGTAGGAAAAAACAAAGATTCTTTCTCCTTACAAATACTGTATATGCATATACATGATTCAACATGAAAATCAAGAAAACATATGCAGAGAGCAAACAAATTCCACCATAAAGCACTAAATCTATCTTATAGAGTATACACACACATAGATATACATAGAGAGAGAGGATACCTCAGCTTTAAAACCCTAGAGAGCAGAAAAGTTAGACCTTAGAGAATCCTGCAAAAGATTTCTTTGATAAGCAGACAATTCTTTGACCATTAAATGACTGCAATTTTACTACTACCTAAACAATAAATAATGTAAGTAGCACAACTAAAATAAAGTTCAAATAGAAATAACAGCTGAGTTTAAATTAAAGCTAAAGTTTCTTTCCTTTTCTGGCTAAATAATGAAGATTAGTAGTAATAAATACCATAATAACAATGGTTCGTTCGTTTTCAAAACCCTTTTACCCAAAATGGAAAACTGACCGACTTCCAATACGATACTAAAGAAAACAATCCCAATGCAATGAAAAAGTGAACAACGGACAACAATTATGTACTAACCCATAACCCATAAAAATACTTCAAAAACCCCATATAATGTGTATGCTAAAAACAAGAAAATCCATCAAGAATGCAGACACTATGTACACAAGGGTTTTACGTACCATAAGAACAAAAAAAAAAGTACCATACGAACAAAAAAGAAGAAAAAAACGTAGCCATAAGAACAAAAATAAAAGAAAAAAAGAACGTAGCCATAAGAACAAAAAAGAAAAAAGAACGTAGCTTAAGAACATAAAAAAAACTAACCATAAGAACAGTAAAACACAAACCTCAAAAACCCCATAATGTATACAAATAAAAAAACACATAAGGGTCAACAATATACTCATGAAATATTCACAGAAAATCACAGATTATGTATAGATGTGCAGCTATTTTGGAGTATATAAATATGGCGTTTGTGGGGGGTGGGGGTGTAGTAGGGGACTAGGGGTAGCAACAGATAGCTTATATTCGTATATGCATTTTGCTGATCTGCTGCGAGTAGTAGTAGTATACCGTTTTTGAGTGGAGTAAGATGTACGGACAACGGGCCCCACCTATACATACCTTTGACCTCTTTAATTATTTACTCTACGCCTACTACTTTTATTTTATGTAAGTAATAAGTAATTTGGTCCCTAATAAATTTTAAGAAAAAAAGGATTTATGTGATGTTATGGCGATATTTTTATATCAAAATTGTGTTTTTTATAATAATAGTATTTGAGTCGACTATGTGAGATTACACTGAAAATGTTATCGTTCATGTTGTTGTTGTTGTGGTGGTGGTGTTCGGGTCGACTTGTATCAACAAGATGTATGAATTTTTAACCTTAGCTTAGACGACAACTCACTGCAGAGACAATATGAGTTTGTTCGTTAAACCGCTAAAATCAACGTATTTTAAAAGTACTTTTTATCACAAGTGTTTTTACAGAAAATGTATTTTGGAAAAATAGCAAAACAATAATTTTAATTGACAAATTATAGAAAAAAATATGAATATAATAAGTTGTCACATATGTATCAAAATTAGCAAGGTGACTCACAAAACGTTGGTTAAACACTTAATTATCGATAAATTGATGTTATAGGAGTATCAATAAGATATGAGTCAATATTTAAATAGTTAATGAGTCTGTTTATTAAGTATGATTTTTAAGCTAATTTAGTTTAACAATATTTAAATTTAACTTTCTTAATTATATATGCCTGGCAAACAAGGAAAAAGCAAATCTAAACAAAAAATAAATAAAACTACATAAAAGTTCGACTAAAAAATATTATTGGTATTCTCATAATGATAATGTAAAAAAGATAAAGTAAAATACACGTTGAATAAATAACACAAAACTATATCTCTTAAATAGGTACACAAAAAATATCAGATGTTGAATAAACTATTCGAAATTAGACAAGTCCAAGAGTTGTAATAAGTGCATAATCTGGAAGATAAATACGGAAAAGATAGTTTGGTGAAATAATTGGCTAAGTATGGTTCTTTAGAGAACAAAATCACATGGATGTATTAGGGAAAGTGATTAATGAACTTATGAGGCCCAATATATCAACTAATCCTTGAGAGTGTTTTTGAACTTACTTCCTATCTTGGAACTAATGAGATATCTTCTTTTTCTTCTTCCTCTTCATTTTTTTTTTAATTTGTTATTTCCTCCTCCTTCCTCTTCTTCATTTTTTTCACCTTCTTCCTACTATTATGATATCACCGTCGACGCTATTACTATCGGGAAAAAATTAATTATATTTTAAATTTAACTTAATTTCTTGCTCTCTCTCCTAGTAAAAAAAATCAAAGGAACTCATCGAAACAACATTAAATGATTCTTTAGAAAGCTTGAAGGTTTATAATAAGTTACTTTATTTGATAAATTTTTTGAGAAATTAATGTTGGGGTTGTTTTCGGGTCTTCGTAAGAAATCTTTAGTTGAAATAATAACAAACGAAGTAGTTTTTCTTAAAATTTTGGATTAAAATCGTGGATAGAACAAGAACACACATGAAAATGGTGAAAAACATCAATAACATGATTTCAAAAATTTTCTTTTGTTAGTAAATGTGTTTTTTTTAAAATGTTGGGGGTATGTTGTTGTTGTAGTAAATGTGTTTTTTTTTTGTGTGTGTTAATAATGTGTAGGGTTTAGAAAATAGAGTTTTCTTTTCTTTTTTGAAATATTAGTTTTATTCAAAATTTATTTTTAATATTATTATGAGATCAAGTGACACATATCATAATTTAATTTGTCATTTTGCCATGTCATCGACGAGTATATTATACACATATTATATATTTAGCTGATACAATAGACTGTATCCATATATCTAAATGGAATAAAATTTAATTAGTGAAATTTTTTGACGGCCACATGTAGTATATGGGTTTGGCCTTAAATTTTTTGCCATGGGCTTAGGTGACGAAGTCGACAACAGGTAATTATTACCCAAATTCTCAACTTCTGAATCAACCACAATCTTTTAAATTTTACTTTTCTTTTACTTTATAATTTACATAATGATAGAATATTTACTTTTCTTTTTAGTCTTGAATATTGTTTTTCTACATCTAGTATTTATATTAATTACATATTTCCTTTGTTCCAATCTGACATTTTTCGTTTTTTGAGATTCAAAATGTATGAACTTTGACAAATATTTTAAGATGTATTTTTTTTTACCAAATTGATGTGAGAAAGTTGCAAATTATAGTATTTTTTGTGTAGTTTTAAATATATAAATTTTAATCTTAAAATATTAAATTAATCTAATCTAATTTAGCTCAAAGATTAATCAAATTGACTTTCGAAAAATGAAAAGTGCCACATATATTGGGACGGATGGAGTAGTATTTAGCTTTCTTTTAGTTGAGTTTAGTATCTATCCTTCTGTGGCATTTTTTTTGTGTTTTCTCTTGAGCCGATGGTCTTTTGAAAACAACCTCCCTATCTTAGGGATAAGGTCTGCGTACACTCTACCCTCCCCAGACCTCACATTGTAGGATTTTACCGGGTATATTGTTGTCGTTGTTGTTGTTGGTATCTATAAGGAAAATAACATATTTTTATTTATAGTATTCCTTTTGGATTTAATAAATAGTGATGTAGTCTTTTAATTTCAACCTAAGAAAACGACATGACGAATCAATGCAATGGCTATTGTTCATTCTTTCTCCTATTTTCCCCTAATTTCTTTGATTCCATAGCAGTGGTATCACCGTTTTTTACGATCTTCATGGATCTGTGAGTTTTACTGGGGGGGAAAATGTCAACCATTCTAACCATATTCAGGGCTCATTTTTAACCCGTCAAGGCTCCAATATTTTATTTTTAACTTGTCTTCACTTTCAACGCATTGGACTCTAACTTTCAATCAATATCAATTTTTAATCAATACCTATTTTAATTTATACAAGTTTTATGCGTACCTATATTGAACCATGATATACATAAATATATATTTGAATGCTCCAACCATCTTCGTTGATGAAAACCATCATAATTGGTCAGAGAAGATGAAATTAGAAAATAATTTTACAAGATATTCAAGAAGAAGAATTAAGTGTTCAAATTCAAATTTGATACACCAACTTGAGTTTGCGAGGGAATGTTAAAATTTATTTTCCTTCGGATTTACACAATGGCATGATATTTACTTTCTTTTTTGGTCTTGAATATTCTAGAATATTAATTTTTCTCCTGTACAGTAATTATAGAATATTTAATTTCCTTTTACTTAGTATCTATAAGGAAAATAACATGTTTTATTTTATTTTATTTCCTTTAATTTTTATAAATAGTGATGTAGTCTTTTATTTCGAATGCAAGAAATAATGTAGTGAATCAAAGCAACAATTTTGTTTATTTTCTCTCTAATTTATTTGATTTCATAACACAATCGAACCGATTATTAGGTTTTTCCTAATAAAATCATAAATTTTTTAATTAACAAGTATATTTTTCTAGTGATTAGGATAGACTTTTAATTTTATAAAACTAAATTGAAAAAGTACTGAACAATACCAAATAAATTATGTGCAAACTATATTTTATATATTAAGTTCAAACATAACAAATCATTAAATTTTCCGCCTTGGACCTAGGTGACGGAAACGGCTTCTGGTAATTATCACCCGAATTCTCAATTTCTAATCATATTTTACTATTACTATTGAAACTAAATTCGTTCAAGCATCATGAGCAGACAAGTCACAAGATATTCCACGATCATAATTAACAAGCTAGACTGTATTGAATTTTTTTCTCTCTCATATGATTTGAATTTCTCTTATGGAGTGTTTAATTATATTAGTTCATGAGTCCCTTCTTAATTAATATATTTCTACTCGTGTGATTTAGATTTCTAGTCTTTGCTTAATTTCTTTTGCAAAATTATATAAGAGTGGGATGGATCTCGTTTTTCATGTACCCTTGATTCAATCATCTTTTAAACATTAATAATATCTAGAGAATTTTTGCCAAAGTCCAATGCAAGCATGCATGGTATCTTGTTCTAATTTCTACTCGTGACTCGTACATTACACTTTTAAAAAATACCAAAAATTAACATAACACTATCAATGTCGAAAAAAACTGAGACGATGGGGACGGTCCCAAAAAATATAATTTATGTTATAAAAAATAGAATAACCAAATGTATAATTTTGTAAAATAACATGCTGGACCGAACTATTAACACGCCTAGAAAAAATTACAATTTGTTTCTCTTTAATTCGTATATTTGAAGAGGAAATTTTAGTCATCAAAATTATATATTAATCGTAAGTTTTTCTAATGCACGAGCAGACAGTGAGTAAAAAACTATAAATCATTTATAATATCACACTAAAAGTTTCTATTTATGATCATCTTTCTACCATCAAACCTCTCTATAATTGACATTCAGTATAATAACATTTCACTATAACAACCTGATTTTCTCCGGAACCGATTTTCCATGTTGTATTTTACTTCTCTATAACAACATTCTACCTATAACAACAACGACATATATTATAACAGTACACTCTGACAGAAATATACCTGTGTGTATACCACGGGAAACCGAAACCAAATTGCACCCAACTTTGTTGTACAAATTTACCATAGTTGTACAATACTTGTACAAGTATAATTAGGATTTATTGTCATAGTAGGAATATGATTTTTCATAAGTAGGGATTGTAAATTGTATATAAATACCTCTTCATCAATGAGAATAATCAAGAGATTATTTATTTAATGGTGTCAGAAGTCTAGGGCTAAAATACATTCTCACAAAGACAATTCTGTTGCCTTTTCTCAGTCTTGATTTCCGTGCAATTTGTTCCTCTCTTTCCAAATGTTCTTCCAAATCCCTAATTTACCTATTGTTCTTTCGTTATGTGTACGTCAAATAACATGTTTCATCCTGCCCTTACAGTCTCCAACATCAAGAATCACATCCTTATTGTTATTGAGATGGAAAACGTATAATATGCGACGTGGGCGGAATTATTCAAGGTTCACGCACACTAGCATCAAGTCTTTCATCACATCATCCCCTCGGTAACTGGCAAGGAGAAGGTGCTTACCCTTGACGATGATCCTACGTTATGGACAACCCTTGATGCTACCGTTCTCCAGTGAATTTATTCCACTATCTCTACAAACCTCTTGCAGACGATTATTGAACCCGACGCTACAACGATAGAAACTTGGAATAGGGTGCATGATATATTCCAAGATAACAAAAAATCTCGTGCTGTCACTCTTGAGCAGGAATTTTCTCATGTCAGCATGGAAGATTTTCCGAATGTCTCAACCTATTGTAAAAGGCTGAAGGAATTGATGGATCAACTCCGAAACGGTGGTGTGCCCGTTACCAATGATGTCTAGTTTGTATAATTTTTTGGATGATGGAATCTCACCGTATATTATCCACATTTATCCAAAATATCTCGTGAACCGAATCCGCTAGCAGGCCCACAGTCATACTAAAATATTGTGTATTGATATTTTATAAGAAATATAATAAGTATAAAAATAAAATATTTTAATTTATAATTTATTTTAAATGCATATGTTCCTTAGATTTTAATTATTTATTGGTATGGTACAACTAGTTATAAATTTATTACTTTTTTCAATTTTTTATTAATGAGATATGAAATCAATTGAGATTTTAAAATTAACAAGTATATTATTTTCGTTTATAACATAAAAAATACAAAAAAATAATTGTTTGCGTACCTTTATTTATAATAACTAAATGAGATCTAAACATCAAATGACAATACACATACATAACAATATCTCACTATAGCACCCATGAAATTTTCGGACAAACGCTGCCATTATTACAATATTATAATATAAGCGACGTATTCACAATTAAGACTTATTTATAAGACTATTTATAGTACTTTACTTCTAATCTAAATATCAAAATAAATTCGGATAACTCATTTTTCACTCTTTTCAACAATTTCATTCTTATTTTTCTGATTCGCCAATTTTTAAACATTATTGCAATATTATCCAAAACTTTTAAATAATATTTATCTATTTTTACTTGTTCCAAAATAATTATATTAAATTAAAATGTGACGAAATGAATCAGGATATTGCAACTTTGGAGAATGGTTTTAAAGTTTTTTTTTTTTTGGTTAAATCATTTTAAAGTTGTCGCGACCAGAAAAGGAAGAAAAAAAAGGGGGAAATGGACAGATATGAGATTGACTGACCAAGTTGGTAGCAGACGGATCCATTAACTGGGCCGGCCATGGTCACGGGCTCACGGCTAATTTAATAGTGGGGAAATTTAAGAAATAACCATTTGTATCACTACTATTTGAAAATAGGCCACATGCATAAATCAATAAAGATTTAATTATTTTTTCATTAGGAATAATTCAGATAAGAATATTCCCAACTTAAAAAATATTGACAGAGACTGTTTTTTGTATGGAAAAATTTCAGAAACCTTTCCCTCACATTTTGCTTTGTTACACCGACCTCTTCACGTTTGCAATATTACGACTAACTCTCTTATTTTAACTTTTTTATAACAACTATTTTATTCTATTTATTACTAATAAAAATAATATATTTGAACTGATTTGTCCTTCTTGATAAATTATTATTTTATCAATATCTCCTTTCTTGTAAACTAAAAATAAGATACGCCAAAGTGCCCTTCAGTGTTCTGAGCAGCGAGAGTTCCTCTTCAACTCTCTCTAGTGTTCTTCTTATCATATAGACAAAGGGTATTGTTATCCAAAGAGCTCCAGCTTGCTGGTGAAAAGTTCTTGCATGTACCCTAGGGTCGCAGGTTCGAATCTCCTCAATGGATATCGTCCTCCGGGGCATATATCTTGTGATAAAGCCTGGGCGCTAAAAGCCGCGCGGACATGTTGCAGTATGAGTTCGTTCCCCGCCAAGCCAAAAGAGGGGGTCAACCTTGTAGCATTGATCCGTTGGACGCAAACAGACACTGACCACGGGGTGCACATCCCGCGATTTACCTGGTGGTGGGTTACTGAAGGACCGGTCCCATCATCCGCAGGAGTTAGTATCAGTACTTGTGCAGGTACTAGCGATAGGGAGACACAAATCGCCTCGAGACCTGGGTTAACAAAAAAAGAAAAAGGGTATTGTTGGACAAAAAAAATTCGGAGAAGACGAAGCACCGATGCAGACTTTGTTAAAGTAAGCTATGAAAAAGAGGATTCACTTAGCTTAAGACCCACCTAAGCATTATCTAAGACGTTTTGTTGGCTTTTGCTTGCAATAAGTCATTTATTTTTTTATATATAAAAATTAGCTTAAAAGCTTTTCTATATTTCTTTATTCAATCATAGATTAGTGGGCAAAATATTTTCTCCAAAACGATAAAATGTGGTTGATCATGAAGAAAAAAAAATGGACAAAACGTTGGGAACAGATGGTACTCTGTTTTAATATTCCTAAGGAACTTCTTAAAGAAGATATTGACAAAATGAAAATTAATCAAAAAAGTTAATTAGGGAGGGCAAATCAGTCCAAGTATATTAATTTTTAATTAGTAATAAATAGAATAAAATAACTGTTATAAAAAAGTTAAAATAGAGGAGGTCGTGAGAGGTCTCTGAAATTTTCCTTTTTCGTATTGTTTCATTATTTGACACCATTTGTTATGAATTGACTTTGTTTTAACTCTACCACACTATTTTAGAATTTTAAAGTGAGAAAAAACTTTTATAGTTTATTTGATTTAGTTTAATATTAGAAAATTGATAATGCTTGAAGATTCACTAATACAAGTGTTGAAGGCTTTATGTTAACTTGTTCTCGAATATATTTTCATGTTACTGATAACATAGATAAGTATAGGAATTTATAATCAGATTAGGTTTCTTTTAACCTTTTTGGTTCTTTCAGGTAAAATAGTAGACTAGTGTTATCTTCATACGTTGGACAAATAATCTCAAGTACCTATAGTCTTGCAATCTTATGTGTTAGAGTTCTCCCACATCGGTGGATAAGTGGTTCTTGGTTTCCTTATTTGGCTTGGACAACCCGCCTCCCTTTGAGCTAGCTTTTGGGGTTGAGTTAGACCAATATCTATTCTTTCATGTTATCAGAGCTAGACCCGTCCCAATTCATTGTTTCCATGTTGGTGTTCTTGATCTCCTTATATGGCTTGGACAACCCTCCTTCCTTTGAGCTAGCTTTTGGGGTTGAGTCCATTCTTTACATTATGCACCAGTGTAGTGTAGCAATCTAAAATACTTCTCTTGTTTTCCCTTTCATCCTGCGCGGAACTTGAAGTTAGATTAATTAGTCAAGTGGCTTATAAAAAGAATCATAACTTTTTGCCTATATATAAATCTTTCACAATTGTTACAATATTGTGAAGACTGAATTTAAACTATTCTCAAGTATAGGCGGAGGCGTATAGGATAACTCAGATACATGTTTAGATTGCAGAACATGTGCTTGGTGAAGAGTCCTTCCAAACAAACATACGTGATTACTTCAAACTAATTGATGCACATGCTAGAGACATTCACCGGATGATAGATGCACTGCTAGAATGATAGCAGAAGAAGAACCTATTGGATAAAGCCTTACATCTTCTACTGGAGCTTGAGAAAGATGGCTTTCAGCCCGGGGTGGCTACTTACTCGATTTTGGTGGATTGGATTGGTAAAATGAAGCTAATTGATGAAGCTGAATAACTCATGGATAAGATTGCTGAGCAGAGCGAGGCTCCTCCGTTTAAGGTTCATGTTAGCTTATGTGGCATGTATGCAAGAGCTGGTGTTGAGCAAAAGGCTCTTCAAGCTCTTGGTGTTTTGGAGGCCAAGAAGGAGCAGTTGGGACGAGAAGAATTTGAGCAGATTATAGATTCACTTGTAGCTGGTAGATTTGTGCAAGATGCTCGAAAGTTCCAAGGATTGACGGAAGCTCAGGGATTTACAATGTCTGAGAAACTTAAAATAGCATTCTTGGCATCTCAATCTTTTGTCCATAGGAGACCATCTCATCTGTAAGATAATGTTGATCATTACATGTACAAGGCAAGTTTATTACTGTTCTCCATTAATTTTAAGCAGCAAGGTTATTACTGTTCCAGAGCATATACGGCCATTGGTCATGCCTGTTTGTTCATTGACACAGAATAAAATAAGTTTTTGCTTCTTATGAATGTCCTTACTATTGTCAGATGCATCAATTGTGGTCATTTCGATGTTTTTTATCCCTTTTATATACATAGCCTTGTTATTCCTTGAATTGCTATGTTATTTGGATTTACTTGGAAATGATCGTTAAAAGAACTGTTGTAAACTGATTTGCTTATCCACTTAAACTGTGTTGAGTCTAAGCTTATGGCATAGTTACTTGGACTATGGTAACAAATGGTAAATGAATATCCAAGGAATACTAGCAGGGTAGCAGTGTTCATCATCTGGTCATGTATGTTTTTATTTTAATCTGCTATCTCTTATGACTCTGCAGAGTCTCAACTATATTATAGGAGGGGTGTAATTGTCAATATACTTTAATTTGGACATTAAAATGGCTTGCACCAGTGGTATTTAGCATCTGCACTGTGCATAATTGTAGCAGTGAATCGTGATCTGTTATTTCTTGCATGGAATTTCGTTTGCTTTGATGTCAGTGGAGGAATCTTCCTGATGATGGATTGGATGTCTTACTTGTTAAATCTTTCTAAATTCTATGATACAATTTACAAACAGATCCATAAAATTGGTTACAAGTTGCAACATTTATCTACCAGTTAATTGCTTGTTAGCAGATGAAATTGGTTTATTAGTTATCTCAAGAGATCCACTGTGAAGATGACATTAGTTTCTTGGAATTGGCTGCATTTATCAACAAGCAAAGCATGGCAGTGGTAGTTTTCTACACATGTTCAGTAGGTTTCAGTAGCAAACCATGGCAGTTGTAGCTGTGAATTAAGTGTAAATAAGCTAGTGGAGCACATTTGAACTGGACTTGAAAGAATTATTTGTTCCTACATTTCACATGTTCACTAGTCAACCCCATTTACTGTTATTTGTACATTTTAAATTATCACATTCTAAGTAAATTTGTACATTTTTACATAATATAAGTGTTGTTATTTACTCAGCTCTTCCTGATCCAATGGAGTGGCAAACGTAAGCCCCCAGTGCCATAAACACCAGCGCAGCAGCTCCAGCATTAACAAGCAGCTGTCTCTCTTCATTTAGTCCTGCAAGGCTTTTCTTCCAGTTTCCGAAACTGAATTCACTGCCAGGATATGAAGAGGTACCAACAGCTATATTACTTGTACTTTCCTTTTCTTTTGATCCTATCTGCTCAACCTTTTCTTGAAACTCTTCTCTTAAGTCTTTACTCTTTTCAGCAACCTTCTTTCCTCCTGCTTCATGGCTCTCCTCCTTTTCAACTTCCTTGCCACTTTTGTCCAATTGTGTTCTATTTTGATCCAAGTTTTCTTCTTTACTCTTTTGAATCTTTGGTTTTATACTCCCTACTAGACCTTCCAAGATTTTCTTCTCATGTCTTTGCTTATTCTCCTTTACTCCTTTAGAATCTCGATCTTTGTCAACATTTTGAGGCTTTGGCAATTGGGCTGTGGGTTTTAAAGGGGTTGGTTTTCTTGGGGTTTCAATAGTTGGATAAGTAGTTTTGGGAGGAACATTATCATCCTTGTGAGGGGTTGTTAAAGGAGTTTGTTTTGTAGGTTCATCTAATAATTGTTTGGGTAATTTCCAAGGCATAGTGATAATGACGATTCCATTCTCAAATTTGGCATGGATACCTCTCATGTTACAGTCATCAGGTGCTTCAAAATCTTCTTGGAAGCGATTCCATCTGTTGCCTCCTACAAAACGTTCTCCACGTATCCTCATTGTGTTCTTGCCTTCTGTACTAACTCTAATGTTCTCTTTCGTGAATCCTGCAGGCAAATCAAGATAATTTAAAGTTTTATTTAAATATAGTACTATTATTTAAGTGTCACTGTATGATAATGAAAATTTTATATTTTTCTGTTTCCATGAAGATACATAATCTGAGTTTTTGCAATTGTTATATCCCGTAATCCCATCTACTAACTTTATAATGACATTTAGGACTATGATCCTTTACTTTTAGTTCTTGCTCATCAAAAGGTAAAGAAACAGTCATGGAAGTTAAATACAAAAGATAGGTTGGCTCAACAGATAACCAAGTATACCCACTGTGTGGTGTTGAGGATGAGAGCATAGATCACCTATTTTTCAGATGTGAGAAGCCTAGTTGTATCAAGAGTAAAATCCTGTAATGACAGGGCATTCATAGTCAAGTTCTGAACTGGAGTGAAGAACTAGAACGGGCAATCATGAATGCTAATGGAATGAGTGCTGCAGCAGAGGTATTCAGGATGTCATTGGTTTGGTGTATCTACTATATTTTGCTAGAAAGGAATCAAAGAGCGTTTGGGGAAAACAGAGAGGGGTTGATCAAATTGTATTGTTTGATCCGGGTTCTATTTATTTCCGTGTCATCATATTTTGCATCGAACCTGGACATGTCATGTGGATCGCTTGATGTTCCTATACATGTTTCTATGCTTGTTGGGGATTCCATGCATCGTTATTAATCGAGCCTACTGGCTTTGTGTGGTTTCTATTCTCAGTTGCGCTACAAGAATGGCTTCAGAAAACTCAAAGTACGCAAAAGTGCTTGGCGTATAGTAAGTTTGTGACTTGGAGTTCAAGGAAGGTTAATAAGTCCTCTTGAAGGTTCCACCCATGAAAGGTGTGATATCGATGCATTTTTGTAAGTAAAGAAATATGAGCCCGAGTTATATTCGTCATTCAGACTGTTGATTCAAGATTTATCCTGTAGAGGTAGTAGAGTACCAAGGCTAGGAAGGAAGTTAGAGAATCTGAATTTTTCTATCCTTAAGGAGTAGCTAGATGCTTGTTGTTAGTTGATTTCTATTGAGTTTCTGTGCAACTGTAGTTGGGAGAATGTTCAACTATCAGTTTTTTCATTGAATTGTGGTACATAATTTCGTACTTGGTAACAAAAAATTATTTACCAAAAAGAAAAACACAGTTATAGAGATCATTCTTTTGTATAGCTTCCTCCTACAAAAATAGTGGAACTCGATTCACAGAACAAATGAATGCATGATATACGTCAAATAACTTCAAATATAAAACTAAGACTTTAATATACATAGCAAGGATTCATGTTTAACATTACCAGGAAGATAAATAAGTAGTTTTTCAGTCTCTTCCTCTTGATGCCGCTCAGAAACAGGCCTAAAATCTTCATAAACTGGTTGAACTGCTGCTCTTGGCGCCCGATTAGGCCGATTATTAGGTCGTCCAACTCCACCATCTCTGGTCTCATTGCCATTTAAATTCGAAATGGCAGAAATAAGTGCAAATTTTTATTTAATTCTCTTTTTTTTTTTTCTTGACAATGTTTTGAGACTTTGAAAACATTGATGAATATTTTGTGGTTTACAATACCTTCCATTTTATATGTGTGTTTGCATCAAAAACTTTGAGAATTGCAAGTTTTGGTTTTATTTGGTTCTCTTAGTGATGAAACTATCCCAATTTCATTGCTTCGGATTTGTGCTTGTGCGCTTTTGAGTTTTCTCCAATTGGACAAGGTAAGGTAAGGCAATCTGATACTTAATTTATTTATCCATTTTGCCAGCACTAAATTTATGCTCATTATTTATTTTATTGACAAAATAGTTTATATAGTTAACACACCATGTGTAGTCAGAAAATATGAATTAGAGAAAAGAGAGTATACGTTAGTCCGTGTAATTTCGTAAAAGTACAATCCAAAAACTATTGTTTAGTAATTAAATGAAAATAAAATAAAAGAGTAGTAGGACGCTTGCATTTTATTATGACTTTTTGATTGCTCTAGTTCATCATTTGCACTTTTTATCTAATGTTCTTAAAGAGAAAATTCTTATTGTTTTTGAAGTCAACTCTTAACGTCAAAAACCAACAAGAATAAGATTTTATATTATTCACATATATTAACCAAAATTGTAAGCAACTTAATTGTATATCAATGTCTTGTTACTCATAATTCATTTGAACAATTGATCTAACAAATATAGATCAAACTCGTATTATATTTTTATTTATTTAATTAATTTCACAATTATAAGAAAATTGATTTAATGACAATGATGCGTTTCTAATATTATATTAAAGCATGCTGACATCAAACTACTGCCTTGGGGCGACGAAACAAATTAAAGTTTTCTCGCAGTCACATGATAGTGGAGTGATTGACTTGTTTTTAGTATTTGTTTCGTGTACTTAAGAATTCTTGACATATAGAATACTACATGTTGAAGGAACGATTATTTTGAGTTGAAACAAAGGCAACAATAATATTCAAATTAAATATTACTCAATGAAGTCGGGTTTTTCTTGTTAGATAACTAGATAAGTAATCACACTTAAATGGTAAAGTGTATGTACACATATATGTCATCTTCTTTATAAATATATTTCATGCATCTATTCGTTTGATATAAATATTTAGTGAGAATAAGTTTTTATCAACTTTCGAACAAGCAAACCAACATCATTTTTTTGTTGTGGCGGAGTGAGTACTCATCCCTCCTTAGCCAGAAGTTTTAAGTTTGAACTTTGAACCTTGAGAATGAAGTCACTTTTGAATCTAATTTTTTTCTCAATCGGTTTAGTATTAATCTAGATCTAAAGGCAGATTAGACATTCAAATTTGACGCGTTCAACATTTAGATTTTCACTTTTGAAATTCAATGATATATTTATACTTTGTGTCAAAAATAATGAATGTGATTGAACCCGTTGATTACATCATACATGCATGTTACATCCGCCAAAATGAATCTAGTCATCTGACTAAGGTTACACGACATATTTCCTAGTATAAAACCTGAAAATTAGGTTAAACTTTATTCCTGCCTACACAAATCAAAGTAGGAACCAAACACAAAATGACATAAGATTTGGCTCCCTTCCCTATTGAATGTCGTTATCCATGAACGAATCTTGGATCCTACATTATACTATTATAGTTCGATCGTGTCAATTTTTTCACGTGTGACACACTAGACTGAATAGAGGACAAACGAAACAGACGTACCCTTTTGTATATTCTGCAATCATGTGAATGAATCAAACTGTTTACACAAATCTACGAACGTCATGAATGACGCAACATATATATATATATATATATGAACCACAATAGTGACTACGGGTTCAACACAACTCAATAGCTTTAGCTCAAACCTTGTATTTGTGTTAAATAAAATCATTTAATATGAACAAATATTGCTATCAAGAACCCGCAAAAATAATTGTGGTTTAGAACCTAAATGAATATGTTCCTTGATTGTATTCATCAATAATGTACAATATATATAGTAGTACAAGAATATTTAAACTAAGAAATTAATCAACCTAATTACAATAGAAAATATAATTCTACATAAAATAGGAGACTTAATTACAATAGGAATACAATTCTACCTAAAATAAGAGATATACAATTAATGAAAGAATATTCGGGAAATATTCTATTACACCCCTGCATTCGAAGAGAGAGGTTCACGAACACTGAGACTGACTCGAAAATCGTCAAATAGTATGCGCGGAAGTCCTTTGGTGAAGATGTCGGCAATCTGATATCTGGAAGGAACATGAAGGACACGAACTAGACCACGAGCAACTTTTTCGCGAACGAAATGAATGTCCATCTCAATGTTTTTAGTGTGCTCATGTTGGACGGGATTGCCGGAAAGAAATATCTCACTAATATTATCGTAGTAGACCAGTGTTGCCTTTTGAATCAGGCAGTGAAGCTCAAGTAGAAGGTTACGGATCCAACAAGACTAATAGACGACGTTGGCGACACCTCTGTACTCTGCTTCGGCACTGGATCGGGATAGTGTAGGTTGCCTTTTGGAAGACCAAGATAATAGGTTATCTCCGAGGAAAATGCAGTAACCAGACGTGGAGCGTCGGGTGTTAGGACATCCACCCCAGTCAACATCAGAATAAGCAGTGAGACCAGTGAGTGAGGACCTGTATAGATGTAATCTGAAGTGAAGTGTACCTTGGATGTATCGTAAAATACGTTTGAGGGCATGCATGTGTGCTTCCGTCGGATTGTGCATGTGTAGGCAGATTTGTTGCACGACATAGGATATGTCAGGTCTCGTGAATATGAGGTACTGCATGGCCCCAACCATGCTACAATAGTGAGTCGGATCTGAATAATGAGGGGCTGGAATCAGCTCTGAGCTTAGAATTGGTGTCTACTAGCGTGTGGGATGGTTTGCATGATGTCATGCCTGCACGGTCAGGGATCTCTTCGGCGTACTTCTTCTGACACAGAAATAGGTCGCCAGAATGTCGAGTGACAGAGATGCCCAAGAAATAACTCATGAGTCACAAATCTTTCATAGCAAACTCAGAGGAAATGAGAGACATAATGAACCGACGGAGAGCATTAGATGATGTGGTGAGGATGATGTCATCAACATATAATAATAGGTAAGTCATGTATGTACCCTTGTTGTAGATGAACAGGGAATGATCGGATCTGCTGTGTGAAAAATTGATAGATGAGACATAATCGACGAACCTGCTTGTACCATGCTCGAGGAGCCTATTTCAGTCCAAAGAGCAATTTCCACAACAGACACACATAATCCGGATGAATAGGATCTCTGAAACCCATAGGTTGATGCATATATATCATTTCATGAAGATCCTCAAGTAAGAAAGCATTCTTGATACCAAGCTGATGAATGAGCCAATACTTGGATAGATTAATGTTGAGGACGGTTCGGATGATTGCGGGCTTTATGACCGGGCTGAATATTTCATCACAATCAACTCCCACGTGTTGAGACTTGTCATCACCTACAAGACGAGCCTTGTACCTCTCAAAAGAACCATCCGATTTCTTTTTATGTCTAAAAATCCACATAGAACGAATAATATTAGCATCAGGTGGACGAGGTACTAGGTCCCACGTCTTATTATCAATAAGAGCATTATATTCGTCAATCATTGCGGCTTTTCAATTAGGATCGAACAAGGCATCACTCGGATTTCGAGGGACATGGGAAGGGACAACTGAAATTGATAGGTTAAACAATCGTTTAGGTTTATGAATTTTGTGCATGGCATGGACATGGGATAGGATGGGAGTGTGCCGTGGGACTTTCGAAAAGAAGAGGAAGGGCAGGGGTGGCGGGATCGGTTGGCCGATGCTCGGTTTTCTGAGAGGTGGCTGAGGAATCACCATGAGACGGGCTGTTCCGGGCCACTGTTGGCAGAACCGAGTGGGAAGTGTGTCCTAGATTGTCTGAGGTGGGGGCGGGTGCCGGGATCTGGGACGACGGACTATGTTAATGATGAATTAGAAGAGGGTTCAGGCCATCATCTAGGAAGTCGTAAGAATGCCGAGGTGGCGAGTTTAGAGAGGCAAAAGAGAATTGAGACTCATCAAATAGGACATGACGTTAAATAATAATTTTATGGCTTAACAAGTCATAGAACGAGTAACCACGATGATTGGCGGGGTAACCCAAAAATACACACGGGAAATATCGGGGTTGGAGTTTGTGAGTGGTCGGATGGAGATGATAATAGAGACATCCAAAGATACGCAAGTGTTGGTAGGATGAGTTCCTATGAAATAGAACTTGAGTGGGCGACCGTTGAGCTAGAGACTTGTTTGGGATTATATTTAGGAGATATGTGGCCATGGAGAGTACGTAATGCCAGAATTGAGGGGGAATTGAGGTGTGAGTAAGTAGGGCACAAATTAAGTTGTTTATGGTTTGGATTTTTCGTTCGGCCTTACCATTTTGGGAGGAGGTGTGAGGGCAGGAAAAATGGGGTAGACCTGAGATTTATTGCCAATTGAAAAAGTCCATAGAAAGTTGAAATAATCGTCCAAAAACAACACATATTATCGATGGCCAGCCGTACTTAAAATAGGGGACGTCCATAAATCACTATGTATGATATCGAAAGGTAGTAAAGTACAATTCGTAGATGCATAAAATGGTAATTTAACATGTTTCCCAAAAACACATGATTCACATATAAGAGTCCTAGAAATACAATTGCAATTAATAAAATTATTTTTCTAAGGGAGAGTAAAACAGAATCTCTCGGATGTCCTAATCTAGAATGCCATATGGAAGATGAAAGAGCAGTAAAAGTTGATGGAACTGAGGCGGGATTGTTGACGGAGTTTGAAATATGGTAGAGATCTTCAGTGCTGTCACATCTCATTATTCGTCTCTCTGTCATAAAATCCTTCACAGAAAAACCAAAAAGATCAAAGTCAAGGAAATATTATTATCAGTTGTGAAACGTCACACAAAGATTAGATTCTTAATGAGTTTAGGGGCATGAAGGTCATTTTTTAAGATTAGCGGTGGATGTGGCGGGGATAAGGATGAATGACCAAAACCGCGAATGGGAATGCCTTGTCCACTATCAATAATAATATTCCGATTTAAATTTCTCAAATTGGAATAAGACGAGAGAGTACCTTGTGATGCCGTCATGTGAGATATGACGCCTGTGTCCATATACCAATTTTCTTCTGGAGCGTTGAGTGACATTGTGTTCATAATTTCCTTAATGTCAGTCGGTGCATAAGTTGAGGCTAGGGTGGGCATGTGCTATGTAAACCTGTTGTGAATGTGGGACGAGTATGTCAGGGCGGGCATGTTTGTTCTTAGGTGGAGTCCACGAGGATGTCGGATACAAGCAAGGAAGAGAGGCCCATGACTGTGAGGCCCACGCGGCCCACAACGGGTAGGCAGCCCACGGCGGAGGCTGCTACCACTATCGCGGTCGTTGTTGGTTGTTTCCTGCCGGCGGGGAATGCCTCTTCCCGCCGTCGTTATTACTGGAATTCCGTCCACCGCGGCCCTTGCCAGACTGCCTGCTCCGACGGTTGTTGCGGGTGGATGCGGGTCCTCAGGCCGGCGGTTCTGGTTGTCAGAGTTGGAGGCCCTACCATCGGCGGAGGGCCCGACGGTAGTGGTGAGGGCGGCGTCGGCAATGCTGGCATGAGTGGTGATACGCTTGATTTTCCGGGTTTCCTCAAGAGTAAGCTTCGAACGGGACTAAAAAAACAAAGTTAACGGCGTGCATTGCTGAAGGATTGTGGCAACACCATCGTAGGATTCGTTCAAGCCTACAATAAGTTGCATAACTAATCGTTGATTAGTAACTGGTGCGCCGACGTTGGAGAGTTGGTCGGCAAGCATCTTGAGTTTTTGACAATATGCAGACACGTTTGGGAAATCGTCCTAATGAACATCCTTGAACTGATTTTCAAGGTATATCGCTCGTTGAGTTTTGTTGTCGTGGAAATACTTTCCAAACGTTCCCACGTTTGCGGGCAGTGGCATCAGTCTCAATAATGGTGTGCAACAGATCATTAGGATCTTAAATAGCTCTGCCCACGAGGAGTATTGACCCTTTTCCATCTCAAAAGTGATAGGGATGGAGTTTTTGATGTTGTTTACTGCAAGTGCATGATGAAATTTGGTTTTATCAGCCATAGAAGATGAAGTTTATGATGAGAAGGGAGAGAGAATGGCTGAAAAAAACAACTAGGGTTCCGTGGGGGTGACGGCCGAGAGCTATAATCGGTGGCGGTGGAGGTATTTTTAGGTTACTGATATCATAAAGGAATATGTTCCTTGATTATATTCATCAATAATGTACATATCTATTGTAGTACAAGAATATCTAAACTAGATAATCAATCAACCTAATTACAATAGAAAATATAATTCTATCTAAAATAGGAGACCTAATTACAATAGGAATACAATTCTACATAAAATAAGAGATATACAATTAATGAAAGAATATTCGACAAATATTCTATTAGAACTGATAAATTAAAAATCCAGACTCCACCTATATTATATACTTTAATATTTTTGCAACAACTGAAAATTTATATTGATTGCTTACTGGTGACAGCACATGCCACAGATAAAAGGTACTAAATTTTTTATTGAATGCCTTACACTCGTGGTTAAAAAATTGCAATTTTAATGAAGTTATGATAGAGTAAGTATTTTTTTTTTTGCGGAAAATTTTCGATAATAACTTGAACTAAAGTATTAAGTATGAAAGAAAGTCCTGTTAATGTCGATGGAACTTTATCATCATCATTTTATAATGAGAAAGTTATTCACTTGTGTTTCTAACTTCGAATATTTCTTTGTAGGAAAAGTGGGGAAGATTCCTTATTTTTCTTGTCTATGTAATGTGTGATGTATCTTAGAGAAGCATACTCTTAAACTATTGTAATGTATGCCCCGACTCGTTATATATACTTCTATGTTCTTTCTGCACTTATAAGTTATGGAATTGATGCTTTACATATGGATTTGTCTCTTAGATTCTCTTGGAATGTGTCGATTTTTTTTAAATGAGTTTGATTAAAACATGTCGAGAGCGCGCGTTTAATAGGATTCAGATTTGATCGGCAAGATATCAAAATATAAAAAACAATAAATGAAAATGTTGCTAACGCTAGTGGAAATCACACCACTTAGACGATTCAAGATTTAAAGTTAATTAATTTAATTTTAGAAATTTCAGCATAAAAATATTTTATGAGATTTTATATAGCTACACAAATATGTATAATATATTTTAAATCACATATTTTTTTTTAAACTTTGTGTCTAGTAAAAAATGATGTCACATAAACTGGGATGGAGAGAGTACCAAAAATTATGATGTTCATTGTGTTGTAATTTTATAATCTAATTTGTCCTATAAATTTTAAAAAGTTAAGTTTACAATTCAAACTTCAATATTATAGAAATAAATAAGAAATTAATTTTAATACTACAAGTTACATGTAGAAAACTAAATTAATTTCGCTAATGAATCCAACATTTACCATAGGTATCAAATTATCAATGGACCTAATTTCGCTAATACTGAAAGCATTATATATGCTAACACTGTATTAAACAAAAATTCCATTTCTCAATATAAGTACCAGCCACGTGGCTATAAAAGAGAAAGGTAAAAAGAAGTGGTTGATAAGGCTGCCACTTGAAGGTGATGCATGATGACATAATAAAGGGTAATATGGTCAATACAGTCAAAAGTTTACCCAATAGGTATTAAAATTTCTTCTAGGCCAATCATGTTATTCCCTTTTGAAACTAGAAAGTAGAATAGAAACCTCATATATGAAGAGACATAATAACGCTGTACGAGGTTGATGATGGTTATTAAAAGCATGCATGAAGTTTAAAATAAGTGAGTTTTTTTGCATATTTTTTTTAAAATATTAATTTTATTTAAAAAATAAGTATATTAATTAAATATTACCTAATTAATATAATTTTTAATTACATAAAACTCACTTATAAATTTGATGAGCAGTTGAGAGGAACAGAGCAAATCCACGATTTAAATAAGAGAATTGCAGTCATTCTATAGAATTAAAGACAGAGCTTGAAAAATGGCGGGCGAAGAGGCGAAGGAGACGCTGCTGAATAAGAGAGAGAATTGTCCGGGTTGTAAAGTGGATCTCCACAAGGCAAGGCAAACTGGTGTGCCCATAAAAGAGCTCTTCACTATCTGGCTCGTCGTGCTTGGCACAGGTAATTGACAAAATTTATTTATATCAAATTATAAAATAAGGTGAGAATATTTATTGATTATATAATTTAGTGATAAAAGTATACGTGAATACATGTATCGTTTATTCATTGAATTGATTAAATATCTAATGTCTGTAAATTTTTATTCCGATTTCTATATCATCTTCGTTTAATTTCTTAGTAATACAATGTTTTTTCGATGAACTGAAAAGTGAACAAAATGGCCAAATCCTAAGTACGACATGTTTTAATATTTTTTTATTACATCTGGGTGGGAAAAAGTAAATATAAAGTTTGAACCCTTCATTTTAATTGTAAAGGGCAAGAACTTATGAAGCGAGCTAGTCCTCAACCCTATTAATATGTGTTATTGTGTCTGGAATTTGGTTCTATGTGGTGGAGAAGTGAGCGATAGTTTACCATTTTGAAGTACTATTATTCACGACACTTCAAACAACTTTTATAATATGTGTTATTGTGTCTGAAAATATTTTCTCAGAGATCACAAAAGCAACCGAAAAAGAGTCTATATGTGACACACACATCACAATTTACATGGATGAAATTGAACCCTTGTTGCGTAGGCAAGTTTCCTTCAACTTTATCCCATAAGATCATCGAACTAACAAATGCTAACATCTCTTGGCTATAAAATTGACTTGATAATCATTCAAATTATGACGTATGGTTTTCTTTGATTTTATAAGGCGAATCTATTTTTTTTTATTAGTGTTGGAATCTCAGAAAAGAAACATACATATGATTTGGAAAACCATAATTCTATTTATAGTTGCACATAATTTTTCTTATACACTTAAAGAGTCCATACTTTGTGAGGTAAATTTTCTTTACATTGTCAAATAATTGTTTGTAAAATCCATTTTATTTCAATTTCTTAGCATAGCATATTCTTATCATTAATATTACATTACATATTAAAAAGTTGAATAAAATGAAACAAGTTCATGTACCCTAAATCAGATGCAGATCCAATATTTTAAGTTGATAGGTTCCTAAGTGACCTCAAGCTAATATAAAAATAATAAATGATTTCATACTGAAATATTTATAGATATTTAATTAATATACATGTAAAATTTGTGTAAAAGCTATTGGTTCCTATAAACCATCAAATCATACTCTAAATTTACGACAACCTTGAATTGTATTTCATTTAATTTTTTCATGTAGCTATTTAAAAAACAATAACTACAAAGTGATTCTCAATATTTTGAACTGAAAATAAGCAACTTAAATTTGTTTCTGTAATATTTGAAATTGAACAACTTTACCTTTGTTAAAATTTTAATCTATTCATATCGTTAGGAAAAGTCTTGTATTTTACCTTTTGCACTTGATCCCTAATAGAATTTTAAACTGAAAGTAATTTTAAATTATAAACAAAAATAAGTAAATTTGGACTTTTCTCGAATAAATTCGATAGGTAGAGTACATTCATTTCGTATTGGAATTTCGTTAATAGTAGTAAACTAAAAATATAAGAGGATTTATTGATGACAAGCATATAAATATGAACTAAAAAGTGAAACAAAAGTCAAAATTGGACAAATTTTAGTAGTGAATGCAATGTCAACCAGCAAAGAGTAATGGCTGATGCTTTGTTGGTCACTACAGTAAAGAAACGGTGTATACTAATCCGTAGGGCCAGGCCGAAGGTGGGGTTTTCTGGGGTATGGGGCCGTAATGCGGTGGGACCAGTCACTTTAAAAAGTTTACCCTACCACAGTTTTGTCCTCCGGGGCATAGTCTAGTGGCAAAGCCTGGGCGCTATAAGGCGGTCTGGCATGGGACAGCGTGGGTTCGATTCCCCGCAAGCACGAAGAAACTCTGCATGTTGGGGAATTTGACCTTGTCTCATTGATCAGTTGTACGCTCCTAGAAAAACTGGCCACCGGAGCACATCCCGCGATTTACCTGGTAATAGTGTTGAAGGACCGATGCTATTACCTCCATGACGTCTGGGTAATACAGTGAAGTAGTCAAGCGCAAGCCTGGAAACCTGGATTATCAAAAAAAAAAAAAAAGTAAAGAAACAGCATGATCATATTACATTTTTGAAGCTTCATATGTCTTCTATATTTGTTTTTTTTTTCTTCTTTTGATTTTATCTGTTGATATTCAGACTGATGATTTCTTTATGTTTCTGTTTTCATGGGATTCATCAACTCTGATCAGCACTTCCAATATCATCTCTCTTTCCATTTCTTTATTTCATGGTAACGTCTCTCAACTCTATTGGTCTGTCCTTTTAGTACAAGTTTCCCTAAATAAACTTGATTAAGTGCAACCTTAGGCCCCGTTTTAATTTTTATTTGGGTATGGTCAGTTATTTTGTAAGGAAAGCATTCAGATTATATCAGCCTCATAGTCCTAAGAATATGGTCTATTCACAACTCTGTGGAGTTTACTGATAAATTTTAGATTTGAGTACAATCATTTAGTGTGGTTGAATATATTTTGCTCTACAATAGATTTGATTTGATTTGGTTTGATTGATGTTGTTCGAGCCGCCAATGGTGCTTGCATTAAGTTAGGCTGTCTATGTCACACCCCTTGGTGTGCGGCCCCTTCTCCAATCTGCTAATGCGAGATGTTTTGTGCAACGGGCTACCCTTTTCTTTTTGATGTTGTCGAGCTAACGTCATCTCCCAGACAGTCCGTTACCTCAGTTAACTTAAGCATGTAAATCACATTTCACATATTTTCAGAATTCTGACAAAAAATACACACTAATGTAATTTTTCAGACCAAAATAGCGCATTTTGGGAAAAGACTTCCATTCTACAACACCTGGTCATTCTTCCTAGCTTGTGTTGTTTACAAAGATGCAGGAAACGGAAATAAGTAACTGCTAAGTATTACAAGAAAATGAAATTACAACAGTATGAAATTTCAGTAAACTTGAACAAGAAACTGGAACAGTTTTGGTATGCTGAGTCGAGTGATTGCACTCTGTCTTTAAGACAAGATTGCCCCGTATGTATCCTATGTACGTCCTGGACAATAGTCTTCCAAGATAAAACAGCAACTGAACAATTGAGCAAAGGAAACTCAAGTGCTACCTTGAAGAATTTTGAGTAATGAAATGATGCTGAATGTAGAAAGAATCTGATTTTGTTTCAGTTTTTTTTTGTGTCTCAACAATTGTGCAAAGGGTCCTTTATATAGTTGAAGGAGAGGTCTCACCAACTGCCCACATAATTGTTGTTACTGGCCAAGTAATAGCAATTATAGAGGTAGTAATTCACCAAAATAAATGGTGAATTGATGTGCAACGGATTAGCCTTTAGGGAGAGTTATTCAACCAAAATAAATGACTGAATTGAGTGCATATTAAGGATGTTGACGTTCCAAAAACCCAACAACAAAGTTCTCTGCCCAATTTTGACTTACTTGAAACTTCAGGGACCAAACCGTAAATACGAAACAATTCTGGTCCAAAAAGATAATATCAAAAGAAGCACAACCCACAGCCCGTGACCTGAGACCGGACGGGCGGGGCGCGCGTGTGGGCTTATCCTTGAACCGAAGCACATCTAGGTTCTCCCTCCTTTAAACACATGGGATACCCCTTGGGGTCCCAAACCCCAAGCCAACTTTGATACTTATTAACTAAACAAATCTTTCTTCCCCCACCGATGAGGGAGGATTGCTCTTTAACACCTTTTTTCATGCTTCAAACAACTCACTTCGTAGACCAATATCTCTTTCATTTCTCAACGAAATTTGACGATCTTTGACCCTACGGTCATCTATTTACTTAGTAGATTATGCACGTGTGAAGAACCGAAGGTTCCAACATGTGTAACACTAGTGTTTAAGTCATTAAAGATGGTTGGACGCAACTTCCGCCAAAGGCAAATTTCCAACAGCTTGTTGATATGATTTGGCTTTGTAAACGAACTAGATGTTTGACCTATGAATTTCCATTTTACTCAAAGGTTTTACATCCTTGCATTCCGTTTTGCCAGAGCTTTAGTGGTTTTGAATGTTAACTTTTTAAATTAGGAATAATATAATTGTTAACGTGTGTAACAAATCAATCTAAATTTGGAAATTCTGCCCTTGAACATTGTCGATTCTGCTTCGTCCGATTTGTCTCCTTCGAACTTTTTTTTATTGCATAAAACTTTTGTATGTATAGCTCTACATTTTAACTATTGTTATTTCCATTCAGAAGTAAAAATCTGATAGTATGCTTAAAGTCTTAGCTTTTCTGAATGTATCACATTTTGCATGTATGCGACTTGTCACACAGAGCACGACACTTCTGTTGGAATATGTAAAGCAACAACGGGAATAGTAAATAACTATTACAGTGATCGAAACATTTCACTTATGTCTCAAACATTTCACTTACGTACCAATATTTCTTTCATTAACGAAATTTACGATACTTGGCACTAAGATTGCACGTGTGTGGAAACGATATTTCCGACGTGCGTGGCCCAATTGTTCGAGTCATAAATAATGGGATAAACTTAATTCCACATTAGTAAATTTCCAACAACTTCTTCTTGTGAAGATATTGTTCATGCTATATTGTCGCAACCCAATGACTTAATAAATTTGGTTCATGCTACAGATAAGGGACTTTCACATTGCAAAGAGAGAGGAAGATATTGGTTCCTATGCCGGTTATGTAGGTAAGCTTATTTCATGCCTTGATTTAACGTGTATCATGATATATATTCACATAGAGTTTTGTAAAAAATGCTTATAAATTTCCTGAATACTGAAGGTTCTGCATTTATGTTTGGAAGAGCTTTAACATCTGCCTTTTGGGGAGTCGTGGCTGACCGATATGGCCGAAAACCAGTTATAATTTTCGGCACTTTTATAGTGTATGTCTAATCTTTATAGAAATGTCTACTTTTAGATTTCATTCATCTCAGTGCCAATAAGTTTATACTTTTTGCTTCGATTTGGCTTCAGGGTTGTTTTCAATACTCTTTTTGGTCTTAGTATCAACTTTTGGATGGCCGTAATAACTAGATTTCTTCTCGGTAGTTTAAATGGTTTGCTTGGACCAATAAAGGTATTTATCAGTTTAATACCATTATACGATTCAGTACTGCATTCTCAGCTGTTCTGTTAAGATACTTATTTTCCATGTTTAGGCATATGCTGCCGAAATTTTTCGTGAAGAATATCAAGCGCTAGGAATGTCAACGGTAATATGTCCTTACTTATCAGTGATGCAAATGATTTCTAACATATGATAGAATTATACATAATCTAAGAGCGACAGAAGAAGAGTCAATAATGCATTTATGAATGACCACTTAGATAGTGGATTTTGAATTTTATTTTATTTTTTCTTATATGTTTGAATCTTTCAGATTAGTACTGCATGGGGTATCGGATTGATTATTGGCCCAGCTTTAGGAGGCTTCCTTGCTCAGGTACTTTCGTTTCTTACTTAACTATTTCCTTTTTGTATTCCTTCTGCTAGGGAAAGAGTGTTAGTCACTTTATAATAAGTTTTAAGATAGATTTGTTAAATATAGCATTGACGAAAGAACAAAATTTCTAGTTCTTTTTGTATACAGAAAAAATTTCTTCGTCTAGAATTCTTCACGTGTCTATTATTATGTATTCTTTGCAAATCAAAGCAAGATAATTGAGGAAATTTATGAAAATTTCCATTAGCTTAATTACAACATACATGCTTGTTCTCTAAATGGTCGTATTTTACCTAGCCTGCAGAGAAATATCCAGCCATATTCTCAATGGATTCAATATTTGGGAGGTATCTCGCCCTCTTTACTTTCATGATTATACGTCTTCTTCTGTTGCTCGAAGTGCTCCTTGGCTCCAACATTTGATATTTTTCTGCAGATTTCCCTACTTCTTGCCTTGCCTATGCATATCAATGTTTTCCTTGGTCGTGGCTATAGGTTCATTTTGGCTGCCGGTAAATCTACATGATTTTATGTTAATTCCTTCCGAGTCTTGTCAAGACACACACTGTTTCTGTCAAATCTTGTTCCCGTCCAAGTTTACAATCAAAGAATTAGTATTTCACCCCCTGAGAAAAATTGAATTTTGCGTAACTTTTAATGGATAATGATTATGTATATCGTTTCATATGTCCATATTATTTATTGTTGCAACTTGCAATTCCTTTCCGGTGGCCTCTTGGGAACGCTTCTTGTAGGGTCTTCCATGTCTGGATGGTATGTCTTTAGACACCCCACATGTTGCTGAGAGTGAGGTTTTTCTAGTCATCTCTTTCCTTTTATCCTTCTGTGTTTTTTTCCAATTTTGGTGCACTTGGTGATGCCAGATGGGGTAGGGGCATTTCTAATTGCACTTCGAACTGAACTCTAGAAAGATTGAGGTTTGTCCTTTCCTTTTTCCTTGTCGGAGTTTGGACTTGGGGTCCTACAACATATTGTGAGAGAGGGAAACTAAGCCTTAATTGGGGAAGCTGAGGATTGAGTGGGAAGGTTTCTTTAATATGGTTCATTTCTGGTGTTTCGAGGATGAAAGAACTCTTTAAATATTATGGATTCAATTATTCATCTTACCTAAAAATACTTGTTTCTCCAACCACATTAATCCGTGCGTCTTTCTCTCTTTTCCTCTTCATATTGCTTTTCCCCTGTCTTCTCTGGTTTCCCAGCTTTAGTTGACCTGGAAGATCGTAGAATTTCATCCCTACAGCTCATGAATTGCAGGAAACATTACATAACCATGATTCGGAAATGCCACCTCAAGATTCTTACAAAGCTCTGGAGGCTGCATCAGATACAAAAGAAGGAAATGAATCAACTTCAAAAAAAAACCTTTATAAGAACTGGCCATTGATGTCATCTATCATAATATACTGTGTCTTCTCTCTTCATGATATGGCTTACTCAGAGGTATACCATATCCACTAATTAAGTAACTGTAGGATATAATCACCACATCTTGATTATGAATGAATCTCTCTATTATAAGAAAAATGATATGCATCTCTCTGGTCTGACATCTAGTTCATTTCAAACCTCTTTGCTTCTACAGATTTTCTCATTATGGGCTGTGAGCCCCAGAAAGTTTGGGGGCTTAAGTTTTTCAACTGCTGATGTTGGTGAAATACTATCGATCTCAGGTGCAAGCCAATTTCTCACAATTTATAGTCTTTTATTGGCAGATGAACCTTGTTTTCCATTTTTTACGAATTAATATCTTCACCATTTTTTTTCTATTCTCCATCTCTAAATGAGATTTGGAAGAAGCGCTTGCTGTACTGCAATGCATCACATGGTCAAATTAACACCAATTAGTTAAAAATGAAATGGAAAGAGTAGAATTTTAGGTTTATGACGACTGCTTTATTAATCAGAGTTATTTGTTAGTTCCTCTCTGCTTATGCCTCCAGTTGGAATATTTTTCTATATCAAAGTCTTTTAACCTAAGTGGAAACTAATTCTATGTTGGCTGCCATTGCAGAACATGTGAGTCTTCGTAGTCATTGGTAACTTATGCTAATATCTTTGTGGACTTGTCTTTATTTGGATTGTTTGTTCATTTTTTCATTCTTGAAAAGCATACCAGAGCACATCTATGTAATGAGAATATTAACATTCTCTTAGAACGCCAAGCAGAATGAGGGATATTAGATTGGTAACCTATCGAAGAATTATCTCAGGCAGAAATTCATTGTGGAAGCATTTATATCATGTGCTGACTTGTTTGACATACACAGAATGGCAATACATCTCATTTCATTTAGTTATACAATGCTGGATACTGAATTGGTGGCGGTTTCAGGGTTTGGCCTTCTAGTCTTTCAACTTACTTTTTATTCATCAGTTGCGAAGTATGTTGGCCCTATCATAACTGCTCGGATTGCAGGAGTAAGCACTTGATTTGTATAAATGTTAAACTCTTTAGTTCTATGATCAGGCATCCTGAAAAGTCTTGTAATATGATCAGGCTTTGTCAATTCTCTTACTGGCAAGTTACCCTTATATCGCTATGCTGTCTGGGATCACCCTCTCCGTGGTGATGAATTTCGCATCCATGATGAAGAATATTTTGTCTGTAAGTTCTTTTTTAATTCCTTAGCACTCAATCTGTTGCTGATGTGCATACAAAGTGCAATACCAAAATCAAGATTATGCATGAAATATGGAAGTGAATGTGAGATTTTTACATTCCAATGCATTTAGCATGGAGTTTACTTAGCCTTAAGAGAATGTTTTTCGAGGATTTCTGTTTCTCATTTTGTTGGGAAAAAACAACTTACTGGAACTGTCCCATATGCTTCACTTCTGGTGAAATAGGAAGAAACTTTGTCTATCTTCCAAATCAGTAAATTTTCTTTAGGACAATGATACAAAAGAATCCAATAAAAGAATAAGGAATCTATTTGAGTTTTTATTAGTAACTTGTCACAAGTATATAATATACCAATCACGTGGAAGCAAAAGTTCTATGCTTGGATACTATTCTATGTCCTATGAACAATAAGAAGGATCCGCCCAGAATGGGTGGATCCTTCTTATTGTTCATTTTGAATATTGAGAATTTTGATCTCAAATTCTAATATTGACTTCGAATTCCCTCCAGATCTCTATCATAACGGGGTTGTTCATATTACAAAATAAAGCAGTGGTAAATTTTCTTTGCTCCCTCTAAAAGTTAGATCTTGTAATTGTCAACTGCAGAAGCCTTATATTTTCCATGCAATATGCTTTGTTTGGTCATGGTCTGATGTTGAATAATTTACAACCGCAGGACCAGCGACAAAGGGGAGCTGCTAATGGAATTGCCATGACAGGAATGTCATTTTTTAAAGCTCTTGGCCCAGCAGGGGGAGGAGCACTGTGAGTTTACTTGTTTCCTAATTAGTTATCAATTTCTAATTGATTAGAATTAAATAAATGAGAGAAAAATTGGGTAATTGTTTCCAAATTGAATGTCGTATTTGAGAACGTAGTATAGTGGTCGATCTTGTCCTAGATAGACTATCCTCTTTCCTGTGAATGATTGCACAGGTGGGGAATTGAAATGTATTTCACATCTGTGCTTGAGAATTTGCAGTACCTGGTTTTGCTTTAGAAATAGAAACAATTGTTTCCTTGCAGCTAAAGTTATCACTTTTTCTTGATTTGTGCAGTTTCTCTTGGGCACAGAAAGGCTTGATGCTTCCATTCTTCCAGGTAACAATCAAACTCAATTCTCAAATCATATTTCTGCTATGCTTAGCTAGGAATTTGTCACGTGTTGGTGTGTGGAATGGGTGGTGGATTACGGGTGGGAGACTTTTAACAGCGCAGATCAGCAATGGCGTGACGGCACTGACTGATATAAGCTATTAGCTTTATGATATCAAGATATTTATTGGATTGTTTATTCAGAGAGCGCATTTTGAAACTTCTGTAGCATATTTATGAGTGTTGACCGCTGAATTCTTGAGTCATTGTTGCGATTGTTATTTCTCATTGAGAAGTAGTTAACTAGCATAATCTTATACTGCAGCCCAGTATTCCGAGTTCAAAGAGATATAAAGAGAGAATTCTAATGTGTTTTGGTTGTTTTGTGCTGGCTACAAAATGAAAGCTACATGTGCCATTCCTGTATCCCCTTCACTTAGTTCCGAATTCCCTATTATTCCAAGAAAACTCAAATTTCACTTGTTCATGCTTCAAGAGTTCCATAAACAATTATTGTAAGATAACACTGCAGCTACGACATTTAAAAATCTGAGCAATTTACATACAGTAGATACTTTATACCACTCGTAGTTATTTATGCAGCCTCTATCACGAAGTTTTCTCTTTCTAGTCCTTCATTCCCTCCTCCAGTAATTGTCGCCTCAACATGCCTTGGTCTTTGCTCTCTCCGGTCTTTATTAGTATTGTGTTCTACTCAAATATTGCAGGTGATCAGGTGGTATTCTTTGTGCTGAATGTGATCGAGGCAATTGGTGTGTTGCTGACATTCAAGCCATTCCTAGTTGAAGCACAAAATACTTAGAGGACAGCTTATTTATTTTCATTTGTATCCTATTTTACGTGTTATATCAATTAGGAATTGAACTCCCACAGCTAATCGTGCACCTCTGGACTTGTAATGTCGTCCGAATTAGTTCAAATTGGAATAATTTAGTCATATGAAGAATTAGCTAAGCAATAAATTGCTCATTCTAAGTCACCTCAATTTCAATGAAATTCATCTACACTTAACAATCCAGTTTCTAGATATTATCACTTTTTAGTTTTTACCAATGTCAACTCTTCTACCAGTGCTACATTTTGTACTGGTTGGAGCTCTTCTACCAGTGCTAATTCATTGAAGGTGATCTTTGTGTGTTAATTTTTTCCTATACTGATTTAAAAGAGAAAATTATTCGCTGAGTTAGCTCTCCACCTGATAGACTAGTTTTTTGGATTAGGCTCATCTATTTAGTAGTTTTTTGGCCATGCAATTTGGAATCATAATTTCATATTTTGATTTCAAATCAGCGTTTGTTAATGAAATTTGCACAAAATTTCAACTTCAACTTTATCACGGTTTCAAATCCCAAATTGTCCAAAAAGTAGAATTTGGGGTTTCAAATCATGATTTTAATTTTTTAATGTAAACTTGATCCATAAGTTTATATTTTGTAAGAAAAGGTCCATCATTTTAAATTTTGCAATAACAAGACCCATTGTCGACGTGAAAAAATTACTCACACCATATGGAAGGATTATATTAAAGAATAGCTAGTTGTTATTATTGTTCTTTTGTTGGATCAATGAATCTTTGTCAAATTATGTGTATTTAAAAGTTTGTAATAGAATGTAATTGCAAATATTTATAAGAAGAAAGTGGAGATATGTGATATAGTAATGCGGCGTCTTAGGTTATTCCGATAACTTGTTAATGAACTATGATTTGCTCATTTGGTAAGATTGTATAATAATTTGAGAAGTTTACTTTTATCAATCTTAGTTTTCACAAATTGTGGGATTGTCATGTTTATAAGAAAAAAAATCCAAATTGGATGTTCAAAAACAGTTTCAACTTCAAATCTACAAATGAGCCCTTAGTCTATAACAATTGAAATAAAAGCAATTCAATCAACGCTTGAGTGGTGACCTAGACCAGAAGGATTGGTAGGACGCTAGGAATGGTGGCCTGGATCAAAGAGGGGCGTCAGTTGTGACCATATTCATTAAATTCAATCATAAAATTCCCGTTTCTTACTTTTGCTCTAGCAGGCCCCAGAGATATACCTTCTGTACTTTGTTTGCTTTATTGAATTTACTTACTCCATTCGTTGAAATCTTTTCTCGCAGTCACTGTTGGTGTCTTTGTGTCACTAATCACTTTCTCCCATTGATGTGATTGACAAGTTTTCAATATTGGTTCATGTATTAAAGTTGTTTATGAACTTTTTTGACATGACTCCACTAAACACATTCGTAATAAAAGTATTTGTATATTTTAAAATCAAATACTTACGTCCCTAGTCATGAAATGTTTTCTTGGATGAACTTAACAAAATAGTATTTTTTTTCATCTCAAAATACTTATCACTTTTTGCTTCTCGTAGGATAATTTAACTATATGAAATAAATTGAAGTTCTTCTCGCATTAAAATACTTATCACTTTTCGCTTCTCATAGGTTAATTTAACTATGAAAAGTATGTTGGAAATTTGCCTTTGGCGGAAGTTGCTACCGACCAACTTTAACGGCTTAAACACTAGTGTAACGTATGTTGGAGAATCCGATTCTTCACACATGCATGATCTACTAAGTACGTAGATAACCGTAGGGCCAAGAATCGTCAAATTTCATTGAGAAATGAAAGAGATATTGGTTCACGAAGTAAGGTGTTTGAAGCATGGAAAGTGTGGTATTGTGTGTAATTCTCCCTCATCGGGAGAGGAAGAAAGAATTGTTGTGTATATAAGATTCGAAATTGGTTTGGGGTTTGGGACCCCAAGGGGTATCCCATGTGTTTAAAGGAGGGAGGACCTAGATGTGCTTCGGTTCGAGGAAAGACCACACGCGCGCCGCCGCCCGCCCGTCCGGTTCCTAGTCACGGGTCACGGGTCGTGGGTCGTGGGCTGTGGGCTGTGGGCTGTGGGTCTTCTGATATTATCTTTTTGGGCCAGAAAACTTTGCCGGAAGTACGGTTTGATCCCGAAGTTTCGGATGTACTTGTTTGGACCGAATTCTTTCGGATGTACAGTTTGGTCCCCGAAGTTTCAAGATGTACGAGTTTGGTCCCTGAAGTTTCCAGAACATCAGAATTTCGACGGTCAAAAACAGAAATGCCAAGCACTCAATTCAGCCATTTATTTTGGCTGAATTACTCCTCCTATAATGGCCAAATCCGTTGGTCTTTCTCCCATTTATGTTGGTGACTTTACTACCTCCATAATGGCCATTATTTGGCTATTATGGAGGCAGTTTTTAGGCAGTAAAACAGTCCATCCCTCTCCTATATAAACACCCCCTTACACCATTGTTGAGAAAAAAAGAGTTAACAGTAAGAGATGCAGCAAAACAGTGCACGAAAATACACAACCAAAATAGTTTTCTTCCTACAACTTCCAAGCATCATTTCGTTACTCAATATTCTTCACGGTAGCTCTTGAGTTTCCTTTGCTCAAGGGTTCCATTGTTGTTTTATCTTGGGAGACAAATTGTCCAGGACGTATAAAGGATACATACGGGGCAATATTGTCTTAAGGACAGAGTGCTACACTCGACTCAGCAAAAACAATTTACATTTTTCCGTCTTCTACAAAACTGGAATTTCCAGTTTTTACTTGTGTAACGATTGTAATTTCAGATTTCATGTTGAATTATTGAAATCTTTGTTTATCCTTTCTAATACTTGTAATAGTTAAATACTTCCCGTACTGCTTTATAAAGTACCATAGAGCAAAACTCCCAACATCTTAAGACAATATTTGTATTGTATTACTATTAGTGTTCGAAAGATGTCGGTCAAAAGTTGTGTGACCAAATCTGGATATGGAAATGGTTTTCTGGTAGAAGAGAGTGATGATGATGAACGTGTTCATGGTGTCACCGCTACCAAGACTGGTGGGAACAAGCGCTCACGAGAGCTCGAGGATGTCAACGGGGACAAGAGGAGAAGAGTGAAGATGTTATTCTATCTTGTAGCGAAAGGCCTATATCTGTCCCCTGGACAAAGGATCCGAATAATGGTGAGAAGGAAATGGACACTCAGTCTGATGAAGTGACTGAAGTGAGCCAGAATCCGAAATTGGGATAAGTATTTTTCTTACTTGTCAAGAATAAGGATTAAATGATAAGTATTTTTCTTACTTGTCAAGAATAAAGATTAAATGATGTCTGATTAAAAAAAATAGATTAAAGTAAGGAGGAATATGAAAATAATTTATATTCCTTACGCTTTAACAAATCAGAAGTTTAATCTCATCTTCTTTCCCGTTTAAAGATTGGATTTGGTAAACGACTTAAAAAGATCCGTTCTTTTAAGTGTAATAATTAAAAGTGTGTAAAGTATGTCGCACATACAATGGAGAAAGATCCATTAACTGTGCGAAAACTCTTACCACTCTTAAGTAAGCGCCAAGAATTATCTGGGCACCAATCATAACGGAAGAAGACTAAAAGCTAAAGACGTTGAGCCTGTCATACTATTTGGCAGAAGATCCTTCATAGGATGATATTGGACACTCAGTCATAAAAAGCCTCCGGGCGACTGGAGTGGGCCAAAATTCCTTTGATATGATGATATTGGACACTCAGTCATATAAAGCCTCCGGCGATCGGAGGTGGTGCCGAGAATTCATTTCATAGGAAAAGTAATGGACACCTAGTAAGGTGGGCCAGAGTTTCCAGGTCCCAAATGATCTGAAGGCCTAAATAAAGGCAGTAAAGAAATTGGACACTCAGTCTGCCAATGCAACTGCAGTAGGCCAAAGTATCGCGATCACATATGATCCGGTTACACCCTAACCACGGGCAAAATGTTGTTCATGTGAAGCAACGCCACCTCTAAAGTAGAAGGGGTTGGAGAGGTTGTCCTCAATAGGGCTTCAGGGAATGAGATCACTCTAAGATGAGGTGATACATGTCCCTAACTTGGTTTAAGGGACGCTGTTGGTCAAGCTAGTTTGAGACTAGTCCAATAGGTCTGTAATAACTAAGAATGGTACAGTACGGTTGTAGCCAAATAAATGATATATTTGTAATCCGTGCATCTATGCCATCATAGATTAAGACACGTTAAATAGCAAGTCATTCAAAAGCTAACGATGTTGAGATTGTTGCCTTCTGTCGACATAAACCCTCAAAATAAATGTGAGGTAGATGAAGAGGCAAAATCACCTTTCCAAATTCCGTCAAGGGAATAGCGAAAGAAGCACCGCTCCTCTAGAACTTAGTCACACCTAATTGGGTGATTTGAAGTTTATACAAAATAGAGGGGGGAGACAAGTACGTTGTGATCTTCATTGATGATGGTACAACGTATGGAATCCTTTGTTTGTTGAAAAGTAAAGATGAAGTTGTTGAAGCGGATAAGCGCTACAAAGCTGAAGTTGAAAATCAACTATGCCTATATGGATTGCAAAATTCGTAGCAATAGAGGGGGAGAATGTGAAGCATTGTTCATTAAACGACTGTTCATTTCTCACTTCGAGTCCAACGGTGTTAGCCAAGCGCAAAGTCGTACGCCCAAATTATGTGGGGTGGCTTGGTAAAAGTTGGAATACTGAAACATGTCAAGTTGTACCTAAGACTGTAGATTGCATATCCACTGGATCTGCAAATAACAATAGTGTTGATCGCCTCTTGGTGTCAAAGAATGCTGGAACTCTTTGAAGATAGCTTTCCTTGAAAAAGGAAAAAGAGTAATTGCTCAAGGTTAACAAGAACCCGCGAGGGCCTGACTATCCGGAACTAGACGTTCCGTATCTTCGAGACTCGAAAGTTGTCTTCAACTATCCGGAACTTAATAATCCGGATCTATGCAGAACTCGGGGATTCTAGATGTTGAACCAAGACGGAGCAAAGAGGGGACAAAGACTTGTTCCAGTCCTTCTAGCTTGTATGGTTGAGAACGAACCATGAACAATTAACAAATAATTGTTATCTCCAAAAACTCTGCTTTGGAAAGAAGCTAAAGGGAGAAATAGATTCCATATATAGAACCATACTTGTGTAATGGTTAATCTTCTTCCGGGAAAAGAACCTTTGGGTTGTAAAATGTGCTCCCCTGTGAGTAGCTTAATATCCAGGGCCATTGTAGTCTTGCGTGGCATGGATGTTGAACTAGCCTTCCGAACCGGAGAGTTGGAAGAAGAGAATCAGAGTTAGTTTGCTGAACTGTTGGGCTTCTTCCTGAACTTTCAGTTTGGTCCCCGAAATGTTTACATTTTAGTCCCGAAAGTTTCGGATAAAACGAAACAATGAATCGACCACGAAACATTGGCTCTCGAAGTTAGAAAGCCAACGGTTGGAAAACCAACGGTCGAGAGTGAAAATCATATTGAAACAAAGTCTCGATATGAAAGATATGTGTATCACGAGATGACTTCTTAGGAATTGGATTTCTAAGACATCTAACGGATCGGTCAATAGTTGACGAGTCTCGTTGAAGCCACCAATGGATATGAATCATAGAACGATTGGAATCATGGTGCACCCATAGACAAGGAGCGATATGCACGGTCACGTGTAGTTCAATGTATTGTACACACTACAACCGACCAGGTATCGTCCTACAAACGAATCGGTTGAACTAAGGTTCACCGATGATCTTAATACATGATCAATAGAAGGCGTTAAGTCGGATATGACGATATCGAATTATTCGCTTATCTACGGATTATTGTATTCTCGGATGTCCAGCGGTTACGGGAGAACACGGTGATGCAAACTGGACATCAGATCTGAAGAACACCAAAGCCAAAAGTAAATGTGTATGGTGGTTCTTGGAAAATCCTCTAAGCAAACTTGCATCGGCCGATTCATGATGGAATCGGAGTTTATCGCTTTATACAAAGCATGAAAGAAGTTGAGTAACTTCACGGCTCCTTAGAGGACGTCCCTTATTGGGAGAAACCCGTGCCTTCGACGATTATACACTTGTGGCTAGCCGGTCGGCTTTAGGAAGGACACGGATGACGGCGTCTGGACATATCTGTCAGGATCTGTCCTAGACATAAGACCGTATGGCAGTTGATCATCACGGGTATCACTTTTTTATTTACTAACTAAGGGACTACCCGGAGATCAAGTGGTCTGCCTGTCTAGGGGAATGGGCTTAAAACCCAAAATATACGGACCAATACAGTGAAAACCCAACCTTACGAACCTGGAGATCCCGGTAATTTGGTTCAATGGGAAAACTAAGTTGTAAAGGTTCAGTTGATCGCTTCAGTGGAAGCATGAGTACTTCGGATAGTGATTTCTGAAAAGAAACACCAAATTCAAAGCCGTTCTCGCGATAGACGTTAAGTGCTATCTGCGGTATGGGTAAAGGTTAAGTTTTCAAAACTCCGTAATGATCCTCAACGATTGAGGTTAGGTCTTTAGGAAACTTTTAATGGTTTCTAACACTTGTGAAGTGGGGTATAGCGGGATACCTTGTAGGAGACCACTTATTTAAGTGCGAGGACGGGCCGCCTCAAATTGAACGCACTTAAGAATCCAAGACGTTGTCCATGGCCAAAACGGACAAAACATTACGAAGAAGAGAGTAAGGGAATTTGTTGTGTTGGTACCGTTGTCTTGGCTTACACTAAACACCGACGGTTCAAGACATCACGTTCACCGCGCGGTAAGTAAGTCCGATGGTATTCAACTATGGAAGGTTCAAAGCCGAGGCTACCTCTCCTTATGCAACATCGGTCCGCTAAAATATTGCTTTGAAATGAAAAGACACCATGTGAGTGCGCCAAAATCTCTTTCAAGAGGGGATTGTTGGAAATTTGCCTTTGGCGGGAGTTGCGACCGACCAACTTTAACGGCTTAAACACTAGTGTAACGTATGTTGGAGAATCCGGTTCTTCACACATGCATGATCTACTAAGTACGTAGATAACCGTAGGGCCAAGAATCGTCAAATTTCATTGAGAAATGAAAGAGATATTGGTTCACGAAGTAAGGTGTTTGAAGCATGGAAAGTGTGGTATTGTGTGTAATTCTCCCTCATCGGTAGAGGAAGAAAGAATTGTTGTGTATATAAGATTCGAAATTGGTTTGGGGTTTGGGACCCCAATATCCCATGTGTTTAAAGGAGGGAGGACCTAGATGTGCTTCGGTTCGAGGAAAGACCACACGCGCGCCGCCGCCGCCCGCCCGTCCCATCCGGTCCGGTTCCGATTTCGAGTTCCGGGTTTCGGGTTCTCGGGTTCTCGGGTCACGGGTCACGGGTCACGGGTCGTGGGCTGTGGGCTGTGGGTCTTCTGATATTATCTTTTTGGGCCAGAAAACTTTGCCGAAGTACGGTTTGATCCCGAAGTTTCGGATGTCTTGTTTGGTCTTTCAGATGTACAGTTTGGTCCCTGAAATTTTAAGATGTACAGTTTGATCCCTGAAGTTTCCAGAACATCAGAATTTCGACGGTCAAAAACAGAAATGCCAAGCACTCAATTCAGCCATTTATTTTGGCTGAATTACTCCTCCTATAATGGCCAAATCCGTTGGTCTTTCTCCCATTTATGTTGGTGACTTTACTACCTCCATAATGGCCATTATTTGGCTATTATGGAGGCGATTTTAGGCATAAAACAGTCCATCCCTCTCCTATATAAACACCCCCTTACACCATTGTTGAGAAAAAAAGAGTTAACAGTAAGAGAGGCAACAAAACAGTGCACGAAAATACACAACCAAAATAGTTTTCTTCCTACAACTTCCAAGCATCATTTCGTTACTCAATATTCTTCACGGTAGCTCTTGAGTTTCCTTTGCTCAAGAGTTCCATTCTTTGTTTTATCTTGGGAGACAAATTGTCCGGGACGTATAAAGGATACATACGGGGCAATATTGTCTTAAGGACAGAGTGCTACACTCGACTCGGCAAAAACAATTTACATTTTTCCGTCTTCTACAAAACTGGAATTTCCAGTTTTTACTTGTGTAACGATTGTAATTTCAGATTCCATGTTGAATTATTGAAATCTTTGTTTATCCTTTCTAATACTTGTAATAGTTAAATACTTCCCGTACTGCTTTATAAAGTACCATAGAGCAAAACTCCCAACAAAGTATTATAAGTTGTAGTTCTTCTCGCATCAAAATACTTACCACTTTTCGCTTCTCGTAGGTTAATTTAACTATATGAAAAGTACTATAATGTGTAATTCTTCTCGCATCAGTATGATAAGAAAATATATCTTAAAATATTAATTAAAGTTCATATAGTTTGTATCTCAAAATGCAAAAAGTAAAAAATATTTTGGGACGGAGAAATAGCTTACAGGTTATTGGTATGCAATTGAATGGTTGACAAAAATGGCGACAATTTTGTTGTTAAGATAAATAGTGACTGAATCCACGAGGATCACGACGAAAAAAGAATTTCATATAAATATTGTTTTAGTTAAACAAATCGGTCCAAAATAAGTGTTAAGAAACATTAATTTTTTTTATCAAATCTATCGGTGCTTTAATAAATGATATATACAATGTTGTAAAAAAGTCTTTCAATTGTTCAATAATCATTTTGAGGAGAGAAAAAAAAAATTAATGTGTACATCAAAAGTTTAAGATAAATATTTGTCTATACCGGATGTTTAATCAAATTAAATAATTTAATTTTAATACTTAAAATTTCACTCTCTTGATTTGGAAGATTTATAGTTGCTCTTCCTAATAATTTTCGTTCCATAAATTTATAGGAAAAAAATATATGGCTAAAGTTAATCTCATTAGAAAAGATATTTTCCAATACCCAAATTAACTGCATTGCATCAAAACAGAGGTTTTTCTTTCTTTTTCCTTTGTCGTACGTGGGCTTCGTGCTATGCAGATAGCGGGTCCAGTTGTACTAAAAACATACTAAATCAACTATGATGTACATTGATTTGTTTTTTGTCACATGGGGTTCATGTAAGAAATGTTAATATCTATAGATTATAAAAATCAAATAAACTATTATTTATTAATCTCATACATGATTCGGGGATCTTCGTTGATGAAGTTTAATAAAATCAATTTTCAAAAAAGTCGTGGCTTGACTTATTCATGATCCTTTTTAGGAAGAGTTCAACAACGATGTATTCTTTTTCTCTTTTCACATTGATTATCGAGTGTTTTTAAATAAAATTAGTAAACTTAATTTATTTCTTTAAAACTTTATTTCTCAACTAATTAAACTGCTACACTATTATCTTTTGAAAATGAAACTATTAGTAATATGTTGGCAAAAATAAAGAAAAAAATGTTTTTAGTGACACATGTAACATGTTACTTCATTGCCAAATTACAATATTTGACAAGAATTACAATTTTACGTGCGCATTTATTATTGTAACATTATTTATTGAACTTGACCCCTTTTTATTCTCTTATTTTCCAGTTTTGATTTGAAATATATGGTTTAGTCTCTATAATCCATTTTGGTTGGTGAAAAGATTTGCCGGTTCACATACATTGAGTTTCTCAAGATTAGATTTGAAGTCATAATTCTCTTTGTTAGTTTTTAAAAAAAATATGAAATTCACTTTTTTTCCTCAAGTAATGATTTTGTATCGTCTTCATTCTTCACAATCTAAATCATGTTGCAGTGCATAAGTGTTAAAACTGACAGTATACAACTGGTGTATATCAAGTATATCAGTGGCATATGTGTTAGTTGAAGTTTGTTAATTAAGAGATAATTAAGTGACAGCTGGATGCAGCTATATAATCTTGTAAGAGACAACTATAAATGCCTCATCTTGGTGTAATGAATCATGAAGGAAGCTAATACAAAAAGATATTTTCTCTCTAGTTCATCTCCTTTACCCGATCAACATACTTGAACTCAAGCTCAATCCATGGTGTACTCTCATTAATTTCATATGGTATCAGAGCAGAGGTCCTAAGACCGGTATCCACGATTCAAAGTTCATCAAAGTAGGAGCAATTGAAATGTCGAAGCTATGGCGGCAGAGACTATGATCACGATCGATCATAGTCACCCATTGTACTTGCAATCATTAGATGTGTCTAGATTAGTATTGGTCCCTACCAAACTCACAGGACCTGAGAACTATACATTGTGGAGTCGATCGATGAAGCTAGCCCTAAGAGGTAAAGGAAAGTTAGGTTTCGTTAATGGAACGTGTATCAAAAGCAAATATAAAGGTGAATTGGAAGAACTATGGGAGAAATGTGATGCAATAGTGCTTTCATGGATAGGTAGCACAATTTCTAGTGATTTGGTTTCTAGTATTTTGTATGCTAGTAGTGCGAAGCAGATTTGGGAAGAGTTTGAGGAGAGACTTGATAGGTCGAATCTAACAAGGATCTATCACTTGTGTTCAGAAATTGTGAATCTGAAACAAGGAAATGATTATGTTACTGGATGTTATTCAAAGATGAAGGTTCTTTGGGATGAACTAGATGTGATGGTGCCATTACTATCATGTTGTGATCAATCGAATCAATACACAGATCATCTCAAATCTCAGAGGTTGATACAATTTTGATGAGCTTGAATGAGAGCTATAGTAGCATAAGGAGTAATTTGTTGTCAAAAGGATCAAATATGACTGTGAATGAGGTTGATGCAGTCACCACACATGAGGAGAGCTAGAGATCTCTAGGAGTTGTTGATACGCAAAGAAAACCATTAACAATATTTGCGGGAAAGACACAAGGATACATATACAAAAAGCCACAAGGGATGCAAGGAGTGGCACCTTGTGGAGAATGTGGCTACAAAGGTCACAAGACATATGAATGTTATAGAATTGTGTGATATCCACCTAATTTCAAGAGCAAAAAGAAGAGTGGGCAATCTACTCAGCCTAAGACCTTTGCTAATGCAACCACAACTGATGACATATGAGAGTCTAATGGATCAGGAAACAGAAGTAGAGGATTGTTCACACCTCAACAATATCATGAAGTGTTGAACAAACTTGATGAGTCTGCTTCAACCAAATATATTGCTAACATGACATGTATTACTTCTCTATTGTCCAATGCTATAACATATGGCTGGATAGTAGATTCAAGAGCATCTCATCACATTACACCATGCAAGAAACTTTTAACTATACTTAAGAGGTTAGAGGCAAAACAAAGCAGTAAAGTACAAATTTCAAATGGTGAAAAGTCACAAATAGAACACTCAGGAAGTGCAAGAATTCTAGGTGGTCACACAATACAAAATATGTTACATGTACTAGACTTCATTTTTAACTTGTTGTAGGTGTCAAAAATCATAAAGGAGCTATGTTGTGCAGTCTACTTTCTGCCTGATTTATGTGTATTTCAATATCTCTTCAATGACAAGGTGGTGTAGATTGATAGAGAAAGGGATGGATTATACATTTTAAAGGATCTTGTATCAATAAAGACACTAACATTAAGCTCTCTAGTAACAAACAAAAATCTGAAAACAACCCATTATCATACTTTTTTCCATTATCACATTGAATATTCTTAATTTTCCGTTCGAATTGGATACGGATGAAAGCTCTAAATTTTAAAAAGGTAGAAAAACGTGAGATTTTTTTGCTAAAGAAAAGTCCATAAAAATTAGAATAATCATCCAAAAAAAGAACATAATAACGATGGCCCAAAGATCTGATAACAGGAGATGTCCATAAATCGCTATGAATAATATCAAATGGCATTAAAGTACGAGAATTAGAGTCCACAAATGACAATCTAACATTTTTTTCTAAAGAACAAGATTGACAAATCGGAGTACTATGCGTACCCTTACAATAAATAAAATTATTTTTATCTAAGGAAGACAAAATTGACGACCCCGGATGACCTAGATATGCAGTCACAAGAAAGGAGCACAAGCTGCAAAAGTAGATGGCAAGGCTTGACGCGGGAGACCGGATGTGGGCGTGATAGGATAAAGATCTCCCCTACTATCACATCTCATGAGAGGAATCCCTGTCTTAAAATCCTTCACAGAAAACTCAAAAGAATAAAAAACAACAGAAACTGAATTATCAGTGGTGAGCTTACGGACAGACACCAAATTTTTAATTAATTTAGGAGCATGAAGGGTATTTTTCAAGATAAGAGGTGGATGGGGGGGGGGGGGGGGGGAGATAAAGTTTTATGACTGTAATCACGAATTACAATTGAATTTCCATTACCAACAACTATGTCACGATTGTTGCTCAAATTGTAATAAGACGAAATAGTACCTTGGTCGGACCTCATGTGAGTGGTGGCTCCGGTGTCCATGTACCAATTTGGGTTCGAGGGATTTAATCCACGTGTGTGCATCGCAGGTTCAATATTGGTATGTGTGGGCCCCGAAGCAAATGGGCTTGTGGAGGCCGAGGCCCAAGCACACTTGCTTGCTGCCCCAGCGCAGAATTGTTACGGAAACCATTGGGCCATGTTGTATTTGGCCGAAACGAAGGCTGGGCAGCCCACTGTCCAGGCGCTAGAAACGAAGGCGGATAGGGGTTGTTGGGCCACTGCCCATTGGCCCAGGCCTACGGTCAAGGACCCATGGCTGGGCCCAGTGGGACGGTGGCCCACTGTTTCCGGAACGGGGCCCACTGTTATTATTCTGGCCACCGCCACCACTATCGGAATCATTGCGTTTGCCCCCGCGATTTTTGCCATTATTTTTGCCGCCCCCCTTGAGAACGGTTTTGGCCTGAATTATCACCAAAATTCTGAGAATTAAGGGAGGACGTCATCATGACCACGTGACTTGCACTAGTTGTCGCCTTTATGGCCAAGCTGACTTCTTCCAAAGTAAGCATGGATCGAGCTTGATCGAATTTCGGGAGAGGATTACTTTGATGAATGAGAGTTCCAACGCCGCTATAGGCCTCGGATAGGCCAGCAACCATCTGGAGAACAAGGCGGTCTTCGCTAACGTGCGCACCAACGTTGCAGAGGTGGTCCGCCAATTCTTTCAACCTTTTGCAGTAAGCTGAAACGTTCGAGAAGTCTTCTATGTTGACGTGGGAGAATTCCTGCTCAAGGGTAACAACTCTGAAATTTTGATTATCTTGGAATATGTCACGCAGCCTATCCCAAGCAGCCATTGCTGTGGCGTCTGGCTCAGTAATTGTCTGCAACATGTGGGTAGAGATAGTGGAGTAAATCCACTGAAGGACGGCGACATCAAGAGTCGTCCATAACTTAGGATCATCCTCGCGTTTAGGCACCTCCGTATCCTCAGGAGCCGCGGATTATGTGATGGATGACTTGATGCGAGTGTGCGTGAATTTTGAACAGTTCGCACCACGTTGCATATTGGACGTTTTTTATTCAAGAATAAGAGGGATGTGATTCTTGATATTAGAAACAACAACAGCAGGGTGAAACATGTTCTTTGAATTAGACATAATGAAAGAATAAGGGGTAATTGAGGGATTTGGAAGATAGAATTTGGGATCGGAAATTGCACGGAAACCGAGGGGATGAGCTCGGAACCGAAGGAAAATTTAGAGAGAAAAATGTTCAACCTAGACTTTTGATACCCTGAAAGAAATAATCCCTTGATTATTTTCATTAATGAAAGAGTATATATACAATTTACAATTTCCATAATAGGAAAATCCTATTCCTATTCTACTTCCAAAACCTTATTCTATTTGTACAATAATTATACAATTATGGTAAGTGTACAACTCTAATTTAATTACAACTAAACTACCTAAAATTGAGCCACTAATCCGTGACATACACGATATGAATACCACTATAATAGACAGCCGTTACAACCCATTATTTGTCATTCTGCCCGTGATATACACGGTGTATGTTATGTGTATACCACGGGTATTTATCAGTTCCGAATGTGCTTCTAAGAAAAATAATATTTTTCAGCTTCTGAAAAACCGTTGTTGTTATTACTCTAAATCACTTTTTTTTTTCTAAAGCTTATCCAAACAACTCAACTTTCTAAAATAAGTATTTTTGGCTTAAAATTTGACCAAACAAACTATAAAATTGAGTATTTTCATGGGTTTGAAGGGGGTTACATGTGTTTGAGTTTGTTTTGCCACCTCTTCACTTGAATACAGTTTATGAGGTGCAAACAGTCTCATCAATTATTGATGCTTATATTATATGAGAAGTTATGAACATCATATCACAATCTTAAGGATGGGTGGAGTGATAACAACATTAAGATGTTATGTTTTTCCCCATATCAAATTAATTTATCTGATACTAATATTATGAAAGATTTTTTGGTTTATTTTGATGGTGTTTGCCACTAATATTCAGCTGTCCTTTGGAAGCGCTTGTGTAAAGCCTATATCCTTTTTAAAAAAAAACTGTCTTCCAGACCAGCTTGCACGCACCTCGACTAATTTTACAGAATGTGCTACCACACACGAGCATAGGTATCGAGTAACTCTGTCCACCAAAGCTTGAACATATGGGAAGAAATCCCCTAGTCCATATTACCTTTCCAAAGTTTTTCGTTGTACGCGAATATTCTAGGTTAGCTTCTTTTTTTTTTTCTTGATAAAGAAAATGATCAGATAGCTAAAGCTCCTAGATTAGTTTCTTGGAACTTTTCTTTCTATGTTTAATCATATGTTAGCTAGCAAGTTTGCTTCATTTCTGTACTTGTCGTTCAAGTTTTAGATAGTTATTGCTAAAAGCCTCCTTTAGATATCCTTCTTTTGATTTTATCTGTTGATATTCAGACTGATGATATCTTTTTTCTTTCTGTTTCATGGGACTCTTTCCATTTCTTTATTTCATGGTAACATCTCTCAACTTTGTCTGTATTTGTCGTTCAAGTTTTCTCAAATACACATGATTAAGTCAAACTGAGCATCTTTATTTAAGAGCCAAAACTGAAATTAATCTACTCAATCTTTAGAATAAAATGTTAAGATACTACCTCTTGTTAATAACTCGTTTTGACTAGGTATAGTGTGACTTTTCATCATAGAGAATGGCAATGAACTTATGTATCTCGATGAAGCTTCAAATTAAATGCCTATGCCTTGGTGGCGAGAGTTACCCGGTACATGTGCATGTGCTAGTGGGAGGTAGCAGATATCCGGTGGAATAATCAAAATGTGCGAAAGCTGGCCCGGTACCACCTTCATTAAAAAAAAAATTTAAAAAGGCTTCAAAAGTAAAATTTGGTTAGTCAAGAAAACCTACTAAAGCTTTGGACCAATTTCTATACTTGGAAAATAGAGGTTGGAATTCATCTTGCTGATGTTGTTGATTCCATTCTACAAGCCCTGGCCCTTCTTCCTAGTTTGTTGACATGATTTGATTCTTCTAAACTTAATTAGATGTTTGACCGATGAATTTCCAGTTCACTCAAAGCTTTTTACATTTCTGCAACCTGTCTTGCCAAAGGTTTAGTTTTGAATGTTTAACAGTTTGAAATTATGATTAAGATAATTGTTAACATGCATAAGGGGTCAGTTTGAATTTGTAACCTCTGAGTGCCTTGTCGATTTTGTTTCTTGAAATTGGTCCCCCTTGTTATATTATTGATTGCATAAAACCTATTGTCTATACTGCTGCATTTTCTTGCTAATGTTATTTTTATTTTCAGCTGTAAAAATCTGATTATTAAGCTTGAAATCTTAGCCTATTTCTTATCATGAAGATAATTTCATGCTATATTACGACAATTCACTGCCTTCCTAATTTTGGCTTCCTGTACAGATAAAGGACTTTTAAAGAGAGAGGAAGATATTAGTACATATGCAGGTTATGTAGGTAATTCTTATTTCATATCATAATTTGTATGTTGGGATATATGATTATATAAAGGTCTGTCGAAAAAAATGCTTATCGATTTCCTGAAATACTGAAGCTTCTGCATATATGCTTGGAAGAGCTTTGACATACATCTGTCTTTTGGGGAACAGTGGCTGATCGATATGGCCGAAGACCAGTTATAATTTTCGGCACTTTTGTAGTGTACGACTAATCTTTATTGAAATGTTCTCTTTTAGATTTCATTCACTTAAATGTCAACAAGTTTATACCTTTTGCTTTAATTGTGCTTCAGGGTTGTTTTCAATATTATCTTTGGTCTTAGTGTGAACTTTTGGATGGCAATCATTACACGATTTCTTGTCGGTTTATTAAATGGTTTGATTGGACCAATAAGGGTATGCTATCGGTTTAATTCCATCTTACAATTCAGAACTGCATCCTCAGCTATTCTATTAAGATACTTACCTTCCATTCTTAGGCATATGCCGCGGAAGTTTTTCGTGCAGAATATCAAGCAACGGTAGTATGACCTTAGTTTTCGGTTATACAAATGAGAGAATTTACAGTGAAAATTTAAGGGAATTTATTTTATTTTTATTATATGTTTGAATTGTTTCAGATTAGTAGTGCATGGGGGCATTGGATTGATTCTTGGTCCAGCTTTAGGAGGCTTCCTTGCTCAGGTATTTTCTTTTCCGTAGCTATTTCCTTTTTGTAAGAGAAATTTCTTAGCCTATAATCCTTAGTGTTTCTACTTATAAGTTTCTCTGCAAGTCTTAGCAAGAGAATTGAGGAACATTATATTTTGAGAAAATTTCCATTAGCATATATGCTCTAAATGTCCGCTTTTACCTAAGCCCGCAGAGGGCCGCATTCTCAAAGGATTCTATATTTGGGAGGTATTTTTGCCCTCTTGCTTTTCATAATTGTGTATCTTCTTCTGTTGCTTGAATTGCTCCTCGATTCCACGTATGATCCTTTTCTGCAGATTTCTCTACTTCTTGCCTTGCTTATGCATATCACTATTTTCCTTGGTCGTGGGTATTGCTTCATTTTTGGCTGCCGGTAAATCTTTAAATATGATGGAATCATTTCCTCATCTTACCTACTATATAGATTTCTGAATTTCTCGAATCACTTTAATCCATGCGTCATTGTTTATATTTTTCATATAGTATTCATCCTTAAAGCTCATGGATTGTAGGAAACATTACACAATCATGATTCAAGAATGCCGCCTAAAAGTTCATACAAGGCTCTGGAGGTTGCATCTGATACGAAAGAAGGAAATGAATCAACCCCAAAAGAAAGCCTTTTCAAGAACTGGCCATTGATGTCGGCTATCATCCTATATTGCGTCTTCTCTCTTCATGATATGGCTTACTCAGAGGTAATACCGTATCTTCTAACACAAATTAAGTTACTATAGGATACAATCGTTGAATCATGATTATGTAGGCATCTTCTATTACTATAAAAAAAAAAAAAAAAAAAAAGATAAAGCTATGCATATCTCTAGTATGACATCTGTTGTTGATGGGCATGTTGTCATGCAATGACTATGAAAGAAATAATCCCCTTCATTATTTTTATTAATTGAAAGGTATATATACAAGTTATATATTTTCATAATAGGAGAATCATATTCCTATTCTATTCCTAAAACCTTATTCTACCAATTATGGTAAGTGTACAAGACTATTAAGGTAACATTTACACTATAATATATCAACAATATATACACCAAATATACAACCATTGTTTACTGCCCAGCCCGTGATGGGCCATTGGGCAATCCCAATAATGGGCCAGTCTGAGACACTGCTAATGGCCTATTATACCCGTTTAACACACCCCGCAGTCAGAGCGGGCGGTCTTCGAATGCTGAGACTGTCCCTAAAATCTTCAAAAAGGACCGCAGAAAGACCCTTTGTAAAGATGTCCGCAATTTGATATCTTGACGGGACATGGCAGACGCGAACTTGACCACGAGCAACCTTTTCACGGACAAAGTGAATGTCCATTTCGATATGCTTAGTGCGTTGGTGCTGAACCGGATTACCTGAAAGATAGATGACACTAATATTATCGCAATACACTAAGGTTGCCTTCTGAATGGGACAATGAAGCTCCAATAGCAAATTACGTAACCAACACGATTCAGAGACCACATTAGCTACCCCCGATATTCAGCCTCGGCACTTGAGCGGGATAGAGTCGCCTGACGCTTCGCAAACCAGGAGACCAAGTTGTTGCCAAGGAACCCACAATAGCCAGACGTAGACCGTCTGGTGTTTGGACAACCACCCCAATCAGCATTTGTATATTAGACAAGTGTGGATGTCGATGAAAAATATAAATGCAACCCATAGTCCAGTGTTCCCTGAATATACCGAATGATGCGTTTGATCGCATTCATATGTTTAATCTGGGGATCATGCATGAACAAACACACCTGCTGGACCGCATATGTAATATCTGGTCTCGTGAAGGTAAGATACTGAAGGGTCCCCGCAAGACTGCGATAGCGGGTCGGATCCTCGTATGGTATGCCGGCCGCGGCCCCAAGCTTGGGCTTAGTATCAACTGGAGTGGAAGTGGACTTACAGGATGACATCCCAGCCCTCTCGATGATCTCAGCTGCATACTTTCGTTGAGACAAGAACAATCCATCAGAATGACGCTTGACGGCAATCCCCAAAAAGTAACTCAAGGGCCCTAAGTCTTTCATAGCAAACTCAGAGCTGAGCATGGTCATGATAGACTGGCGCAAGGCATCGGAAGAGGCAGTCAAAATGATATCATCCACATATAACAGAATGTAGGCCAAGGACGAACCACGACGGTAGATGGACAAGGAATTATCTGACCTGCTGTGAGTGAACCCAATAGTCGAAACATAGTCAGCAAACCTTATATACAGGCTCGTGGAGACTGCTTAAGCCCATATAAGGACTTCTTCAACAAACATACATGATGAGGATGTTTGGGATCCCTGAATCCCAACGGCTGATGCATATAAACTGTTTCTTTGAGATCATCATGTAGGAAAGCATTTTTTACGTCTAACTGATGGATAGGCCATGCTTTCGACAGAGCCAAGCTGAGTACAGTGCGAATGGTAGCCGGTTTGACCACCGAACTAGATGTCTCACCACAATCCACCCCAATCTGCTGAGTCTTACCATCACCCACAAGCCGCGCCTTATGCCGTGCAAATGAACCATCTGAATTTTCCTTGTGAGCAAACATCCACATAGACCGAATAATATTAATACCACAAGGACGGGGCACCAACTCCCACGTCTTATTATCAATAAGAGCATTAAATTCATCAGTCATAACACTTTTCCAATTTGGGTTATTTAACGCAGACATAGGAGTATGGGGTAAGGGTGATTTAAGAACATTAGAATTTAAATTAAAATGTCTCTTTGGTTTAAAAATACCATGTTGACTACGAGTGACCGGTCTATGACTTGAGGAAGAAGTGGGCTGATTTGGGAATTGTCTGGGTTCGGGATAGACTGGCCAGCAGGCAGTGGGCATGCTGGCCCACGACAGTAATTTTGCACTGGAACTGGACCAGTTCCAGAATTGGGTTGGACTGGCTCAATCGCTGGAACTGATCCAGGGACGGTAATCTGTGACTGACCAGTGGGGCCAGCGGGCAGCGGGCCCGCTGGAGAATTTTAGGTGCGGGACATGTCCGAAAACTGGTGAGTAATATACGGGGATATACAATCATCCAAAAAATTATACGAACTAGGCTCGGGAGTATGAACTTTAGTAAATGGAAATTGGGTTTCATAAAAAATTACATGGCGATTAATGATGATTTTCTTGGAGGATAAATTAAAACATTTGTAACCACGATGATTAGACGGATAACCCAAAAATACACACGGAGTGGATCAGGCCTGTAGTTTGTTAATTGTGGTGGACGGGAATAACGGATAACATAAACACGCAAAAACCCGAAGATGAGATTAAGAAGGATTCTTATTATATATAATTTGGAGGGGGGAAGAATATGTCAGACCTTTGGAAGGAATTATGTTAAGGAGATATGTCGTCATTTGAAAAGCATGATGCCAAAAATATGGGGGTACGGAAGCATGAATTAAGAGAGTGCGGATAATGTTATTTATGGAACGAATTTTGCATTCGGCTTTCCCATTTTGTGAAGATGTATGAGGACAAGAAAAATGAAAATTGATCTCATTATTAGCACAGAACCCCCGAAACACCACCCTATTGTCATACTCTTTTCCATTATCACACTGAATATTTTTTATTTCTCTTTCGAATTGTGTTCTGATGAATGCTCTGAATTTTATGAAGACGGAAAAAACTTGAGATTTATTTGCAATTGGAAACGTCCACAAAAATTTAGAATAATCATCCAAAAAGAGAACATAATACCGATGACTCAACGAACTTAGAACAGGAGACGTCCATAGGTCGCTATGAATAATATCAAATGGCATTAAAATATGAGAATTTGAGTCTACAAATGGCAACTTAACAATTTTTCCGAACGAACAAGATTGACAAATTGGAGTACGACTCGTACCCTTACAAGAAATAAAACTATTTTAATCTAAAACTGATAAAATAGAGGATCCCGGATGACCAAGACGAGCATGCCACAAGGAAGGAGAAATGGCTACAAAGGTTGATGGCAAGGCTTGACTCGATGGACTGAAACCGGGTGTGATAGGATAAAGATCTCCCATACTATCACACCTCATGAGAGGACTCCCCGTCTTGAAATCCTTCACAGAGAAATCAAAAGGATCAAATTCAACAGAAACAGAATTGTCAATGGTGAATTTTCGGACAGACACTAAGTTTTTAATCAATTTGGGGGCATGTAAAGTATTTTTCAAGATAAGGGGAGGATTGAGGGGGGGGGGGGGGGGGGGGGGGGGGGAGAGTTTTATGACCATAACCTTGAATTGGAATCGAGTTATCATTACCGACAATTATACCACGAGGGTTGCTCAAATTGGCATAAGACGAGAGAGTACCTTGATCGGAAGTCATGTGTGTCGTTGCGCCGGTGTCCATGTACCAATTTGGATCCGATTGTGTCAACCCAAGTGTGTGCATTGCGACTTCAATGTCGGTGTGAGTAGAGGTGGGGCCTACTGCCGAGAATGCTTGTATGGGCTGAGGCCCAAGCAGACCACCCTACTGCCCCGGCCCAGTGCCAAACCGAGAGCCTGTCTGCTGAATATTGGGCCTGAAATTCGACTGTCCAGCCCACTGGCTGCCTGAAGCTGCTATTTGGAAAATAGTGGTGGCTGGGCCACTGCCCATTGCCCCAGCCCCACTGCCATGGGCCCCAATGTTGGGACCAGTAGGGAGGAGGCCCACTGTTGACTGGACGGGGCCCACTGTCGGACTGTTGACCACCGGAACCGCCGTGTTTGCCCTCGCGATTTTTGTTATTATTCTTACGATTATTTTTGCCGCCACCATGAGTACGGTTTTGGCCCGAATTATCAACAAAACCTGAAGAATTTGTGGAGGACGTCATTAGGACGACGAGGCTTGCTCCGGTAGCCGCCTTTTTAGCCAAACCAGCTTCTTCTAAACTAAGCATGGAGTGAGCTTGATAAAAAGCGGAAAGTGAGTTGCTTTGACGAAGGAGAGTCCCAACGCCATTATAGGCCTCAGAAAGACCGGCAACCACTTGTAGAACCAGACGATTATTTGTTACGGAGTTGGTCCGCCAACTCCTTGAGTTTCTTGCAATATGCAGATACGTTTGGAAATTCTTCCATGCGAACTAGAGAGAATTCATGCTCGAGTGTGACAACACGTGAATGTTGGTTATCTTGGAATATGTCACACAATCTATTCCAGGTAGCCATAGCTGTGGTATCCGGCTCAATAATCGTCTGTAAGAGGTCAACCGAAATAGTGGAATAAATCCACTGGAGAACGGTAGCATCAAGAGTAATCCATAACTGAGGATTCTCCGCGGGAATAGGTGCAGCGGGAGGAATTATGTGATGGATAACTTGATGGGAGATAGCGTGAATTTTAAACAATTCTGCCCACGTCGCATATTGGACGTTTTCTATCTCAAGCACAATAGGGATGTTGTTCTTGATGTTAGAAACCATGAGGGCAGGATGAAAATTGTTCTTAGACATATTGAAAGAACAAAGGTGAAAGAACAAAGGAGGAGGGAAAATTTGGGAATAGTAAGAGAGATTTGGAGAGCGGAAGACTAATTTTTGGTAAAGAAACCCGAGGGGGGGGTGTTCCGGCCGAAAGGGACACACAATTTGGGAGAGGAAATTTTTTGTTAGACCTAGTCTCTTGATACCATGAAAGAAATAATCCCCTTAATTATTTTCATTAATTGAAATGTATATATACAAGATACATATTTTCATAATAGGAGAATCCTATTCCTAAAATCTTATTCTATCATAATTCTAACTATACAATTATGGTAAGTGTGCAAGACTAATTAAGGTAACCTTTACACTACAATATATCAACAATATATACACCAAATATACAGCCACTGTTTACTGCCCAGCCCGTGATGGGACACTGGGCAATCCCCATAATGGGCTAGTCCGAGACACTGCTGATATGCGCCGAATTGCTTTCTGTTGCATAATGTATGTGCTATTTGCAACTCTAGGGATATATGAAGAAAGAAAACTACGAATTTTATCATATCAAGAGGATTTAAGACTTCTAGAACATCCAAATTTTTTTTGTTGACGAAGGAACCCGCAACTGCTACTCTCTCGAGTGCGCACAGGGTAAACCCCGGACTGACGCAATAGCCTGCAAACCACGTCAGCCGATTAACCACACTTGGCAAGCCATGTGTGACAGGCTCAACCAAGAAGGTTTATGAAGGGATCGAACTCGTGACCTTGCGGTCCCGCGCTCTACTGCTGAACCAACTTGGCTACCTTGCGGTTGAGAACATCCCATTTTAGCTTCATTACTATTGCAAAACACAAATAGATTCTCTTTAATTTTATTAGTAGGTTTTTGAAATTCCCTCCCGTGTAAACGTAATTAAAACGTAGATGATACTTGTTCTTCCAATATTCTGGCACCAGGGGCATTGTATAAATTATCCATTTCATCATCCCAAAACCTATTCGCTTCTGCAGATCTTCTCATTGTGGGCTGTGACCCCCAGAAAGTTTGGAGGCTTAAGTTATTCAACTGTTGATGTCGGTGAAGTACTATCGATCTCAGGTACATGCCAATTTTCCAACTAATCGTTCTCCATCTCTAATGTGATTTGGAAGAAGCACTTGCTGTACTCAAAATTAACACCTGTTAGGAAATAAGGTATTTTAATCTATAATATCAAACTTGATATGATCCTTTCAAAAAAACATCTGTTAGATCTACTAATGAAACTAGTTAAATACTAGTAAAAGAAAGAGTGAAGGAGGTGCAGAATGTGAAATGTGAAGCCACAAAATATGAATTTAATGTAAAAAATAGTTAATGTGAGTAGTCTCTGTGGTTTACTAATATCAGGCACACAGGCTGATGGAGTCAATGGTTATACCCTTCAAGTCTCAGCCCCACATTCAGCGCTACAGATTTTGTAACCACTAAAATTATTTGTATATGCATTAAAGTTTAAGAGAAAGGAATGTCCATAATTTATTGCACCAAAGTATCATCTGATCCATCAAATGCGTCTAAAGTACATAGATTGGTAAGAATTCAGAATAACTTGTCAGGTCCTCTCTCTGTTTATGCCGCCTGTTGGAAGATTTGTCGATATCAAGGTCTTTTCACTAAAAATGAAAACTAATTCTATGTTGGCTATGATTACATCGACTCACGTTATCAGTTTCCATAGTTGTCAGTTAGGGAGTTTGGATTGTTAATCAATAGAAGAATTAGTTCAGGCAGAAAGTTATTGTGAAAGAATCCGAGTTGTCTGCTGTCTTGTTTACATAGATTGAACTACAGCTAATACACATTTCATTTCATATAGTGATCAGATACTGCATACTGAAATCATTGTGGCATTTCAGGATGTGGTCTTCTAGTCTTTCACGTGAGATTGTATCAATTCCCTTTGGAGGTTTTCTCATTAATATAAATATATATAATGTATAATGTAGAATCCTAGTACAATAATGAATCCTCTACTTATCATAATTCTATATACAAAATATATGAGATATATTATAATTATGGTGGTGAGATTGAATTGGATTCTATATACACGTTAATACACCCCCTCAGTCGAAGCGGGAGGAGGCCGGACGCTGAGACTGGATCTGAAGTCGAGGAACAGTTGTCGAGGAAGGCCCTTCGTGAAGATATCCGCGTATTGATATGAGGAAGGCATATGTAACACTTTAACATGACCGAGAGCAACTTTCTCACGAACAAAGTGTATATCTATCTCAATATGCTTGGTCCGCTGATGTTGAACCGGATTATGAGATAAATAAATAGCGGATATGTTATCACAATATACAACAGACGCCTTACGCAAGGGACAGTGAAGCTCCAAAAGAAGGTTTCGGAGCCAACAGATCTCAGCAACAACATTTGCAACTCCTCTATACTCTGCTTCTGCACTCGAACGGGACAATGTGACTTGCCTCTTGGCAGACCATGAAATGAGATTATCCCCCAAAAACACGCAGTAGCCTGAGGTGGAGCGTCGTGTCCGGACAGCCTACCCAATCAGCATCCGTGTAGGCTAACAATCTGATCGGTGCGGAGGGGTATAGATGTAATCCATAATCAAGGGTGCCCTTAACATATCGAATGATGCGTTTAAGGGCAGTGTAATGAGTCTCCCTGGGGGCATGCATAAATAAGCATACCTGCTGAACAACATATGCAATGTCAGGTCTGGTGAATGTAAGATATTGTAGTGCACCTGTCAGGCTTCTGTAAAGGGTGGGATCAGATACTGGATCACTATCAACAACACTAAGCTTTGATTTGGAGTCAACCGGGGTGGACATGATTTTGCAATTAGCCATTTTAGCCCTGTACATTATTTCCTCCGCATACTTACACTGACATAAAAACATAGTATTCGCAGATCGAGTCACTGATATACCCAAAAAATAACTCAACTTTCCCAAGTCAGTCATGGCAAATTCGAATTTGAGCAGTGTAATAATCTCATTCTTCAACACATCAGAGGAGGCAGTGAGCACAATGTCATCCACATATAACAATAAATAAGCAGTGCTACTACCACGATGAAAAATAAATAGAAAAGTATCACTCTTGCTACATACGAACCCAAGCTGCATAATATACTGAGCAAATCGATCATACCATGCACGTGGAGCCTGTTTCAGACCATAAAGTGACTTACGGAGACGACAGACATAATGTGGGGATGCTGGATGGACAAAGCCAGGCGGCTGATGCATATAGACAGTTTCTTTCAGATCTCCATGAAGAAATGCATTCTTCACATCAAGTTGTTGAATCGGCCAACACTTACCCATAACAATGCTCAAAAACAGTGCGGATAGTAGCCGGTTTAACGACCGGACTAAATGTCTCACCACAATCAATACCCTTCTGTTGATTAGTGTCATTGGCCACTAGTCTTGCCTTGTACCTTTCTAACTCACCAATATCCATGAATTTGTGACGAATGAGCCACATGCATCGAATCACATTCACCCCTTCCGATCGAGGAACCAAATCCCAAGTGTGCTGTTTCGTTAAAGCATTGAATTCCTCACGCATGGTCGCATTCCAATTTGGGTCATGTTTGGCTAATTTGGGATTTTTAGGAATTGGGGATATGTTTTTTTGTGGATAGGTTAAAATGGACTTTGAGTTTGAAAATCTCGTGTTGAGCACGGGTTTCCATACGATGGGATGTTGTTGGCTGGTTTAGGGGACTGTTGGTGTCGGTAACTTGGCAAGGGATGGGGTTTCCGTCGGGAATAGTGTTTCCATCGGGATTAGGGTTGCCGTCGAGAACAGGGTGTGAAATTGGTATGTTGGGGCTGGAGTTGGTGATAGGGTGATTGTTGTGGGTGGTCGTCGATCTGGGTAGTTGTAGGGTTGGGGAGATCGATGAGGTGGGGTATGGTGTCGGTGGTGGTGGGTTGCTAGTAAGCTGGTTTGGTGAGGCGGCGATTGCGGTGTTGGGTGGGCTTCGGATAGGTGGTGGGTGCTGGAACGACGGTGGCGACACAGACACGGGGATAGTGACCGGAGAAGGGATGGTGACGATGGCCGATCCGGAGGTGATCATAGGAGGGGATCCGCCAGTATAGGATTTCAGTAGGGGTCATATTATGGAGTGTGCTAGTGGGTAGAATATTAAGGACGTATTCCACCATTTTGACTGCATATACCCAAAAGGAAGAAGGTAACGAGGCATGAAATAGGAAAGTTCTAACCATGTTATTTATGGTGCGAATAATACGTTGTGCTTTACCATTTTGAGAAGAGGTGTGAGGACACGAAAAACGGAAAACCATGCCATTATTTTTGTAGAATTTGTGAAACGCAGAATTATTGAATTCACGTCCGTTATCACATTGAAAAGATTTTATGGGTCTTTCAAATTGTGTTTTGATAAATTTGTAAAATTCAAGAAATTTGGCAAAGACTTCCGATTTGAATTTGTGTGGATAAATTCAGATGTAGTGAGAATAATCATCTAACAAGACCAGATAGTATTTATGACCCAACGAACTAGGGATGGGAGATGTCCACAAATTAGCATGAATAATATCAAAAAGGGTAAGCGTAACACTAGTAGATGAATTAAACGGAAGACAAATATGTTTGCCTAATTGACAAGAAGCACAATGTGGAGCAAGTTTTCCGCTACAACTAATAAAATTATTACTTCGAAGAAAATGAAAAACAGGAGCCCCTGGATGTCCAAGCCTATTGTGCCAGGTTGACGGAGAGAGAGCAGTAAGAGATGTGTGACGGCTGGAACTAACAACGGAGGATGGTGTAAATGGATATAGATCCCCTGTGATATTGCATCTCGTAAGAGGTATCCCCGTACGCAGATCCTTTACAGTAAAACCAAATGGGTCAAAATCAATAGACACAGATATGACGAGTAAACTTGCGAATGAAGATTAAGTTTTTGATGTTATTTGGGGCATATAGGACATTGTTCAGGGAGAAAGGTGGGTGGGGTGGCTTGGTGTGGGTGTTACCTTGGCCTGAATTGGAATGCGGTGACCATTGCCAACTGTAATAAATTGAGGAGACTTTAAACGAAACAGTTGAGAGAGATTACCTGTGGACCGGGTGAGATGAGAAGTGGCTCCCGAATCCATGTACCAATTTTTATCGGGCTGCTGTAGGTTTAGACTGCTGAAAGCTTGACCCAAATTTGTGGGGGCCACGCCATTTGACTGTTGCGGATAGAATGACTGCATGAAGTGGGCATGTGGTTGCTGCTGATGGGCTGATCGGTAACCAGGAGCAGGGCCCAGTACCCCCTGTTGAGGGTAGAGGGACTGAGCCAAAACAGTAGCCGGGTAAGGAGCCCAGTGTGCATGCTGAAATGTACCAGCTGGGCCTTGCCAATTGGGAATGTTGGTGGGCTGGCCCATCTACTGCTAGAATTGCTGAGCCTGCCCGCGGTGGCCTTTCCCCTTCCTTTTCCGCCGCGACCACTACCGCGGCCCCTGCCACCGCGGTAGTTGCGGGTTGAGTATTTTTCGATTGAGGTGGTTAGGTGGCGGTGATGTTATTTTGGACAGACGTTTCAACTGCATGCGATTTTTGGGTGTGCTCATCTTGCTTTGCACGCCGGGTTTCTTCTAACAAAAGTTGCAAACGAGCTTTGTTAAAACTGGGTAAGGGATCGTCGGCCTGCTTTATCATAGTGGCGAGGGTGTCATATTCACCATTTGGGAGGCCTGCAACCAACTGTAAGACCATCTTTGTTTCAGAGACGGGCGTTCCAACGTTGGATAATTGGTCTGCGACCAGTTTCAACTGTTTGCAATATTCAGACATGTTAAAAAAAAATTCAAGACGAGTGTTGTTGAATTGTTCTTCCAAATACACTGCGCGAGTGTGCTTGTTGTCTTAAAAAATTTCTTCCAAGCATGTTCATAACTCATGAGTGGAGGCACCGGTTTTCATAATGGTGTGAAGTAAGTCCTTAGAGATTGTGCCATAGATCCATTGTTTGACGACGGCATCGAGACGACGCCAAGTTGTGTCATCAATTTCAGAGGGGCGAGGGATTGAGTCGTCAATATGGTCAAGCACGTGATATACACATGCATGAATTCGAAACAGTGTCACCCATGACCAATATTGGCCATCTTCCTGGTCAAGAATTATAGGAATAAAATTCTTGATATTGGTAACTGCGAGAGCCGCATGGAAAGATGGTGAGGAGGGGGTCATGGGTGGTGTTTGAGTGATGACGCCGGAGGAAACGGAAGCATCGGGGGAAGAGGAATCCATTAAAAACCGAAAGAAGTGGTGGGGGGCTTTTACCGTCGGAAAAAATTAAGTTGGGGGGAGGGGCGGCGGTAATGCCGAGAAGAGGAAAAAAAAAGTTTTAGGTTATTAGGATTTTGGCTTTTGATACCATGTGAGATTATATCAATTCCCTTGGAGAGGCTTTCTCATTAATACAAATATATATAGTGTACAATGTAGAATCCTAGTACAATAATGAATCCTCTACTTACCATAATTCTATATACAATATATATGAGATATATTATAATTATGGTGGTGAGATTGAATTGGGATTCTATATACACGTTAATAACTAACCCTGTATCCGTTGGTTGAGAAGTATGTTGGCCCTATCGTCATTGCTCGAGTTGCAGGAGTAAGCACTTGACTTGTAAAATACGTTAAACTCTTGACTTCTATCCAGATTTAAACTTCCAGAAAATCTGTAAGTTACTTACAATTCCGTGATATGATCAGGTTTTGTCAATTCCCGTGTTGGCAAGTTACCATTTGAGTCTCAAAACCTACCTAATCAGAAAACATTAAATAAGCGAAGAACAAATAACACACAGATTTATAGTGGTTCACCCTCAATGCGAAAGCTACGTCCACTTTGTCGCTGCAGATTTTACTATTATCGAAATAGAAAGTTTGTGCATTTTACAATTCTCTCTTTTTCTCGTCACACACTGAAAAGAAAACGGCTCCCTAGTCTATATATAGTGAAAACTAGGGCGAACATAATACAAACCCGAAATTCTCAAAATACCCTCCACTATCTAACATTACATTATAAAAAATTTCACACTATGCGTAGAGTTTTCATAGTGTCAGCGATGAATTAGGCTCCACAACTCAACATTATATTGCTATGCTCTCCGGGACCGCCCTCTCTATGACAATAAATATTGCATCCCTGTTGAAGGATGCTTTTTCCGTAAGTGCTTTTTCTGGTTTCTGTAATTTTCTTCGCCGGTCGATCTATTCTTGCTACCAAGTATTTTTGTGCGCATACAAAGTGAAACACTAAAACCGATATGATGAATGAAATATGGAAGTGAATGTGATCTTAGAAACTTTTCTTCCACTCTTATGGAAGCAAATTTTCTGTACGTGAACTATATTCTATATACTAATATATAAATTTATGATCTCAAATCTAACATTGACATCGAATTGCCTCCAGATCTCTATCATAACAGGGTTGTTCATATTGCAAAACAAAGCAGTGGTAAATTCTTGTTTGCTCTCTCCTTTAAAAGCTATATCTTGTAAATGTCAATTGCAGAAGCATTATATCATCCAGGCCATACGCTTCACTTGGTTTTGTCTGATATAACATAATTTATAACCACAGGATCAGCGGCAACGGGGAGCTGCTAATGGACTTGCCGTGACTTCGATGTCATTTTTTAAAGCTCTCAGTCCAGCAGGGGGGAGGAATACTGTGAGCTCACTTGTTTTATAACACTTATCATTCAAAATAATTCGTTATTTTGAACTTACAGCAAGTCTCATTCGTCCAGGCTTATGACATTGCACTAAAAATTAGGAATATTAAAGGTGCTAAGACACAGCTTTGACATTTTAGAAATGAGAGGCAAATTGGACCAGTATCTTCCAAATTGAATTTTGATAAATCTTGTTAGTTCGAGATCGACTGTATTCTTTTTCTGGTGATGATTGCGGGGGATGGAAAATCGTAATGTGTTTCACTTCTGTGCTTTAAAACCTTGCAGATTACCTGGTCTTGCTTTAGAAATAGGAATGCCAGTCTCTTTTCTTACAGCTAAACTTGTTGCCGTTTCTTGATTTGTGCAGCTTTTCTCGGGCACAAAAAAGGCTTGAGCTTCCATTCTTCCAGGTAATGATCATACTATACTCTCCGATCTTTATATATGTTCGTGTTGTAGGATTTTGTTGGGTTCAAAACATGTAAGTAGGCACAACGAAAGTTTAAAGTTTTGTTCTACTTACCCCAACAATTCCTCGTTTCTGGTATGGTTATATAACAATCGAAACCTGTAACATAAAACTTGAATAACTTACAGATTGGTTTATCTGGAGTCTTTACTCAGGGAGTACACGCGACTGTCTCTTCGATTGCAAGCACTATGCTATGGTGTATTCCTCTGTCAAGAAAGCCAAGAAATCTTGGCAGAGGTTTGAGAGAGTTTTGTCCTAGACTCTAAGTCTAGAATTTTACTTATGAGAATTAGTAATTTTTGGTGTGTGATAATAAATGAGGAGGTGCTCTATATATAGGTGAAATTAAGGCAAAATTCATATTTGGATTGGGCTCCAAATCTGGCCCAAAATGAGATGCAGTGGCCCCAGTCCGACTGGGCTCACTGCTAGGCTGACGCCGCGGTGCCTCACGTCAAAATGATGTTTCCCGTCTTTTCGTTTAATATATATTTTTAGCACATTAAATCCAAAATCCAATTTTGATTTAATTAAATAATTTTCATCTAATAGAAATTATCTCATAGTCATTATCAATTTAAATATCTCGATTCTAAATCGAATATTTAATGCTTTCTCAATACACCCTTAGATCGAAGAGACAATCGACATAGTGTGACCCTATAGGCCTTCATATATCGACACTAATCCAATTAAGGTCCATACGGAACTCATAGACTGCGTCGTACGACGAACTCAATATATAAAGTACGTTTACATGAATCCAACAAACATAACCTTTATGTGAGATGATAAATTTCTTTCAATCGCGACACGCTCGATCAAGCTTAGGATTTGTCATGTGTCTATCCAAATGGCTTGATCACTTTATCTCATCCATATTAGTCGACAACTAGACCATATTCTAAATATGTCTCTTGCATTGGCCAATGACTTGGTCGACCTAATATTACTGAGAAGTTGAGTGCTCTCTCGAATATCCAATCGAGGAATGAATCCTATTCTTGGCTCGACTACCACCTTAGTTTACATCATAATGTACCCAACACAAGCCGTATCTTATCCTATAAGGAGTTTAAGCTTAGGACATGGTCAAAGTACATTACTCTGTAAACAAGGTGCGTATTGAACTCAAGTCAAATGACATTTATATCTCACACGCTGATAACACTCTAGACATGTCTAACAAACAGTTTATCAGCAGGATATACCAATACTTTCCAAAAGTATCCATGTGTCCATCACTAGTAACCATTACTAATAGCAGATAAAACATACTACATTCTCTAAGAATGTGATGCAGACCACATGTCGACTTATAACATATCATCGATATCACATTGTCGATGATCATTAGTCGATGCCGTTTTAGAGTTACGCTCTATCATTAATATCTCACTCTATTAATGACAACGTAAGCTCAAGGAATGCACATTAATGGATAATTACAAACAATCAAATAATAATTCAATAATTACAAATGCCATAAATATATTAATCTTATTAATAATACGAATGTGTTTAAGTACATTTGTATCTAATAATGAATTTCTCTAGGACATACATACTTTCACGTGTTATACTCGAGTGCAGGTGATCAAGCGGTATTCCTTGTGCTGAATGTGATTGAGGCAATTGGTGTGTTGCTGACATTCAAACCATTCCTAATCGAAACACAAAATAGTTAGATGAGAACGTGTGGTCTTTTTCATTAATTAACTCTCTTTGTTTCTTTTGAATGTATGCCCTTTTTTCCGCTGGCAATTGTTTTGAGGTTAGAGGTTTTTCTTATGTTTGTGTAGGATGTGGAACTTCGTTCATTCACAAAGTTCTCATATAGTAAGATTAATCAAAGGAAACTTTACATACTTGAAAACTTGAGAAAACTATAGGCATTTTTTGCTTGGAGCATGCGCTTGGCATGGTTAACTAAGAAATATAGCTAGGAATTATGTATATTAATTAATCATGATTAAGTAATAATCCTTAAAATCAACCGCATGCTTAGCAGTATACATTGTATATACATTTTTTAATACAATAACTCAAACACCAGTCAAGAGGTACAATGTAGTAAGTAAATGGTTCGAGGAGTAACACAAGATAATTTCTATTTTCTGCAACATTATTTTATGTGTTAGATTATTGTTGGTGCTCGAAATAGTTCGAGCGCTATCAAGGGTTGTTTAAAATATACATTGCTATATAATAAAGATAACATGTAAATGTTGATGAATTTATCCCAATAGCAATATTTGCCTCAAGTTCAAACAAGCAGAGATATCATGATTATATTATTACAGTGTGCACTTTTGGCTTATCTATTCCAGTAGTGTGTGTGTGTTTTAAGGGAATATCAAAAATATGCAAAATGTATTTATAGGATGCAACTAAAGGATTAAAGCATAAAGAAAAAATAGATAAAAGTTGCATTTGCTAAATATGATTTAGCATATAAAATACATCATTCGGTTGCAATTTTGCATCTTCGTATAAATAATATTTGCATAAATTTAGTGAAAATTTATTTATTATTTTGTGTATAATAGAATGCGCAAACAAAATGTGTGTGTGGACATTTTAAATTACATGGAATTAAATTCCATATTAAGTTTGGATGAATTTATGAATTTAAAAAATATTAAACTCAATTCAAGATCTATTATTTAAGACCGAATACAAATTTAAATCCAAGGTCCAATTTATATGAGCAAGTACATTCATGTCTCGAATACTGAGCAAATTTCACTTGCCCAAAGTTCAAATAATAATTCATATAAAACATAAGTTACTATCACGTGTCAAATTACGTGATGTCACATCAATAACATTAGCCAATGTGATCATATCGTGTGTCAAGTAATGTGTCATACCCAATCAAACTGAAGGATAATTAAATTTATCTAAGTATGCAAATAACACAGTTCTGTCCTATCATATTAAAACTTATTGTAAGATAAATAAGATTGGTTCACAATTCAAACCAACCAATAAAGCAGATGTGTATTTATCACAACTCTTCAATTCATCTGCCTTAAATATGGAACTCCTATAAAACAAAGAAGACACCATAAGTATATCAAGCAAGCAAAAGAAAAGTTAGAGAAGCTTTGGAGAAAGATATTCATAGTCTTTCTCTACATCTGCAATCTTATTGTGTGGTCAAATGTAATGACCAAGTTCAAGTCAAGATAAGCGAACTGTTAAAATTTTTTGTTCATGATAGCTGAATTTCAAATATTAGTTCGTAATGATCATCAAATTATTTGTCGCACACAGTAAATACAAGATCAAACTTCGGTTATTCAATTATGCTAAATAATCAATTAGTAGTATGTTTGAGATTGCCAGAAGAACTTTCCCTTCTTGAAAACTGACTAATCAAACAAATGTGATTCTCACTTTTGTGAAGGAGTAGCAGCTTGTATCTCCAGCTCGAAAAGAACTTTATCAATTCAAATCTAAGTCTATCAAGTTTAAGATCAAGCTCTCAAACCCTTAAATAAATATTCATGAGGAGAAGAATCAAAGAACTACACCTCCTTAGAATTGAAATATTATAGAGATGAAGTTTAAGATCAAGCGTTGTACCATATAACAATTCTTTCATTATTAATTACCATGTAATAATTATTGTAATACTATTCTTTCCATACTTCACTTTGTGGAAATACACTGAATATGTTGTTGTTGTTATTGTAATAATCATTGTAACATAAATCACCACATAAACAACCTCTATATTACTAATCGCGATATAACTTATCTCTGAACCAAAAGTCCCCTTTAATGTATTTATAATTTCGGTATAATTATTTTAAGAACCAAATGACCCCTATATTACGTAGTAATCAATATTCACCCTAATATATCTTTTACATTATAATCTTTACCTAACTTATTAGTAAAACCTCGTACATTTATCCAAAACAAAAGTTAAAACGAAGGAAACCAAAGGCATAATGGGGTCACAAATAGAAATGTGGTTTGGTAAAAGGACCAATGTGTCAAGTCCGAAAAAATACATTCGTTTGCCCCAAATCTTCTCCCCTCTCTCTTTGTAGCACTTTGAGCAATGATTGCGTTCTTCTGATTCTTACCAATTTCAGGAAAAAAATTCACTCTATAGACTCTCTAATTTATAGTATTTAATATCCTCAGATTTTCCCAATTTCTGAATGGACAGATTAATCAATTTTTTATCATGAGGAAAAAACTTGATACTCGCTTCCCTGCGGTGAGCTCTACTTACACTCTCTTTTCCTTCACTTTGATTGTATAAGTCGCCATGATCTGCTCATGGGCTGTGTTAATTTTAATGAATTTGAGCTGGGTGTTTATTTTTTTCTGGGTTTGAGAGAATTTGGGTTATATTGTTCTGGGTATGTGTACTTGTCGATAATTTTTTGTGTTTTTTCTTCAGTTCTTGAGTATCCGTCTTAATTTTTCTGAGAATTTGAGGTTTTCAGCTGGAGCTATGTTGCTTAGTGGAGAGAATTAGGTTAATTCTTTTTCCTAGGGTTGTTGCTTTCCTCTTTTAGTTGCTTTATATTTCATTGAGGAAATGGATAACTTGAATTTTGACTTTACTTTTACTGTGGCTCGGTATAAAATTGACACGAAAAGTGATCTGGACTACAAATAGAAATTCAAGAAAGATGAAGTGAATTCTATGTTTGTAGATTCCTATGTAACTAAAAAGTTTGCTCTTTTGTACGAGCTCGCTAGAAATTATTATAATGTAACTTCAAGTTGAATGTTTGAGCCTTTTTACTTTTTAGCAGTGGACATGTAAATTTTTGGTTGAACTAAGCCAAGGTAGTGTAGCCAAATTGCAAAACCGAGCTTGGATTTTGTGTTGTGGGTTAAAGTTATTGTTTCCATTTAAAGATACTACCTTTCTGATTCATGTAGGGTCTCTGTTTCAATGACTAAGTTTTCCTATGGATTAAGAAATAAAAGGACGAACTTAGAGGATTAACATGGAAAACACATAAAAGAACGTCTAATCAAATTCAAGTCTTTTTTATTTGTTATCATTGACGTTCTTATTGTTATTGTCGTCGTCATTATATACTTTTTAGCTGTTAGTTCTATCAAATGTGGAATATCTCAAGAGATTTCCTTTTCTTCATGAAAAATATTTAGGCCCGGATCAAGAAAATTATGCAAGCTGATGAGGATGTTGGTAAGATTGCAATGGCAGTGCCTGTTCTAGTGTGTAAGTCCCATATAATGTTTGTCTTGTGTCAATTTACTCGTCGGTTATCTTTTTCTAACCCTTCCTCTCTTGGCATTAATTGCAGCAAAAGCCTTGGAGTTATTTTTACAAGACCTTTGTGACCGGACATATGACATTACTCTTAGAAGAGGAGCAAAGACTGTTAATTCACTGCACTTGTGAGTGACATTTTGAAAATCTCCATACATCTGTCTAAATCAGATCTGGCAGCTAATAAAGAGCCATTACTATTCATCTCCTCACTGATTTCTGATCTGGATAATTCATTGTTGTGTTTTATAACTTAGTCCTGAAAATCGACTTGACTGTGTTGAATAATTGCTTCAGATTTGTGCTTATCTGGCTCAGGTCTTTGGTTTCTAATGTATTTGTAATTATATTGCATAGATGAAACACAAAGGCTTTATGGCTTTGCTAGGAAGGTAATTAGGTTTCAACATTCACATGTTATCTTGGTTGTCTGCTAAGTTATCGGGCTTGTTTCAGTAAATGCACTTGCCTTGTTAAGTTGTTAAGGTGTATAGGTCTTCAGTGCATGTTTTTCTTGTGTAGTACATTTAATGAATTTATTTCTGCAGAGTGCTTCATCTCAGTGCCCCATTGTTAATTTTAGCACGTTTGATTGATGAGAGGACCCTAGTCTTCATAGTTGTGTCATGTGTGGTACTTTTGGTAAAACCTCTTCAGTCTTTTCGATTCTTTTCTCTGAAAATATCTGCTGTTGTAGTAGTGTTCTTTCTCTAAATCTGTTTCTATCACTGGAAACTTGATTGGCTAAATGGTTGAATTGCTCCGCATTTCTTACTTTTTCTCTCCAAGTCTGCCAATTTCTACTGCAAGCCAACTGAGATGGATCTAGAAATCATGACTTCTTTTTAACATAGTGGAGTATCATGGCTTCCTCTTAGCATGGTGCAGTATCTTATGCTTGAAAGAACCTGAGCTACCAACCCAAAACCTTAAGGCAATAGGTGAAGTGGCATAGGACATTATAAACCCCTTTGGAAACCCTTACACGATCAAGGAGGAACAAGTGTATTCTCCAACACTCTCTCTCGCACTTGTGACCCGGTTCCAGGGTTTACACATGGATTGAAGATTTTCTTTTTATCCACAAATTACCTTAAGGTTTTAGGTTGTATGCTCAGATTCTTTCACATGGATCAGAGCGTGCAACCCAAAACCTTAAGACAAAGGATGAAAACCCTCCATTTATGTATTCTCTAACAGTATGACATAAGTTAGTGGTTGTCTCCCACTTCAGCTGTGTACTTCAAATCAAGAGTTCCTTAATCTTTTGCAGATGCCCCAAATGCCCATGAATGTACTTTACTCAGTTGCTCTACTTCAACTCATTTCTTAATAGTTTTCTTCTTTATTGTTGATACTCATGGGACCTTATGTAATTGCATAAACAGCTAATGTTATGTAAAAATTCTTATTTGTGAGTGTGAACATGTAAGGATTACAACAATTCTGCTATGTGTATTGATATTCTCAGCCTTATGCTTTTGTTGTTCTTGATCTTCTTGTTGCTTGAGAGACACTACTGATGAAAATCAGTTATTAGGTGGTCTTATAACTAATCTGTAGTTGGAGAGAGTACTAGCTGCTAGAGTTAATAGAATTAGTTTAGAGCGAAAGGCTGCAGAAGGACTTGGGTTGGTACACTGTTTATTATCTGTAAATCATAACCTCAAATGATAGGAGGATTAGGGAAAACAGTCACATATGAAATCCTAAGACAATTCTTGTAAAATGACATTCGAAGGAATTCTTCAATATTACTAATAGACCTTGGATATCTCTAACAAATTGATAATAGTACTCGAAAGAATTTTATGCCTAGAATTAGATTCCAATGCCTTTCACAAATCCTACTTTATTGTTTGTGTCATCTTTAACTGTGTGTTAGCTAATGCTCCGTTTTTTTCCTTCTCCAATGTGCTGAAACATCTATGTCCTACTACCAGAACACGTCTTTCCCTGCAGGTTCAGTTGTATGATGCTGCCTTTCTCATTTTCTAATCAATTCGGAAATGATGGGCTTGTTGGTTCATTTAACCTATATATGCATACTGATTGCATTTAACATCTGTTTGTAGAAAGCACTGTGTACAAAGCTACAATGTGTTTGACTTTCTTCGGGAAGTTGTCAGCAAGGTTCCTGATTATGGCCATTCTGATGCTGCCGGTGAAACGCCAAAAAGAAGGTTAGGATCATTTTCTTGTTTGTCTTATGACGTTAAAGTTTGTAGTTTTATTTCAATTCAGTTGATTATTCTCTTACACTTTTAAGGTGACATATGCAAAATCATATACTGTTTTATCAGGAAAGTTGCAACAGAAGAACATCATGACAGTGAGGATGAATACAAAAGGAGCAGGACGGTGAGATACCCTTCTTGACTCTTCTAGTTTAGATTCCTCTTAATTTCTCAGACTGAAAACTGAAAGCATTTATTTATAATAAAGCATTTAATTATTGCTTATAGAAAAGCATTTAGTTCTTCAAAGAAGAAAAAGTGCTCTGAATGTAGTATTAGGAGAAACAAGTAATTGCTGATGATCTCATTTTCGTGAGATCAAGTTTTCACAGGTGACGGGACAAATTGATTTAACTCATGCAAAGATTGCACTATCCGTATCTCTGATTCTTTTAATCTTTATTGGCATGGCCCCTGCGCAAGGATGACACACACAAATCGAGAAATGGTCCAAATCTTTTTCCTTATCAAAAAATATTTTATCCATTTGTTAGCAGTAACCTTATTTTTCATTTAAATTTAAGGTTTTATATAGTTTTATATCTTATTTTTCCGGATGAAGTAACTTTTTTTTTTTTTGGATTAAGTAGTCTTATTTCTTTTCTGGTTTAGAGATAAAAAGTTATATTGGTTTCACGAGTTCTAATTTGTTCAGAACTTGTGGACCCTTGATTACTTTGCTTTGGACAACAATTAATGGATAACATTTTATTTTGTTTTATATTTATAATGGTGGTGTCCGGGACTAGTTTGCGCACACCTTGATTACTCCACCCAGCACTTGCATCTTCTTAACTACAGTGTAAATCTGTCACAAAGGCTTAGGAAAATGAGAATTATTGGATAACACTTTATGAGTTGATCTATTTCTCTATATCCCTTCTGTTCTGCTTATCTAGGTTTTTCGTACTTCTCTTTGTCTCTTCTCTTTTCTCTCTTTTTTGGTGCTACATCAATTTGGTAAACTCTATGTTTTTCTCTTTTTGGTACTACATCAATCTTGGTATGAGAGCATTATTCATAATTCTAATTCATTACACTTTGCTGCAATTCTTTAGCACCAATTAGTAAATACTTATCACCTACCTCCCTAAATAACTCAATCTGCAATAGTTACTCGGCCCTCTTTTCATCATTCAACTGGAATATTTACTTAATCCTTCTTTCACGATATGAAAGTTGGAGACAAGAATCGTGGTTCTGCAAGACATCATTACAACGGGAGTTGAATCCATTCTAAGTTAGACATTTGCACAAAATTCTTAGAGGGATGGAAATCAACCGTTATATGATGTTACATTGACCATCAGTAATGAGTTCCATTATAGGAATTGAGATTCTTGTTAGAGTTGCACCAACTATTTCACTCATTGCAGTTGAGTTTTCTCCAAGCAAGAGAGTGGTGTAGCTTAAACTAAGGTTACACTCATTATCTTTGTTTTTTGTCTGTTTAGAGATTTATTTGTCGATAGAAAATGTAAATATCTTAGTGTTATATAACCCCAAATTAGGGAATATTGGAATGAAGTCGGTCTAAATGGAGCGAAAGGGATAATAAGGATTCATATGGCTGACCAACTACCTTGGCATTGAGGCACAGTGTTGTTATTGGTTCTCTCAGTTTGTTAGGGTTTATATACGGCATACTTAAAAAAAGTGGAAGATGTAATCTATAAGGTAACATCGTATATCACATGTCAGGTGTTTTAATATAATGTGACAACACAATCATTTGTTGTTGTCCTAGTTGTGAAAGCATGATGTTTTCACATAATCAACTTACAGTGTACAGTGATTACTTCATATTTTCTGTTATCAATTCATGACATGAATGGCTTCATTTCCTGCAGGAGATGTGTCATGCTAGCAGTAGTGGTAGGGGAAGAGGTAGGGGTAGAGGAAGAGGTCGTGGTCGGGTAAGCCGTGGTGATAGGGAGCTCTCACGATCTGATATGCAACTTGAATCCTGCACATCTGTTCCGCAGAGTGTTCAGCAAGACCCAATTCCTGGAACTCAGACAGAGAACTGCGCAGAACCAAAGGAATCACCTAAACAGGATTCCACTGCTTGTGACAAGGAAACCTCAGTTATAACAACTCCTAATCTGAAGGTCAACATAGATGATAGTATTGATAAACCGGCTGCACCTGAAACAGCAGCATGCAATCCATCGCCAAGGCCTGCCAATGAGAAGGTAGAAGAAGGCCCCCAATGGTCTTTCGAAATGGATAGAATGGTCATCGATCCTGCCCATGTGTCACAACTGAACTCAAGTGTGGCGGAGGAAGAAGAAGATTATGATGAAGAAGAGTAGGCAGATAAAATAACAAACAAATGTCCTATTTGGCATATGCTATTTATTTTGTTCTATAGGCCTTAACATAAAGGGCATGAATCCCTCTGCCTCCCTTTGTGATTTGTTGCCATATTGGTGTCTATTTCTTAGTTGTGTTTGTTATCAGTCTTGCACTGTAATAGTCTCTAACCGTTTTCTCTTTCCAGTGGAAATAAGTAGGAAGTGTGTTTGTTGCTCCAACCAGCACTACATGTACCCGTTACTGTATGAAATAGGTCAAGATCATCTTGCATCACCACTTATTTATTCTTTTATAACTGAGAAATCCCTGAGGGCCAATAGCGCACAATTTGGAACTCAGTGTGTAATGGGTCTGTCCCTCTGCAACTCCACCTGTTCTTTTCAATAACCGAGAAATACGTGATGATCAATAATGCACTATTCGGAATTCAGTGGGTAATGGATCCGCCCTTCGCAACTCCATCCATATACTATCCCCGAATATGAAAGGAAAAATGATACTTCTCCTGATTTTTTTCTCGATTTAGTTCCTCATGGGATCTTGCAACTCCTTTTGGAATTAGTTATTTCACAAGAAAAATCCTCATGAACCACAAGTTAGTACAATCAAACCTCTCTATAATGACAGGGTTTGTCCGAAAAATTCATGATCGCTATAGTGAGATGTTGTTATATATGTATAGTGACATTTGATGTTTAGATCTCATTTGACTATTATAAATGAAAGTGCAAAAAAATATTTTTTTATACTTTTTATGCTATAATTAGGGATGGAAATTGGGGCAGGGCAGGGCAGGGCAGGGCAGGACAAGGAATATGCTTAATAGGGCAGAGCAGGGGAATATTTAAATAGGGTGGGGCAGGGCAGGATATGGCAAAACTTTTTTAAAAAAAAAAGTTTAATAGGGCAGGTCAGGTCAAGATCCGAATTAGAAATTGGGTCGGATAAAAAAGATGACTCTGTTATAAAGACAACTTTCCTTCTATGTTCTTGTTTTTCAAAGTAACGTTGTGCCCTCACTATGGTTGTGACCATGCCTGGCTAGTGGGCCCCGACCCCACAAAAAAAATACCGGAACGGGACTCAAACTCGGGACGGGACCTGGGCTCGTCCCGCCCGAGCCCGTCCCGTCCCGACCCAGTCCCGGTCCCGCCCGATCCCCCCTTTGCAAAAAATTTCCGTTGCACAATGGCCATTTTATATTTTAGCAGTTGTGCAATGGCCATTTTTTGCCTCCCCCCCCCCCCCCAACCACCTTAATATTTATTTTTAACCCCTAAGTTAATATATTTACACTTTAACCCAATATTTCCAACTAGAAATACCTCATTTTCTCTTCATCTTTCTCACAAATCTTTATACAATCTCTCAATCTATCTATCTACATGTCTATATTGTCTACTAAATATTAAATTTTATTTGTTCATTTGTATAACTATATCAAAGTTCAAAAATTGGGAGTGAAGTTGACAACTAGCTTAAGGATCATACATTGATCAAAGTTTCAATTTTCAACCTCGATTACACGTCGACGTTACGTTGGCGTTTGGTACCTTCGTTCCTTATTTAAATTATTATTGTTACTTTATTTTAATTAGCGCAATTAATTTCATTATCTTTAACTATTTATTTGCATAATTAAAATGGAAGGATTAAGAGGTATGTTTAAGGGTAAGAGTAAGTGTGCTTCTTCTAGTAGGGATAACAAGGGCATGGGTACTTCTTCTAGTCAGTCTTTTCCTAGACAGGATGATTTGATTGATTACACATATATAGATGAAATAATTTTTTTTAATGATATACCATTAGACGATGAGATATTTTATGCATCTCAATCAGACTTTAATTTAGAAGATAATCTAAATGACACACCAACTAATCTAGATGACACATCCACCAGTGCACCTCAAACTGAAATTGGAACGCCTCATATTCCCCCTAGTATGTGACGAGGCCCAACACAACGAAAATTAAAATCAGATGCATGAGCTTTTTTTTATAGAGACCAGGAGAATCAAGTAGTTAGATATCAAATTTGTAAAAATATTTATAATTTTAAAATGGGAAAAGGTCAGAGTGGGACGGGAGGTTTACTGAGACATGTTCAATGCTTTTCACAAAGCTATGTGGTACCAATACATGGCTGAAAAATCGGGCGTGCCAACGCGCTCTCAGTCGGGACAAGGTTCACATACTGTCCCGGACCAAGTACGGGGTCAAATTAACTCTATGACGGGGGTAATTGTAGGCCCTAAATATGATAAACATAGAGATAGGGAAGCAATAGTAAAATTAGTTGCGGTGGAGGGTTTGCCTTTTTCATTTCCTTCCTCTCCTGAATTTATTCATTACATTAGAGATATGTATAATTCTGCTTTAAACGATTTTTCTAGATCAACTGTTAGGAGAGACATTTTTAAATTTGCACATGAATATCAACAATATTTACGTTATTCATTATATCATTTTCCTGACAATCTATTACGTCTGATATAGGCCGTAGTACTAACGACCATGATTATGTAACTGTAACATGTCATTGTATATATTATAAATAATCTATGCAAAAATGTACTTTAGCATATAGATATATAGATGATAGGCACACTGGAACTTTTATTGCATAAAATATTCATCAAGTATGCGATTATTATGGAATAACTGATAAAATTATGACTATTAAATTAGACAATGTTTCTTCTAATAATTATGCTATTATACTTTTAAAAGATCTTTTAATCTGTCTTTTCCTAATCATTTTCATATAAAATGTGTGTGTCATATTTTATAACTTAGTTGTAAAGGATGGTCTATCACTTTATGAAGACATTCTTAATAAAATATAATTTGTTATAAATTTTATTTTTATAAGTAATAGAATACAACGAAAAAAAGAATATAAATGTGGACTACCTTATAGAAAAAATTTCAAAGAAGTAGCGACTATGTGAAATTCTTTATACGAACAACTACTTGTTGCTTATAATTATAGAAGACCTATAACTTTATTTTTTAACGCCCATAATCGAAATCCAACTGATATGGTTGTAGAACAATTGAAAAAAAAATTCAGAACTTATTGTATTTCTAGAGAATTTTTTTCAAGCAACAAAAGAAATTTTCGGTATATTACTATTTCAACTATGTTATTTTATATAGCTCTAATATTTTTATTACTTAGTAATATATGGAAAACCCATCTTATAAGGCATCTATTAAAAAAATATTTATCAAATTAAAAAGATATTTTATTTCTATTCCTACTATTTATATTATTGGTGTTGTATTAAATCCGACTATTAAAATGGACGGTTGTAAAGCACTTATTGAAGTTATTTATGATTGTACAACAGTACTTCCACCTCCAACTCCAAAAAATCCAAATGACCCACCACCTAAGGAACAAACTAAAGAATAAGTGTTGTCTAGCATACAGGATGAATGCAAAAAAAAATATACGCATTACCAACAAGAAAGTGTTAGCAACCAACCGGCTTCCATACCTCCTTCTTCTCCATACCTACTCCTCCTCCATACCTCCTCCCCCTCCTGCTGCTGCTGCTTCTTCTTCTTCCTTCTCCTCCTCTTCTTCCTCCTCCTCCTCCTCCTCATTTCTTCTTCTTCTTTCTTTCTTTCTTTCTTCTTTCCTCTTTCCTCTTTCTTCTTTCCTCCTTCTTCTTCCTCCTCTTCTTCTGCTTCCTCCTCCTCATCCTCCTCCTCCTCTTCCTCTTTCTCCTCCTCTTCCTCTTCTTCCTCTTCCTCTTCATCTTCATCCTCATCTTCTTCCTCTTCCTCCTCTTCCTCCTCCTCCTCCTCCTCCTCCTCCTCCTCCTCCTCTTCCTCTTCCTCTTCCTCCTCCTCCTCCTCCTCCTCCTCCTCATCATCATCATCATCATCATCATCTTCTTCCTCTTCCTCTTCCTCTTCCTCGTCTTCCTCTTCTTCCTCCTCCTCCTCCTCCTCTTCTTCTTCCTCTTCTTCTTCTTCTTCTTCAACTTCTTCTTTAACAATACAACCTCAAAAACGACATGTTGTTTCTGCGGCTAGTATTGAAATCCTTAGAAATATAATATTTGGTGGTACCACTACTAATCAAGCGAATTTGATATTTTTGTTTTGCAGGGTGTTGTACCGTACCAATAAGTTCTCAACGAAGAAGGACGTGAAGACTTGCTGAAATACTGAAGGGGAAATGAGAAGACATTTCTGACACTATCAAAGATGGGGCGAGATGTGTTGAACATTCAAGCGTCATCAACAACGTCTGAAATTCTGCCAGAAGATTTTAAATAAAAGAGCACAAATACTCATTAGCGGGAGACAACTTGGAGATTGCAGTATTATTCAGAGATTGGATACGAGCGGAGTGTAGAATGTGCGGTCAACTGGAGATCAATGAAAAAGACGATGAAAACTATAATGAAATCTTATTCGACGGAGGTGGAAGCGACGTCGAGCAATTTGATCATCAAAATTCAATTCCAACCGAAGAACCACAAGACATTATAAAGAAACTAGAAAAAGTGTTTTTAAATATGTAATTTTTTAATTGTAATTTTACGATGTTATTTGCAACTTTCAACACCACAAAGTTGTAATTTTGAAATCGTATTACAAAAAAAATCATATTTCTATTAAATAATATAAAAGACACAAAAACAGCCTTGAGTGTTTTTATTACACTATCTTGTTCAATTATTGAGGTGTTTATATGTGTTATCCTTTTTAAATTAAATGAAAAAAAAACTCAGAAAACCTAATCTCGACCCGTCTCGCCCCGATAAAAACCGATCCCCTTTTCTGACGGGACCAGAACGGGACAGGACATCGGCGGATCTCGCCAGCCCCGCCGGAGGACCGGTCCTGCCCTACTCCCGTCCCGCCGGGACCCGCCCCGTTGGCCACCCTTAGCTGTGACTTTCTTCAATTTGCTGGTTTATTTTACACAAACAAAAATATAAATTTAGGAGAACTGTACATTTAAAAATGATGGTCAGTAAATTAATGACATGCATTTATTAATTTGTGGCAAAAAGAAATTTATTCTTTCACTATCAAGTATGCAGATTGAAAAGGTTTCTCCAAAAGTTTTCAAAATAGTGTGTTTTAAAAATGATAAAAAATCATTTAAAAGTCTCGTACTTGCGTAAAAGTGTAAACTAGAAATAATTCTTTCTACGTTATATTATATCTAATTCACACAAACTAACAGGTTAATATGAGTATTGTTTTTATCTTATTAATATACAAGTATATCATCAATTTGGAGACAAAAATATGGGTTCATGAACCAATTATAAGATGTTACTATTAAAAATCGGTAGCTACATGGTAATGTTAAAATGGGGGGAAAAGTTTAGAAGTTCAGAAAAAATCATTTAGAATACTGCAAAATAAAGGAATGAAAAAACACAAACGGGCAGGGCAGGGGCATTTTTTTGGACAAAGCTAAACGGGGCAGGGCAGGTCAAAATCTTAGTAGGTCAAAGCTTATCCCGCCCTATTGCCATCCCTAGCTATAAACGAAAATAATATACTTGTTCATTTTAAAATATCAATTGATTTTCATATATCATTAATTAATTTTTTTAAAAACTAATAAATTATATTTAAATCCATGACTAGTTGTATCATACCGCTAAAGAATTGAAATATAAGGAACATACATTTAAAAATTAATTGAAAATTTAAATACAATTTCTTAGGTTGTTTTGTAAATTTCACTCTTTTAGCGATAATATAACACTTGAATTGACGAAAAAATTTGTCCAAACTTTATGTAAAATGGGATTCAATAGATTTCTCTTCAAGGGTGTCTAAAAGCGTAACAATTGACTCTTCTATCTCACCTAAAGTTGTAATAGGTTGAGACTATTCATCAACACTTTCGTTGAGGCTCTTCCATTTCTCATAGTAATTTGATTTGGTCTTGCAAAATTTCAAATATTATTACACAATATTTGAGTATGACTGTTATAGAGAGGTAATTTTATAAAGAACGTACCGCTATGATGAATGACGTTGTTGTTATAAGTAGAATGTTGTTATAGAGAAGTAAAATCAATCGTTATAGTGAAATGTTATTATAACGAATGACAATTATAGAGAGGTTTGACTGCAATATCATAAAAATAAAAATTGTTTGACACTAAGGATGTGTTCCAATTTTCCAATGTTTGATTGGCTAACAGTTTTGGAAAATATTTTCCTAAAAACTGAGGAAAATGACTTCCTTAATGAAAGTATGAAAAACAAGTTACACTTCCCATCCCCTCCCCTCCCCAACCCCCCACTCCCACTCCCACTCCCACTCCCACTCCCATATTGTTTTGCTAGATTGGATAATAATTTTTTTATTCATTACCAAACACTAGAAAATAAGTAAGAAATTCACTTGTTTTTCAAGAAAACATTTTTCTTCGTACCAACCCTAATTCTCTTGAATGAACCACAACCTAATGGTGCCGTAAAAATAAAAAGATGGAATACATCGACAACCCTTTAAAGTGCTTAACTAAGACATATCGCAAATTAAATATTTAAATAAAATATACTGATAAATTTAAAGAGTTGTTCATGTATTATGACGGATAAAAAAGAACGGATAGTATGTAAAGAGAATTACTCCTATCAAATCACTTTGTATGAAATTAGTTCCAGTTATTGGACACCAAGGCCCATTTCATGCCCATGGTCCAGATGTCTAGGTACTCATAAAGTAAGTAACTAGCCCGGCCCATTAACAGTCGATATAAATGTGAACAATCAATCACATGCATCTTCCTCTTTATTCAGCTGTTTGAGTCAGCTGAGTTAAACCCTAGCTCCTCCCTCACCTTTGCCCCATAACTTAGCCCGTTTTTTTTAGATCATCGAAAAATTAAATTAGATAATCAGGAAAAGGTAATTTCTCTCCCTATTTTTTCTCTTTTCCTTTTTATCATTTTTGGGCTATTTTTTATCTGTTACAAATAACAAATGGTGTAATGCGATGTGCTCAATATAGCTTCTCTAGAATCTATTTTATCTTTTTATTTTACCTTTTTAATATGCTGAGTTTTGCTTCTGTTTTATAATACTTCTTATTTTTTACTTGTTAGTTTTTCATTTGTGCATATTCGGGTGTGCTCTTTTACTATTTAATGGGCATGTTATGAAAAAAGAATCAATGCTTAATAAATGTTGAAATGCGTGGTGTGTTGCGAGGTAGGGGTGGATTGTATGGAGATTAGATAGCTACTATAATAGCTGGGTCGTTGTAGAAGAAATGGTGTGGTATATTTAGCTAATAGAGATTTTCCCGAATCAATTGCGTGGTTTTTCTAGCTGTGGTAGTGCTGATTTTTGGTTCTCATTGTTAGCTTCTTCCCTGAAACTTATATCTGTGTCTCTGTGTGTTTGTCTGTTATTTGTTACAATTAGTATTTTGTAGAACGGGTTTTTATGGAAAAAAGAATTGACTCTTATATATGTGTTAAATTGTTGGTAAATGTCTTCTTAGAGGAGAAGCACAGTATCTATTTGCTTGAGTCTTATACATTTTATTTTTTGGGTTTTTGATACAGAAAACAACCATCTTTTGTTGCTTAATTTTATGGAAATAATAGTGAGCTAGCTTTTGTTTTTTAATTGTTTAACAAATGATTTGAAGAAAGAATTTTTTGACAAGGAGAAAAGGTTACTCATAGTACTACTCAAGAAATTTCTGGATTTCTAAAATATTATTTTGAAGAAGTGGATTAGTACATGTCCTATTTAATACATGTTTAAATTGATCATTGAAAAGCAAATGGTGTATAATTTTGTGATGAAGTAATTTTGTAATTCTTATTAGTAGAACGAATTTCATCAATATTTAATGCATGAAGTAATTGTGTATGTTTCCATAAGTAAAATGGATTTCATTGGTACTGACCGCACAGAGTGATTGTGTATGTTCCGGAGGATATGAAACAATGACACGGATTAAGTATTATGATTTGGGTATGATGAATTCTCTTGATTGCAGCTTGAAAAATGTTTCCACTGATGCTCTAAAGTTTGTTATGATGAGAGAAATTCCATTGCAAAATTGGTTTGCGGTAGAATTTAATAGCTTTGTCAACTGCATTTTCCCAGGGAGAGAAATTAACGGTTTCATCTTTACCTTGGAGTTAATTATGATTTTTTTTTTGTTGAATGCAATTTGGTTCAGGTTCTAAGTTACAAATAGGTGGAACTTATTCAACTCAGGCTTTGGAGCTAGTTTGTTGAGTTAATTATGAATTTTTTTTTGTTGAATGCAATCTGGTTCAGGTTCTAAGTTACAAATAGGTGGAACTTATTCAACTCAGGCTTTGGAGCTAGTTTGTTAGGCGACATGCCTTATGATTTTGGCAGTCATGAATTCGGTTGACATGTCATAAGTGTTTGGTTACCCAGATTGTCTGTTGATTGAAAGTGTTGGTCATTATAATCATTTTATTTTCTTGTTGCTTGCTAACTGGGATGAAGTATATCTAGAATCTAGATATCAAAAGCATCATAGTCCCCCTCTATTTTTGTGTTCCAACTTTTTCCCTCTGGAGCTGTTGTACTCATCTGACTCCACTTATGGCATGTTTTTCATTTTTTGTGCCTTGACACTTTCATGTAATATATCAATCAGCTATGCCTCGCAAACTTGTTTCGGTTGCCTATACTATTCCTATGTCCTTTTGTTCTATTTAGGTTCACTTCATTTAATACTATTAGACAAATTAGGATATTTTTACAGCTAGAGGTTCTTAAACTTATGCTTACATGGACAGCCTACACTCTTTCAGTAGCTATCCACACTAGCATATATTTTACGTGTGAATAGAAGCTGAGAACTAAAAAGTTGGATGGTTGACCCTTCATTAACGTCACAATTGATGACACATACAAGCTTAAGCAGAAGAGTAAAAAGATTCATGGTTTTAGTGTTCGTAACAACCCAGTTAAGCCTGAATCCTGAATAGCTGGTAACCTTGAAGAGTACTTTTTTCTTGTGATACTCTCAAGCTGCTGCATGCAGTAACATATTCATTGATTTTATGATGATGGATAACATTATTTTCCGGCCTCTGCATCGTCTTTGACTTTTGTTTGTGTTGTAATTAAGTTTTCCTCATTAATGCAGGCTGGAGATTGCAAAAGGCTGCTTTTCTCATCTCTTGCCCCAAGTGTAGCCGTTGGTAGATGTGTCCGTATTCATCTTCTAAACTTGACGGCTAAACTTTCTCTATGGCTTCCAGGAGTAGCATTCGTCTTATTTCATACTCGGAAGATATTATAAATGGTGAACCAATCTATATTTCCTCGAACTGCTGTCCTATTAAAGCTTACAAATATGAGCCTGCTGGGCTTGCTTTTCACTCTGCTGCTCTTAGACTGATTGGGCATGTTGAGAAAGAAGACCACAAAGACAGTAAAGAAAATGTTCCTAATGACAAGGAACAGACATTTACATATTCATCAGAATCATACAGCTCTAAGGGTAAAAAAAAATCTTCTACCGGGGAAAAGGTACAAGATCATTATGCATTGCTAGGGTTGAGCCATCTAAGGTATCTTGCTTCTGAGGATCAGATTAGGAAGAGCTATCGTGATGCTGCATTGAGGCATCATCCTGACAAGCTGGCTTCTCTTCTTCTAGCTGAGAAAACTGAAGCTGCAAAACAAGCTAAGAAGGAGGAAATAGAAAACCACTTCAAAGCTATTCAGGAAGCATATGAGATTCTTATTGACCCTGTTAGAAGAAGGATCTATGACTCCACAGATGAATTTGATGATGAAGTCCCAACTGAATGTGCTCCACAAGATTTTTTTAAGGTCTTTGGGCCTGCATTTTTAAGGAACGGTCGTTGGTCAGTCACCCAGCCTATCCCTTCATTAGGTGATGAGAATACTCCAATTAAAGAAGTGGATAGCTTTTATGATTTCTGGTACAGCTTCAAAAGCTGGAGAGAGTTCCCACATGCTGATGAGTTTGACCTTGAACAAGCTGAATCTCGTGATCACAAGAGGTGGATGGAAAGGCAGAATGCGAAACTGTCAGAGAAGGCCAGAAAGGAAGAATCTGCTAGGGTACGCACACTTGTTGACAATGCCTATAGAAGAGACCCTAGAATCTTGGGAAGGAAAGAGGCTGAGAAAGCAGAGAAGCAGAGAAAGAAGGAAGCTAAAATACTGGCGAAGAAATTACAGGAAGAAGAAGCAGCTAGGATTGTTGAAGAGGAAAAGCGTAAGAAAGAGGAGGAGGGGAAAAAAGCTGCTGAAGCTGCTTTGCATCAGAAAAAGTTGAAGGAGAAGGAAAAGAAATTATTGCGAAAAGAGCGGAGTCGTTTAAGAACCCTTGCAGCTCCTGTTTCGTCCCAGCATTTGCTTGGGCTAACTGATGATGATGTGGAAGGTCTATGCATGTCATTTGACATTGAGCAACTGAGGAACTTATGTGATAAAGCCGATGGAAAGGGTGAGCTTGAGATAGCTGAACTTCTCAGGGAGGCACTTGGACGTGAACACAACTTGAAATATGAGAATAAAGGCGAAAAGGGTAAGCCGCAGCAAAATGGTTCTGTAGAGAGTAAAAGACAAGTTCCTTTGATGAGCGGTGAGAAAAAGGAGAAACCTTGGAGCAAAGAGGAAATTGATCTTTTGAGAAAGGGGATTGTGAAATATCCTAAAGGAACTTCTCGAAGATGGGAAGTTATTTCCGAATATATTGGTACTGCAAGGACCGTTGAAGAGATCCTGAAGGCTACAAAAACAGTTCTGCTCCAGAAGCCCGACTCTGCTAAAGCCTTTGACTCCTTCCTTGAGAAAAGAAAGCCAGCACCGACTATTGCCTCTCCTCTTTCCACGAGGGCAGAAGTAGAGGGGGTAGAAAACAGTAGCAAGCCTGAAAGTGAAAGTGTTAAATCAGCCTATTCTCAGGAACCCCCTAGTCAAAACACAAACAGCCATAATACCGAGGACGCACCTGCAGCAAACGGGGTGTCCTCGAGTTCTGATTCAGACATATGGTCCGCTGTCCAAGAAAAAGCTTTAGTTCAAGCTTTGAAAACCTTCCCCAAGGAAACCAGCCAGCGGTGGGAACGAGTTGCGACTGCAGTCCCTGGCAAGACCATGAACCAGTGTAAAAAGAAGTTTGCATTACTCAAAGAGAACTTCAGGAACAAGAAAAGTGCAGTGTGAGATTAGTGGTACTTCTGTGCCCAGTTTCTCCGATTTCTATCTTTTTATTGTTCAGGCAGCGGCAACAAGCTCACACGGAAAATGCATTGTCACAACATACCCGTCCACTTTCCGTGCCATTTTTGTCATTTAGCAGTAGCATTTACATATCCACTATCAGTACGGCATTGTGAAGTTACATACTGGAATACATTAATATTTGATGGGAAATACGATGATACCTAAATTTATGCATCTTTATATTCATTTTGATTGTTGGCCTCTAAATTTAGATTCTCTTTTTCCTTCATAAAATTTCTTCGTTTCTTGCCCCTCCCCTTTTGAGTCTAGTTTTGTTTACCCTGCATTGGGGTCCTCTGTAATCCTGGACGTGCTTGGTAACTGCTTTGGAGTTACCCTTGTGGGTTGACTCAGCCCGCATCATACAAGTTGGATTATCAGTTCAATATTTGATAGTGAATATGTTGATTCATATGCAAATATTTTTCTCCCAGAAATAGAATAATTAAATAATTGTGGTAAAAAAGGAGTAAAAATGAGGCCCGCTGAACATGTTGAGTTGATATATAATTGACTCCATTCTAGGATGGATTGAAAGGGGAAAAGGGTCGTCTTTTAGGGTGTGTTTGGTATGAAGGAAAATGTTCTCCAAGAAAACAAGTGTGTTTCTTACTTATTTTCTAGTATTTGTTAAGTAAGCATGAAAATATTATCATAAGAGTATTTATATGTAATCTAGCAATACACTATGGGATGGGTGGGATGGGTGGGAGTGAAGTTAAGGGGTGGTGGGGGTGGGATGGTCAATGGAGGGGGGTAGGGGGTGTTGGGTGGGTGGGTGGGTGGGAGGGAGGAGACAATGAACTCGAAATGTCACATATGGAACTTGTTTTCCTTGCCAAGTCATTTTTCTCTTTTTTAATGAACTTGTTTTTCTAGAAAAAATGTTTTTCCAAAATTTTGACCAGCCAAACATAGAAAATCGAAGAACATTTTTCGGAAAATGTTTTTCTCCCTACCAAACACACCCTTGAGGACACTTTTTCCATCCAGCTAAAGCCTAATGGAATGTTGCCTTGGTTTCTAATGCTGTTATGTTAAGCTTCTAGTGTTGGCTGTTGCATTAGCCTACTTCATTCATGCTTATGTCCTTCAAGTGTTAATTGTGGTTTTGACCAATATCATCCAGGATGTTTCACCTAAACTTTTTTAATTACATCCCCGTGACATTTCACTTTAACAGATTAACATACCTTAAAGTTTTCTAACAGATTCTGCTGTTTTTCCTTATTTTTATTTTCTCTCCAAAAGCTCTTTCCTTCATCAAAAAAACAAAACGAGACTTGGCCAACTAGTTTAATCTAAGGCTGTCCATTGGGCTGGGACGGCCTGATCCCTCCCCACCCCGACCCCCTTTTAGAATACGGGATAAAAAATGCCGGTAGCGGGTTCAAACTCGGGACGTGACTAGGGCTCGTCCCGATCCCGCCACCGCCCCGCCCCATCCCACCTCCTTTGCAAAAACTAACCATTGCACAAACGATCACTTTCAAGCTTCAATTTTAGTCTTTGGCAACGACCATTTTGGCCCCCCATATCCCATAAACCCCCTACCCCTTAATATTTATTTTTAATTCCTAAGTTGATATATTTACACATTAATCCTATTTCTCAATTATAATTTCTCAATTATAAATACCTAATTCTCCTCTTCATTTTTCTCACAAATATTTCTTCCATCTCTCTAATCTCTCTCTACAAGTCTAAATTTTACACTAAATATTATATTTCATTTGCTAATTTTTATCGAAGTTCAAAAATTGGGAGTGAAGTTGGCAACTAACTTGAGGATCATCGAGCAAAGTTTTAATTTTTAACCTCGATTACACGTCGGCGTTTGGTACTTTCGTTCCTTATTTTATTTAAATTATTATTGTTACTTAATTTTAATTATCGTATTTAATTTCATTAACTTTAATTATTTATTTTTATAATTATAATGGAACGAGTTGGACATTTTTTTGGTAGAGTTAGTAGCGGTAGCAGGGATAAGGGTGCATCTTCTAATAATTCTAATTACGATGATTTCACTCATGTAGATGAAATTAATTTTTTTAATGTTAATATTAATATACCATTATATCATAAAGTATATTCTGCATCTGAACCATACTTTGATTTAGAAAATGAATTAGAAGATAGTGCACCTCCAACTCATGATCAGACTGAATCTCAAGCTGAAATTAAAATTGGGATTCCTTATATTTCCCCTAGTATGAGAAGAGGACAAAAATAGTGAAAATTAAAATCACTTGCATGTGATTTTTTTGAAAGGGACATTCCTAATCAACTAGCTATTTGTAAAATTTGTCGTAAGTTTATAACTTTAAAACTGGAAAAGGTCAAGGTGGGACAGGAAGTTTAATGAGACATATAGAAAACTTTCACAAAACAAGTTATAACCAATACTTGCCTGAAAAAGCGGGTGTGCAAATGCCTTCCGAGTCGGGACAAGGTTCACATAGTGTCCCCGATCAAGTACAAGATCGAATTAACCCAATGACGAGGGGAGTTATAGCTCCAAAATATGATAAACACAAAGATCGGGGAAATTTAGCAAAATTAGTTGTTGTGGAGGGTTTGCTTTTTTCATTCCTTTCATCTCCTGGTTTTATTCATTACATTCGAGAAACATATAATCTTGCTTTTAACGATTTTTCTAGATCAACTATTATAAGAGATGTTTTTAAATTTGCGCATGAATATCAACAATATTTACGTTATGCATTGTATCATTTTAATGGCAAAGTGGCTATCACTTCTGACATAGGCCGTAGTACTAATGTTAATGATTATTTAACTGGTACATGTCATTGGATATATCACATATGGTCTATGCAAAAACATATATTAGCATATAGATATATTGATGAAAGGTACACTAGAGTTTTTATTTCAAAAAATATTCATGAAATTAGTGAATATTATGGAATTACTGATAAAATTATGACTATTACATTAGATAATGCTACTTCTAATGATTATGCTGTAAACATTTTAAAAAATTCGATTGACTCCATCTTTCCCCCATATTTTTCATGTTAGATGTGCATGTTATATTTATAACTTAGTTGTAAAGGATGACTAATTTTTTTTAAAAACATCCTTGATAAAGTACAATTTGCTATCAAGTTTATTTTTAAAGGTAATAAAATACAAAAACGCAAAGAGTATAAAAAAAATTGTCATGATTGTGGATTACCTTATAGGAAAATTTCTGAAGAAGTTGCGACTAGGTGGAATTCTTTGTATGAACATTTACTTGTTGCTCACGAGTATAGAAGACTTATAACTTTATTATTTAACGCTCATAATCAAAATTTAAAGGATATGCTTGTAGATGATGATTGAGATAAAATTTTGGAACTTATTGTATTCTTAGAGAAATTTTTCCTAGCTACTAAAGAATTTTCTGGTATTTATTATCATACTATTTTATCTATGTTATTTTATATAGCTATAATATTTTTGTTATTTAATGAATATATAAAAAAAACTTACGCTCTAGCTACTGCAAAAATGTTTGTAATTTTTTTTTTTTACCTATTCCCACTATTTATTCTATTGGTGTTGTATTAAATCTTCTATTAAAGTAGACGGTTGTAATGCCCTTATTGAAACGATTATGAATGCTTATAAATACTTCCAACCGACTCAACTGAAGAACCAACTTACGAACCAACTAAAGAAGAAGTTATGTCTAACATACAAACACAATGCAAAAATATGTATATGTATTACCAAGAGCAAAGTGCAAATAATCAACCGGCTTCTATACCATTTTTTTCTACTTCACTTCAACCTTATAAAAAACATGCAGTTTTTGCTTCAAGTATTCAAGGCCTTCGAAATAGAATGTATAATGGTTCAAGTTCTTCACAAATTAGCGAGTTTGATGTTTATGTTTTGAAGGGTGTTGTACTGTTCGAATCAATTGCCAACGAAAATGGACGTGAAGACTTGCTGAAATACTGAAGGGAGAATGAGAAGACATTTTCGACTCTATCAAAGATGGCTCGAGATGTGTTGAATATTCAAGCGTTATCAACAGCTTCTGAAAGCGCTTTTTCTGTTGGAATGTTTCAAATAGATGAGCACATACACTCATTGAGAGAGACAGTTTGAAGATTGTAGTTTTATTTAGAGATTGGATTAGAGCGGAACATAGAAGGTGCTGTCAACCAGAGATCAATGAAGAAGACGACTACAATTACAACGAAATCTTATCCGAGGGAGTAGGAAGCGACGTTGAACAATTTGACCGATAAATTTCAATTCCAACAGAAGATTCTCAAGAGATTGTCAGAAAATTAGAAAAAGTATGGTTGCATATGCAATTTTTTAATGTCAATTTGACTATGTAATTTGCAACTTTTGAACTACGAATCAAAATTGCAATTTTGAAATTGTATTACAAAAAAATATATTTCTATTAAATAATATAAGAGTCAATTAGCTTTGGGATATTTTTTTCACTATCTTGTTCAATTATTTAAGTGTTTAAATATATATTTTTAAAAATTAAGTGTCTAAAAAAAATATATTAAAAGTCCTCCAAATCCCCCTTCCCATCCCATGCCGTCCCGTTCCATCCCGTCCCACTAACCAGCCATAGTTTAATCTTGATGAGCACTTTTTTGTGTTCGATTTTCAACTCACACCTGGACATTATATGGCTTCTATTTTCATTTTTGTTCCCAACTATACATTGGATCAATCACCCTCCTCTAGCCCTCTTCTTTCCGGAGATGTTATTTCTTCTATCTATTTTATGATTAAGCACCTCAAGTGCGAGGTATGATACTTTCCTCTGAAATAGATATACAAGTGAACTTCCTAAAGAAAACAAACTCGACGGAGGGATGTTTTCTATTAACTGGGGAAACACTATTATAACATCTACAAGTATTTGTTAAAAAGAATCAATTATCAGTCATACATTTATCTTTAAACATCTAATATAATAAAATAAGAACCAATACAACTTATCATTTCCCGACCAGCGGTTAAGCAAATTCATCAAGTAGTTGGGGTGCTTTATTTACAGCAAGTTAATAAACTATATCGTTTACCTTGAAATTTCCGTAATTTCAAGTAGAAGCATTTTAAAACTGGTCTATGACGTTGGTCTGGTTCAAAACTTTTATATAGTTCAAAAGACCATTTCCGTGGTAACCACACTGAATTGGATGTACAGTCAAAAGTCAAACCTCTGTATGATGACAACGTTTGTCCGAAAATTTTATGATTGCTATAGTGAGTTATTTTTATGTTATGTATGTATACTGACATTTGATATTTAGATCTCATTTAGCTGTTATAAACAAAAGTACTCAAATAATTATTTTTCTGTATTTTTTATATTATAAACGAAAATAATATTCTTGTTAATTTTAAAATCTCAATTGATTTTCATAATTCATTAATTTAAAATTGAAAAAACTAAAATAACTACTTGTACTATACCGGTAAAAAATTAAAATCTAAGAAACATATGTATTTTAAATTAATTCACAATTTAAGTATTTTAAGTTTGACACCGGAATTCTACAATTATAGGTTGTTTCGTAAATTTAAAAGTCTTAGTGATAATATAACGCTTGAATTGAAGAAGATTTTGTCCAAACTTTCAGTAAAAGAGAATTCAATAGCTTGCCCTTGAAGGCTGTCTAAGAGCTTAACATAAATATTTTAGTATTTTATTTTTATACTGGAGATGTCTACAAATCACAATGCATAAGATTAAATGGCATAAGTGTATGTGAAGTAGATGATGAAAAAGGCCGTTTAAATACTTTCCAAACACACAACTTTGGCAAACATAAGAGTCCAAAAGTTTGTTACAAGCAACAAAATTATTTTTCCTAAGATTATTGAAAACTGGTGCTCTCGGGTGTCCTAACCGATTGTGTCATACCATAGGAAAATAGCTGCAAAGGTTGAGTTTGGTCACATGATTGTTGGAAACGGTAGTGATGGGATACAAGTCCCCCATGCTATTACATCTCATTAGTGACATCCCAGTCTGAAAATCTTTCACAGAAAATCCAAATGGATCAAAATTCACAGAAATATTATTGTCAATTGTAAAACATCGTACATATATCAAGTTTTTAATCAGTTTTAGTGCATGTAAGACGTTTTTCAAATATAATTATGGGGGTGTGGGGGGGGGGGGGGTTGTTTTACCTAACCAATACCACGAATTGAAATTTCCTGCCCACTGCCGACAACAATATTTTTATTACTGCTCATATTAAAATAAGATGAGAGATTACCTTGAGATGCCGTCATGTGAGACGTAGCCCATGTGTCCATGTACCACGACTCATTTGGAACATTCAGATCATGTTGTTCATGGCTTGTTCGATATCGGTGGGAGCATAACCTACAAAAGATGATGCTTGGGCTGCAAAAGCGTGTTGCGGACGAGAACCTAGAATTTCGGACTGTCGATTTGAAGTTGAGGGTCTGACCCACAACATGGTAGGGTATGAGCACGGAGGGGCAGTCCACTATGAGGCCTAGGCCCACGGGGGTACTGCCCCCACTGGTTCCCGCCGGACTGGGCAGGTGACTGCCACTGGTTGGGCCGCCACTGCCCTTGCTGGTTGTGGTTGTTGCTGCCTCTGGCTGGTTGGCCGTTGCCCCTACCCCGTCACTTTCCACCATTATTTTTTTCCTTTGTTATTGTTACATTTTGACCATCGTTTTGACCATTATTGTTGTGATTTCCAATTCCACCCGAACCCGAAATTTGTGGCTGAAAATTTGCGGAAAATGAATTGATGGAGACTAGTGCAGTTTCGGCGGTGGCTGCCTGCTTTGCTTTGCGTGTTTCCTCGAGAATCAACCTCGAACGATCCACGTAAAATGGAGTCAATGGATTACTATGCTGAATGAATGTAGTGACTCCATCATATTGTTCATTCAATCATGCAATTATTTGAATAACCAACCTTTGATTTGTTACCGGCGAACCAACGTTGGATAGTTGGTCTGCAAACACCTTCAATTCTTGACAATAGACGAACACGTTTGAGAAGTCATCCAATTTAACGTTGGTAATTTGGTGTTCAAGATATACGGCCCTAGAAAGTTTGTTATCTTGAAAAATGTTTTGTAAACGTTCCACGCCTGTTTAGCCGTAGAGTTCGGCTCTAATATGGTATGCAAAAGTTCGTTGGAGATAGTGCCATAAATTCATTGAAGGATTATAGCATCTAAACAGGACCATAACTTTTTTGTCACCCTCAGTGGTGTCCGATGATGACTCAGAAGGGATGATATGATCTATTACCTCATATGCGCGACAATGAATTGTGAACAATTTCGCCCAAGAGGTGTATTGCCCTTTTTCCATTTCAAGTGTTATGGAAATAAAGTTCTTGATGTTGTTTATGGCAAGAGCTGAATGAAATTTTTATTTTTCGGTCATAGTTTTCCACGAAAAACAACACAAGAACAAAAGAAGAAGAGAGTAGTGTTTTGTGTTTGGTGGAATTGAATTAGATGACCCTAAGTGTCGGCTAGGGTTTGGAAACAGAGAAGAAAAAAGGATGGATAGCCGATGGGGCGGGGAGGGGGTAGTGATTTAGGTTTCGGATGGTGGTGGTTTAGGATTAGAGGTTTTAGAAAACCCTAGTGTGTATTTAGTTTGAGGCCGAAAAAAAATAATCAAAGGAGAAAAGAAAAGAAAATTTCAGCTAAAGAGGGAGGCCGATGGGGGGTGGGAGGTGAGAAAAGTTTAGGGCAAAATATTTGTGGCTCTAATACCATGTAGGAAATCAAATCTTTGAGTTTATTTCATTCGCAAGTATACAATATATACAACTCTCAAGAATCAATCATGACTATCTCTAAGAATATACTAATTAATATGATTGATCTAATCAATCCTAATTCTACAATACTAATTTAAACTAATTTACAATCATCCTAAAGTATATGGGTACAATATACACGATTTATGATAATTGGAGATAATTATGGAATAACCCCATAATTATATTAACAAACCCGTTTAAATTTAGGTCAGTCCACCTATTTGATACATCTGGCATAGATGGTATTATTTCTCTTCATAAAGAGTTTTGAAGATATAGATATTTATAATGCAAACTCTTAATCAATAAACGACAGTAAAAGGAATCTTCCTACGTTGGAGATTCTAGATCTTGAGATACTAAAGAAAGAATGGGATTCATCAACTCCTTATAAATCTGTCAACTTCAAGAGGTCCCTACTGGAACATAGAGTAATTACGTGCATGAAGTCATGACTCGTTTCCATTTGTGAGTTACTATGACTTATGATTTTTAATGCATTCATTAAATTTAAAAGTTACTTTTTTAATCTAGTACTCCCTCTGTTTTAAAATTATTTATCATTTTTAATTAATCTACTTTACCCTTATTTATATCTAAGTTATAATCTCTTAATCAAATATTTATTCTATTTATGTGTCATCTTCATTAATGACAAAGAGTAAAATGGAGAAAAATAATTAATTATGCGTTGAACTTCTAAAATTATAAATAATTTGAGACAACTAATTTTTGTAACCACGACAAATAATTTGAGACGGAGGAAGTAATTGTTAAATTTAGAAGTATTTTTGGATAATCTTAAAGGGGAAACATTTAAAAAGCAGGAGACTGTTTCCTTGAAAGAGTGCTCTATATTTTGACATTTGAACAAGTTTTATCGCTGATTTGCTTCAATACAAGTAAGCCTAAGGTTAGCTTTCATAAAATTGTTTATTCAGAAATTGGAAAAGCTGAAAAATTAAATGTACACCTTCAGTATGAGGTAAAATAGTTTTTAGTTACAAAACAAAAGTTATAAAAATAATTTGTAGTTTTTTTCGCATATAACTACTCAAACCGTATTTCGCAAGAAAATTATTTCACACTTTTTTACGTCATCAGAAACAAGTCAAAAGCTAATGAACTTTTGATTTTACACTATATAAAATTATAATCAAGTCATTGTCAACCGCATGGAAATGAATCTTTCCCTACAAATAAACAATTCACTTGCAACAAATTAGATACTTTGTAATTAATGATCACAATTACATCAGCTAAATTAGTGCTTTCTCTCGGACAGCTTAACATAGGAATTAACTAACCTGCAACCTTCTTATACTGGAAATATAGTTGCAGAATAGAACTTGGATCCTCTTGCTGGATTCCTCCCTACTTTTCCCCTTCTCCTTCAATACCAAGTTTTTTTTCTTTTATTTCAATTACAACGGACTTTCTTCTCTAGTCTATCGGACAGGCATATGTCATTACGTTCACCAGCATAACCTTACCTGAATTTACCAAATTTACCGTGCACCGTTAATCTTTAGGAGGCATTCGCCCCAGTTAAACTACCCACCTCGGAAGCATTATCCTTATAATCTCCCAATTTTTCTTAAGAAAAACGTAACAATAATAAAAAAGAAAAATTTATAATGGGAAGCAAGAGAGTGGTTGTGGTCCATGATACATCAAAAGAGGTAAATTGGGCTGCTATTAGGGGTGCTCTTCATAAGTTTTGTCTGAAGGCTGGAGATGAACTCATACTACTTGGAGTTGTTCACCAATTTAATAATTCAACTACTACATCAGCTTTTTTGGGCACTGTAAAACTTCGTAAGTAGCTTCTATATAAATTCGGTTAAAACTAATTTACATAATTTATTCATATGTGCGTTTTATAAAAAGCAGTAGAGGGTACAAATGTTGGGAATCTACCCTGATGCTTGTATCAATAACAGATCGAATAGTGCCCTGACCTATAGGTCATACAAAGACAATTTGATTATTGCTCCAAAATTCTCCTTCTCAAACGTGCATTTTATAGCGATACAAAATCATTAAGGGTTCCTTTTTTCTATATAAAAAAATGATAGGATAGCTCATTATTTCATCACCTTGTTTATTTTTCCAGTAGGACAAAGGAATAAAGTAGACCAAAAGCTGGTGGAAGAAGAGCTAGTTAAAAGGATGGCTGAGTATAATAAGAGTCTGGAGATGCTCGTGCTGTTGAAACAGTGTGAAGTTCAGAAGGTTAGTCCCTAAATTGAACTCTCCCTTCATGTTAGAGATTTTTTTTAATCTCTTCCTCGTAGACTAAATTAGCAACTTGTACTTGTTCCTTTTTTTGAAAAAAAAATTAAGAATAAAATAGGATGCACGGTTGACAAATTACAAGAAAAATATCAGCAAAAAACAAAAGAATTACGTCTCGTTTACATAAGTACGTTGTTCTCTAGTTTCAAATTGAAAAGTCTTTTTAATTTGGAAATATGAAATTTATCTATCTCTAATTGTACGAATGTTTCACATATAAAGTGTAGGCGCGATAGTTTTTAGAAGTGCACCATTAGGATTTAGGAGTATATATGAGTTACAGGTTGAAAAGTACAAGAAGATATTACCCAAAAGAAAAAGAGTACAAGAGGAATGCAAGCAATAACAAGTTACCAATTGAAAGGGGAAAAATATGAAAAGGTTTCGTTCATTTTCATCATAAACCGCATTAATTATAATTGGAGTGAAACAAAAGTGTTAACACTCACTATTACCAGGGGAGAATTTGTGCACAAATTTGTGGCACATGAAACCATGGTTTCTCCATAAAATTAGATATTTTATGTATATATTTTTGAAATTTGATATAATATTAACTATTGAAACTCATGCTATAAAAAAGCTTAATGATGCATTGGTTGAAGGTTTAATTATTTACCTACAGGAGTAGGGATCAATTTTCACTTAATACATTTTTTTTAATGGTGCATCCATTATCTAGAAATCCTAGATTCGCACTATTATGACATAAAAAAAGAAGAAGCAAATATACATACCAACGTGTATTAGCACCTACAATACCTCACAATTCATAGAATCGTTATATAAGAAAAGGATCAAGTTTGCCCCAATATTATTCGAAATTGACCAATAATATTATTGTTGCTATTAAAAAAAGTATAATTTATGCCCTTGACGTCTAATGCAATTCCAAACTAAGGGTAAGTTTAAATAATAATAAAAAGTTGAGAGATGATTTTGATTTTTATAGAGTAAAATTCACCGATTGTGCATTAGACATTTAGACTCACTTAAAGACAAGGGAAAATATGAGAAAATTTAGTAACAACAAAAATATAAATGATCTAAAAGTATAACAAATATCAAAATTGAACAGTTTAGACTTTAGAGTAATATATAGATAAATTAGACTCCCTTCTTATGTAGAAAAAGTTATATGACCTTAGGAATTGTTACTATATTGGTGTACAAAAAGCTGTAAATTTGAAGAAGTGGTAAATATTTAAATTGTATTTATGAAATGTAGCAATATTGATATATTACGCACTGATATTGCTCTTTCACGTGATTGGTCTCATATACCTACCTATCACTGATACAATTATATTTCGTAATATATCCGTCAAATTTTGAGAAATTTCATAACTACCCATAGTTTAGAGCGTCTTCACTTTTACCCAATGAGAGAATTCCTACATTGTGATCGACTCGAATGCAAAGCTATACATCTTCTTAACAGTCCCAGTGTGTTCCATGGCGGGAGAAGAATTCAATTTGGGTTTCGCACTGTGAATCATCAGTGATCGGTGAAAAAACCATCTCCTTTTCCACACATGTTGTCCTGAGTTGCTTAATTCCTCTCCTCTGCGATCCATTGAAACCAGCAAAGGAAATTGTATTGAAGAAGTAGAATACTATAGTTTCACAGAGATACTTAAATTATGGAAATATGGAATTGATTTCAAAATAATTTCAAGTGTGGATTTTGAAGTTGAAACTTGAAAATTTGAGTTTTTAAAGTTGTGATTTCTGGAACTTAAAGTTGTGTTTGTTGTATTATACTTGGAAGTTTTACGAGTCTCCCAAAACTGGTTTACTTGAAGATATTTTGAAAATAAAATTTTAAAATTTGATCAAATTTCATGACCAAACATATATTTGAAGATAAATTTTTAAAATCTTAACTGAAATCTATGGTCAAACGATAGCTTAATTCTTCGAATATTAATGCTGCAGGTCAGGTTTCACATTGAAGTTCAAGCTGGAAATTCACGAAAGGTAGTAGCTGTTATAGCAATCAAAAGGTTGGAAGCCACCTGGATCATTCTAGATAGGTTAGTGAACTTTATTGCTTCCTATATCTCGTTTTACCCTATATCTTGAGTTATATACTGGTGTTTTGACTAGAAATAGAAACAGAATTTAAAACATTAATTTGATCCATCTGTTATATTTGTGGGAGTAGAATAAAATATAAGCCTAAATTGAAAAGTAAGTTTGATCGTGAAAGTAATACCACTGGTAAAATTTGAATAGTTAAATGATCTTGAATTATTGAAAATGGTGAATTGTAAGGAAAATATTGTTAGTAAAAATGAAAAAGGCGTTATGTAAATAACGGAATAGTATTACAGATGGATTAGTAGCTAAGTTATCGTCAACTTGAAGCTAGCGACAGAGCCACGTTTACCAAATGAGTTCAACTGACCAAAATATTGTACTGTGTATATAAACTAAGAAACTGATGAAATTCTTTGTCACTGCTCGAACCTACATGAATTTCGTAGTGTATAAAAGCGTACTACTTTGAGCTTCTTTTTATTTGTAGGGAAATGAAAAAGGAGAAGAGGTACTTTATGGACAAACTATCATGTGGCATATCAAAATTGAAAAGTGATAACTCCATGGAAGATGTGAGAGGGCCACTAACGTTAATAAAGATTGCCAAGGTCTCCCTTACCAGAAATAGATTCTCTTATGATGAAATGATCCCAGGAGAGGATGACTCGTCAGAAGAACTTTTGTCCTCTCAACAAAGTAAGCAATATATATAGCTCTCCATAACTGAAATGTAGATGTTTTAATCAAATGGGAGTTTTTGGTTCACATAAAACCATTTTAACTTGGATATGAATTACACTGTTTTGAAGCCAAGGAAGTATATAATTCAGTAAATAAAAGAACAACTCATACGACACAAAGTATATGGATAAGTAATTCTTCTTAAATACACCTTTAGATGCTTTTGTTTTATGTTTTGATAGTGCTCTGTTGTCATTTATTTTTGATGAATTGTAGACTCGAAAGTTATTTCTCATATGAGAACCTCAAGCAAAGAACAGGCAAGCAGTATTCTGGGAAAGCCATGCGCAGATTATTGTGAAAACTTAGTGAAAAAATCTTCAGCAAGTGACCTAGTAAATTCAAGTTCAAGCTTGGAAAACCCAAGTAGTTCCTCAAGTTCTTCTCACCAGAAAGCAAAAAACTCACCTTCCCACGACTCCAATGATCAAAATATCAAGGATAAAGAAAAAGAGGAGATATTCAATGATCAATATTTTTATGGTGTAATATCCAAAAAATCTGAATGTTCATTTTGTGGGAACACAAGGCCGAAGATGGGATGGCATAAGGACTTCAGTTATAAGGAGCTTGAAGAAGCAACAAAAGGATTTTCCAATGAGAACTATCTATCAGAAGGAGGATTTGGTTCTGTTTATAAAGGGGTTTTAAAGAATGAGCTAAGAGTTGCTGTGAAGCAGCACAATGATATGAGCCTTCAAGGGGATAAAGAATTCAAGTCCGAAGTTAAGGTTCTTAGCAAGGCTAGGCATCCAAATTTGGTCATGTTGTTAGGGTCTTGCTCCCAAGGAAACCAAAAGTTGCTTGTCTATGAGTATGTTTGCAATGGTTCACTAGACCAATTCTTATCAGGTAAATTTATATTTGAATTGCTAATGTGTTAGCTTCAGAATGATAAAACTAGGGGTTGAATGGGCAGGTTGGACTATATCGTACGGATTAAAATAGATCCGAATCAATAAATAGGTTAGGTCATAATTCAACCAATGTTTACTTGGGTTAAGACGACCGGATAAATTTGGGCTATGCCCAATGTTTACTTGGGCTGTGTCCTAGATAACCTGCCAATATATATAAATGCCTAACTCAACCTGTCCAAGTTTGAGCATCTATATATGCTCACTCATAGTTGTTTTATACTTTGCAGGAGACATAAGAATGCCTCTCAACTGGGAGAGGAGGATAAAAATAGCGTTGGGTGCTGCCAGAGGCTTAGAATATCTTCATAAACACAACATCATTCACAGAGATATCAGACCTAACAACATCCTCATCACACATGATTATGAATCACTGGTATGTTGTCCATGGATTAAATATATTCGTTGTATATTACCAAAAAATTCACAAAAGAGGGAGGAAAAAGAAATAAAACATTACCTCAAAACTTGACACATATTCGTGATTATGTAGGATGCACTAAGATTTACTTTAATTTCGATTTTTTTCGTAATTAGTCATTTTTCTTCATTTATTTGTTAGCCTGATATATAAATTTCTTCTTCATGAATTTGATCTAGGACAAAAGATCATTGTGCTATTCTATCATTATCCAGTTTCCTGACTATAGGACTTTACATAAGGCATTAGCTACTTTTGAAATGTATTTAAAAGCTTCCTGATTTTGTTGTATTTATTTTTTAAGGAATAGTAAGGACAACAAGATAACATATGGAGTAACAAGATAGTGTGTTTCTATGTCAAAATCTACAATCTTATTCACTCTGTCATTATCCAGTTTCCTGACTATAGGACTTTACATAAGGCATCAGCCCGTTGCACTAAGCTCCCGCTATGCGCGGGGTCTGGGGAAGTGCCGGACCACAATGGTCTATTGTACGCTGCCTTACCTCACATTTCTGCAAGAGGCTGTTTCCACTGCTTGAACCCATGACCTCCTGGTCACGTGGCAACAATTTTACCAGTTACTCCAAGGCTCCCTTCAATCGGAAGTGATTGCTCTATTTTTTTTTATTATAATAACAATTAAATATTTAGAGACTACACAAATGTATTATTAACCATATAAAAGATAAAATATTTAAATAGTATTTACGAGTGTGGTAGTCCAAGAAGGCCTCTCTACCTCCCAAGGTAGGGTTAAGATCTGCGTACACTCTACCCTTCACAGGTCCACTTTGTGGGATTTCACTGGGTATGTTGTTGTTGTTGTATTCCAAAAAAATAATGTTCGTCTCTTAGAGTAGCAATAATGTCATACCACATCTGTTCCAATTTATATGACACACTTTCCTATTTAGTCAATCCCAAAAAGAACTTTTTTATTTGGCAACAATTTAACTTTTAATTTAACCGTTTACACTTACCGAGATGATCTATAACCACACAAATATTTTTGGCTTATTTTAGACCTTAATTTAAAAGTCTTACTTTATTTCTTAAATTCCATGTCAAGTCAAAGAACTTCCTATAAAATGAGATGGAGGGAGTAGTACATATCAGGACAGAGAATGCATGTGTAACAGTCTTTCTTCTGTCTTGGTGAAATGCATGTAACAACTTACAACCTTAGTTTGGTTCAAGCAAATTAAGGTGAAATGCACTCGTCTAAAATGTAGAGATTAAAATGGATGTCTTATAATGCATGGACAATTGACATTTCCCCCCCTTAAATGTTCAAGTTAAGGCATGTTTTTGTTTCACTACAAGTAACATTGATGATTTAGCTAGGAGATTTTGGACTTGCAAAAGCTGGGTATGATGAATCACAAAATTCTTCTGGTAACAACGTGGTTGGCACTGTTGGATATATGGCCCCAGAATATGCAGCAAACGGAAAGTTCTCAACCAAAACAGATGTTTATGCTTTTGGGGTTGTTCTGTTGCAGCTTATCAGTGGACTCAAGACTACAGACAAATATCCTGAAGATAAAAGTCTTGTTGAATGGGTAAATTTAAAAGACCATTTCTTACATTTTACCATATAACACATGCTTATTTTGTTCTATGGAACAACGTTACAAGATTACTTGCAGACATTGCAAATGATTGTACCTTTCAAGTGCAGGCAATGCCTCTGTTGGAGCAACGGAATTATCCACACCTAATTGATAAAAGGATTGTGGATTCCCATGATTTCCATCAGCTATTTTGGATGGTTGAATTGGCGGGAAAATGTCTCGAAAAGGATCCTAATAAGAGGCATACCATGGAAAGGGTAAGTTTTTCTCTTGATGTCTTTGAATTTGATTATGATTCGATGATTCTATAAGATATGATTACTAGTGTGCATCATTTATTTTCTTTAAACTATTATAATCTTCATCCATATGATCTTAAAACCGCAACACTGAATTTTAGTATAAAGCCTTCAATCCATCATATATAACACTCTTTACTTTATGGTTCTTTCCCGCACTGTTGACACATTATTTTGTTATTGTTGTTATTCTTAACTTATTGATTGTTACACATATTTTGTTAATGCAGGTGGTTAAAACTTTGAGTCATGTAATGGAGGGAAATGCTGATTATGCTATAGACTTCAACCCCCTAGAATCAAGCTCATGTGCTGATATAGGTAATAACAATCATAATAGTAAACAAGAGGATGGCAGAGGCAATGAAGAAGATAAAATCCTTGGAACAGGAGCAACTTTTTCATCTTCATCAAATAGGTGGAGTCCTTCATCATCCAATAGTACACATGAAGAATATGGAAGAAGGAAGATTCCTCTGAAACATGAAGGACCATCTCCAAACAAAGGCAAACTACTTTATAATGAAATGATTCATTGACTAACTGGTTTTAGTTAGAAAGGATCCAAGATTTAAACTCTATGAGTTCAATACTTAAGGTTCTTAGCATTGAACCCGTTGTATTTTTTAAAATATGGATTTAGTTATACTAGAGTTAATGGTCAAAAACACACCTGAACTATCACTTTTTTCATGAGTTTCTTACCTGAGCTATCAGGTGTGTGAGTTTCCTACTTGAACTATCACCAACTATTTATCAAAACACACCTCAACTATTAGTTGTTCCCTTTTCCTACCAAAATAATTGAGGTAGGAAAAAGGAACAAAGGTTAGTTGAGGTGTGTTTTGATAAATAATTGATAATAGTTCATCTGACAGTTTAGGTATGAAACTCATAAAAAAAAGATAGTTCAAGTGTGTTTTTTACCATTATCTCGATATACTATTTGTTGGTACTTTAGTGAATCCTTACACAAATTTATGTTTCACGTTGAAAGTACTGGTTCAGATGAACCTGATGTTGCAACGTTGTATCCGCCTTTGGTTTTAATGTGCTTTTGTTACAAGTGTAAAGTTGTTCACTTATTATTTTGTGATAGTTAATTATCCGCGTAAGTAACATCATTATCGTATCAATTATCTGACTGTATGGTTTGTGTATTGGTCAAATATGAATATTACAAATGGCCGATATGCAAACATCATCTAGTCAGCTAAGTCTGCCTAGATGGAAGACTAAAGTACTGAGCTAGACAACTTCGGCCCGGTGTCATTGTTGTCCTGATAGGATAAGCTCTCCAAGATATCTTGAATTCTCTAATTTACGCCACATCGGTTTCAAATCCACATGCGAGACATACGAAATATGCTGATAATGTTCTCCTTTCCCCCTACTTGTATCCCATTCGGATTCTACTATTCATACTGCTTATTCACTCAAGTTATCACAACTATTTTCTCAGTTAGCTACATTAGCTCAATTAAGAATTCTCTCACTTTGTTTATTGTTATTTCGGTATTTACACGCAATTTATTATCTATTTCGCACTATTGTAACCTTGTTTATGTCATCGAATGGCTAATTTCCTTAAGATAATTCACTTGCATGTGGCCTAACACTATAAATTTAATTGTTAATCTTTAATCCATATTTTAGGCTAAACAATTTGATAATTATCATTTTGTTTTGAGAAAGGATGAAAAGAGAGAAGTTTAAGGAAAATGATTTCCTTTATACCGTTGTCGGCTTGTTGCTTATATATGTCAAAAAAACTCTAAGCAAACAGAAAGTTTCAAATGTTCCTTTCATTTTCCTTGCATCTAGATAAATTTAACAAAAGTGTCAACCAATCCGTGGCCTATTTGGATCAAGGATTTAGTAACACTAGGAATATTTATATATCGTATTTTATTACCTTGATATTGTTATTGAAAGTACAACAGGTTGGGTTTTTTGATTTCTGATCATTTAGTGCACCTCAGAGGTTTTTTATGATTTGAAATTTTTGTTATGTCATTAAATGTTGCCTGAAATATCACCTTCCATCTAAAATGACTTTTGGTGTAACATAGCAATAACAATGTGACTTTGTGTGATAAAATAAAGAAATATGACTTTGTCAAGTCTTGTTCCAGACTTGGTGAGGTGAGGGAGTCAACGATAGTCATTGGCTTACGAGGGAGTCGTACTCACGCCCTTCTTCGAGGCACTGCTTTGCTATGTCATTTTGGTTGCAGTTTTATGATCAAGGATTATTTCATCTTATTCAGAAGGTGAATGAGATATAGTAAGAATTCTCATATGATAATACCTTTATAACAATCAAGTTTTTAATATTTTATCTCACTATAACAGTTTTTTATCTATAACAGTAACAATTATTTATAACAGTACACATTTTGTAAAATTATCCTTTTATAACACCAATCTTCTTTTTTGGTAATATAGTAATTAATCATCTTTATAGAAATAGAATCTCTAAGATTAGCAATAGTAGGAGTAGGACTATGGATTTTGACAAGATATTTTGATACTTTAATACACTATTTATGATAAAAATAATATATAAATATATATATTTCCATCATTTTGAAAATTTTCTTTGTTATACAAAGTGTAATTAAGCTTAGGATTTGACAATTGAAAATAAAAACTAAGATTTTATACATTTTCTTTTGCTTATAACAAAAAATACTATATTTAATTACCAATATTGTTATAGGTGTATCAGTATGCCAGCCATTTACTATAACAACCAAGAAATTTTGAGCCCAATAATGTAGTTATAGAGAGATTTGTATTATTTTTTTACACAAAGTTAAGTGCGTCAAGTGTAATTTTTCAAAATATACTCCTAAATAAAGGAATAATAAAGGTCAAAGGAGAGAAACGGGGAATTTAGAAGAGTTTTCCCGCCCCAAAACAAAAAGGCCAAATCTGAGTACTTTTATAACGCGAAAATTTAAGTTCCTGTACAGAATAAAGATAAAGATTACCCTATACGTGAAAATTGAAAGAACATCGCTATATTCGCCATTGCTAGGGTTTCGTTAATGTCAATCAGTGTTTCTTCTCCGCTCTCTCTTTCTAAATCCGCCACTACTACTTGTGGCTCTCTTCTTCAAGAATTGCAGGTAATCATTTCAAATCATTTTTTTAAAATCTTTTTATTTATTTGAATATGTCTTTGAGAATTATTTTTTGGTCTTTTTTGTTGTGGATACGTAGAGTTTTTTGTGGACTAGTATTGTGCTGTAGGGAGATACTATATAAATATATTAAATTGGAGTAATTCTTGAGTGTGTTTATTCAATAAAGATTTAGGGTTTTTGTACTTTCCCTTCTTCTTTCCCTTTTTATGTCTTTGAAGTAGTGTATGTATGATTTAAATGTCAAATTGGTTTCTTGATGTTGTTGTTTTGTTCTTTTTTCCTTTGATTTTTCTGGTACACACACACACACACATAAATATGTACGTACATACATAAGGAGAAGACCCAAGACTTGTTTTTTTATTTTTTGATAGGTAACCCAAGAATTGTTTTTAATTGCTGTGGAGGAGGTTTATTGGGAAACATGATAGAAATTTTTGGAATTGATCATAAGGGGGTGTGATTTTAGTGGAATACGATTGGATATGCCAATAATCAATATATTCTTTTTTCCATGAATGAAAAAGAATTGATAATGAAGGAGAGTTCTGGAAGTCAAGAGTTTGCAAATTGGATGTTTCAAGAGTTTGCAATGCGTTTTTTGCTATATTTTAGTTTATTTGTTATATTCTTGATGTCTTTCTGTTTGGCATTTTTCAGTTATATATGTCAATAGCGTGGTTATTCATGTATCTTTGTATTCTTGTTGCTATATGCTTTATTAGTGTATCGGAATATGTGTAAATTACTTAATAGCTACAAAGATTTGATGAGGCAAAAGTACATCATATGAACTGGGGACGTCTTGCAAACTGTTTCCATTCTGTCAGGGCACAATTAAACGTGGATTTCTGGACACGAGAATTTGAGATATGATAGCTTTTAGCTTCAAAACTGAGCATAGATTGCAAATGCTATTGATGGCCTAAGGCTGTGGCTTAAATTGCTAAAAGTGATTATTTTATGCTTTGGTATTAGACATGCCTCTGTAGCATAAGTATTTCCATGCATAATCTGGTGTTTCTATGTGTACTACTATTGTACTTGTTTTCTTTCAGTATCTGTGTTGATTCTGGATATGAATGTTATATTTGGTTCCATGTTTGGCTTGCTGCTTCATATCTTGTCATGTTGTCACTTAGTAAATTATGGTTGAACTCCTCTGTACGTGCTTTCTAAAGGTGGTCCAGCTTCATGATAAGTTTCCTGCTTGATTGTTTCCAGAATACACATTTATAGTTGGCCGTGCCACTATGAGCAAAAATGATTTGTGTCTTATACAATTTGGTTTTTCATTATAGTTCTAGTAATTTGCTTCTTTTTTGGCAATTATCAGAATATACTTTATTTTGTTTTTCTGGCTTACACATTTGGTATATAAACGTGAAGTGCCAATGATGTACTTCAAACACTTCCCTTGAGGTTCTTTAGTTGTAAAATCTTAGAAGGTTTTTGTCTGAATAAAAGAAAGGTGAAGAGAGGTGTTTCTTTCTTTGTCTTAAACTCAGTCTGTTGGGCTGGACGCATTAACATCTATATTGTGGTTCATGCCCTTACACACTGATGTACCCAAATACTTGTGGTTCAATAAATTCCTGAAAGTAGTTTAGCATTTATTCAAAAATTTTGCTTTGCATGCTAAGGAAACTATCTTTTTGATGTCTTATACCCTTATTTGGAGAATGATGCATTTTTCTCCTACTTCCTCACTTGTGTCCGTATAATCTGCTGTATTTTTACTTAAACTTTTGGAGGTAGAATCTATTCAAATAACCTGTCATTTTCTGTCTGAAGGAAATATGGGATGAGATTGGGGAGGGTGACAGTGAGAGGGACAGAAAGCTTCTTCAAGTTGAGCAGGAATGCCTTGACATTTACCGTAGAAATGTAGATAAAGAGAGAAAATACAAAGATGAGTTGCATCAGTCATTAGCTGAGGCTGAGGCAGAAATTTCCGAACTTGTTTCTGCCCTCGGAGAACAGGCTTCTTTGCCATTGGTTTGTCCTATGTTTCATTATTGTTAAACTTCTCCATGATTCAGGCTTTCATTTTTTTAATCTCTTTTCTTCTTTTTCAGTGTGGAAAGATGAAAGGTACCCTTAAGCAGAAATTGGCTGTTATTGATCCTGTGTTAAAAGACATAAGGACAAAGAAACATGAAAGGATTAAAGAATTCTTGAACATAGAAACACAGATAGCATCGATTTGTGCAGAAATAGCAGGAAATGACAGAGTTATTAGTCCCACAGATGTTCAAGTAAATGAACAAGACCTGACAGCTAAGAGATTGGGAGAACTGAAGTTACACCTTCAGGAACTTCAATCCGAAAAGGTTAACTACTTTTTCTGCCTCTAATTTTTACTGGGATAAAACAAATTACTTGTCATTTCAATTCAATCTGTTAAATTTCATCCTTTTTTGCAGAACCTCCGTTTGCAACGAGTGAATAGCTATATGACTGCAATTCATGAGCTTACAGTAGTTATGTCACTTGATTTCAAGAAGATAATAGCTAATATCAATCCAAGCTTGACGGATCATTTGAGTTTACAATCAAAGAGCATTAACAATGAAACACTTGCTAGCTTGACAAGTGAAGTCAATTCACTGAAGCAATTGAAACAGCAGCGTCTAGAAAGGGTGGGTGCATTATCAACCATAATCTCTACATGTTTTGCAATTACATTTAGTGGAATTTCTCTTCAAAAATATACAGGGACCAAAAGTGCTCGCAATTTTTAATTTGTTTTGAGTAGACTTGCATGGATGCATATCATATCAGTGCGTCTACTGGTGCAATCTGTCTCCTTGTTTTTACTGCACATAACATTTTAAAACTTGTACTGCTGCAAGTCATTGTTCGGCTAAATTGGATGAAATAATCAAGAAAAGTTACTTATTACAAAATTTTAACAACTAATAATTTAGTTGGATAAACATGATTGAGAATTGTTTGGAACTTTATCAGCGTTTGTGATTAATTTCAGATTTAGACTACCCTATTCAGAAAACCACTCGCTACATATGCTTCTTATAATTATTATTCGCTGCATAATAAGTAATATATTATAAGCCCTTGATAATTAGTCTGTGAACCAAATGGCCCCATATATCACCTGGCACACTTTCTGTTTATGATGTTGATTCTTCTTCCATTTGGAGCAACATGGCCAATGTACAGGACTATTACGAAGTAGAAGTCATGGTTGCTCTCATTAGCTCTCTACAGAGTCTGCAAGAGCTACTTTTGATGTACTCAAATGTCTATATGGGCATACACTTTCTGCAGATACATATAAATCATTACCTTATGAAAAATGATGTTGATTCTTTTTTCATTTTATTTTATTGGTGAAGCTTCAAAATCTTGGCAGCTCTCTAATAGAACTTTGGAACCTCATGGACATGCCAATGGAGGAACAACTGAGGTTTAACCATGTTACTTCCGTAGTTTCTTCCTCTATTGATGAGATATCTAGACAAGGATCCCTTGCCATTCACATTGTTGAGCAGGTACATTGAGTCATTATTCCTTTCTCTTTTTCCATTTTAGTCTTTGGGGGATGCGAGAAGAAATCTTGCGAAGATATTCTACCTGGTTTCACCTAAAACCTACTTTCTCTACTACAGTCTCTTTACTGCTTCTCATTTGTATGTTGGTACTTGGCAGGCTGAAGTGGAAGTTGAGCGTTTAAGTGCTCTAAAGACCAGTAAGCTGAGAGAATTGATATTTAAGAGACAAAATGAGGTCGAGGAAATTTATAGGAGCGTTCATATGAATGTAGATAGTGAGACTGCACGCCAGATTTTAATCCAGCTTATGGAGTCTGGTACATTCAGTTTACTTTTTCTTTCTGTGACTTTGATGTGATTTAACTGCTTGTTCTTAAAACAAAAGTTACTTTCTCTTGAAATATGATTTTTTGCTTGAATTATTCCTATTTCCAATTTCGTTAGTTTGTTTTCAACTTTCATTTATTCTTGTTCGTTGTAAATATTAGTGCTGGGTTTTAAGTGAAAAAGCTGTTAAATCCATTTGTGATATTTTAGTTGTGCCGTGTATGCTTTTATGGTAGAGCCAAGTTTGGGGTTGATTTTGAAAAGTAATGGTTGTATTGGATTTACTTTCATATGTTAAGGGAAATAATCTGCCATTTCTCGGTCTCACCTTCTTTAAATTTTGCATTTGACTGGGTATTAGCTCTTGACTTCTGCCTTGGAAAAGAACAGTTAGTGCGAAATCTAAGTTATGTTGGAGATGATATAGTCCTTGATGGATGTTCTTCTCTTGCATATTCCTTATTTTGAATGGCCAGCTCTTAAGAAACTTTTGTTGGTTACAACTTTAATTTAGCAGTCAACATCTCCATCTGAAATGGTGGAAACACTTAAACTAGTGCAAATGTTCTTCTAGATTGAACCATATTCACGAGTAAACTGAATGTTAGGGTAATAAAGGAGAGACTAGCCTATGATCTATTTTCATATTAAACGGTTAATCATCTACTGCACGAAGTTGACTAAACTACATGAATTATAAGTTCAGATAGGCATTTCAAAAACCAACACTAGCCATCACAACCATGCGAAAGGATTAGTACTAGACGTAGACAAATTAAAATAAAGGCAAAATTATTGCTGCTCTAAGGATGACTTTGTATGAGACCTGGAGGAAGGATTGCGAAGAGAATCTCGAAAAGAAGACATGGCTATTGAGCATCAGGTATACATGGATCACCTACCAAATCAAACAGCGTACCCACTTGTGTAAAGATAATGATACATGAAATAAAATATGACCTGTGATGGACGTAGAATGTAGTGATTAATAACCCTTTTCAATTGCTATCATCAGAGATTGAAAGATAGACCATTGATATTAGATTTACGTTCTCTCATACATTCATTTATTATAATCCAATACAGGCAGTAATCTCTCTGATCTTCTTTCAAGCATGGATGATCAGGTGGTGAAAGCCAAAGAGCAAGCTGCAAGCAGGAAAGAAGTTTTGGATAAAGTGGAGAAGTGGAAACATGCATCTCAAGAGGAAAGCTGGCTTGATGAGTATGAAAAGGTATAACATTTACATAAATACAGGTGTTTACTTGTGAATTATACTCAGTTATGAATCATATGGAGCATATGTGCATAAAGGACACCTCTTCCATTTTTTTGTATTCTTATCCTTGTATTGTAGGTCAACTTTATATCTTTCAGAGATACGTCATAATCTAATACCTGTTGCAAGCTACTTAGGGAAGTCTGGCATGTCGAACTTAGAGTCGGAAAAAGCCCCCTTGTGGTGAGCTTTAGGCCTAAATCTCAATGCAGTTTGGACTTGGTGTGTTGCTTCACTCAAAAAGTGCTTTAGCGTACCCCGAGTATGTCCACAAGTCTCTTAAAAGAGGACAACACTAAATAATAAATATAGTTTTCAAAGTGATATCCTAATTACTAAGAACTGGATAGATATGTTAGTATTTTGGCATAGGAAATTAGAAATTTAGTAACAAAAATTAGCACCTAATAAAGTAGCAACTTGCATATGAATCATAATTTAAAATGGCTTTGAACTTGATTAATATGGTTTAAAATTCATTCCAGTTATTGCAGTTTTTCAATTCTTTGGTCCATATAATTGTAGTTGTAGAAATAGCTATTTTCCGTCTTTTGGTTTCTGATACTTTTTCAATTCTTTTTTTCATCTATGTCCTTTATTCACTAAAGCTAACACTTCAATTGTGTATTGCACTTAAATCCCTATAGACACCTGACCCTTTTTCTGTTTTTTTTTTTAATAAACTGACACTTTCTGTATTCCATGTTTTTATGCTGGTATAAAATACGAAGCAGAAGTGCAGTCCAGCAAAATTAGTTGATAACAGGATAAATTTTTGATAAGGAGGTGATAACAGGATAACTCGATTTGCTCATCCATGCACTTATATCATTTTCTTCAATCACAAGTCCTTACCTTTTCTATGCCGGGCTGGCTTGCCTAGTTTTAGTGCAGGCTTCTTGAGGGAACAAAAAAAAAAGGAAATGGTTGAGTACCTGAAAGTTTAGAGGCACAACAGATCTGGTGCTGTATAAGATACAGTTTGCAACTTGAGTTCCCACTAAATCTTGATTCACTTTTTTTAACAGGATGAAAATCGTTATAGTGCTGGGAAAGGTGTCCACATCAATTTGAAACGTGCAGAGAAAGCTCGGATTTTGGTCAGCAAAATACCATGTGAGCTTGTACTCATTTATCTCTTTTGATGTCCCTGATAGACCAGTATTAGTAGCTTCATGATGCGCCTGTTGGATAAGAATTCTATGCATAATTGTGGATATCTGTTAATTATATTTTTTTGATCAAGAAAGAGTGTTCCAAACCCCACTTTGTGGGATTTCACTGGGAATGTAAGAAAGAAATTGTTAAATAGGAATTGATCCCTTCTCCTTTGGGTAAATAACTAACAGGATTTCTGTTAATTACTATATGAAGAAGCTTCTTGTTTTTGCTCTTTATCCCACTGCTTTCCCCTTTTCTTTTCTACCTTCAAATTTCATCTCTTCTTCTGGTTACAAACATACTAGTTCACCTATTCTCTTTGCAATCTTGGTTGTCTACCCTGGAAAGTGGAGACTAATATTCGATCTCGGAGAGCGCTACTCTATGGCCTATTTGTTATGGGTGAACAAGTACTTGAAGTTAAAGTACCATTCAGGTCTACTCATCTCGTTTATCTTTTTATTGTTACTTGGTATATTACATAACTTTCATTGATCAGTTAAGCCTAAAAAGGTGCTTGTGGCCCATATCTGATGTGGTAATCATTGAATACATTATGTTCTTGGAGGGCTACCTAGGCTTCCGCCAGAGCCACACAAATTCTATTAGGTTCTACATCAATGTATTTTCCGCAGATTCTAATCTAAAGTATGTTTGAATATTATTTGTCAGCAATTATCATATAGTGACTGAAGTCTGAACCTATAATGCAGCTCTCATTGAAAACTTGACTGCCAAGATAAAGGCCTGGGAGAAGGAGAGAGGAATGCCTTTTTTGTATCACAAAGTGAGTTGAACATCTTTTTATTTAAGATGATATTATGTTGTGTACTGCACCTTCAAACCAGAACTTTTTGTGTCTAGGCCCCTCTATTGCATACTTTGGAAGAGTACATCACCTTGCGACAGGAAAAACAAGAACAGAAATGTAGATCTCGGGTAATAACCTTTATTCTCTTGTCTGGCACTTGTTTCTGAGTCTTTTGTTCAGATGTTAGAGAGGAACTGCTCTTAGCTGAGCAAGAGTCTGATAATCTATCTCGTCAATTTCACATTGTTGTTTTGTCTTGGTTGATTTTGATAGATAATTGTGTTGGATGCTTCAACCGTGCATACAATAGTCAATATAGCATAGGTAGTTAGATTTGGATGATTGAGTGTAGTGTATATATTTCAGGAACAAAAACGGCTCCAAGATCAATTTGCTGCAGAACAAGAAACAATCTACGGTTCAAAGTCTGCCAAGAAACCTCTGGGTAATGCGAACACAGTGCCCGGAACTCCAAACAGTCGGCGTATGTCTACACCTTCAGGTCGTTATGGTGCGTCCATAGGGAAGGAAAAGAGAGGGAGTGGTAATGTTGGTGCTGTAATACCCCTAAACTACGTAGCTCTTGCAAAGTATGGTCAGAAATCTGGAGGACTTTAGACTAGAATTGTGACTTGTAGAGAGATTATAACATGTCTGCTGTTTTTGCACAAGCTAAGCCACTGATCCCGTGTGTGGTAGTATAGCATATTTGAATGAAAGGCCACGCAAGCGTATTCATTATTCTTTTCCAATTTACAGAGGTTTTAGAAGTCTGCTATTAACTGGGGCATGAAAATTCACATGTCGTCCTCTTCATTTTCTTCACTAACACTCCAAGTACTCGTCTGGTAGAAGTGCATTTTTTTTAAACTTTCACCACATTTAAGTGAATTTTCTCCTTTATATTACAATATTTTATCCTATGAGGGGATGTTGAGAATATTGGTATTGTAGCAAATTCACCAGAAAAGTATATACACTACAATTCCCTAATTACTAATCCCTACATAAATTTGTTTGCAAGTCTTTACAGTTGAGTTTCAAATAGGCAAGAATCCCACATTCCGAAGTAGCAGTTTTGAGTTTCAAATTGGCAAGAATCCCACATAGATTCAGAGTTTGCAAATTAGAAATTGAAACCTATTTGATGATGAAATATTTTAATGAGAAAGCTTATGCATTTTGTCAATTTTGGTCATATTTATTTGTAGTAAACTTGCGCTGTAACTCTAATTTGTTGTTTATCCCATGGAAAAAAGAAGATAAAGATTTGAGTCATCTGACTACTATTAAGTTCCCAGAAAATTATGATTTCGAAAGCTACAGCATTCACATATGACATAACTAACCAGAAACAATATACTTTTGTTTTCATGAAGTATTAGCTGATATTTAAATAAAAATAGTTCAAAAGAAATTGGACTTCAGGCTCAAAGTTGTAACTTTTTGACTTATCACATAACAACAAAAAAGAAAGCAAAATAAAAAAGTAAAAACTCTCTTTCTGGGAAGTGGCTGTTTACACCTGGATAATCCAATTCTTCCCCTTTGATTTGTTTTGTTTTACATGTCCACTGCAATTCGTTTATACAACTCAGCTGGCAATCTGGGAGTAGCAACGGCCTGTAATGGAGACCTCATATAGGTAACAAGCCCAGGGCTCTCACCCATATCAATCTCCTCTGGGCTCAATCCATTAGAAGGAGCCCAACGAAAATGGTGCAACAGATGGCCCAACATAGAGGTGACCAAATTGATACCCAATTGTGCCCCTGGACACACTCTTCTACCAGCACCAAATGGGAGTAGCCTAAAATCATGCCCCTTCATGTCCACATCTTCCTCAAGGAACCTCTCTGGTCTGAACTCTAACGGGTTTTTCCACACCTTGGGGTCGCGAGCAACTGCCCAGACGTTCACGTGCACGTTGGAGCCCTTTGGAATGTCGTAGCCACCAATCTTGACGTTGGCGTTGGCTCTGTGTGGAAGCATTAGAGGAGTTGGCGGGTGCAGCCTTAGCGCTTCCTTGGCCACACATTGTAGGTATGGGAGGTTGGGGAAGTCGGTTTCGTTCATCACACGCTCGTAGCCGATCACTTGGTCGAGCTCCTTTTGGGCCTTCTGCTGCACTCTTGGGTTCTTGATCACCTCAGCCATTGCCCATTCAACAGAGATTGCAGTTGTGTCCATTCCTGCTGTGATCATGTCCTGCAATTTTAGAGAGATCAGTTCAAAGTTCATCGCACTCACTATTATAGGTGTTCATCTAAACATAATCTCATTTTAGCTCTTTAAAGTGATCTTGAGTTACAAAAGGGCGAAACTCAGTGAACGTGGCAATAATCGTTTTAGCTCCTTTTGTGAGGGAAGTGTATACTAATTTACTCACCCAAAGTAAGCCAATGAGAGTGTCTTCACTTAGGTCATATTTCTGTTGGAGGGTCAACAGTGCATCAAAGAAGTGCTGCTTCTCTCCTCCAAACTTTTGGCGAGCAAGGGTGTGCTCCTCCATAATAGCTCGGGTGAGGCGGTCTCTACGTGCCCCGTGCTTAGAGAATGCGTCCTCATCAAGAGGGAACATCCAGCGAAGCCATGGGATGTGCTCGGCCATGGCAAGGGATGCTCCAAGCTTCAATCCATTGGCAACAATCGCCTTGAACTCGTTTCCTTGTTCATCCATCACACCTTCAAAGTTCACAAATCTCTTCCCAAAGGCAAGCCTTGTTATGTTGTTAAAGGCCACTGCTCCAAGGTATTTCTTCACTAGCAGACTCTTCCCCACGTTATCTACACAAAGAGAGAAAGGTTCATAACATTTAGTGAGAGATAATTTCATTGAATCACAATGGTACTACATGAATTAAATAAGACTGGTAAAATGAAAATTCCCTATCCAAGATGCTAGTGCAATTCTTCATTGTTTAACCATTCACCAACAATTAAGAAATAAATAAAATGGAAAAAATCTAAAATGTACTTTCAGGTTTCTTAACTCTAGTTCATCAAAAACGAAAAAAAAAAAGAGTTCTTTCTCAGAAAGGTTTCTTAACTTTAAAAAAGAAAGAAAAAGCTGTTTCCATTTGTTTTTTATCACCCCATATAATACAATTTAAAACCATTTAACATATATTTATTGACAATGTAGTGTAATTTAACCTGCTATAAAAGATTACTAGTCTTAATGTTTGATTATGCGTAGTTAGAGTAATTATATAAATACTTTATCTTTTTATTGATAAGGTCAAGTTAAAAAAATCTTTATTATTGTTTGCAGGGGGTAACATTAATGTAACGTGATTTGGTCTACCATTGCCACACCTGCTATTGAGGGTTTTAATTGAAAAAAAAAATGTTAGTAGGTTGATATTAGTCAACCCATCATTTTACAACAACCCCCCATGGGTCCCAAATGAAAAAGAAAACCACCAAACATTCACTAACTCAAACCTCTTTACTCCTAAAAATCAAGAAGAAAAAAGAAGCTATTTTGCTTATCTACATCCGCGTATATGAACACTACACTACAGTTTCACTTCTATATGTCATTATTCTTGTGACACTATAAGCTTAACTACAAGTAACTAATCATAAAAATAAGATAAATCACAATAAAATACACTTATAGTATATAATTTTTTTCAATTGTTTAATATATATGAATTCAATTCATATGAATATACAAGGATATCAACTTAGAACAAACAATAAAACATTTCAAATTCCACAAACAAATGAAAGGAAAAATACTTTTTTTGAATAAATTCTTTTAGAGGCTATATCTACTCATGTTTTTTTAAAAGGAGCTAGATATTAAATTAATTTTTTTTTAAAAATAAATGGATATATTCATTATCAAAATATAACTTTTCAATGACTTACTAAAACTTAACAGGGAAATAAGCATTATATGCCTTTACTCGATCATGTGTCTGAGCATCATAATTGATACTAGCAATTAAAACTTGATAAAAAATAAATTAAATTACCAACTGAAAATACATTTAAACAATAAGCAAAACAGGAATTCAAAATATCAGTAAAAACATACCAGGATTAGTGCAATCTCTGTAAATGGACTCCACCATAGCAGTAACCTCATCTTCTCGAATGGGCCTAAGTGATTCAAGCCTTTTAGGCGTAAAAAGCTCAATAGTACAAACCTTTCTAACCTTAACATAATGAGGCTCAAATAAGATCTTGTCCATCTCTACTAAACTTCGCCGCCGATCTGCTCCGATGCCGATCAGCCAACTGCTGGTCCTTTACTTTCAGAACTTCCTTCGCTAACTCCGAGCTGGAAACGACGACGTTTAAAGTCGACCCGAACCAAACCGAGATTACAGGCCCGTATGTTTCAGCCCACTCGTAAAAGCACCGGAACCTAACGGGCTTAATCTGGTAGAGGTTACCAGCGATGGGCCATGGGGTTGGGCCCGGTGGGAGATTGAACCGGAGACGGAAGTAGAGGTGATAAGCTATGTATGTAAAGATGAAAGCTAAAGGAATTGCAGCAGCTAAAGGAATAGCCATTGTTAGTGATATTGAAGAAATGAAGCCTAGTTAGTTTTATATAAGAGTGGAGAGAGAGGGAGGGAGGGAAAAGAGTGGTGGAGGGAGTTGGTGAGGGGTATTTTAGCCATTGTAACTTATCTGAATTTTTGAGATTTTATTTTTAATCACAAAACTTTAATTTTTTTTTTTAAGTAAAATGCATTTCTAAATACAACTTCAAAAGCTTTTAAGTTTCAACATCAAAATCTATGACCAATGGGAGCTTAAAAAATAAAAACACGAAGGATAGAGGGATTTTTAAATTGGAAAAAAGGAAAATTAGGAATATGCTAAAAGGGTGGGCAAAAAAGTCGCAGAACCGAAAAAATTGAATCGAATTGAAATTCGGTTCGTTTTTTTCTCAGTTTTTTTTTAAAATACTAATTTTTTGAAAAACCGAATCGAATCAGGATTTAGTGATTCGGTTCGGTTTTTAAATTTTGTATACGAACCGAACCAAAAAACCGAATTAAATATATAATTTTTTTATTTTTATTTTAGGCTACTACTATCTCTTGAATCATAGCAATTGAAGTCAATCTATGAAACTTTTATGGAAGTCGCATGCGCCATGAACTTGATTAACATATCACGGAAGCATTGACATAAAATGTAGAGAAAGAAAGTAGTTGTAAATTGGTAAAACTTTAAATAGTCATAACTCTGAGTTCGGATGTCCGTTTTACCCGATTTTTTTTAATTTTGCGTATTTTTTTGAGACGGGGCCGGTCAAACCTTCAATTTTTAGAAATACATCCATTTTTCCAATCAATATGTGTTTTCCCCCAAATCGATTTCTAATTTTCTTTTTTCTTTAGTAAACATCTCACGATACACAATAGAAAAAATTGATATAATCCGATACATTCGGCGATATAAACCGAACATATCATTTTTGTTTAAAAAATGTTGTATTTTTTTTTTAAAAATAAATTTTTATTCGATTCATATTTTTCGGATACAAAACCAATATATGCTCACCCCTAAAAACAACCAACCCCATTTTTTTTTGTGTTTCATAAACATATTGAAATTATCTAATAGCACAATCATGTCGTCGTGTTTATGGAATAAAAAATAATAATCTCGAAATAAAATATAAAATTATTTAATTTCGTGTTTGATTAGATTTTTATATTTAATATAAATAATAAATAGTTATATTATAATTGTGATATTATCTTTATATCACAGGGATAACAATCACAGTATAAAAAATAACTAAATTACGAAAAATATTCTTCTCCAAAGCTCTTCTTTTTAGATTTTCCTGTATAAGAAGTGGCAATGGAACTGCTGAAGCAGGCAGGCATGTCTTCGTTGACTTAGGAGGGTAATTTTGGAACTTCAGGATTTGTATGCCTTAAAGTGTTGTACTTGATAGCCTTATAACTTGTACACGCTGGTATAAACTTGCGCTGGATTTGCAAAATTGCAATATCTGAAATTCTGCATCATGTCCATGTGGGTCCCACGTTGAATGTCTCAATTTGATATTTCTCTCTCTCTTTTTGCTTTCTTTTTGTTAAAGTACTATATACTAATTTTGTATTTCCATTGCAAGCTTTCCAGATTACTTCTAAGAGCATTTCAATTGCCGTAGAATTAAAAAAATATAAAATGAATTAACAGTGAATTTTTAAGTATTTATACTGATTTTTGAGAGAAGAAGATTAAATATATTATCTTTAATTTTATATGCTTTTCCAATTTAGTGAAACAAAGGACACAAAATATTATGTTGCTAAATTTGCATTGATTATAAATATTCTTGATAAAATTCTTACCATTGTTAATAATATTTTTTGCCATTTATTTTATTATTAATAAGATGATTTATTATCATATAAATTTATAATTAATTTTAAAATCATTTAATGAACACTGCTTAAAAAATAATTTTTTAAATAATTATTGGGCCGGTGCACAGCACGGTTTTCTTCCCACTAGTCTTTTAAGAATGCCAAAGTTGGCCAAGTGGTCATTACACTAAGGGTATTGCTGCCTTGGGTCTCGAGTTCGATTCCCATGACCAGCGAGACTAGAGCCAAGCCTCATAAAAAATCCCTCCATACGCGTAGGGCCAAGCGGTGTATACTAATCCGTAGGGCCAGGCCGGAGGTGGGGTTTCTTGTGTGTGGAGCCGCAGTGATGCGGTGGGGATGGCTAGTATAAAAAGTTTACCCTCAAAGTTTTAATCCAAGGTGTTTGGCCAAGTGGTCATTACACTAAGGGTATTATTCTTTACCTTGGGTCTTGAGTTCGATTCCCATGACCGGCGAGACTAGAGCCAAGCCTCATAAAAAATCCCTCCATACGCGTAGGGCCAAGCGGTGTATACTAATCCGTAGGGCCAGGCCGGAGGTGGGGTTTCTTGTGTGTGGAGCCGCAGTGATGCGGTGGGGATGGCTAGTATAAAAAGTTTACCCTCAAAGTTTTAAAATCCAAAGGGGTCGGCTTGCTTCGGGGGAGTCAAGTTTGCGGCCTTAGGGTCGCAAGTTCGATTCCCCCTAAGGATATCGTCCTCCGGGCACATACATGTGGTAAAGCACGGGCGCTAAAAGCCGCGCGGGGGCATGTTGCGATGTGGGTTCGGTCTCCGCCAAGCTTTAGGGATGGGGCTTGTGGGGGGGTCAACCTTGTAGCATTGATCCGTTGGACGCAAGCGGACACCGACCATGTGTGCATATCCCGCGATTTACCTGGTGGTGGGGTGTCTTTGAAGGACCGGTCCCATCACCTCCGGGAGCCTAGTACCGATACTTGTGCAGGTACTAGCGATATGGGGGTACTAAGGCCACCCCGAGACCTGGATTATCAAAAAAAAAAAAAAAAAAAAAAAAGAATGCCAAAGTTAATCTTGAAAGTAAAAGGTTATCTATTCTAAAATAACATACGATTTTTATTGTAATCTGTATATCCTGTTGTTAATTCAATAAACGAAATATTTACAAGAAAAAGTCCGTACCACTAAATAATCACGTTATTATTTATTTGCTGCAAATATTAGCGCTTTCTCTGGTCAATGGCACTAAACAGGAGCGCCCACAGACCTGTTCGTAGCAGGCTAGGAGCAGGTCGACTTGCTGAAGAATGAACGGCCCATACAATAAGGTTGTTGGAAATTTAACTATGTCGGATCGAGTTTTTTCCATCTTTAGTGATTTAAACATGTGAGTTTCGCATGTCGGAAACATCATTTATTCGCACATGACTAATCTACTAAATGAGTAGATGATATTAGTGTCAAGTATCATCAAAGTTCGTTAAAAAATGAAAGAGATATTGATACACAAAGTAAGGTGTTTGAGACATGAATAAATGAATTGTTTGGCCAAATAACCAATCTCTCACATAGGAAAAGATGGAATGATTGAACACTATATAAGCTCTATTTTTAGTAAGAGTTTAGGACCCCAAGGGGTAACCCATGTGTTAAGAAGAGGGAGGACCTAAGTAAGCTTGTGTTCGAAGCAGTCTGTTCTATATTTATTTTCTTCGCTAGAATCAACTTTACTTGCTTTGTATTGTTGATTGTTGTTGTCTTATCTTGGGAGAATATTGTCCATTACCGTAAAAGCATTTATACGGGGCAATTTTGTCTTAAAGACAGAGAGTCATCTCTCAACTCAGTTTTGTTCTGTTTAACCTTTCTGACACCAATTTTTACCTACGGTTTAAGACAAAATTTCTGAGTGTTCGAAAGATGTCTGTTTCAAACTTTGCTTCTGGTTCTGTTGTTGCTGCTACTCAAGGGAATGTTGTTGTCCCTGCTCTTGCCAGTTTCCAAGGAGAACGCCCAGAAAAATTTCTGGGTACAAATTTCAAGAGATGACAACAAAAGATGTTGTTCTATCTTACTACGTTGAACATGTCACGCTTTCTAACAGAAGATCCTCCTTCTGGTGGGGATGCAATAGACACTCAGTCTAACACAACGACTGAAGTGAGCGAAGTTATCCAGGTTACAAATGCCCTGAAGTTAACTCTGGATGCCTGGAATCATAGTGATTTCAGGTACAAAACTGCATTTTGAATGGTCTGTCGGATACACTTTATACTGTGTATTGCACCGTGAAGACGGCAAAGGAGTTGTGGGGAAAACTCGAGAAAAAGTACAGCTCACAGGATGCGGGTACTAAGAAATTCATCGTTGAAAAGTTTCTGAAATTTCAAATGGTGGTAAATCAGTAATGTCCCAAATTCAAGAGTTTCAAATGATTCATCATCATCTGGATTTGGAAGGAATGAAGCCAAACGAACAATTTCTGGTTGCGTCTTTAATTGAGAAATTGCCTCCCTCATGGAACGAGTTCAAGAGTTATCTCAAACTAAAGACAAAGGAAATGAGGTTTGAAGATCTTATTGTCAAATTACAAATACAAGAGGACAATAAAAGAACTATATCTAAGGGAAAGCAGCCAATGGAAGCAAAGGCGAATCTGGTTGATTCATAGGGAAACGCCAACAAAAAACGCAAGTACCAGAGAGACGGCAAAAGCCAAACGATGGAGAAGTTCAAAGGAAACTGCCATCACTGTGGAAAGCTTGGTCATATGATCAAAGACTGTCGAAAACTAAAACGAGAGCAAAAGGAAAAAGCCAAGAACAAAGGCAAGGCCAAGGCTAACGTTGTGCAAGACAAGGATGATCATTCGAACCTTGATGACATAATTGTGAATTTCTCGGCTGTTGTGCTGGAGGCTAATCTGGTGGAGAATCCAAGGCAATGGTGGATAGACACGGGTGCAACCCGTCACAGCTGCTCTAACAAGAGTGCATTCTCCTCTTACGCCCCAATCTCGGGCAAAAAGCCATTCATGGGCAACGACGCTACCTCTGAAGTGCAAGGGGTTGGAAAGGTTGTCCTCAAAATGACTTCAGGAAAAAAACTTACTATGAAGGAAGTGCTGCACGTCCCTGACATCCGCAAGAACTTGGTTTCAGGGCCATTGTTGGTCAAGGCTGGTTTTAGACTAGTTTTTGAGTCCAACAAATTTGTAATAACTAAGAATGATATATTTGTAAGAAGGGGCTTCGCATGTGACTACCTCTTCAAAATGAATACTATGTCTGTAATCCGTTCATCTAATGAAATAAAGCCTTCTACCTACTTGCTTGAGTCTTATAATTTATGACACCATAGATTAGGACACGTTAACTACAAATCAATTCAAAAGTTAGTAAAGTTGGAATTGTTGCCTTCATTCGACATAAAATCTCAACATAAATGTGAGGTATGTGTAGAAGCAAAATTAATCAAATCATCTTTCTATTCAGTCGAAAGAAACACCTCTTCTCTAGAACTTATTCACACCGACATATGTGATTTAAAGTTTGTACAAATTAGAGGGGGAAACAAGTACTTTGTGACTTTCATTGATGATAGTACAAGGTATTGTTATGTTTACTTGTTGAAAAGTAAAGATGAAGCGTTTGAAGCATTTAAACATTACAAAGCAGAAGTTGAAAATCACCTAAACCTAGGATCAAGGCAATTCGTAGTGTTAGAGGGGGAGAATACGTAGCACCATTTGAAGAATAATGTGCTTAATTTAGTATTGTTCATCAAATGACCGCTCATTGCTCGCCTCAGTCTAACGGTATTACCGAGCGCAAAAACCGTATGTTAAAGAAAATGATGAATGCTTTACTTATCAATTTCGGTTTAACCCAAAACATGTGGGGCGAAACAATTCTTACCGCTAATACAATTCTCAATAGAGTTCCGCATAAGCGTAAGGATAAAGCTCCATATGAATCATGGAAAGGGAAGAAACCCACTTATAAATAATTGAAAGTGTGGGGCTGTTTGTCAAAGGTCGAAGTACCTAAACCACAACATGTCAAAATTGGACCTAAGACTGTAGATTGCATATTCATCGGATATGTAAATAACAGTAGCGCTTATCACTTCTTAGTGTATAAGTCAGAGATACTGATATCCACGAGGGTACAATCATGGAATCAAGAATGTTGAATTCTTTGAACATATCTTTCCTAGAAAGGAAAAAGAAATAATTTAACGCAAACGAAGTTATGAACAAAAAAACCCGGGAGTTTCTGATTATCCTGAACCAGACGTTCCAGATCTACAGGACTCAGAAGTTGCTGACTATCCGGAACTTAATGTTCCAGACCTACAGAACTTAGGAGTTCCAGAGGTTGAACCAAGACGGAGCAAAAGGGCCAAAAAGGACAAAACATTTGGTCCAGATTTTCTAACCTATATGGTTGAAAATGAACCGAGGACAATTAAGGAAGCATTGTCAACTCCAGAAGCACCGCTTTGGAAATAAGATATAGAAAGCAAAATAGATTCCATCATGCAGAGCCATACTTGGGAAATGGTTTACCTTACTCCAGGAAGCAAACCTTTGGGTTGCAAGTGGATACTCAAAATAAAGTACAAAACAGATGGAACTATTGACAAGTATAAGGCTAGATTAGTAGTCAAAGGCTACAAACAAAATGAAGGCCTCAATTACTTCGACACATACTCCCACATGTCTAGATTAACGTCCATAAGGGTATTCATAGCCATTACAACTTTGTGTGACCTTGAGATACATCAAATTGATGTTAAGACAACCTTCCTAAACGGAGAGTTGGAAGAGGAAATATACATGGAACAACCCGAGGGGTATGTGGTTCAAGGATAAGAAAAAAAAGTATGTCGACTTGTTAAGTCTCTGTACAGACTCAAACAAACCCCGAAACAATGGCATGAAAAGTTTGATAATACGTTATTATCAAAAGGTTTCTCCATAAATGAATGTGATAAATGTATCTATATCAAAGGGAACTCTGACTCATTTGTCATGATATACATGTATGTAGATGACATGCTCATCACCGGAAGTAGTATAAACTTAATCCTGAAAATCAAGAATATGCTGAAACAATGTTTTGACATGAAATATATGGGTATTGCAGATGTAATCTTAGGAATAAAGATTTCTAAGACATTTGACGGGCTGATCTTATCTCAATCTCAATCTCAATCTCATTACATTAAAGATGTTTTGAGGAAATTTGATGTATTTGACATTCCCCCTATGAAGTCACCAATGGATATGAATCATGGAATTGATAAGAATCATAGAATTGATAAGAATCATGGTGCACCCGTATCTCAATAGCGATATGCGCAGGTCATTGGTAGCTTAATGTACATTACAAACTGCACCCGATCCGATATCGCTTATCCAGTCAATAAGTTGGCTAGATTTACTCGTAATCCTGGAAATGAACACTGGAAGGCGTTAAATCGGATACTACGATATCTGAAATATTCGTTGACTTACATATTACATTATTCAAGATATCCAGCCGTATTAGAAGGATACAATGTTGTAAACTGGATATCGGACATAAAGAACACCAAATCCACTAGTGGATATGTTTTCACAATTGGTGGTGGGGCTGTGTCACGACCCGACCCGACGGGCCGCGACTAACCGCCCTAATGACGTCATTACACTAACCTGTCACACATAATCCAACTAACACTTAATGAGTCTGAAATTCGGCAGCATAACGCTGCAATAACAACATATGCCAGGGTAGGCGAGCCGACAAGGCTGCCTTTACCCCCGAATGCACCTGTCTCCTGAGGAGTCACAACTAGCCAACACCATATAACAGACAAGCCGACAAGGCTGCCAACAGATAATATAACAGGCAAGTCGACAAGGCTGCCAACAGATACTAACGTATATACATGGAAACACCCCCAACATAGAGTACAATGATATGGCTGACCAAAACAGAGTTATAACCATTACATAAGTACAACCCACTACTGTCTACAAACCTCTATAAGAAGAACAACGACATATGATGGGACAGGGCCCCGTCGTGCCCCTAAATACAAACATAAGTCTAAAAGAGGTTCGGTACCAAAATGACAAAGCTCTGGATCAAAGGAGCTTCCCAACCTGCTGAATAGGAGCCTAAACCGGAGGATCACCAAACTGAGCACTTGTACCTGCGGGCATGAACGCAGTCCCCCGAGGAAAGGGGGGTCAGTACGAAATAATGTACTGAGTATGTAAACATGAAATACTGCATATGAGATCATAAGTAGCCAACAGAAATAGGAGATCAGTATAAAAGTCAGGATCCAAATCCAACCGTGCCAAAAACAATAAAAGTCAGCTGCCTTATAAAAATGAGAGTCAAGTCAAGAAAACATGAGTGCCTGTCCATATACATATATATATATATATATATCTGTAACGTAACTCGGCCCACTAGTGCGGGACTCGGTGGAATCATGTCATAACCCGGCCCATGCTGGGACTCGGTAAAGTCATATCTCATCTATGGATCCATCCTACGTAACTCGGCCCTCTAGTGAGGGTCTCGGTGAACAATGCAAGGTTGTGCACGAATCGTAACACGGCCCGGGACTCGGTGAGGTGAAGTAGTAACACTTAGCACGAGTAGATATCATGAGTAACCATATGCAAGTAAAATTTATCATTTGACTCTCAATAAAATCATTATAATAATGTCATAATAAACTCTTTGTTGAAAAATCATAGGCACTTCTCATAACAATCCTCTTTAGGAATTAAACTGTATAAGAATCAAGTACGTCCGCCGTACCTTCATTAAATAAAAATCATGCCAAAGAAAAAAAGGAATAGTTCACATACCTCTTAGACGAACTAATCAACTCTATATTAGAGTACGTCTCGATTTAGAACTTCAACCTATAATAATGGTAATACGTTCGTCAATTCTATGTTCGCTAGCATACTTTATATCGAATAACGACTTCTTATTTTATAAAAATTCGGGCAGCACTTCCCTTGTTTATACATGCTTCCACAACTTCCAAACGAGGCTAATAACATCAATAAACAAGCACCAATTAAGGGCACAACCAAGACAACAATAAAGGGAATTTACACACCCACTTCTCATGTACATTTAGCCTCTTAATCCACCTTAAAAATAGCCCACAAAACAACTCATGTTTCAACAACAACGAGGGTAGAATGTGAAGCCTTTCTATGCCTTTCCACACCCTTATTCCTTTAGGACTTACCTTAGAAATTACCACACTTAAACATGCATAATGGTGACTAAATTTTCAGAATTATAACACCACAAAACAGCCCCTAAAACAGTCCATATACATCACAACATGTCCAACAATTTCATGCAAGTTCTTGGCCACAACATGTAATAATTCCATAACTCTTATCTTAATTCCTATAATCCAATTTCGAATTTTAATACTTCCATATAACTAATTCCAACTAAATCTCCATGTTTCCTTTCAATTTCATCATGCAATTAGTGATAATAATAACAACAATAACCAACGAATCCAACAACACCAAAATCTGTCCCAAATTGGCAACTAGCCCAAAATGGTCACATGTAATGCTTAAATTCCAATTCTTCCTTAACACAAATTCATTACCTTAATTCTAACAGCATGCATTCCAATTATATCATAGAAAGAAGAATTTTTATACCTCAAATTCGTCAAAACAGTCCGCAAATTTTCTGCCACTGTTTGTCCGAAAATTCCCACTGTTTTGTAATTTTTCTCCTCTTTTTTCTTCACTTCTTCAACTCCAATTGACATGCAAGTGTTCTACAATGTTAAGCCATCATCCCTACACGTTTTTCTTCCAAAATTTCATCCCAAAAATTCGAAAATTCTGGGTAGATTTCGGCCCAAACATTGGCTGTTTTGCCACTGTTTTCGCCACTGTTTTTGGTGTTGTTTTGCTTCTAATTTTTGGTGAAAAATGTAGTCTAGGAAGAGAAGATAACAACCTTAATTTTGGTTATGGGTGGAGGGTGATTTTCGGATTAGTTTGGAGGAGAGAATGAGAGGAGAGTTTGGTTTTTTTTTTGTTTAAGTGTAGGAAGAAGATGAAGAGGTTGGTGTAAGGTTATATGAAAAATCTGATTTTTTTCCTTTACACTTTGGCCCCCAAGTTCTTCAATTAGTAAATCTCAAACCCACTTCTTTTAATTCCTGAGAATTTCATAAGCCTCGTATCCTCAATGTCATAATTTTTTTTATACAATACTATTCCGAGATAGCATCCGTTTATACACTAATTTCCCGTATTAACATATGTAAGCGTTCCTTATATTCAATATCCGAATCTTGCTTTCTTAATGACGTTCTTAATTATCGTCTTAATCTTACGAGGTGTAACAGGCTATGTCTTGGAAGTCCTCTAAGCAAACATGCATCGCTCGATCCACGATGGAATCAGAGTTTATTGCTTTGGATAAAGTAGGAGAAGAAGCATAATGGCTTCACGACTTCTTAGAGGATATCCATTGTTGCGATAAACCCGTACCTTCGGTGATGATTCACTGTGACAGCCAATCGGCTTTAGGAAGGGCACAAAACAGTATGTACAATGGCAAGTATAGACATATTCGTCGGAGACATAAGACCTTAGGTAGTTGATCACCATGAATGTCATTTCCATTTATTACGTCAGATCAAAGGAAAATATAGCAGATCCATTAATTAAAGGCCTACCCAAAGATCAAATATTATGTCTGTCTAGGGGAATGGGCTTGAAACCCAAACAATAAGAATATTTATGGTGGTAACCCAACCTTACTGACTAGAGATTCCAAGAATTAGGTTCAATGGGACAACTAAACTGTACAAGTTCAGTTTTAGCGCTTCACTTGAAGTAAGAGCACTTCAGATTATTATTCTTTAAAGAAATATAATTCCAAAGTTGTTCCCACGATAGACATTAAGTGCTACATGCATAATGGATAAAGGAAAAGTTTCTAATTTTTTTAATGATTTCTAACACTTGCGAGTGGGGTATAGCAGGATACTTTATAGGAGATCACATATTTAAGTGCGAAGACATGCTACTTCAAATGTACGCACTTAAGAATTCAAGAGTTGTCCATGGTCACAACGGACAAAACTATAAGAAGAAATAAATAAGGGGAGTTATTGTGTTGATATCACTGTCTTGGTTTACACTAAACACTGACGGTTCAAGACATTACGTTCACCGCGTAGTAAGTAAATCCGATGGGAATTGACTAAAGAAGGTTCAAAGCCGAAAGCTACCTTTCTTGATGCAATATCTTTCCGCTGAAAGATTGCTGAACTTTGGCACCCCGTGTGCACCAATTCTCTTTCAAGACGGGATTGCTGGAAATTTAACTATGTGGGATTGAGTTTTTCCCGTCTTTAGTGACTTAAATACGTGGGCCTCGCATGTCGGAAACATCATTTCTTCGCACATGCCTAATCTACTAAAAGAGTAGATGATATTAGTGCCAAGTATCGTCAAAGTTCGTTAAGAAATGAAAAAGATATTGGTACACAAAGTAAGGTGTTTGACACATGAATAGATAGATTGTTTGGCCAAATAACCAAACTCCCACATAGGTAGAAGATGGAAGGATTGAGCACTATATAAGCTCTATTTTTTAGTAAGGGTTTGAGATCCAAAGGGGTAACCCATGTGTTAAGAAGAGGGAGGACATAGGTGAGCTTGGGTTCGGGGCTAAGCCCCACACGCACGCCGCCGCCGCCCGTCCGTCCAAAATTTCCTTTTGGTCCCTGAAGTGTTTCTTATTTACACTTTGGTCCTTAAAGATTTCGGAAACGTTGCAACGGTTCGAAAGATTTCAGAAACGTTGCAACGACCCTCCTCTTCAACTATAAATTGAACATTACTGTTCAGATTAAAAAAAAAAAGAGAAAAAAAAAACTCTCTTGTTCTGTTCTACTCGAAATATACAGAAACACATAAAAATTCTCTCCTTCAGCAGCAGTCTGTTCTATATTTATTTTATTCGCTAGAATCAACTTTACTTGCTTTGTATTGTTGATTGTTGTTGTTTTATCTTGGGAGACTATTATCCATTACCATAAAAGCATTTATACATGGCAATTTTATCTTAAAGACAGAGTCATCTCTCGACTTAGCTTTGTTCTGTTTAACTTTTCTGACACCAACTTTTACCAACAAAGGTATGGTTGGTAAAATGGACCCACCTGAAGTAGGTTATGATGTTTGGTGATAAAAAAAAGTACCCGCAATGAAAGGTTACAATTATGATTTATGTTTCATCAAAGAAGTTTAAAAAGAGATTTAGGGTGAAAACATCAAAACTAGTTTTAAACTAATCAAGACTTTTCACAAATAATTTAACTGCTAAGAGAAATTTGATCGCTGGTCACACACCAATGGGTAAGTGTAGAAGTGGCCAAAAATTACGTATAATCAGTTTTTGGTAACTTCTCAAAACTTGCATGTAATACGTAAAGAAGTTAACAATCCGTGGAAAAATCATAGCAAGTGCACAGAATTCAAAGATTGTAATCGGAAAAAACTGTTGTTATAAGTTGCTATACCGGATATCCAGTCCATCATATATCAGTTTAAAAACATTCTAATTGTCAGTATTTGGTTTGGTAATATGGTGATAATTCTTTTTCATTTGTTATTCAATTGTTTGATCATAATGGTGAAGTCCTCAACTAAATTAAAAGACTTGTTAGCATGATTAATAATGAGAGTCAAGTTTTAGTTATTGATCTGATGATCAATTTGATAACTACATTAGTAATTTGGATAGATCAATGTGTATGTAACAGTAACTATTGAATAGAGATCAGAATATAGCATTTACTAAATAGCATATATAGATGAGATTCACACAGAGATATGATCATTGAACTAACTCGATTAAGAATTCATAATTGGTTGTTGACACGCAGAATAGTTCTCTTTGAATAGTAGTATTACAAAAAGTTACTGAAATATGTATACTAGGTCATCTACAAATAAAATATACAAGAAAACAAAATGATTTGTCCTAAGAGATGTTAGAAGTTGAACTTGAAGTGTCCTGAGGGGCTTCAGATTGGACATCAACTTGGGGAGCAGGAGCTTCTGGAGCAGAGCTTTCAACTTCTGTTGCATTTGGTACTTCGGTTTCTGGTGCATTCGGTGCTTCAGTTTCAGGTGTTGCTACTGAAGCTTGGACGACATCAACTTCTGGTGCATTGGCTACTTCAGTTTCTGGTGTTGCTACTGAAGCTTGGACAGCTTCAACTTCTGGTGCAGTTGGTGCCTTGGTTACTGAAGCTTCGACTATTTCCGCGGGCTTAAACTTGTTGATATAGTAGCTAAGGGATGGTCCCGAGTACTCCACTGTTTGTACAGGAGGAGGTGAGTTCTTCCCAACTTGAAGGAGAATCGATGATGCAGCTGCTACAGCAATTAAGCCTAACCCAGCTGCGATAGCTGCAGTGTTGTCTGCTCCATCAGATGATGTGCCTGCTGTCCCAGAGCTGATAGCACTTTCTGCTACATAAACTGCAGGCTGTTGCAAAATTTAGCATTGTCAACAACACGGATAACATAACAGCATCCATACAGGTCTTCAAATAGTAATATTCCCTCTTAAGAAGTACCAAAAGAGGATGATGTTGCAAAGATATATATACTTTCACCCATCACTATAATATTTGTAGAGGTAATACTAAATTGATACTTGAACTTGAACTTCAACAAAATGAAATATGATTGATTTGTTATTGTAACTCGACAGACAGATTTCACTACGAGATAGTTTCTCAAGTGAAGAGATGTGTCATAATAATATCAAACTTCCTTTGTTCCATACCACCTGAACAATGTAGTTTCAAGAGAACTTATGTCATTGCAGAACATAGAAGTACTAACCTCAACAGAGTATATATTTGTCTGCCCAGCAGTATCATTCTCAACATATCCTGTCCAACCACGCGGCTTACGAGGTGGAAATGTCCCGACCACCTTGGTGTTGTCCCCAGCTACCCATCCTATGCTCACCTTCCCAACCTGTTTCCAATATCAAAAATGTATCACAATATTTTCCAGTGTGAACTACCATCTTGCCACAGTAGAACTTGCAATATTGATCCATTAATGATTGTTACAAAACTATGAAGGGCTGAGGAACAAACAAACTCAAAACTACCACGTAAAGTGTATAGGATTATTTGCAATTCTGTTTTGTGAATAAAAATAAATTGTTACTCACTGTGTATACACTTGTAGAATGGCTCAACAGTGAGGTCGTGAGATGCCTATTCCGCTTTTTTTTTTTCTTTATTAATTTCTGAGACTCCAATTATGACCCTTCTAGCTTAAACCTTGAAATAGCTAGCTGGAGAGTACACCTTTAGATATTAATGTCTGAAATAATCATTTGACCACAGAGCAACAATATGTGTCTCAGCTAACGACTTAGCAAATTTATGAAGCAGAAAACGAATATTTGATGCATTGGAAAAACATAAATTACTAGCAAAATCAGGTGAGGTCTTGTAGTAAGCAGTATTTGAAAATCAAGCATTCTGGAAGATATGAAAACATGCAAAATGGACCAATACCACAAAGCCATGCTGCAATATAGGAACCAACTACCAATTGCAACCAAAAGATATGAACTTGTGACAAGTTTTCAGCCATGTCTAGGTAAATATCATAGGCAAGTCCATTGGGAAACTTTTAGTAATGGCACATTGTTGTCTGTTGATACGGAAATGCCTAAAAGTTTATTTCAATATCACCATCATGGAGAAAATATGAGACTGCATAAAAGTGCATATGGAAACTGAAGATGATGAAACTAGTCGTCTGTGATTTGAGATATTTTACAACATGCTTTCTTATCACACAAACTTATTCTCGTGATTAACTCTCCTTCCAAGGAAAGAAAAGATAAAATGTCACAATCATGTAACGAATAGAAAGCATAACTTATGAAAGAATTTCAACCAAGTTTGCTCCTTCCTTCACAAACTTAACAGAAAATACGAAAGCTTCCTTCTTACAGCTAGCTAGCCATATCAAATGGTCTCTTATCCAAATACAACTTTCCCCAAACAAATTCGATTTGCTCTGGTCTTCTCTTAACTCATAGCATCATATCTAAAGATTTCCTCGCTAGTTGGCGGACCCAGGATTTTAGGGTTGTGGGTGCTCAACTGCCATAAGGGTAATGTTGCTGCCGACCACAGACCATAAGTGCATGCTTATATGAAACTTGACGATAAAAATAATTTTACGAGCAAACTATAATTAGTATTACCATTACAAAAAAAAAAATCATTCTATTTAGAATCGCTATCATATAACTTTTATATTATTTTTTAAAACGATGAATATCAATATCATTATTCATAATTGTGACAATTTTAATCTTTGCGTAAAACTAGATAACTATTTTAAAATTTATGAGAAAGGTACCGACTACCGACGGACCAAGTCAGTAATTTACTACATAAAATAAATGTAGCTCGCATAAATTCCTAATTTTTAAAAGCCAATTTTGAATTAAAAACCCCAACAAATCTAGCAAAAGCTCAACAATTCAACAAAAACTAACAAATATATTATGTTTGCAAATTACTCAAGATAAAGCATTTGGGTCGAAAACTAAAGCCGGTTGTTCGTTTGGATTGTATATTTTTCATTGATGTTTTATTACTATGATTAAAGAAAGGAAAAAGGGAAAGGGAAAGGGAAAGAAAAAAATGTCAAATCAGCTGAATAAGCATTAAAAAGGCAGAATTAGCCCAGTACTATTATAATGGTTGTGTTGTTGGGGTGTGGGAAATCGAACCGCTGTACTTTGCTTCACAACACTAAAAATTCAAGACCCCAACCAGCGCACCCACGAGCTATTTGTGTCTCCGGATGCTCACATATAATTTCATAGGTACAGTAAAACCTCTATAAATTAATACTCTATAAATTAATAAATTCTCTAAAATAATAAAATCTTCCGATCCCGACTTGGGCCTTTGTAAAAAATCATCAAATTCGATAAGATAATAATTTTTCGGAAAATCCCTTTATAAATATTAGGTCCCATTAAAACTCTACATTAATAATTCATAAATATTACAATTATAAATATTATGGTAATTTGCTAAAATATGAATCTATTGTTACTTGATTTTTCTTAAAATTTAAATCTAATTGAATTTCATCCCTAACTTTTTTAATTGCAGCCAAGAGTTCCGGTGTCGAGTTCTCTAGCTGCAACAAAATTTTTTGAAGAGGTGTTGTCGCGTTCAAAGCCTCATTTCTCGTGACTGGTTCCAACGGTATTGAATCATCTTCAGCTTCATCATTAGTAGGATCTTCAATAATATCAGCAACAATTTCCTCTAAACTTTGAACCATTGAACATTCATCATTTTCACCCTATAGTCCACCAATTTGTTGACGTCCATTTCATTGCGATAACCAACATCCTTGACCATATTCTCAAGCTCATGTAGGCTTTCTTCGAAGTTTGTCTCACTTGAGATTTCTTCATTTGAACGGATTTTGCAGTGCCGAAAGCAATTTCTTATTGACACTTGAGAAACATTGGTTGTCCAAGCGGAGACTGCAAAATTGATGGCATCTAAAACATTAATCTTTTCAGGATTAGGTAGCCCCAACTCATGACCTTCCAGTAGATTTTTGTAGAATCTCATACGATAGTGCATCTTGAAAGCTCTAATTATTCATGCATCACATGGTTGAATCTTTGATGTCATGTTAGGTGGCAAAAAAAATAACTCAACATTCTGTAACCCTTCAATATTTTTTGGATGGGCTGGACAATTGTCAACCATCAACAAGATTCTTCTGCCATTCATTTTGTGATCAAACCAACGAACATATTCATCAAAAAGCACACTAGTCATCCATGCCCTCTTGTTGGCACGATAATGACAATTGATGCTGCTCATGTTGATATTTTTTAAGCAACGTGGCTTTGCATATTTTTCAATAATCCATAAAGGAATTTTTTCCGAACCATCCTCTTTGCAACAAATAACAATTGTAAGCCTCTCTTTGTCTTGCTTTCTTCCCTCAAGTTGCTTGGTTGCAAGAGAGTGATCAGCTTGTAACCTGTAAAACAGACATGTTTCATCCAAATTAAAAACATCTTTAATGGGAAATTGGTTTATTTTCTCCCTTATAGCCTCCAGTTTCATTTCCATGTCCTGCATGTCAACCGAACAACTTTCTCCAAAGCGACGGAATGATTTAATACCATGTCTTACCTTGATTTTTTCAAGCCAACCTTGAGAAAATTGATGTTCATGAGGGTGTTGAGGATGCAAAAGCTTCATTATATCCTTTGCTTTCTCCAAAATAAGCTCTCCTGGTCATGTTGACTCGATCTTGGTACTTGAAGAAACCATTCATAAAGAACCTTCTCCATATCCGGATATTTCGCCGATTTGTGTCGCTTAATATCCCACCCTTCTCAAAGTTGGCTGAAAGGTACTCCGATGATCTCTTGAGAGTGTTTGATATTGTACCTTGACTAACTTTCAAACGATATTTTTCATCAACCCACTCTTGTAAATCTTTTTGAGTGCATGTGGGATGGTCTCTCTTATACTCACATAATGCTTTACGCATTTGATCATTCATGGATGATTTTGCGATGTCTTTTAGATGAGAAGACATGGTTGGGTGTTATGAATTATTTTATTTCCATATTGAGATTTATATAGTATATGTTTCATTCATCATGCATGAATATATTTAATTGACTATAATAGTTATTTAAGTGCAACGAATTAATGTAAACATGTATACATTATTTAAGTAATTTCAATGAATTGATACATGCGTCCATGCATATAATAGTTAATTGTATACAATGAATTGATATTATACATGAATATATTTAATTAGTTACAAATAATTGGTTGATGCATGAATATAATCAATGAAACATATATGAATTCATTTATTTTCAATACATATGTATGTACTAAATTTGCTGAATTTAAAAAGTCTCTCTTTTAATTAATAAAATATTAATTTATCGATATATTAATATCTCTCTAAATTAATAAAATTTCATAGTCCCAAGGTTATTAATTTATAGAGGTTTTATTGTATATCCATATAAATACACCTGTTCTACGTCGTCCGCCCCTGCTCACTAGACATGGAAAAAGTACTCTATGTGCCTCTATTATTACTATATACTGTATAAATGAATAAATAAATAAATACAACTCTCCTTTGCAGCTTCTCCAGAATTATCTCGTCAAATTGCTACATCTTTACTAGTTATAGCATTAGACATAAATATATCATTATCATTTACAAATGCAAGAGTATACTCTGCTCGAAAATAAATTATTTATCTCAATTTTCATTAAAGTAGTCATAAGTACAGCAAATCGGTTTTTTACTTTCCCGAAATATTCAGAAGTAGCCATAACTTGAATTTCTGTACTGAGAGGTCTATCTAAAACAGTCACCGTTTCTCTTTCCCACAAAATAGAGAACACTCTTGTGTGAGTATTCAAGACCGTTACTTTAAGCATTTCGAGAGTTCATTAAGTATCTAAACAATTCCCCAAATCTCAAGAAAGAAAAAAGTTTTTCACTGGAGGGAGTACAAGATTGTACATACCCACTTCCTTTTTTCTACATCTGTCAACAAATATCAATCCACATATCCAAAATTCAGCAAAGAAAACAAGTCTATGAACTCAAGAAAAGCAAAAGAAAATTTGACCTCCTTATCTGGGGCACATTCTTCAGCATTGCAATCTTCATCAGTTGAAGCCCGAATTCTGAATCGAACGAGATTCTGCCTCTGCCTCAATTTTGAGTCCTTTTGGTATGTGCAAAAGCTCAATCTTCCGTTAGAAGATGAGGCTATGGTGCAGCTGTTTGCTGATGAAGCAGCACAAGCCATTATTTCTTTTGCTGGTTTTTTGGGTTCTATCTACACTGCAAATCCCAACAGAAGTTTTGAAATGGTTGTGTCTCTTACGTATATTGAGGTGATGAAGAAGCAGAACCACTTGTAGAATTTCTTGCTTCTTCGATTGACTGTGTTTGAGCCTTGAAAATCCTTTTGTATTTAGGATGGTTCGGTTTTTGTGGCTTGATTTGAATGCACGTTGAGTGGGAACTTGTGTGTCTCAGATTTCATTCTCTTTCTAAGAATGTTAAAATGACAACTATGTCCCTTATTGTCACTTTGCCCCATCCAAAAAACTGTTATAACCAATATGATCTCTAGTTTCTTCATTATTAAGATTTGAACCCGAAGCTTTTGATTAATGTTAAATTTCACCATACCCTTTGATGATATCATTAGAGTTGATTCAGTTAAAGACTAGACAAATTTGCCTTAAGAATGGTAAAAAGATGGTACTATATGAGAGATAAATTAATATTCTATGGGATTATACTTGAGCAAATGTCTAAATTATTCATTAATTGTAGAAATTTTCAAGATGATTTTGTTTGTATTTGGTGCCTTTTTTCTTATTACAAACAAATTATGAAATGACTTTGCTTGTTAAAATTCTAATTTGGCCAAGCTGTTCCATTGTGAGCAGCCAAATTTTCTATAATACATCTCATGTTAAGACGGTTAGGATAATTAAGGATACAATCCCTAATTATCTATGTCATATCAATCATGTTGTAATTAGATCATATAATTAGGATGATTAGATCAATTATATTGATTAGCATATTATTAGAGATAACCTAAATTGATTATGTATAATTATATATATTGTATACTTGGTGATGAAATAAACTCATGGAATTCATTTAATACGATTATGTTTGGGAAAGATATTGTCCTTCAATTGCACATTTCTAGGATCACTCCCCATAAGGTCTTAGTATGATATCGTCACTGCTATTGATGGGGAACTGAATATAGAGATTTGGCTAAAGTGATTAAAGCTAAAGAATACTTAAATTTAAAGAAAAGAGATAATTAAAGTAGAAAGTGATTGAAGATAAATAGAAGGTAGTAGTAAAATGTAAAATAACAATAGATAGTGATGTGTTGTTAGATGATTGCATGTACAAGTGATTGCTTATTTTAGCTTAAGGGTTGGCCAGTTTGATCCTACAAGTAAAAATCTTAATTTGAACCGAAGTGCGCACATGACAAGTTATACCACCAATAAAGAATCAACGAAGTAGAGGAAGCTTAAGATATGTTGGCAGTTGGTTTAAGAATATATGTAGACTAATTATATGCCAAATAAATCCATCTCAACCACCTTGCGGGGAGTTCAATTGCATGAGTCGCAATCTTATTTGAGTTTTTAATATACTATATTTTAAGATCGAGTTTCAATATATATATTTCAGACTCAGGATACCAAATGATTATTTGAAGAAACAAAAAAGGAATCCTCACAAGGGTCTTGTATGGTTTATTAGTTAGTCTAAAGAAGGCAAATGACATAATGGCAATTAACTTTGTTTTCAGTGTTTAAGATGTGGCCTTAATATGTACATACACACACATATAGAGATAATGGATAGAAACTATCCTGATGACCTGATGGAAATTGGTAAGTTCAAGATGAAATCAACGTCATACTTCTGTTCCACAACAAACTAATTGAACCCTTTGAATTCCCAAAGTAGAACTGGATCTCATTTTCAAACACACTATAGACTTTAATTTCTACATTGCATGTTGTATCTGATAACATTTACTCTCTGCTCCAACCCCATTAATTTCTTCGCCAATTCATTCGGGGACCATCCCTCCAAAGCTAATTTTCTTCTTCAATTTGCGGCAACACATTAACAACACACACAAAAGATGTCCATATCTAACTCACCTGCAGATTCTGCAATCGGAATAATTAGCCTGAAATATGGTATAGCCATTGCCGTTGGCATATTGATTTTAATCTTCCTCATAATGTTTGCCTCCTATGCTTGTCCTCGTGTCAAATTATCTGGAGAGTTTACACCTTCATCATCTTCCAATGGGACTACACATGTATAGCTACTTCCTCGGATTAGATCGGCCTGTGATAGATGTTGAAAATTTGCCTTTGCCGGGGAGATGCGTCCACCCATCTTTAATGAATTAAACACTAGTGTTCCGCATGTTGGAGGCTTTGTCTCTTCACACATGCATAATCTACTAAGTGAGTAGATGACCGTAGGGCCAAGAATCGTCAAATTTCGTTGAGAAATGAAAGAGATATTGGTCCACGAAGTAAGGTGTTTGAGGCATGGAAATATGGTGTGGGACAAATCTACCACATCGGTGTAAAAAGGAAGAATTGCTCTCTTTATAAGTATCTAAAGTGGTAAAGGATTTGGGACCCCAAGGGGTAACCCATGTGTTTAAATGAGGGAGGACCTAGATGTGCTTGGGTTCAAGGCTAAGCCCACACGCGCGCCGCCGCCCGCCTGTCCCGGGTCGTGGGCTGTGGGAACTTTCTGATATTATCTTTTTGGACCCCAAATTGCTTAATATTTACAGTTTGGTCCCTAGAGTTTCTGGAAAGTTGATTTTTGAATTGACGGAAGACTTTCTGCCTACCGTTTGAGCTGTTTTTTGGAGCATTAACCAGCCTTTACTTGGCTGTTAACTCCTCCATAAACATCCCTCATTCCTTTAATCATAACAGCCTCACTAATGGCATTAAACCTGCCATTATCAACCTCCCTAATGGCCATTAACAGCCCTCCTAATGACTATTTACAGCTATGTTTGTAGCAGTTGAGGAGTCCTCCTCCATGCTATATATTGATGCCTTTTGCCTCAATTGTGTTTGGACATACAAACACATTTTCAGTCACGAAAAACAATGCACTAACAACAACGAAAAATAGTGCACTAACAGTGACGAAAGACACACATATACACAAGATATACACTACAGAGACACACTATATACACAGAGACAAAACAGAAGAGAAAGTCAGGCCAAACGTTGGACGAAAACAGAAACACTTCCTTCCTTTTCCATATCTTCAGCAAGTCGATTCGTATTTGTTTTCTTCGTCAGGCTCAACCTATTTGCTTTGTAGTGTTGAGATTAAAGTGTTGTTTTATCTTGGGAGACTATTGCCCGCTAACGTAAAAGCATATATACGGGGCAATCTTATCTTAAGGACATAGTGCAATCACTCGACTCAACACACAGTTGTAACCATCCAGATTTAGTGTTTCTTGATTTCAGGTTATCAAGATTCAAGACTCAACAACTTTGCGGCAGTTCTGAAGATTGACTATTTGTTTATCCTTTCGAACACTTGTAATATTTATTTACTTCCCGTCCTGCTTTACAACAGAGTACCCAGGAAAGAGTCATTCCCCAAAGTAGTGTTAGGTGAAAGCAAGAAGTTGCTGAGTCCCACTATTAATACAAATACATGCACTATATGCTTGTGTGACTATTGTGCGAATGATTTAGTTCGTTGTATACCGGAATGTCATCACTGTTTCCACGTGGACTGCGTCGACGAATGGCTGCGCAAGTGTAGGACTTGTCCGATCTGTAGGAGCTCTCCAACGCCGCATGCGGCTGCTCCTCTTGCGCAATTGGATTATTATCAAAGATGATGCTGCAACGATGTGTTAATTGAGTACGTTAGAATTTGTATAGAAGTTCTTTTGAATTCACTCTTTTTTACTTTGCTTAGTATTAAGGCTTTTCATTTCTCATTCGCTATTTTCCCGGTCCACCTTTTTATCTTTGGCTTGGTGTATACTGTGTAACATATTTCGTGTTCTATTTCAAAAGTACAATAGAAGTTACAATCTCTAGAAATTTATCTAATGCGGAATAAGATGTAGGAATACATGAATTAAAATTTCTAAAATGACCAATACAACTTTCATCTATTCAATAATCTTTTTGAAAAAAAACGGAAACAAAACACATATTTTGCATTATACAAGAAATGATACTCATATACCAATCGCTATTACAATCAATGCATTATTGATTCATTTCGCATTTCATGACTAAACAGACTGTGAATTTAAGTCCCGAGCCCCGTAATTTCTCTTCCATGACGTTGGAAAGCCTCTCAGACATTTCAGGGGTAAAATAATTCACCCAGTCCCCAATCTCACCTTTCCCTTGAAATTGCCCCTTTCCCTTTCTTATTCACCTGTAAATCTTTCATGTTCTGGGAACTACAGAGACTTGATATATCTTCAATTATTCCTTCCTTTTCCTCCTCATCCGTAAATGGAAACCCCAAAAACTCTGCTAATTTCTTTAATTGGTCACATATATCTGCTTTCATGTCTTCATATTTCAAGAACAACACTTTGTTTGGTGTTCCCAAACTCTCTCTCCAGTACCCAACATGTGGTCCCAGTAAGGACCAAACCCTATAACACCCCTGCAATACAAATCAAATGCTTCCTCAAAAGGAAGAGGGCCCAGAGATTCGGACCTGATTTTGTCAAGGTAGTGCCAAATTGATACAAAGGTATCAAAAGGGTTCCTGCAAATGTAAACAACTTTGCATTTTGAGGTCTTAACCGAATCAGGTAACGCCCCGAAAGGGACGTGGGTTGCGACAAGCTTTGGAGAAGGAAGCAGAGAGAGATCAGGGAGGCGATTACAATCGGCATAAAGCTTGTACTCGAGAAAGGGCACAAGTTCATGAGGACTGTGAGTGAGTAAAGGGTGTTCTTTCTTTTGTTGAACACTGAACTTGTTCCGGTTTACAATGGCGAAAGCGAGTGCTTTTAGCTATGGTGGCGAGGATCAGGTCGCTAAAGTGATTTTGCGTCGAAATTATGGCTCGAATTTCTTTGGATTGACACCAAAAGCCTTGGAAGAGGAACAAATTGGGTGTTCTCCACCCTTTTTCTTTGGGAAGAGAAGTAAGAAGCTCATCAAGCTCTTCACTTAGAGTTTCTTCTTGTTTTGGTTTACCACTATTGGATTGACTTTTGAGGAGAGTTGTAATGTATGTCATTTTTGAGTGTTGCTAGCTGAGTGATCGATGGTAAGGATTTGATTTACATGAGAAAATAGAGCTCTATAAATAGTGGTAGTAAAAGCGGTCCTCAGTATTTACTACCCTCAACAAACATGTGATAGATCTAATCCACCTAATCATCCAACCAAACAACCAAATTATGTTGTTTTTGTTTTCATTGTTTACTAGATGTACATATATACACATAGAGATAATGGATAAAAAATACTATCGTGGTAGAAATTGGTAAATTAAAGATGAAATCAACATCATACTTCATGTTCCAAAAGTAGGCCTCGGATCTCATTTTCAAACACATTATAGATTTTAATTCCTCTCGCACATGATGAAATTGCATATTGTATCTTACTTTATTTGGCTCTGACAACATTAACTCTCTGATCCAACCTCATTTATTTCTTCCCGGTTCAGCATGGGCCATCCATCCAAAGTCTTACATTTACAGCTACACATTAACAATTTGTCAATTCACACACTCAAAATATGTCCATATCTAACTCACCTGCAATCGGAATAATTAGCCTCCGATACGGTATTGCCATTTCCGTCGGCATTTTGATTCTCATTTCCCTCATGTTTGCTTCCTATGCTTGTCTTCGTGTCAAAATAGCCGGAGATTTTACACAATCATCAGCTTCCAGTAGAACTAATAATTTCTACATCTATAGTAACTTCCTCGGACTGGATCGGCAATGTGATAGAGTCATTCCCCAAAGTGTTGTTAGGTGAAAGCAAGAGATTGCCTGTCTCATTAGTGATACAAATACATGCGCTATATGCTTGTGTGAATATTGTGCGAAGGATTCGGTTCGTTGTATACGGGAATGTTAAGATAATTATGGACATAATCCATAATTATATTCATCACATCATACTTATCTCCATCATATCAAATCATACTTATGTAATTAAATCAAATACTATGTAATAAGGATGATTAGCATATTCTTAGCCTAGATTGATTTTGTATGTGTGTATATATATTGTAATCTTGGAATGAAATAAGACATGAAAAATATTTCTTTCATGGTATCAAGAGCCAAAAACTAACCCCAAATTATTACTATTTCAGCCGACCCTCCCCCCCAAACCGAATTTTTTTGTTCTCTTTCTCGGCTTTCTTCATCAACCCTAATTAGGGTTAGGGTTCCGCCAACCCTCCTAGCCGACAACCCCTTCTATTTGCTTTCTTTTCTTATCAAACCCTACACTCTCCTTTTGTTTTTTCATCCCTCTCAACACAATCAATGGCCGAACAACAAAAATTTCATCCCGCTCTTGCCATAAATCATGTCAAGAACTTTATTCCAATTATTCTTGAGATGGAAAAAGGGCAATATTCTTCTTGGGCGGAGTTATTCAAAATCCATTGTCGAGCATACGAAGTTATATACCATATTATTCCTCTCAAGTCTTCATCGGAGACCACCGTTGTTGATAAAAATCTATGGTCTCGCTTAGATGCAATAGTCCTTCAATGCATTTACGGCATAATCTCTAATGACCTTTTGCACACTATTTTGGAATCCGGACTCTACGGCTAAACAAGCTTGGGAGCGTTTGCAAAATATCTTTCAAGATAATAAAATTTCACGAGCGGTATGTCTTGAAAACCAATTCACCAATGTCAAATTGGATGATTTTTCAAATGTCTCCGCGTATTGTCAAAAGTTGAAAATGCTTGCCGATAAACTTTCAAATGTTGGTGCTCCGGTGACGAATCAAATGTTAGTTCTACAATTGATTGCGGGATTGAATGAACAATTTGATGGTGTTGCTAAGTTCAATAAACAAAGCAATCCCTTACCACTATTTTATGAGGCTCGTTCGAGATTAATTCTTGAAGAAACCCGAAAACAAAAACAGGTGACGGGGGCGGCAACCAATGCCGACACCGCTCTTATTTCCACTAACAATTATACCGATGATTTTGGCACTCAAAATAATGGGTCAAAAGGGGGTCGAAATCGTAACAATAACAAAGAAAAAATTATGGTGGAAAAGGATGGGGTCGGGGTGGAAAACAGGCCGTCGGTGGCGGCAACAGCCGCGGCTAGCAGGGCCCAAACAGACCCCACTGGCAGCAACCCAACCTGTCAGTTGGCGGGCAGTGGAGGCAGTGTCCACCGTGAGGCTGACAGCCGCAACAATGTGTTGCCCCCTCTCTGCCCGTACCCCACGGCTCAGTGGGACCAACCTCATCCAATATCTAGGCAGTCTGGGGTTCTCGATTCTTGTCCGCAATAATCTTTTTCAGCCCATGGACCATCTTCTGCAAGTTATGCTCCCATGGATATCGAGCCAGCCATGAACAACATGAATCTCAATATTCTCGATGATTCGTGGTACATGGACATGGGGGCAACATCACACATAACGGCATCTCAAGGTAATCTCTCATCCTATTTTAATATGAGTAATAATAAAAATATTATTGTTGGCAGTGGGCAGGAAATTCCAATTTGTGATATTGGTCAATTAAACCTCACCCCACACCCACCTTTACATTTGAAAAATATCCTACATGACCCAAACTTATTGAAAATTTGATATATGTACGTCGTTTCACCACCGACAATAATATTTTTGTTAATTTTGATCCGTTTGTGTTTTCTGTGAAAGATTTTCAAACTGGGATGCCATTAATGAGATGTAATAGCACTGATGATTTGTATCACATCACCGCCACCATCAACCAAGTCACAAATCCATCAACCGTTGCTGTTATTTCTCCTATTTTATGGCATAACTGATTGGGACACCTGGGAGCACCGGTGTTCAATTCTCTTAGAAAAAATAAGGTTATTGATTGTAACAAACTTGTGGACTCTCATGTTTGTCAGACTTGTATTTTTGGGAAGCATGTTAAATTTCCATTTTCTTTATCTACTTCCAATATTATTATGTCATTTGATCTCATGCATAGTGATTTGTGGACATCCCCGATTTTAAGTTCGACAGGTCATACGTATCATATGTTTATTTTGGATGATTATTCTAATTTTCTGTGGACAATTTCCATTGAAAAGAATTGCAGGTCCCCACTATTTTTAAACAATTTAGTATTTTCATCCAAACCCAATTTGAGAGGTCCATTAAATATTTTCAATGTGACAATGGGAGGAAATTCATAAATGACCAATTTAAGGAATTTTGTCACCAAAGTGGTATGTCATTGCATCTTTCATGTCCACATACTTCTCCCCAAAATGGGAAAGCCGAAATAAAAATCCGAACAATCAATAATTTAATTCGCACACTTCTTGCGCATTCGTCCACACCACAGTCTTTTTGGCAACATATCTTTTAAACATTCTTCCTCGCAAGCCACTCTCAAATCTATCACCAACACAAGTTTTGTACAATCGCACTCATTCTTTTACACATTTGAGGGTTTTCGGGTGTTTGTGCTATCCATTGTCTCCTTCCACAACAATGAATAAACTTCAAGCATGTTCCACTCCATGTGTCTTTTTGGGATACCCGCAAAATCATAGGGGATATAAGTGTTATGCTATGTCTAATGGGAAAATTATCATCTCTCATCACGTTATTTTCGATGAGTCCACATTCCCATTTGCTAATTCTCATTAGTCGTCCCGCCTTCATACGGATTTTTGGACGAGGTGCTACACCCATTTTTCCATTACCATCTAAATCGTCCATCTTCCCAAGCCCAACCGAGGGGACCCACTTCCTCCTCAGTCCCGACTAGACCGGCCCAAAACATCACTACCCAACCAACTGGACCTGCCCAAAACATCACTGCCTAGCCACAAAATTGGACTGGGCCAGACCGAGTCTAGGAGCCCACTTCTCCCTCATCTACTTCATCGACCCAACATATCGGCCCACTGATACAAGCCCCCCTCTCGGCCCAGTCCCATTACTGAATATCCACAGCCCCAGCCCCAAGTCTCGGCTCCCTCTCGGTCTATTGAAACTCGTGCCATGCACTGGATTTTTTTGCCCAAGCGTCATTTTAATTTAACTTCATCAGTCCAACCATCACCAATTCCGAAAAATCCAAAAGTTGCTCTATCATAACCGAATTGGAAAGTTATCATGTTAGACGAAATTGATGCTCTTATTAAAAATAAGACGTGGGAGTTGGTGCCCCGTCCATCTAATGTGAATATCATACGTTCTATGTGGGTTTTCTGTCATAAAAATAATTCTAATGGTTCTTTTGCGAGATACAAAGCTCGTTTTGTTAGTGATGGCAGGTCTCAGCAGGTTGGCGTGGATTATGGTGAAACATTCATCTCAGTAGTTAAACCAGCAACTATCAGGACCGTGCTCAGTCAGGCTCTGTCAAAATCATGGTTCATCAGTTGGACGTCAACAATGCGTTTCTACATGGTCACCTACAAGAAACAGTTTACATGCACAAGCCTTTGGGTTTCCAAGATCCTAATCACCCTGAATATGTTTGCTTGTTGAGAAAATTATTATATGGTTTAAAACAGGCCCCCAGGGCGTGGTATACCAGGTTTGCAGGTTTTGTCTCCACACTGGGGTTCTCACATAGCAAGTTCGATCAATTTTTGTTCATTTATAAGAAAGGGAATGACATGGCATATAATCTTCTCTACGTGGATGAAATCATCCTCACAGCGTCATCTGAGTCACTTCACCGGTCTATTATGTCTTTCCTTGCCTCGGAATTTGCTATGAAAAATTTGAGCCCTTTAAACTATTTTTTGGGTATTGGTGTAACTCAATATGCAGGTGGCCTGTTTCTTTGTCAAAAGAAATATGTTGAGGAGATCATTGACAAAGTCGGTATGTCCTCTTGCAAACCGTCACACACGTCGATTGACTCTAAGGCAAAATTGAGTAACTCTACAGGTTCTCTCTACAGTGATCCCACGCATTACCGCAACTTAGCAGGAGCATTGTAGTATCTCACCTTCACGAGACCTGATATCTCCTATGCAGTTCAACATGTTTGTTTACATAGGCATGACTCGAAGGAAGAGCATATGGAGGCTCTCAAATGAATTATGTGGTATGTTAAGGGTACCCTTGATTTTGGGTTGCATCTGTATAAGTCCACCATTTCTGATCTCACATCTTATGCAAATGTTGACTGGGGTGGCTATCCGGACACACGATGTTCCACCTCCGGTTATTGTGTATTTTTAGGAGACAACCTCATTTCATGGTCGTCGAAACGCCAACCGACACTAACCCGGTCAAGTGCTGAAGTAGAATATCGAGGGGTTGCTAATGTGATTTCTGAATCATGTTGGCTTAGAAATCTTCTTTTAGAACTTCATTGTCCAATAGAAAAAGCAATCGTAGTTTATTGTGATAATGTGAGTGCGATATATCTATCATGTAACCATGTCCACCATCAACGCACAAAACACATAGAAATGGATATCTTGTTTATCCGTGAAAAGGTTGCACATGGACAAGTCCGTGTTCTCCATGTACCGTCCCGTTATCAGATTGCATATATTTTCACGAAAGGTCTTCTACACGTACTGTTTGATGATTTTAGGGATAGTCTCAACATACGAGAACCTCCCGCTAAGACTACGGGGGACTGTTAAGATAATTATGGACATCACGTCATACTTATCTCCATCATATCAAAATTATATCCATCATATCAAATCATACTTATGTAATTTATATAATTAGGATGATTAGCATATTTTTAGCCTAGATTGATTTTGTATGTGTGTATATATATTGTAATCTTGAATGAAATGAGACATGAGAAACATTTCCTTCAGGGAATGTCATCATTGTTTCCACGCTGATTGTGTTGACGAATGGTAGCAGAAGAGTGGGACTTGTCCAATTTGTCGGAGCTCTCCGGCTTCTCCTTCTGTAGGTTCAACGCCGCTTGTGCCCACTCCAATGGCGGAATTAGTACGTACCTTGCCTAATTATTATCAGAGATGATGTTGCAAAGGTGTAATACTTAATAAAAACGTTAAAACTTGTATAGAAGGACTTGTTTTGAATCCTCTCCTTTTTAGCCTTCTTATTATCACAATTTGCTTAAATCTTGTTTTAAAATTTGTGTAGAATTTCTTTAAGTTTTTGTTTCAGTTCAGTTCTCTCTTTCTCTAGTTTTCCGGTCCATTTTTGTTTTTAAATTTGGCCTATTTCTCATTTGTAAGTGTCATCCTTAGCCCCTAGGACTTTGGTCAGTTGAATTTGGTATTTAAGTGGAAAAATAGAAGAACTGGCTCATTATTCAATCCATGTGCAGGGATCATGATATCATTCCATTTTAATTAGATGTCCTTGAACGGTCCATTTTTGTTATATTTGGTGTATAACATGTGTCACAAAATTATGTCAAGAGTACCCTACCTAATAAGTATAATTACTCCACTATAATAGAGGTCACAATTTGTAGAAATTTAAATGTATTATTTTGTGTAAGATAAAAGATTATTATTTCATGCAGTATTAATTCCTTCATTACTTAGTTTCAACGGACTGTGAAGGTAAAGACCAGAGCCTCCTAATTTCTCTTCCATGACATTCGAAAGCCTCTCAAACGTGGAAGGGGTAAAATAATTCACCCAATCTCACCTTTCTTAAACAAATCTCTGTTTTCATAAGTTGAAATTGCCCCTTTCCCTTTCTTATTCACCTCTAAATCTTTCATAAACTACAAAGACTTGAAATATCTTCAATTATTCCTTCCTTTTCCTCCTCCTCTGTAAAAGGAAACCCCAAAAACTCAGATAATTTTTTCAATTGGTTACACAAATCTACTTTCATATCTTCATATTTCAAGAACAAGACCTTATCTGGCCTTTCTAAGCTTTCTCTCCAGTACGCTAACATATGGTCCCAGTAAGGACCAAACCCTGTAACTCCCCTGCAGTACAAATCAAATGCTTCCTCAAAAGTAAGAGGGACCGGAGATTCAGGCCTAGAAGTGCCAAATTGATACAAATGTATCAAAAGGGTTCCTGCAAATGTACACAACTTTGCATTTTGAGGTCTTAACCGAATGAGGTAATGCCCCGAAAGGGACGTTGCGAGTCGTGGAGAAGGAAGCAGAGAGACCAGGGAGGCGATTACAATCCGCGTAAAGCTTGTACTCTAGAAAGGGTACTGCTATTGAATACATTATTCAGCGTCTATTATGTGTTGGAAATTTGCCTTTGGCGGGAGTTGCGACCGACCAACTTTAACGGCTTAAACACTAGTGTAACGTATGTTGGAGAATCCGGTTCTTTCACACATGCATGATCTACTAAGTACGTAGATAACCGTAGGGCCAAGAATCGTCAAATTTCATTGAGAAATGAAAAAGATATTGGTTCACGAAGTAAGGTGTTTGAAGCATGGAAAGTGTGTTATTGGGTTCAATTCTCCCTCATCGGTAGAGGAAGAAAGAATTGTTGTGTATATAAGATTCGAAATTGGTTTGGGGTTTGGGACCCCAAGGGGTATCCCATGTGTTTAAAGGAGGGAGGATCTAGATGTGCTCCTCTTCGAGGAAAGACCACACGCGCGCCGCCGCCGCCCGTCCGGTTCGGGTTCCGGGTCGCGGGCTATGGGCTGTGGGCTGTGGGTCTTCTGATATTATCTTTTTGGGCCAGAAAACTTTGTCAGAAGTACAGTTTGGACCAGAATTCTTTCGGATGTACGCTTTGGTCCCTAAAGTTTCCGAACATCGAAATTTCGACGGTCAAAAACGAAATGCCAAGCACTCAATTCGACCATTTATTTTGGCCGAATTACTCCTCCTATAATGGCCAAATCCGTTGGTCTTTCTCCCATTAATGTTGGTGGCTTTACTACCTCCATAATGGCCATTATTTGGTCATTATGGAGGGCGATAATCGCCCCCTCCCTCACCTATTTAAACACCCCCTTACACCATTGTTGAGAGCAAACAAAAATGTTCATACAACACATATGCACGAAAATACAGAAGCTTTCTCAAGCAGAAAATTCTTCTTCCTACAACTTCCAAGCATCATTTCGTTACTCAATATTCTTCACGGTAGCTCTTGAGTTTCCTTTGCTCAAGTGTTCCATTGCTGTTTTATCTTGGGAGACAAATTGTCCAGGACGTATAAAGGATACATACGGGGCAATATTGTCTTAAGGACAGAGTGCCACACTCGACTCAGCAAAAACCGTTTCCATTTTTCCGTCTTCTACAAAACTGGAATTTCCAGTTTTTCTTGTGTAACCATTGTAATTTCAGATTCCATGTTGAATTATTGAATCTCTGTTTATCCTTTTGACTACTTGTAATAGTTATATACTTCCCGTACTGCTTTATAAAGTACCATAGAGCAAAAACTCCCAACATTATGTAATTAATGTGTTAGCATAATTATTAAAGTAGAGATCCTTATTCCATTAGGACTACAATTATATACAATATATATATTGTATTAATGAAAAGACTCTACAAGGAGATTTACATTATTCTACATGGTATCAAGAGCCAAACTCCGACCACCACCGCAACCACCGACCAGCCACCAAAATCTGACCACCACTCGCCGCAGCACAACCGCGGTGGCGGCAGAGGTAAAGGTCGCGGAGGTGGCCGCGGAGGCAAAGGTAAAAATTGAGGGGGACGGGCCAATAATTCCAGCGACCAACAGCACACCCAACACCCAACACAGTGGGTCGGCCCACTACCCTGGCAGCTTTACAGAAATTGGGCCAGTAATTTTCCAGCAGCTACAGCCCAATTGCAACAGTGGGCTCAGCCGAGGCCCAGCATTCTGGGAGCCCATCCAGCGGCTCGCCAGCCAGGCCCTAGCCATCAGGACCACTACACAGCGGCCCAACAACCGACGTCCAACCTCACGCCGACGGATTTGGGGCAAGCTTTCGGTTCGATGAATATTCACCAGTCCGATGATGCGTTGTATATGGATACGGGCGCCACATCTCACCTCACCCACAATTCTGGTAATCTTCCTCAACTGCGCAATTTAAATACTCCTCAATTTATTATAGTCGAAAATGGTCATCGCATTGCAATTCAAGGGTTTGGCCACACACTAACTCCACCACCACACCCCCACTACTCCCTTAAATACGTCTTATATGCTCCTAACATTATCAAGAACCTAATCTCTATTAAAAATTTTGCCACTGATAATTTTGTATCTATTGATTTTGACATATTTGGTTTTTCTGTGAAGGACCTACGTACGGGGAGACCTCTTACGAGGTGCAATATTGTGGGGAACCTCTATCCTTTTCTATCCACGTCTGCTGCCAGTATCAATCCTTCCACATCTCTAGCTGCAATCTCATCCTCAACGTGGCATAGTAGACTTGAACAATAGGACCCCTACCTAGTTTCTATTTCGTCGAATCCCTACCTATGATCATCTTCGGATCTTCGGTTGTCTTTGCTACCAAAATCTAGCCTCCACCGTCCCTCACAAATTAGCACCCCGTTCCACTCCGTGTGTCTTCTTAGGGTTCCCATCAAACCATAGGGGTACTTATGCTATAACGTGTCCACATGCAAAATCATAGTCTCATGTCATGTCGTTTGAGGAGAACGTCTTCCCCTTTGCCAACATCCACCAATTATGACCCACTTATTACAGATTCTTTGATGACTCGGACACCTCACCTCTAGTCCAAAATGCACTACAAAATCCGCACCCTCAGGCCGTACCATTCGCACAGTGTTGAGCATATCTATGGGAAAAATTAGTCTATTCACCAGCTTGATGTAAAAAATGATTTCTTACATGGGCATTTGAAAGAAATCATTTATCTGCATCAACCGTTTGGCTTTGTGCATCCGGAGGTTCCTCATCATGTATGTCGTCTTCGTAAGTCACTATATGGTTTGAAACAAGCCCCTAGGGCTTGGTATGAGAGGTTTGATACATACATCATACTGATCGGGTTCATGTACAGCAAGAGTGTTCATTTTCTTTTTATTTTTCATCGGGGTACTGATACATCTTATCTTCTTTTATATGTGGATGATATTGTTCTCACAACTTCTTCTGAAACACGAGATCATTGCCATGCTCAAGTCCGAATTTGCTATGACAGACTTGGGTAAGTTGACTTACTTTTTGGGGATATCAGTAACCATATCCGCACATGCCATGTTCTTATGTCAGCATAAGTATGCAGAGGAGATTGTCTACATGCTAAAATGGCAAACTGCAAGATCATGTCTACTCCTGTCGACTCAAAGTCAAAACTCAGTGCAGATGACGGGGATCCGGTCAGCGATCCCTCTCTTTATTGGAGTCTCGCAGGTGCTCTTCCGTACCTCACCTTCATTTGGCCCAATATTGCATATGATGTTCAGCATGTGTGCATGTTCATGCACGCTCGTAGGAAGCCTCACTTTATAGCTCTTAAGTGTATCATTCGGTACGTTAAGGGCACTCTTGACTATAGACTACATCTATATCTCTCTGCACCGACTAGGTTGCTTTCTTACACAGACGCAGATTGGGCAGGTTATCCGGACAGCTGTCACTCTACGTCCGACTATTGTGTATTTTGGGGGAATAATATTATTTCATGATCTGCCAAGCGGCAAGCCACGTTTTCCCGTTTGAGTGCAGAATATCGAGGCGTTGTGAATGTTGTTGCAGAGTTATGTTGGCTCTGAAATCTCCTTCTTGAGCTTCATTGTCCCTTACGTAAGACATCTTTGATTTACTGTAATAACATATTTGATGTCTACTTGTCTCATAACCCGATTCAGCATCAGCGAACCAAGCATGTTGAGATGGATATTCACTTTGTTCGTGAGAAGATTGCAATGGGTCACGTTAGCGTGTTGCATGTTCCTTCTTCATATCAGTACGCATATATCTTCACTAGGGACTTCCTCGGCAACTGTTCCTTGACTTCAGATACAGTCTCATCGTCCGGCGGTCCGGCCTCCTCCCGCTCCGACTGAGGGGTGTGATAGTGAATATATTTATATATATTTACCGTATATTCCGTAATATTCTGTAATTTATATGTTAGTGTAATTATGTAAAGTAGAGATACTTATTTCATTAGGACTACAATTGTATACACTATATATATATATATATATATATATATATTGTATTAATGAAAGGACTCTACTCAAGGAGATTTATATTATTCTACAGGTACAAGTTCACGAGGATTGTGAGTAAGCAAAGGGTGGTGATGGTTGTTGTGTTGAACACTGAACTTATTTGATGGCGAATGAGAGTGCTTTTAGCCAAGTGGTGCCGGATTTTGGTATGGTGGCTAGGATCAGGTCGCTATCTTGAGCTTTAAAGTGATGTTGTGTCGATATAGTGGCTCGGATTTCTTTTGGTTGACACCAAAATCCTTGGAACAGGAACAAATTGGGAGTTCTCCAGCCTTTTTCTTTGGGAAGAGAAGCAAGAAACTCATCAAGATCCTCAGTTAGAGTTTTTTTTTTTTTTGTTGGTTTTCCATTGTTGGATTGGGTTTTGAGGAGAGTTGTGATGTATGTCATTTTTTAGTGTTGCTAGCTAGCTGATCAGGTGATTGATGTGAGTTGCATGAGAAAATAGAGCTAAATATATAATATAGTAAAAGTGGTCCTCAGATATTCTCAACTGTAGTCGCATGAAAAACACAGCAGAACCAAATTCCTAAAATTGAGCAGTAAACAACTTGAGAAAATGATAGAAATGGTCACTTATATTTGACGGCAATACTTTAAATATGCATTGAACTGTTTTCCTCCCCATTTATGTGAGGAAGTTTGACTTGTCATATAGTTTAACAATAAAAGAAAGACTTTCGAAATTTGTGATTCAAAATAAACCACATATATTTGTATAGCTGAAAAACATTTCATTAAGGGTAAAATGAGAATTGTAAAGTTAAATCGTTATTAAAATATAAAAATGTGTCATTCTTTTTTAGACCATCAAGCCATTGCTTGGCTCTGAATTTGCTATGAAAGATCTGGGGCCACTAAACTACTTTTTAGAGATAGTTGTGACACGTCATGCAGGTGGTTTATATTTATCTCAAAAGAAGTATGCAGCTGAGATTGTTGAACGTGTTGGCATGTCATACTGTAAGCCGTCAGCAACTCCGGTTGATACTAAACCCAAGTTGAGCGCCTCCTCCGGCAAGTCATTTACCGACCCGATACTTTACCGCAGCCTGGCAAGGGCCCTGCAATATCTTACATTCACAAGGTCAGACATTTCTTTTGCGGTGCAATATGTGAACCTATTCATGCATAATCCAATGGAGGATCACTTGCATGCTCTCAAACGCATTGTGCGTTATATTCAGGATACTCTAGAGTATGACTTGCATTTATATCCATCGTCGACATCTACACTTGTGTCCTACACAGATGCCGATTGGGGAGGATGTTCGGACGCCAAACGCTCCACATCTGGTTATGGTATATTCCTTGGTGATATCTTGGTCCTCCAAACGACAAGCAACGTTGTCCAGATCCAGTGACGAAGCAGAATACCGAGGTGTTGTCAATGTAGTGTTTGAATCTTGTTGGCTTCGGAATCTTCTTCTAGAACTCTACTGTCCGGTTCCGAAGGCAACATTGGTGTACAGTGATAATGTTAGTGCTATTTATCTCTTTGGGAATCCGATCAACCATCAACACACTAAACATATTGAGCTGGATATTCACTTTGTTCGTGAAAATGTCGCTCGCGGACAAGTGCGTGTCTTACATGTCCCGTCACGCTATCAGATTGCAGATATTTTTACTAAAGGTCTTCCACTTGTATTATTTGAATATTTTCGGAACAATTTCAACATACAGCTACCTCCCGCTTCGACTGAGGGTGTGTGATAAAATAATTATATTTATTGTAATTATTTAGTAATAATTGTAATTGATATTAGAATCATGTGTATATGATAGGTAGATTATATAGTCAACTAATAGTATAATCTTAATCTAATTATATCATAATCTTAACCTAATTCTAACCTAAAATGACAATTGAGGAAAATATTCTTACCCGGTACCACGTTTAAACCATGCAAAGGGAGGGGAGCCGCAATTAGAGAGACGACAACAGCTATAGGAACTCATAAGTAAATTCATGATTCTAAGTTTATATATAAATTAAATCTTTAATTTATAAAATTATTATTGAGTTCACATACACAAATAGGATCTGAACATGTCGACAGGTTACACTATACATCGGCCTCTAAGTCACATCCAATGAACTGTGGTGAGCTGTGATTGTTTGTTTGCTTGGTTGTAATTTTAATTATATATTTTCATTACAATCACGTTTAACCGACGTCCACCAATTATTTCGATTCTGTACCACATAACTTGAAATGCCGACATCACCGTACGAGTGACATAGGTTCCACAAGTTCTACTTCTACTCCTAAGTCCCAACTATATCGAAATTCACAAACATAGCCAGTATTATGACGTTGCAAATATACGAACCAAACAAGATCAGAAATTAACTACCAACTACATTAATGTCTGGAGCCTAAAAGAAAAAAAACCGGGGCTTACAGCGTTTCGCTGCTTACATAAATCCTGGAAGTCTAAAGAAATGCCAGGATTCAACTATCATGACCTATCTTCCTACCCAAACAGTTTTCTTGACGACTTGGAGCTGACAAGGTCCTAGGAAGTATTGATCAGCTGGCAGACGCAAAAGTGGCCGTGGTTAGTCTCTAGTCGCGCCTACTAAACAAGCTTTTGTCAAAACTTAGCCAGATCAGGTCGGGCCAAATAACAAGACAACCATGCTATAGTATCTTGAAGGAAGCATAAGAACTAGGATGCGGAGTAGTGCCCATCACAGTTCCACTTCAAGAAAAGTTGCAGCAGAGTGAAGAATGCATTGTCTATCCGCTAAAAGTAGGGACATCATAACCAGAGAAACCCGAGATATTCCACAACATACTGCAGCCTGAATGCTGTCTTACGTTGGTGGCTTCTGTAAAGTCCAATGATGAGCCTTCAGAAACACCAAACTCAACGTTGCTGAACAGAAGGTTGGCAACAGTTCTGTCAATTACATTCGTCCGCGATTCTGTTGTCTCTTCTTCGCTGAACCTGAGAAAATATCGATGTTAATACAGGAATACCAACAGTCTCCTCGATCTAAAGACAACAAGAATTTCATACTGCTTTTTCCCTCTGCATTATTTAAGTGTGTACACCACTGTTTTTTTCTATTGTTTTTTCCGTTCCCACCGACACGGGTGAAATTTTGAGCTTAGGAAGTACCAGAAATAATGAAGCTTTTACACAATTAAGATATAATTCCTCTAATGATCTGCAATCAGGCAGAGCCTATAGAAATACATCTGTCATACTCTCCCTAATCATGAACCAAAATATCATGTGTAACAAGCTCTAGATTCTAGTCTATTCCAGCAAAAAAATAATTAATTAGCATGCGCACTTACCGCACAGAATCTTGATCTGGCACAGCATTCCTACTCTGACATGCATCATGTTTTGAATTATCTGCAAGACGATTTAGGGAATCTCGGAAGCAGATTCTGGTTTCATCTGTCAGCTGTTGGTATCAAAACAAATTCAGTAAATACGGCCATCTCACTGCAAAAGTTACAAACGTAGGCCAAAACTTAAACCTCAGTACCTGAGATGTGAGATTTTCGAGGTGCTGTAGGACAGATTCCTCCATGGATATTTCCTCATCACTCACTCTATTATCTCTTCTATCATGCTCCAATTTCACGGCAACCTCTGCATGTGGTGCCTGAGAATAAAATTTCAAGATTTAGACTTCGGAACAGGGATTGACTAAGCACTTAAAATAGTTGAAATGGAAAAACAACAATTCAAAATGAGAATAAACGTGTATGCATATGTTTCTAAAAAATACAAACAGATAAAGATCCAAATATGTATAGACAACTGCCTAGTTCCTTTATGATGTCCTCTCATGCCTAGGGACAAAGACTATACTAACACTCCTACCCCAAAATTCCCCAAACACCCACACAAAAAAACGTGAAGCACACTCAGATGGTCATTTGAGTTCAACAACAATTATTGCATGACCATACTTCATTAGACTGTTCTACCACAGAACAGAAACTAAAAGCTAAAAAAAATTATCACTTGGAGACAACTCTTAACTGACACAGAAATGATCTGGACTTCAAAAGATTTTTGCCTCAAAAAAAAGGCTATAATGAGAAAGAAGGATTCAACCAGACAACCACCTATATTTTTTTTCTTCCTCTGTGAAATTCTCATATTGAACTAAAGCACTGGGAACCCTGAAACTGTAACAGAACAACTCAACCCCTAGCTTGTCTTAAGCATTTATAGGCTGAGGCATCTGTCCCGACCTGGTAACAGAACAACTCAACCCCTAGCTTGTCTTAAGCATTTATAGGCCATGGCATCTGTCTTGACTTGGTCACATTAGTTACCATGATAATGGACAGTTAATTACACTTGAAAGTTGAAACCATTTACAAGCAAACATGTTCAAACATTATTCTGCTCATAGTTCCCTTGGTGACACAATTACAAGCCGTCTCTAATGCAGGGATTGACCTCCATAGGTCAGAACGAGGGGCAGCTGCTACAAGCTTACTTCCCCCAGGAAAGAGAAACTTCAAATTTGTGTTCTTCTAGAGATTTTTAAGATATTCTGATTTTTTACCTTCAGATTTTAGTTCAAACCTCAAAATTGATGCAAGGTTCGCCCCTGCTTGAATGCAAGTGAAATATTCCCAAAATTTCCTTCCACTGAAAAGCATGAGACGTAACCTGGATAGTTCCCTGCCTCAATGCAAAACTAAAACTCCAAGTGAGCCAAGAATCCTTTCATGCAAGACATCATAATGAACTGAAACACACTATAATACATGGACCAATTAACTTATCCGCTGGTCTGTCTAGGTAGTCTGAGCTCTCAGATGACATATATAGATGCAGTGAAGTCTTAGGATTCAACTCCAGCTTCACATATTGGAGTTGCTACATGAAAATTCACGCCCTTCAGAAACAAAAATGAACAAAAGTATCACCTTTTTCAGCAAATAAGAATTGTTAACTTCTGGACTCTCCCAATCCACTGGTGAAGTAAAAGCATGTGCAGAGAAATATTTGGTAGTACCAGCACAACTGTTGCTTGTCATATGCTCTATATTTGAATGTTCATCTCTTGCTTGATCATCATCATCCAGCAGCATGCTGCAACGCGAGTCTGTTGATAAATCAGATGACTTATCACACACATCCATTCCAGTTGGACCATCTTCGAGTAAGGAACTTCTGCATAATAGAGAATAAGAACTCAATCAGTCATTTGAGAAAAATGATTAGTAGATAAACATCTAAGCCTGCTATGGCATATCAGCTACCCAGATTCTCCCATCCAATTTTGTTGAAGTGTGTGACCATCTCATCCAAAAGCTTATGTTGTTAGAGAGCGCACACTTTTATTCACTTAATATATTCTCAACACGCCTCTCACGTGCAAGTCTGATTCTTTTTTTATGGGCCAAGCATGAGAAAATTCTTTTGATAATGGTTAGTGGTGAGATTTGATCCTATGACCGTGCCATGTGACTATCTCATCTAAACGTTTAAGCTGTTAGAGAGAGCACACTTTTATTTACTTACTTACATTCTCAACAAATTCCACATCTATAGATCAAATAATTCAACAATAGAATGAAACCAAATAAATTCATCAGAGTTAGAGCTTTACAGGAACACATCATCCAACTGATCGATCGAGGTCATGTTATCAAGATGAAAATCCAGCTGGTCAGGTGGATATGAGGACCATTGGTCCATATCATAGTACGAATCTTGGCTAGCCGCATTATCAAAAGGCTCCTCGCTAATTCCAGAGTGTTTCATGTCATTAGATAGGCCATTCTCGTTCACTTTGCAGTCTTCAGCTCCAACATATGACCTTATATTGTTCCTCTTAATCTCCGACCTAAAATTCCCAAATGGTGTTGTGTCACAGTACTGTGACCAGCTATCAGAAGATGGTGAAAACCCATCTAAGCCTTTAGGAACAACAAGATCACCATCATCAACTCGAGAAAACCACTCCATAAGATTAACCTGGCAGAATATCAATCAAATGTTTAACATATAGAATTAACATAGCAGCTACAAAGATTTGAAAAATCAAGATAGCACACAACTGAGAAAGCTTAATGACCCCAAGCTTGATATATGCAAGTTCAGTATAAACAAAGTCCTTGACATAAATCTTAACATAACTAAACACAATTACAAGCTAATGTAAATTTTTAAAACAGAGAAACTATCTCAAATTTCAAGTACAAGCTATTGTAAATATTAATATCTAGACCTCCAATCCAGAGATATTAACACACAAAAAAAAATACTTAAAAGATTAAAAAAATAGAGAGTTAAACAACTTTTACCCACTTCAGATTTCAGAAAAAGAACAAAGAAAATAATTCAGAGCTGCTCATCAAGTTCTAATAACATCAAAAAGATACTAATAAACAAAATTCATCAACTTATCTCAACCATAAATTTTGATACTTGTCTCAACCATAAATTTTGATAGAACAAACTCATAACCAGATCAAAGCCCAAGCTAAAGTCTTTGTCTTTCTTCTTTTCTTGAAACACAAAAGTCTTTCTCCAAAATTTATGAAGAACAATAACAACAACAACATACTATAATCCCACCAAGCGGATTTGGGGAGTGTAGAGTGTACACAAACATTACACTTATCTTGTGAAGGTCGGGAGGCTATTTCCGATAGACCCAGCTCAAGAGCTAAAATTTATGAAGATACACAAAAAACAAAACAAACAAACTTCAAACAAATCAACAGCAGCAGATGTACTTTCCAAATTTCATCCATTTTCTTTCTCAGTAACTGAAAAAATTCAACTTCAAACCACTAAAACCAGCTCAATAATTAACCTCAACAACACAACAAACACATATAAACTTGAAAACAAAAAAAAGAACATACCCTTGAGGAAACTTCAAGAAAATGAAGAAGAAAACTTTCCCAAAATAACCAAAAATGGAGGAGAAAGCAAGGTGAAATAAAGATAAGATTTTTCTGTTTAACTTAGGAGAATATTGAAGAAAATTATATGTATTGGAAAGAAGTGACCTTTGGGAGTATATATATATTTTTCCCCTTATTTTGCAAATATTAACAGAGCAACTACTGAGAAACAGAGGCGGCGGTATTATTGTAAATTGCCATGGCTATAAATCTATCGACTTATTTATTGTTATACAATTTATCTTCGTTTAATTCTGTCCATGGAAAGGAAAGCTTTAAGAAATGACCATAATACCCTTGTGTTACAATATAGACAATTCACGTGACTGAAATAATTTTCTGCCATTTTGTTTCCAAATTACTTAAATTTAAAAAGTACATAAAATATGAGGTGTACTTAGTAAACACAATTTTCATAATTAAAAAAAAAATTATATAAGCATAAATTCATGGAATGTAATTACGGTGGGCAAAAAATCCGGAGAACCTTCGGTTTTAGAAAAAACATTTTTTTTAAAATCAAACCGAAAGTGATTCAGTTCGGTTTTTGATTCAGTTCGATTTTTAAATTTTGGATACGAACCGAACCGAAAAACTGAATTAAATACGTAATTAATCTTATTTTTTATTTTAGACTACTACTATCTCTTGAATCATAGCCATTGAAGTCAATCTATGAAGCTTTTTATGGAAGTTGAATGCGGTATGAACTTGATTAACATATCACGGAAGCATTGACATAAAATGTAGGGAGAGAAAGTAGTTATAAATTGATAAAACTTTAAATGGTTATAACTCTGCGCTCGGATGTCCGTTTTACCCGATTATTTTTTAAATTTTGGGTATTTTTTCGAGACGGGGCCGGCCAAACCGCCAATTTTTACGTAAATGTCCATTTTTCCAATCAATTTGTGTTTTCTCCCAAATCGATTTCTAATTTTCTTTTTTCTTTTGTAAACATCTCACGATATACAATACATTCCAATGTCGAAAATTCGTGGTAATGTAGGTTGAATGCCAATTTCAGTGTTGGAAATTCATTTTTTTTTTTTTTAAAAAAAAAGTTCCCTGACCCGCCCCGGGCCACTAGAAAAACCAATATAATGCGATACATTCGGCGATATAAACCGAACATATCGGGTTTTTTAAAAAAAAAAGTTGGATTCAATTTTTTTTCTAAACCAATTTTTATTCGATTCATATTTATCGGATACAAAACCGATATCACCCCTAAATATAATTTCCATAAATAGACCAACCCCCATCAAGCAAGTTGGTGTTAAAGGGCAAAATAGGGAATATGTAACACGTGGACCAATGAGGAATGAGATTTAGATGGAAGAATATGAGCCACGTATTCCAAAGCAAAGGATTGTGAGCCACAAAACAACGTAGATTACATTATATTTTTCTGCGGTTGCGTGGCGCCTGAAAAGAAGGCTCACGGAATCAAATTCTTTACACGTGGAGGTAAATTAGGAGCCCCGGAATAATTAAATCTTGATTCTTGCCCAATCACGTGATGCTCCAAGGGAACTTGGGGAAAAGGAAACGTAAAAGGTACGAGAACACGAGAGGCTAAGAGTTGTTTGACTATTTTTCGAATAGAAACATTATGGATTTAAAATTTTAAGTTCACGAGTTTCTATAATAATTATGAAATAATATAGAATGATAACTGAATTAATAATATATATTTTTAATAAGAAAATTTAGTCTATATACAATGTATAATAAAAACTATTGAATTCTTGAGAATGCCTACTTAAACTTTTGATTGGACATAACATTTTAACAAATTAAAAAGTTAAATTCTATGATTTAAATTAAATATGTATTAAGAAAATTTAACTTAAACATTTCATGTCACAAGATTTCATTTTATCTAGTTCGATCTTATGAAACATGCTCACGTACAACATGTTTCGGATCTGATCATAGAAAAAATTATCTTTTCAAACCAATTTCTCCTCTATATAAGGCTTGCATGACGACTAGAGCAAAGATCCATTTGATTGTGAATTCTCACGTGCCAGACATCTATCCACACAGAATATTCGATAGTTCAAGCTACACACTCCTATTATTAATTTTTTTCTCACAAAATATTAGTGGTGGCCAGTGGGCCGGGCTCGGGTCTGGCGGGCCGGGTCTGGCGGGGGGTCGGGGTCGGGGCGGGACGATCCGGGGGGTCGGGATCGGGACTAGCGGGCCTAGCGGGGTCGGGTGCAGGCGGGACTGCTCCGGTCCGTCCCGATCCCGATCCCGTCGGTATCGGGCGGGCGGGCTCGGGTCGGGCGGGGCGGGCTCGGGTTTTCCTTTTTTTTTTTTTTTTTTAAATAACATATGTATAAAAAAAACTCAATAAACAAAACAAGATAGTGTAATAAAAACATCCCAAGGTTTGTTTTTGTGCCTCTTATATTATTTAATAGACATATGATTTTTTTGTAATACAAATACAATTGTCTAAAATCTAAATTGCAACTTTGTGGTGTTGTCCAAAAGTTGCAAATTACATAATAAAATTACAATTAAAAAAATTACATTCTCAAAAAAACTGTTCTAATTGCTTGATGATTTCATGTGGTTCTTCGGTTGGAATTGGAATTTGTTGGTCAAATTGATCCACGTCGCTTCCACTACCTTCGGTTAAGATTTCGTTGTAGTTTTCATCATCTTCTTCGTTGATCTCCGGTTGACCGCACCTTCTCCGCTCCGCTCGTATCCAATCTCTCGAATAATACCGCAATTTTCAAGTCCGTCTCCGCCAATGAGTGTCTCGTGGTCTCCTATTTGATATCTGCTGCGAGAAAAAGCGCTTTCCGACGCAATTGATGACGCTTGAATGTTCAAAACATCTCGAGCCATCAATGAAAGTGTCGGAAAGGTCTTCTCATTCCCCTCCGATTTCAAAGTCTTCTTGTCCATCTTCATTGATAACTTCTTGATACGGTACAGAACCCCGCAAAACAAAAATATCCAACTCGCTAATTTGGTTAGTAGAGGTATGGCCGCACATTCTATTTACGAGGCTTTCAATACTAGCCGCAGAAACAAAGATGTCTTTTGTGAGGTTGTGTTGAAGATGAAGAAGATGGTATGGAGCCGGTACGTTACTAGCATTTTCTTGTTGATAAAATCTATATATATTTTTGCGGTGGTGTTCTACGCTATTCAACACTTCTTCTTTAGTTTGTTCAATAGGTGGTGGGTGATTTAGATTTTTGGGACTTGGAGGTGGTAGTACTTCTATACAATCGTAAATAGTTTCAATTAGTGATTTAGTACCGTCTATTTTTTTAATAGTAGGATTTAATACGAGAACCAATAATATAAATAGAAGGAATAGGAATAAAATATTTTTTTATTTTGACAAACATTTTTTTAATAGTTTGCCTTATAAGCTAGTTTTTCCATATATTCACTAAGTAATAAAAATATTAGAGTTATATAAAATAACATAGTTGAAATAGTAGGATAATATATACTTAGGAAAATTCTTTTGTTGCTTGAAAAAATTTCTCTAAAAATACAATAAGTTCGGAAATTTTTTCCCAATCACTATCTAAAATCATATCACCGGCTTTTTATTATGAGAGTTAAAAAATAAAGTTATAGGTAATTTATAGTCATAAGCAACAAGTAGTTGCTCGTATAAAGAATTCCACCTAGTGGATACTTCTTGTGGAATTTTTCTAAAAGGTAGTCCACAATCATGACAAATTTTTTTATATTCTTTTCTACGTTGTACTTTATTACTTTTAAAAATAAAGTTTATAGCAAATTGTATTTTACTAAGAATGTCTTCAAAAAGTGATAGACCATCCTTTACAATTAAGTTATATATATGGCACGCGCATTTTATATGAAAATGGTCCGGAAAAGATGGAGCTAAACTATTTTTTAACATTGTAATTGCGTAATTGTTATTAGAAGCGTTATCTAATGTAATAGTCATAATTTTATCGGTAATTCCGTAATAATCGCACACTTGATAAATATTTTCTGCAATAAAAGTACCAAAGTGTGCCTATCATCTATATATCTATACGCTAAAATACGTTTTTGCATAGACCATTTATAATCTATCCAATGACAAGTTACAGTTAAATAATCATGGCCGTTAGTACTACGACCTATATCGGACGTGATAGATACTTTGCCATTAAAATGATATAATGAAAAACGTAAATATTGTTGATATTCATGCGCAAATTTAAATACATCTCTCTTAACAAGTTGACCTAGGAAAACCGTTAAAAGCGAGGATTATATATATATCTAATAATAATGAATAAAACCGGGAGATGAAGGAAATGAAAAAGGCAAACCCTCCACAAAGAACTAATTTTGATATTGCTTCCCTATCTCTATGTTTGTTGTATTTAGAGCCTACAATTCCCCCCGTCATAGGGTTAATTTGACCTGTACTTGGTCCGGGACAAGATATCGGTATGTGAACCTTGTCCCGATGGAGCGGCCGTTTGCGCACCCGGTTTTGAAGCCTGGTATTGGGCATACCTAGCCGGATGAGCACTTACTACGTGTCTAATTAAACCCCCGTCCCACCGTGACCTTTTCCAGTTTTAAATTTTAAAACATTTTTACAAATTTTACATATGGCTACTTGATTCTCTACGTCCCTATCAAAAAATGTCCATGCATCTGATTTTAATGGTCGTTTTGCTGGACCTCGTCTCATACTAGGGGGAATAGGAGGTATTTCAGATGAAGGTGCACTAGTGGGCGTGTTGTCATCAATATTAGTGGGTGTATCGTCTAGATCATCGTCTAAATTAAAGTCTTCTTGAGTTTCAGAAAATAACTCCTCGTCTAAATCTAATGGTATTGTAGGAAAATGTTGAGTATCAACAAAATCATCATGTGTAGGAATAAGATGACTAGAAGAAGTACCCTTGCCCTGGTTGCCTCTACTAGAAGAAGCACCCTTACCCTTACCCTTAAACATACCTTTTAATCCTTCCATTTTAATTATGATAATAAATAATTAAAGACAATAAAATTAAGTGCGCTAAATAAAATAAACAGACAATAATAATTTAATGAAGGAACGAATGTACCAAACGCCGACGTAACGTCGACGTGTAATCGAGAGGTTGAAAATTGAAACTTTGCTCGATGGAAGATCCTCAAGCTAGTTGCCAACTTCACTCCCAATTCCCAAATGAATTAATAAAATTGAATATTTAGCAAACAATGTAGAGAGATATATTGAGAAATTAGAGAGATTGTAGGAAGATTTGTGAGAAAGATGAAGAGAAAATGAGTTATTTATAGTTGAAAAATTGGGTTAAAGTGTAAATATAATAACTTATGGGTTAAAAATAAATATTAAGGGGTAGGGGGGTTGGGGGAGGGGGGGGGGGGCTAAAATGGCCGTTGGCCAACGGCCATAATCTAAAATGGTCGTTGGTGCAACGGCCATTTTTGCAAAGGGGGTTTAAGGGTCGGGGTCGGGACGGGCTCGGGGCGGGCTCGGGTCCACGGGCACAGGGCGGGCTCGGGTCCGGCGGGACGAGACATCGTCCCCGTCCCGAGTTCGAGTCCCGCCCCGTTAATTTTTTTTTTTTTTTTTTTTTTTTTAGAGCGGGGTCGGGGCGGGACCGGGGCGGGGTCGGGACGGGGTCGGGACGGGGTCGGGTCGTCCCGGCCCACTGGCCAGCCTTACAAAATATCCATCAATCCCCAGGTGTTGGAGACAGGATTTTGCCAAGGAGGTTCAAAACTTAAAGAAATTGATATTAGGAAGATTCGAATCTGTATGATCTATGTAAATTTGAACCCTCATTGTCACTGAGCTAAGCTTTTGGTTTGTGCCAAGATGGTTTAACATTTAATACACACACATAAAATAAATTTTTGACACTATATACATAGTGTAATTTTCGATGAAGGGGATTCGGATAAACCCATGGGCTACATGTAGATCCGCCCCTGTTAAGATCCCTGCCATGAGTCCATTAAATAAGATAATATGAAAATATTGAAATTAAAAATTTGTCAAATATAAAGAGGTGATTTTTAAACAGATCTAAAAGAATATGAAGAAGTGCATAATCCGGAGACCGAGGAGCTTGGATCCAGTACCGGCATATGCACTTGGGTTGAGATACACGGCTATACAATCATTTTAGAGTATGAATGGCTGCAAATATAGATATATTTTCTTTCTATTTAGCTTTTCCTGCAACCTTAGAAGTATAAACCCGTTGTATAGTAAAAGATAGTTAGAGCTCCGACTCTCGTTCCTTCTTGAAATTAATCATCTACAATCTTAAAAGTATAAACAGCTATATAGTAAAGTCTATGAGAGCAGGGGCGTATTTAGGTGGTGAGGATTGAACATCCTCGGCAAAAAATTACACTGTATATATAAGGTATTTATGTACATATATCAACTTTTGAATACCCTAAACAAATGCAAAAAGTTAGCTCAAACGGTCCAATATGTTCAAAATTGTCTATAGTATCCTAGGTTTAATTCTTATGGACAACATTTATTTTTTATGTTTAGCTTTTGTATTTTTTTCGATTCCCCTGAGTGAAAATATCATGAATCCGACATTGCATTGAGAGTATGATAAAATGTACAACATTTAATTAAGCAAAAGCAGAAATGTATGTGGCCCTTCATCCGTATTAAAGCTGTTTTAGTCTAGAGCTACGGAGAGCCAAGGGTGAGAGACACGATCGAAGTCTACTCATGTGTCGTCATTAGCAACATATAGTAATATAAAATCACGTTATAACAAACTTGCGGAGTTATGATACTAATTTTCTTTAACGTGGATCCATGTTTATTTAGAAGTTGTAAAAGTTATGCCTAACTTTAAAAGTTAGGTTAGTCAAGTACCATAGACATACTGGAAGAGGTTTCAAAAAGTTTTGAACATGCTTAAAAATACCTAAAGCTTTTAGCTTTGATCATTCGACGACACAGCTAGTGCAAGGACATATCACTACAAACATGATTAATCGAGACATGATAGCAGTCTATTCATGTTCGTCATTTGCAACATATAGTTATATAAAAACACGTTATACCAAACTAGTGAAATTGTGACACAAAAGTTCATTTCATGGATCATTGTGACACTAATGTTCATATCATGGATCACATGCTATCCATGTTTATTTGAAGTTGGAACATTATACCTAACTTCAAAAGTTAGGCAAGTCAAGTACCGTAGACATACTGGAAGAGCTTTCAAGAACTAACTATATAGCCATAAGAAGTGGCCATACTTCCGAAGACTCTGTTATGACTAAATGAATGTACGCTTACAACGACCAGAAGTGGGAATACTTACGGATGTTCTATAACTAGATATATTTTCGATAAAATCATGTTAGAGAATACCCAAGTCATTTTTAGATCAGTTAACAATTAAAATTATTGATGAAGACGTGTTAAAGATATTGTAACGCGCAGCAAGTTTCTAAATACTTTTAATTGCGTCAACTGATATACCACCAGAGAAATAGAACATCAACTGATGCACCAGCTTTACACGAAGTCCTCTTTAACAAGGTATTATTAGTAACATAAATTCCATGTGCTCTCTCTGCACAATATACGAACTGAATTACCACCACCGAGGGTAATCAACATTTCCAAGATCAAAAAGTTCCACTCAACGATTAATATACCAGCTCCCAGACGAATGTCGACAACCAAAGTGCCTTGTTTGCTGGTTTATAGAGAAGATCCTCATGATTTCTACAATCAACAGGACCAAAATAAGAAGATTAGGCTTAATAGAATGAAAGAAGTCGTAATGACGTTCCAAGACTACAATCAAAGCAAGTCCTGAGCACCTGACATGGAAGGTAAAGTTTGAATTCTGGTGGGAGTTCCTCCTCTGAATACAGACGGTCAGAAAAGTATATCCTCCTTAGCCTGCAATTTGCATGAACCTGCACTCGCAATGTTTCAACATAGTTGGTTCCATAAGCTCGTCTGGTCAAATCAGAAAGATTCAACTGGATTTGATTCCATCCTTCATCCAATCTCAAGGGCATAGTGCAAATATAGGGTTTCACTCGCGTGACCGCCTGCAGCATACAGGTTAAAGTTTCAAACTCCGGCATTCATGAAAGCTAATAACTAAACATTAACACAGCTTGTCAAAAGAGGTCGCCAATACAATACAACTTGACCCAAAAGTAAAGGTGTCACTTGTCAGCAGGATTATCCAACCAGTGTAGGTATCAATGACACATGTAACAGCTTGATCGTTACCCAAATTTATTCAGCAGTAACGGAAGAAACTTACAAAGTTACAGTCAAAGAACTGCAATATCCCCTAGGTCAAAGAATGACAAAAATTTAGTAGCATTTTCTTTCCGCTTTTGTTTCTCATTTATGCTGCACTAATTATCTAATCCTCACTAATTCAGCTTTAACAAACAGCACCATCTTTTATTCCACCAAAACATTAACCTGTAATTATGCGAGACGCTCCAAACAACAGTTCTGGAAGAGAGGTGTGTATCCAAGCAAAACAGGAAATGTAGCAACAGCTAGAGAATTCATATTAGGCATTTACAGGAAGATACAGGAAGATATCCAAAGCCCAATATGATAAGTTCAGACTTCAGAGAAGGGATTATTTGACTTCAAAATTAGTTAAGACTATAATAACTGAAAGACAAATTAGTCTATAAGATGGTTTTACATTCAACAGAGAACATTAAGCAACTGAGAACTTTACAAATTATCCAGAAGACACTAAGCAAGTTAGTCGATAATTTGCTTTTTACCAAATAAAGAATTGTCCGCAAGGACCACTAAGCAAGTGCAAATCATAAAAAGCAGCTACGCACTCAGCAGACCAAGTTCACAACTCATCAAGGAATAAGATCAACTGAACACTGATACAAGCAGTTTGGACGCAAACCTTTCCTTTATTGTATCTGAGCATATTTCATCATTTCCAGGCTTCCATATGTCGTATTTAGCTTTGATAAGTTGCTAGAGTAGTTACTTAGATATTCTTATGTCACAAAATACTTTGCAGGGGGGATATGCTATATACAACTCCCGTAGGTCAAAACAGATGCATCCTTTATCAGTTTCTAATGTTTTTAGTTAGCATAGCACTATAAAAATCCTTGACTCCTTACTCTCCCAAAATTTTGAATTACCAGTTGTTTGGAACATGCTCAAAACAGTGTAGTCTGTGCAGTTCTTAGCATAAAAACTACTATCTTACATGGAATAAGGCACATGTACTGACTATTGGTACGTGAAGGACCCAGATAGGTCCAATATTTAACAGTTCATTCAGGGCATTTTGAAGGATCAAATGAAGTACGTATAACTAAGAACGCCCACTTGAGATTGTTATGTGAATTGTCAGGTTCTCAAGATCTCAGGAAAAAATAAGAATACACGTAACATACGCGTGAAATCGTATTTTAACCAAGCAAGATATAGGACGATCACGTCCTCATTACTTCTGAGTCTCTGACTGCTACGAAGTTCTCCAGCCAAAAGATTATCCTACTTCAATCGACCAGGGTTAACCACTTACAATTAACAAAATTATGCCCACACACGGATACTATCCTCTGTTCTAGGTGTGAAATAATGTCCAAGAGCCATCACTCATAACAGGATACACAAAACAAGAAACTCTGTTTTGCGGATATCGTGTACCACAAGGACATAATTTAAAAAAAAAAACTGAAGTCCAACATTTCACAGAATCAGATCTCCCATATAGGCTCTCTTTATCTGTAGTTCCATCACAGTTAATGTTAATTTCCAGTCTCCCCAGTTCACATCTCCATAACTCGGTAGCTATTCTTTTCTTCGATTCCCTGCACTTTTGTTCAATATCCACAACCAAGCTCTAAATTCTAATGTCATTTCTTAGTCTTCGCAATCCATCTGGTCATTCACCATCCAAGGTTAAGTTTGAAACCAAGAATCAGCTGCACATGTGCTGGATTCTACCTAACTATGTCATCCTTATGCTCCCTTCTCAACTCTAGACAAGGATAATAACTAATAAGGCAATTAACCAAGGTGGTCAAATCAAATTTAAGCTCCAACGATAAAGGTGGATATTAGCAGCTTGCAAGCTTCTAATCAAACTTCTAAACATCATTTGCCACACGTAATAAAAAGAACCCCGTCAAGAGACCAAACTGCTACTTCTGACATCTAATCTGGAAACAGAGATTTCCTCCAATCTTTTTGGACACTTCACAGGTTGCTAACTTTCTCCCCGTCATACTTTATTTAAATTAATGTATACATTCACAGTTTATTAGGAGAATCCCTAATCCATATCACGAGAACCACAGAAAAGTTTAACATGTGAATATATTACTGTTATAAGTCTAGACAAATGCCCTCAAACATATGCTTTTACCAAAATGAGCAAGACTTTGTTCATGTCATAGACTCCGTCTAACAAGTAAAAGATATTGTTTTTGGGTTTTTGCTCGTAAACAAATAAACAATGATTACATGAAGAATCATTCCACTCAACTACAGCTAAGATTATCAATTGTCATAAATGGACGGCACTCAGCAACTTTCTTAAACCAATGAAATATATGGGAAGGGCAAAACGTACAAAAAGATATCCAAATTATGACACAAAGAAGTTATAGGAACAAATCTATATATACTGGAAAGACTTACAGACTTGATAATTAGAAGCTCGAAATCTTCTCCGGACATTTTTATCATCTAAAACCTGAATTTCAAATGTGAAGTACTTCTTCACATTCTTCACTATCATGACTACGAAGGGCAGCTTTATGCCAAGAGTTGCATTAGGATCGGCAGGACAGGTTATGTATGCTTGCTGGACATTCGACCCAATAATTTCCAGGACATTGGATTGGATATCATCATCTTGCAGCCGTTTGACATGTCCATCGACAACTGCACACAGGAAAAAAAAGGAAGACGTAAGCATACTGCTTGCAGTTAAATCTTTCTATTTGCCTTATCAGAAAGGAGAGATATGATGGAGGTGTTACAAAGTTGGAACAGCAAATCTCTGAAGAAAGTAGCTCTCTCTCTTTTGCAGAGCGGGATTCTATTTCAACTGAGGATATTTGTGAGTTGGTGTTGTATCAAGAACATGCAAAGAATCTAGAGAGCTAATAATCATCTCTTGTTGCGTTGTAGATTAGTTTGGTAACTGTGGGACCTTGTAGTCTCATTGTCTAACATCTCGTGGATGCTACCGAGGACGATGGAGGAAGCAATCACGTGTTGGAGACTGTAGAGGATTACAAACTAAAGGAAAGCAACATGAAAGACAGCACCATCGTGTCTATTTTGAAGCATATGGAATAAGCGGGATAGAAGAATGTTCCATAATAGTGAGAATGATGTAGAATGCATAAAGAGATCTTTTTTTCAGTTTTATCATTGTTGTAACTATAAAATACCGTGTTCTAGAATAGGGAGAAACGACATATACAATCACACAAAGCAAAGGAAGATAGGAGGATGACCAGGAAACAAAGAATTAAAAATTACATAAACAAAGGGCGAAACCACAATAAACTTAACCTTTCAAGTTTCTACCAAAAAATTAACCCCTCAAGTATATAATTGAGAAATAAATCACAAAATCCCTTCAAGTATGTTCATCCATGAATCCTAATTAATGGTGCTCAAGCAAAACAAGTGCAACCCAAATATTAGCTTATATTACCTTCTTTATCCCAAATCTGCAGAGGCTTGCTCCTGCAAAAAAAAAAAAAAAAAAAAAACTAACTTTAATACAAGTAGAAAAATAAAAATTGCAGAAGAAATTGAGAGATAAACAGCAAAATACAGAGATTACATACCCAAGGCTGTACAAAATGGATAGAAATCCGGATTGGAACGTGTTCTTAAACATTGGAGTCAGATGCTGCAAATTAACACCCAGAATTGTTCGACTTGTATTATGTAATTCGGAAACAAATAGATATTAAATACAGGTGAATATAATGGTTGATGCCGAGTGTGGGAAGAAAATAAGGGATTCTGAGTCGACTTCGATTTGGGGAAAATATACCGGGCGAATCTTGACCCGGCTTGAATCCGACGTACGGTAAACGAGTCGGGCGTTGTTAATTTTACCAAATTGCTAAATTGGTCCCCATTGTATCTAATTACTTGACATTTTACTCGGATTAATTTCTATTTATATGCATTGTACGCCCCACGTCAATTATTAGATCTAAAATGTCATTTTCTTCTATTTAAAATTATAAATTACTTCCGGAGACCATTTCCTATTTGAATTTAATTAGGTAAAGTGTCATCCATGTATAAAAAAGATAAATAAAGTGAGTCTTATAATTATTGCAAGAAAAATAATCTAAAATCCGTTAAATTAATATTATTGTAGCAACTAGGCACCTAACCTTTTGTCTTAGCACTGAAATCCAAAGCTTCCAAACTATAGCAATTAGGACTTCCTTTAGAATTTGTTAAGTATGATTAACTTGAGAAAATTGATTTTTTATTTTATTCAAATTGGATTTTGTTGAAAAGGAAATGAGTTTGTGTGTTGCAATTCCAACAGCCAAATAAGCTATTAGTTAAATATATCATATTCTTTTGGACTAAATACATTTAGATCACTTCAATTTAACATTAAATTCCATTTTGACATCTCGTCATTGTGTGATACCTTTTAAACATCTCATTTTGCCCATGTATGTCAATTAAGCATGCATTATAGATATATCAATGTGTACTAGCTCATTATTTTAACTGTGTGATTTGTATGTTGGGCATACTTTTTGCTTAAAACTAAAGTATTTTCATGTTTTCCAACTATGCTTGCATTGATTGTGTTGAGCTCTTCCTGCATCTTCATCACTTTCTTTCGTCCACTTCGTACTTCAACTAATAATTTCCTTTATAAATTTGAGAAGATGCCAATGTTTTTTTATTTTCAAACTCTTTTTATTTTCTTCCTCCCATGATGATTTTGGTAACATATGATGTAATTTTCATCTTCAATAGAAAAACACACATAATCAAATAAAAAAAATATTCTCCTAACACAATGAATCAGACCAACTCACCTTTCACGTTATTAGTTGTTATCACAACTCACACTCAATTCAGCGTCTATTTTTAAAATTTATTTATACTTTAATTTACTGCTAAAATAAATAATCGAATATATCTAAGTTCAGGGGAGGGGGGAATGAGAGATGATATATGTCTAATTTGAATAGACTCAGAAGCAGTGGTATAATTTTCTGCGAAGGAGATGATGAGATGAAGGGGAGGGGGGGGGGGGGGGATAAGAAAGTAGGAGTTTTGTTGAAATAAGATTACTTTGGAGTGGGGATGGGTTATAGGGGAAAATATTGCATGAGAAAATAACTCAGAGTTATGATTTTGTGTAAAAAGTCACGGTGTATCTGCAATTCAAAATCGTTAGAAATAATATCAATGAAATTAGTCATTAAAATATTTGAACAACGAAAAGAGTTTAAAGATAAGATGGTGAGAACAACGATATAATGAAATTATTAGGAATATTGTGTGTTCGTCGAATTAAGTGATAACATATTTTTTTTGGCTCATTTTTTTTTTTTGAATTAGGTATGTTCAAAAGTCACAAGAGTTTGTTTGATGCACTACTTTATTTGGTATGGAACTAGATTGATGGATGTTACGATTATTGTATGAAAAAATGTGAAACTTGACAAGTTAACTAGCGTTGAATCATATGATTTTCCTTTAAATTCTTATAACTTCGTTAAACGATTCACGTAAAAGTGAATAAGTAAGAAGTAGAAATTCTTATATATCATTACATGTAAAGTTTATATTTTCTCCCCTAAATAGCGGTAAAGGGTTTAATATGCATATTTTGAACAATATATATCACACAAATGATGTGTCAAAACAAAATTTGTACTAAACTTAGGTTGATATCAATGTACTTTTTTTTAAAAAATAATAATTACTTCCTCCTATTATGTCTAGCTGAAAATAGTTCTATTAAAATGTGAAAGATTGTTGTAATAATATTAATCATTTCTCTATATTTAACTACCAACTATGATAGTCTAGTAATAAATATTATTTTATTTTTAATAAGATATATCATATGCTAGCTTTAAATATGTTTTCGCTTTGATAGACAATATTTTAATTCAAAGTGGATTTTTCATCACAAATTTGAATTAGTGGAACTCCAAAGTCAATACAACATCAAATTAGAAATTTTAAAAAATATAATTATTTTAGAAAAAATGTCAAATTTGTTTTTGACTATGCTGGACTAGAACATGCTTTTCTCATTTATGAATGATAAAAAAATAACAATATATTTCATTTCATCGTTTATTGTGTTGTTTTATCCTCCCCAGACAATGTTGTTGAGCATCTTATATTTTTTCTTTTACATAAGCCGGAGTAGAATAGAAGAGGAGCAAATATTATTAATACCCCTAAATCCTAAAACCCCAGCATATTTTCTCTCAGTATGGTAAGCTATGTTGTTTCTTCTTTCTTGGTATTCTTGCAGTGGAAATATTTATGTTTATTGAAAATCTATCAACATGTTCAAGTTTTGGTTTTTTGCAAATTTACAGGATTTGTTTAGGCAGGCTATTCTGCGCCCAGGTCCACCTGAAGATTTCGCTCTTCTAACTGTTCAAGAAGCTATTAAACCTCAGGTTTGTTGATTACCCTTTTATCTCTTCTATATGTGCCCTAAATTAATTGTCCGGTTTTCTGCTTTCCAAAATTGTGTACAACTCACTTTCTTTTTTCACTATTGAGTTGTTGGAAAGGTACTTTTGTCCCTTCTAATACTATAAAAGAATGTTTGAGCGGTGAATTTTACTAGATTTACCCCTCATTCATTTAAAGATTACAGTTTCAACTCTTAGCTCTATTTCCCAAAATAAATAGGACAGTAATTGGGAAGGAGGGAGTACATATTTATGTCCATTGATCTGTGTGTTTATTTGGAGGTAAGGGTAGACGGAAACAGGTGTATATGCATCATGTGGTGTGTTATGGAGGTGTATCTCTATGTGTTCTATATTTGACTGCTTGGGTAGATAAGAAGGAAAACAAAAACAAGACAAATTTGCATATACGTATCTAGGAAAGTGAAACGGAAACAAAGACAAATTATACGAATATAGTTGCAGATCAAGGAAGATTCATGCAGTGGATCCCAAGTAGTAAACGATAATGCATGTCCTTTACATTGTTTACCTGTTTTTTTTCCTTTTATCGTTGCGGTTGGGGTGAGGGAATGTTCAAGTTTCAACATAAGAACTTGCTCCCTTCTTTTGAATTGGATCTTTTCCAGTGTTACAAGTAGACTACCTTTCTTTGATAGATTTTCCTGAATGTAATTTGACTGCCATTTCCCATTTATTGTGATGATGATTCATTTGTAGATTCTTCTGTTTTCTTTGTTTGAGGTGTAGTGTTTATTATAAAGAAGTCCATTTTGTATAACATAATGGTAGCTTATGTGATAAAATTATACATCTAGGTTTCACTGAGTAGTTATGATTGAGACATGCTTACTGATGTGAGGTTACTGCTATGGAGTTCTTATCTTCAGCCTATTGACTTTTCTGGTCATCTGCAGAAGCAAACAAAGCTAGTCCAAGATGAGAATCAGCTGTTGGAAAATATTCTCAGGTCGCTACTTCAAGAACTGGTGGTACGTGTGATTTTTCTTAGTAGGAATTGCATCATAATTTATGAAAATGCTGGTTTATGAAAATTGGACTTCGTAAATTATTGTAGATTATATAGGGCGACTGACAATATCAGATTGTGTTCCGGTTAACTAATTTATCATGAGAAAACGTTGGTTGATGAAAATTGGAATTAGTAAATCATGGTGGATTCTAGTAAAGGGTAACAAACCATCTCAGTTTCTGTTGTGGTTAACTAATTTATGGTTAGTTCTCTCATCTCTTTTGTGAGACTACTCTTTTCAGTTCTTGATATTAGGCTTTTTTTGACAAACACTTGCTATGTAGTTTCTTGGTAAGTAACTTTTGAGATGTAGTTAACAATGTAGAGTCTTAGATTTTTCCGTGGACTAAGTCAAAGTTATCAACCTATTCTTTTTAATTATGATTTTGTCCGGGACAGCTCACGCGTGTGCTGACTATTCCACCGGCGCCTGCTACTTTCCATCAATACAAGTACCATTTTTTTTATAAGGTAAATAATTTTATTAACAAATGAGGGAAAACTTGTATACAAGCCATATACTAAAAGAAGAGAACCTATACCAAATATGATTCTCAACAAAAGAGATCCAATCCTCTATACAAATTGGGACCTCGTAAGTACACCAAAAAGAAACTAGAGACAAAAAAACTACTCTGCATCTTTACAAAATCAAGTTCCTCCCCTTAAAAGCCCTCTTATTTCTCTCTTTCCAAATGACCCACATGATTGCCAAGGGTGCAACGCGCCATGCTCTCCGGCTTTTCTTCCCTCTTCTATGAGTCCAACTTTGCAAGGCATCCTTCATTGTACTCGACATAACCCATTGTATCCTAAACAAATTGAGGACCACCCTCCATAACCGGCCAGCCACCTTACAATGCAAAAGAAGATGATCTACACTTTCGCCCGTACACTTACACGTGAAACACCAACTGACATAGGTAATTCTCTTCTTTCTCAGATTCTCCGCCGTTAAGATCACACCCCCTGCCGCCAACCATACAAAGAAAAAACTTCCTTGGAGCAATACAAGTACCATTTAACTCTGCCCATCAGGGATTAGACAAATTGGAAGAAATCACCTACACCGAGATTTGAACCGTAGACCTCATGGTTCTCCTATTTGGAAATTGCTTCTTGATGTTATGTCTATGATCATTCCTTGTGATTTTTCTTTTTGGATTATTTTCATGCTTCCAGCTTCTATTGTCATCGTGTAGCCCTATTTTCACTAAAACTTACGCATTCCAGTGTAAGTCAATAATCCATCGAGTAGATTCTTCTCGTTAGAAGTTAGATTTAGGGTAAGGGGAAAATATGCATTATTTTTCCTATACTGTTAAAAAAAATAGGCATTATTTTTCTTAGGATTTGTTCATGTGATAAATAGTATGTAAAGGGTAGTATTTTCGTCTAGCTTAGATATTTATGATCTTGAATATTCCCTAATGAACAAACAACGAAGAAGTTTTGGAGGCTGAACTTAGAAAAAGACTAGTTGATTGGTCTACCAGTGTAGTTGAGACATTATTTGGCAGGTGAGTCCAAAAAATAGTTTTTATGAATGCTAAAGTGTGATATAGACAAACTTAAGAACAAATGGAATTTTTTCGGGAGATTCTATTGTGATACTCATGCAATGTTCTAGATTCTGGTAAAGGAAAATTTGTAATATGCAAAATAAGTTTTAATAGCTCATGACTATTGCTGTGGGAGGTCGAATAATCCATAAGCAACATGAGTAGGCAAAACAAGAGAGTGTGTAATGGAAATGAGCAACCATGATGGTAGTTCCTCTTACTACTTGATTTTTTGTTGGAAAAAGATCCAATAAGTATGAAGAGTTCAAGTCCCCTCTCTTTCTTTTCGCTCTTGCTTGTGTCCTTACAAAATATTGTTAGTTGGGTTAGATCAAATGCACTGGCTCAACATCTAGCACAAGTTGTGATTGTGGCTATTCAAGTTCCAACTTGAAATGGAGAGAGTACATCATAATATTACCGATGAATACTCCATAGGCAGTAGCTGATTTACCAGGAAATTTTGTAATTGTACCACCTTGTATCAAGAAAGGCCGAAGCTGTTTCTTTCTTGTTCACGAGCTCTGTAGTGTTGGATAATTTTTTATGCTACCTTTTCATTTATCTTTTTTCTGGTTTTCTTTTGAACTTCGCCAGTGGTCATGCTATAGAGTACTTTTCTGGGTAACATGTCTGTCTTATGATTAGTGAAATTCTTTTATCCTGTCACAGGCTGCTGCAGTTCAGTCGGGTCAGAAAGTCATGACGTATGGTGTGTCAATTGTGGAAGGTGAATCAAGTCAGGGTCAAATTCCCCGCCTTCTTGGTGAGTATCTAGTAGCACTAGTGATTATATTGCAAAGAAGATATATTCTATTAGTATGTTTCTCGGTCTCGGAATATTTGAAGTGTTTCACCTTAAGGAATCGTAAGTTGTGCAGTTAAAATGTTATCGATGGTTGGGAGACATGGAAACTCTTGCTTTTTTGGGTGCTGGAAGTTTTAGTTGTATTCTACTATTCTTCAAGCTGAAACTTACTTCTGGACTGTGGTAGAAACATACAACATCATTATGCTTTATTGGGGGAAACACTTAGTTTGCATTGGAAGATAGTCAATCCATCACGGTGACGGGAGTATATTGTAGGGAGGATATTGCTTATGCCATCTATAAGTTAGTCCTTTGTTTGTTGATAAACTTCATAGAAGGGAGAGAAGGAGATAATACACTAAGGAGTCATTTGGTTGCCTGAGATAGGGAAGGCAATCTCATTGACATCAGTATAAAAACCTTGTTTGGTTGAACTTATATCCTCAGTGAATTCAGCACAACTCTTGTACTTTTTTCAATACTGAATTCAATGAGGATATAAGAATTGTGCTTCTGGAATATCCTCTCTGAGTTGACTTCTATTGGTCAAAAGAAGTCTTGAAGAGAAGAAACTGTGAAACGAAGTTCTGAGCTATGTCAGAAAATGGGTGTCTTTGCTGATGGATAAAGGGTCAGGAAGGTGTTATTTTGTTGGGGACAGTACTCGCCGGCGATGAGAAAGTGGACAGAAAGAGCTTTTGAGGAGAGAGAAAGTCGAAAAAAGGTTCTGAGTCATATTGGAAAGGTGGTTGTGTTGATCGGAGAGATGGTTTGAGGAGAGAATGTCTTGGAATAGGGTTTTTTACGACTTACCTCGGGATTTGGACCTGGGAGCACTTTTCGGGGAACCTCTTTTTTATTGTGTTATTAAGTTTTATGTTATGCTTAAGGTTGCCTATGTTGTTCTCTTTTGGTTCTTATCAGGAAATTGCGATCCTTAAGACTCTGTAGTTGTAAATAGTTTTACTAGAAAAAAATTCATCTTATTATTATACATTAATTATCCAAAGGAAAAAAAATCAGCTAAGATCACGATTATTGTAGCAGTAGAGTAGAGAGATCCTTGAGATATGCCTTAATTGCTAATGAGTGGGTACATAGTGCTAGGTGTAAAAATGTTCAAAGTAATGTTTTGAAGTTGGATTTTAGGAAACCTATGAATGCTCTGGCTGATTCACGTAGGAGTTGATGAGATGCATTTATTATCTTAATCTTTGTTTATGAAACTATCATGGACTTGTAACAGTTTCTTTTAATTTATTTTTAGATATTGTTCTATATCTTTGTGAGAAAGAGCATGTGGAAGGTGGCATGATATTTCAACTTTTGGAAGATTTGACAGAAATGTCAACAATGAGAAACTGTGAGGATGTTTTTGGGTACATAGAGAGCAAACAAGACATATTGGGGAAGGTATGTATAATATCAGCGGTTTCAGTTCTATGAACATTTCTTGGTCATAAAAAATTTCTATGAACATTTCTGACTTTATTGATGGTATGTGTTTATTTGGTAGCAAATTCTTGATTTTTGAAATGTTTATGTTCTATTTGTGACATATAGCCAGAACTCTTTGCACGAGGAAAGCTTGTTATGTTAAGGACGTGTAATCAGTTGCTTCGTCGTCTATCAAAGGTGCATAGTGCTCCGCATTTCAGCTTTGTTTTATGTATTTGATAACAGGCACATCTTTGTCTGTAATTGCACATTAATTCATCTGTTGCATGTCGTGAAAAATGAATCTATTTGCAGAAATACAAGTCATTACTTATTGTCAATGCAATGAAAAAAGAAAAAGTCTCTAGTATTTGTGTTGTTCCTTGATTTGATTTTGTCATTGTAAAAAGCTTCATTTTATTGTATTATGCTAAATTGTCCCTCTGTATTAGATTGAGGCGCTATCTTGGTCGTACAAGCTGTAATTTCAAATCTCTGTTCTTTTTCCTAATGATCAATAGTTAAAGTTCAAATCAGTATATAATGGAACATTTTTTTTGAGAAAGGTAATAGTGATATTATCAATCTCCAGCACAGTCTACTGGGCTGGGAACAATATTTACAGTTCAAAAAGCAAAACTAAAAGTGATGCTTGATCTTCTTAGAAGGATTCAATAATATATCTAATAGAGTGTTATATTTTCCATGAGTTCTTCTTTACACTAAAAGTGAAATAAAAGAAGACAATTCATCCTCATTTTCTGATTTGGGCTGCTACATTTTTCAAAACATCTTGAGTTAATTTCCTTCCATATGTAATGAAACATTTATTTGCTATTATTAATATATCTCCTTATTTGACACTTCGCTTTTCCTAAAAACAAAAATCCTCTAATTTATAGCTTCTTTGGTTGTTGTAATTACAATTGGGTAGGGGTGCATGTTAAGTAATTGCGGGGAGACCTCCTTGTTTGTTTGTTGTAGAGCTTTAGAAGGGATATGTATATACTAAATCTTTTGGGGATGAACGCTTGATGTGTGTTTTGTGCTGTTTATTTATTTTACCATGTCTTTCAGGAGAATGAAACGATAGATGAAGTTGTAATATATAAAATAACAAGGATGTTTGCAATTGACCATTGCTATTTATATAAATCCAAGCGGCTTTTATCCATGTAACGAGGATGGATTGAGCCCAATCACCAAAACTCCTTGAGAACAAACAACTCGGAGAAAGAAACAAAGAAATTAGCAGCCAATAATGCATTCCCCTTTACTTGGTAGATCTTGGAAGACTGGACAATTTCTTTTCCTTCCCTATCTCATATTTCCAATTCAAGCTGAAATAGGAAAAACCCGTAAGCATCACAAGGTCCGGTGTTCAATTGCAATAAGTAGAGGGGACACAGAGAGGGGCTTGACCATTCATGATTAGAATCTGACCCAGAAAAAACTTGGAAGCTAGTGTCAAAATTAAGGGTAGAAGAGATCGCGAACTAAAGATTTCTCTTAGAGTTCGAGTCAACGACTGAAGCAACCAGAGTAAATGTTGGGGAATGATGATGAAGAGGACATAAAATTAGTCCCTCTGTGAATAGATGCCGTTGTCAACCTATCTAGAACATAGGGGTACATAGAAAGTTTAGATATATTTTAACAACTTTTCTCATCCTTTACCTTATTAAAAAAAGAACTTTTCTGGCACATCTATGGTCGAAAAGTAGTTTTAGAATGATTGACGATCATCATTGGGAATATTTGCGCCTTAATTCAAAGACAGACAAAAGCCCATTTGAAGCGAGCAAGAACCAATGTGTACAAAGATGAAATTCGGGTGTCTCTTCATTGAAGATGATATCTCCATATTTAAGATCCCGTAGGGATTGAAGAGGCGTTTATAATAGTGAAGGAGGGGGCCAAGTACCGTGATGTTGGTCAGAGGTTGAAAGGTGATCAAGATAGAGCTGCTGAGAATGTCAAGGCCGTGGTATCACTCGCTGTGTGGGTGGGTGGGTTTGGGGGGGGGGGATTTGAAGGAGGTGTAGTTGCACGTGTTAGGACATAGGAGAATTTCAAATTTTGAAAAGATGCCATTGGGATGACAGTACAACATATCTGAAGGTTACTAGAGGGGAGGTCATTGGGATGTTAAGGTCAGGAGGAACTTTTAATGCTGCGAAGTAGCCGAATTCCAAGGTCTAGTTGAAACGCTTTACAAGTTCATCTCATGCTTTTATATCTCTTCTTATTTTCATAATTATGTCATCAGCACGCCCCCTCACATGCGGGCTTGATTCTTTTTTTCCTACATTTGCTAAGCAAGTGGTTTTTCTTAAAATGGATAGCAATGAAACTTGAACCTGGGACTTCTTCCTGCTTTGCTACCATGTCGAACTGCGTGGCCATCTCATCTAAAAGCTTAAGTTGTTATAGAGAGCACACTTTTAGTTAGTAATTATATTATGTCTCGACACAAATTGCTGGCAGAGAACAAAAAAGGAGATGAGATATTTGGTTGCTGAAACAGTAATGGGTTTCAGTAAAGGAAGGCAGATTACCAATATAGTGCTTATTTTAATTGAATGCTTAGATAGTAGAAAGAAACAAGGGGAAGTTGGGGTAATGTGCAAGCTGGACATAGGGAGAGTCTTATGATCATTTTAATTGGTCATACTTGCTAAATTTGTTGAAATAAGTGGAGTTCGGAAAAAATATTGGATTGGATGTATAAAATGTTGCATATTTATAGTAAGGTTCTCAGTTCTTGTAAGTAGGACTTTGAAAGATTTTTCTCCTACATACAGAGGCTTGGGGAAGGTGGATCCACTATCATCTGATACGGGGAGTTCTTATGAGTAGCGTGGATGTTTCTATTCGTTTGATTTGCCGATAAAGAAAAAATAAGTACAAGGTCTTGGAAGCCATTGCTTGCATCACCTTTTCTCTTTGTGATGTTTTAATGTTAGGCGATCTTTACTTTTATGAAATAAAATATTCTATATCCAAGCCAATTCACCTATCAAGAGTCAATACTTAAATTTAAATTTCATTCTTTTTGTTTATGGCTGGTAAAGCCTGAACAATGCTTGTTGGTTACTCCCTCCGTTCCAATCTATGTGGCACCATTTGACTTGGCACGAAGTTTAAAGAAATGAAGACTTTTGAAATGTGTGGTCTAAAACAAGTCTTATATAAATGTGTGGTTGTAAATCATCTCATAAAGTTAAATTGTTTCAAAAATTAGAAAGATGACATTCTTTTTGGGACAGACCAAAAAGGAAATGGTACCACATAAATCGGGACAGAGGGAGTATCATTTATCTTCTCTCTAAGTAAACAAACTGTTCCAATATACCTGGCTTAACTTAACATCTTCTATTGCAGGCAAATGATGTTGTTTTCTGTGGGCGCATTATCATGTTTCTTGCTCACTTTTTCCCCTTATCTGAGCGTTCTGGTACTTAGCATTCTTTCTCTTTATGTGGTTAGATCCCCCCTTTGTATATTGGTGCTAATTTGTTTGCTCAAATTCCGGCAGCTGTAAATATAAAGGGTGTTTTCAATACATCGAATGAGACAAAATATGAGACACAAGTTCCTGAGGGTAGATATTTTTTTCTCATCACTTGCTGATTTGTTTTTGCATTTTAGTTAGTGCTAACAGTGCATCAATTTCTTTGGTTTTAGGTATTTCTATTGATTTCAACTTCTATAGAACACTTTGGAGTCTACAGGTTTGTATCAGGCGTTTTTACTTTTAAGGGAATACTTTTGATTACCATATTCTGTTATAGATAAGCATTCTTAAAAACCTAACATTACAAGATATTTTTTCTGCATTTCCTGGTAACACAGTTGCTTTCATGCTTATTATTCCTGGAGAAGTGTCATAGAGTGTTCTTTTACAATCTAAGTGAAGGTTGATTAGGTTCCTGTTTTGATGTCTCTACGATATCTATGTGTGTTGACCTTCTGCGGTTTGTAGAAGTTAAAAGCGTGGCTTAGTTTGAGTAGTCTCCTTCACAGACGTGAGAACACATTTATATGTATTTTTTTGTTTCATTTTTTGTTGTCTTTCTAATAGAAGGTAAGAACAGAAATTAATGTCTAAATACTTAAAGTGAATCTCATCGAGCCTAAGTGGCGAGAGAGAGGCAAAGAGAAGCCCATTAAAACACAGTAATTACCAGTGTCGAGGAGTTTGATTTTAGCAAGGAGTTAGCTTGCTTTTGGCAAAGCATAAGCTAGAAACTCCTCTTTATGTAGTATATCCTTAAAGTTACGGGGAGATATAAAGGAAGCTGATACAATCATGTTCTAGCTCGTTGATTCTGAACACACACACACACCAAAAAAAAACCTATCTGTCAAACTTAGGTTAATCTTCTAAAGCAGTCATGTTTGGTGATAAATTTGAGTGAAATATTAGATTAGGATTGTCTTTTGCTGAATTCAGACAACCGTTATTTCTGAATGAATCACTGTGTTTGAAGTATTTGTGACAAGGTTTGCGATGTGCTTCCCCCAGCCTTCCTATCTTGTTTAGTCAGATTTTAGCTTTGCTATCTCAGGAATACTTCTGCAATCCGCCATCCCTGACTAATGCTCCTGGCAAGTGGCATAAATTTACATCCAGTTTGACGGTACACCTCTTTCTCTGTTTAAATTCTTTGAGATGTTTCTATTTTTTCATTAACCCTATGTAATGTGTGATTAATTTCTTTTGGGGGCTTGCAGGTTGTGCTAAATACTTTTGAGGCTCAACCTTTAAGTGATGAAGAGGGAAATGCTCATAACCTTGAGGATGACGCTGCAACCTTTAACATAAAATATCTGACAAGCAGTAAACTTATGGGTCTCGAGGTATGGGAGCATTTCTCACTTTAGAAAGCTCTTCTTAAGCAAAAAAGGAGCAAATTCAATGGCATATTCCTGATCATTCTTTTTGTCTCAGCTGAAAGATCCTAGTTTCAGGCGCCACGTTCTGGTTCAGTGCCTCATTCTGTTTGACTATTTGAAGGTAATGATAAGCATATTGTTAACTTGAGTTCAAAGTGCTAGTGGATGTTTTAGTAGATATGTCACCTTAAATACTAATGACTGAACTACAACTAACGTTGGAAGGTTCTATCTCTTTCCTGTGTACACGTGAGACAAGTTTTTTCCACTTGAATTCACATATTTAAAACATCAAAATTCAGGTGACAATCCACATGACTGTTTGTTAATCATTAAGTTGAAGATTCTCTAATATACAAAGTCAGTGGGATTCTGAAATGTCCTAGGTGTGCTGTACATCGGAGAAAAGAGCTAATGAAAATGTGCCAAACGTGGTCTCTGCTGGATTTTTCCCGAGGGAGGCTGTGAGAGTAAAGTTAGTTGAGGGAGAGAGAAGGAAAAGCATGGGAGAAAACTGATAGAGAGAAAGCACTAGGTTAGGTGCTTTGTAACTAATCTAGAAGGAGGTGCCCTTGTTTTTTATTTCCTGTTGATCTCGTCTCGTGTCATGATGGCCCCATGTGGCTATGACTTACTGGTTTGGCCATCATTTTTTGTCCGTTATTTCAACTTCAACTTGAACCAAGGATTTTTGAAGTTGAGAACTTGTTTAAGATGTCAAGTGTTATAATGGTTCACTCACAAATCTTCAACTTGCAAATACTTTTTTTCAACTTCAATTTCAAATTCTCCTTTTTATAACTTCAACCGAATAATGTCCAAATCCCTACTTGTTTGTAATCATGCAGGCGCCGGGGAAAAGTGAGAAGGAATTGCCCTCTGAAGCAATGGTTGGTATTGCCTTTGCTGTTTATTTCATTTCATGCTGTATCCAATTTTTTGTGGTCCCTTGATTCCCACCGCTTCTTTCTCTCTCTCTCTGTGGATATATATATATATATATATTCAGCCTCTCTACCCCACAAAGGTAGAGGTAAGGTCTGCGTATATCTTACCCTCCCCAGATCCCACTATGTGGGATTACACTGGGTATGTTGTATAAAAAAGGGCAGCCCGGTGCACTAAGCTCCCGCTATGCTCGGGGTCCGGGGATGGGCCGGACCACAAGAGTCTATTGTACGCAGCCTTACCTTGCATTTCTGCAAGAGGTTGTTTCCACGTTGTGTGTGTGTGTGTGTGTATATATATATATATATTTAAAAAATATAGCATAGACACAGAAAATAGTTGATCATTTATTGCTGAACATAGCTTTACTTTAACTGGGGAGTCCCTACCGTCACTTACATAACATAATCATCATGTGTACATTATGGAGTCTGAACACCTGTCCAACATTACACTGAGTATGTTGTTGTTGTAACACCTGTTCAACATCAGCTAGGGCATCTCGTTGAGGTGCAGCATGGCTCGACTAACACGAATATTTGCACACAGAGTATTGTGCTTTACCTCAGCAACAAGCTAATTTTGTTTCCTCAAAATTGTAGGAGGAGGAAATAAAGACTAGTGAAGAGCGGGTAAAGAAGCTTCTTGAAATGACTCCCCCCAAAGGAATAGATTTCCTCCATAGTATTGAGCACATTTTGGAGCGTGAAAGGAATTGGGTAAGCATCAGTTTTCTCTCTTTTTTCGCTTTATCATGTAGGAGATCTTAAGACATCTGTGAGGATACTAGAAAAAATGTGTTTTATACCTTATCTAATCTACTTCACTCTTCTCCTTATACATTTCTATTTTCTATTTATTGATTGGCTTATTGTGCTGTACGGATGATGGCTTTTTCCATAGGTTTGGTGGAAACGTGATGGCTGCCCCCCATTTGAGAAGCAACCAGTAGAGAAAAAGCTGGTTCAAGATGGAATCAAAAAACGGTATCCAACTACAAGTTGGCATGTGTTGTTGCTTTATATCAACAATGCATAATATATTTGTGAAGATATCCAGATCATGTGTTCTTTTCTTAGTTTTGCATTTCTCTCATATTGCGAAAATTAATTTGTTAACAAGACTGAAAATGCATCGGAGGACCAAGTGTCCTCTAGTGACTATTAGAAAATGATAAATAAAAAGTTTAAACAAGCAGTATGCCTATTCCTGTGAAGATCCAACAACTCCACTCCAGAACGCAATCCTTCTGCAATCACCATAGCAATTGGTAGATAACTATTGCATTCCAAACTCGGGCTGGATGAATACTTCCACCCTGGATTTTAGCATTATGCTGAAGCTTAATACACCACTCAACAGAGAGCATGAAAGATTTCTTTAAAGCTTATTACCTTTAGTCATGGGTCCTTCATGTCCCTTCATATATCTGTCTCTGAATGGGTGTGTTAAGTGTGGGTATTTTGTGCGGAGTCTTTAAAATATCCTGAGAATTTAGCAAAAAACTTGGCATACCCGTACCAAATACTTCCACACACCATACTGAATACGTACCATAAAGAAATCCACGTAAGATGGACTTATTACAACCAAAGTTGCGAATTTAACTAAAAAGGATTCACCCAAAGAGCACATGCTTCTGCCATGATACAATAAATCTCTCCCATGGTTTTCTTGCATAAGGGTAATCAATAGTAAAAGGTGGATGAGACCCATCGAGATTCTGGACGTTTAATATGGATGAATATCCTTATTTGGCCTGTAGATTTTGTAGTAAATTAGTGTTAACTTAAGGCCATGTGAAAAATCATATCAGCCAACTGTAATGCAAGTCAGCCAACATAGATTTCTGCTTCTAAAATTCTCAGTTTCCTTATGTGATTGGAATAATCATCAGTTCTTAAATCCAGTGCCAAAGGTTAAACTATTAACACATCAGTAGTTAAATATTCCAATTTTGTGAATTTAGTTGGTTTGTGATATTTGGTACTTTTGCACCGTGCAACTGTAGAATTTGTTAGAATATTACTATGTATGTATATCACATATCTATAGTAGATGATGTAATTCAGCAGTCTTCCAGCAATTTGAACTGTGCTTTCTCAAATGCTTTTGAAACAAATAATATAGTTTCTACATTGTGCCCTTATGACCTATTTCATCTGAGTGCATTGTGGACCCATCTGCGGTGAATAGTTGTTTATCCCTCCCCAGCAGCCTATGTAACCAAATGTGAAATGATGATAAAAAGTTTGGTATTGTAGCGTTGAGAAGGCAAGGAGCATAAATAGTTAGTTTAGTCATTAGTTTCTAGTTCCTTCTAACCCCTTTTTACTTGGTGGATCATGTCTTCAAGAATTCAATCTGCTGCTGTTTTTCGTTCCCTTTACCCATAACTTACAAAATTTTCCCTTACTCGCAGTCGGCCACGATGGAGGCTTGGAAACAAAGAACTCTCTCAATTGTGGAGATGGTCTGATCAGTATCCGGTTTGTTTTTCATCAACTTATTACTTGTATGAGTCCCATGTAGCAAGATATTTATCACATTAGTTTTCAGTGGATCTGTATGAGGGACTTGCTGATACTCTCACAATGATGCACAAAATCATTAGAACTCTTTCGTTGATAAAGAATTTTCATCTTAGATGTCTAACAGCATGGGTAATCACGCATTTCTGTTCTCCCGTCACCCTTTCATTCTAATTACTCCGTGACTTGAAAACTGAATTTCCTAAAGACTAAAACCATGAATATGTAGTTTTAACATGTCTTATTCAAGGCATCTCGACTCTTAAGAAGGCGAAGCTTTTTATTTTGACGTTGAATGGCTAATGACATAAACATTTCTTTCTGTTCTTTCTCCAGAATGCTTTAACTGATACTCAACGCGTGTGCACTCCCGCTATCACAGATTACTGGAAACCTCTGGCAGATGATGTAAGCATCATTAAGTCTCTTTAAGAAAAGAAACTTTTGTAGGAGATGTTCCCTCTAATCTCTACTTTGTGTTATTCCATTAGCTTTGTTAGGAACAGGTGATTTCATAGTATTTCCTTGATTTTATCTCTTCTGATTTGATAGATGGATGAATCTGCTGGAATAGAAGCAGAATACCATCACAAAAATAATCGGGTTAGTGTCTTCATATTTTCTGCTTGGTTTTTTTCCTACACCTATTACCACTGTGACATTATGTTCTTGGTTACAGCTTACCTCCATGTTTAAGAAGATATTGTAGCAACAGAATTCTAGCTGACTCTGGTTTATTTCATTGAAATATTAGGAGTCATTTTGTATCATAATCTATACAAATGCAAAACTGGTCAACTCATAACTAGGAACCGGTACCTAATAATAAAATATACAGGACTTGTATGATCCTCAAAGCTGGACGAACTAAAGATTTTGCATCAGATAAAAAAATTATAAAGTACTTTTGCAGTTAAAAAAGAGTTGGTAAAAGGTTTGTATATAGCTGATAGTTCATAATCTTCCATGAGAACATAAGTTGCGTACTTTTTGATTTTCAATCTGTGATTTTCTTTGAAATGTTTTGGTGTAACACCGTTGAATTATTCTAAGTTGTCATTTTATTCCAACACATGATTAACTCTTGTCCCTTTTAGTTTCTAAACAGTAATTAAGTGGCACGTGGAAATAAACCCATTGCAATAGTACTTGCTAACGAACAATCTGTAGCAGTTGCTCCAAAATCATTTATTGGTTTCCTTTTTGCTCTTCGAAAGTTATGTAGGTTACTTTTCAGTCTTTTTCACTCGCTGAGAAAATAGTTGTGTTGATATCATCATACATCCTTATGCTCTGCTTATGATGCATATTTCTGTGACTTCTCTTTCTTGGATGCACAATTGTAATGATATCCTGGGTTCTATCCAGGTCTATTGTTGGAAAGGTTTGCGGTTTTCAGCCCGGCAAGACTTGGAGGGATTTTCCAGAGTATGAGCTAACTTATGGGTGTGATTTCAAGTCTTTATCATTGAATGTTAATAAATTCTCAGTGAGATCTGTTACTTGTTTCTTATTCAGTTTACAGAACATGGTATTGAGGGGGTAGTGCCTCTGGAGCTTTTGCCTACTGAAGTACGCACCAGATATCAAGCTAAACCAAGCGAAAGGACTAAGCGGACTAAGAAGGAGGAAACAAAAAACTCAGCACAACAAGCAGAAGAAAATCAGGTACCTGAGAACGAACTTAACCTTATGTTCCCAGTTGCCATTTTTTCCCCGTAAGTTGATCATTGTGGCAGTTCTATCCTGACTTGAAGATAGTAAGTGGATTAACCATTAGATTCAAGCATCCTTCTGCATTTTGAAATTTCCCAGGGTTTTCATGTCCTGTTTGCCACATGGTCTGTACACGCTATAAACGAGAATACCCTTCACACAACATTGAACCACATTTGTCAAAGCTCACCAAATTAGAGTATATAACTTCAACTATGAAACTCAAAAAATTTATCGCTCTTATGTAGCTCATTCTGCCCTGTCTTCCTCGTGACAGCTTATTTTTTTTTGTGAAATATCACATAATCATGTTCGGGTCAAGCCCGCTACTGCTGAAGATGTCCATGGCACCAAGCCAGTATGCCACAGCCCACATGTGGAAATTGATCGCCTCATGCTATTGGTGTTAAATTATTAAAATAGAGATTCTACTTAGAGAATAGTGAAACAAATAGGTGATATCATCAATAAATGCTATACTCCGGTGTTCATATTACTTTAGTAATGGTTATTATCCTTAATTTTTGCAAAAATGAAAACAGCTGGAGATAACTACATTCTGTTTCTGATGCTGCAGTTATTCCGAGTTTGGAGTGTTTTCTAATTCATTAGTCCTCGTGTTTTCTGTCCTTAACTGTTCTTTTTATTTAATCTTGTCTAGATTGCAACACCACCAAGTGAGATAGACAATGAAGTGGGCCGAGCGGATCCTGAAGCATCAGTTGCTCCCATGGACACTGATGCAAGAATAGCTACTGTTAACATATCTCAGGAAGAAACTCCGACTCCAGAAGATAACCAGAAGCAAAGCTCTGATACAGATGGTGCTCAAGAAGCTGGGCAGACGGAAGCAGGCACAGAAGCAGAGACGGGGATGATTGATGGAGAAACAGATGCAGAAGTTGATCTAGATACAGTAGGCTAATCGAACTGTGTATCGCTTTGTGCACCAAGCCAATGTAACTAATGTCAACAATCTACTTAAACTGGACTGATATTGTTGCTAGCAAGAATGTTGAGGTTGGAGAATGGGTGTTGTTTATTAAATATTGATTGATAATATATTTTATGTTGTTTGTCTGAATACTTGAGTTCATTGACTTCATTCCTCGTTGAAACTCTATTACGGGATACTTGCAAAATGCATTTGGATGGGGGTCCCACCTCCAAATTAGAGAAACACGGTCAGTGAAGATGTATATAGTTGTGTTCGGGTTTGAAGCGGAATTTGTCTATACTGTTTATAAAAGAATGTTAACAATTACATGTAATAGTTGTCTTAGCTTAAGGGGGTTTTTCAAATTTAAATAATTAACATTTTACTTTCAAATAGTTAGAAGCTATAAGATTTTATTCTGACTCTTTTAATAATGGGGTTTTTATGTGTTCCACTCACAAATAAAAGACACTCTTTAAATGTTTGTATTTTGACGCTCAGAATACAAAATACAAACTTACAAGAAATAATATAATTTTGAAGTTATAATTTTTGTTTACCAAAAAAAGAAAAACCTAACAGGACCTAGCCTGGACTGGTCCACCTCAACCCACTTCCTGGGTTGAGGGTCGTACCGGAATGCCGGACCAGTTCAAGAACCCGTGAGCTCGCATTCAATGGCTTGACATGTATACATGGAATGAAGTGAGACCTATGTGCAGTTGCACATATAATTTGGAAGTCTAAACTTTTGGCTCAAATCCAATGCTAGGGCTTGAATCCAAGTCCATAACTCCATAGAAAGGTTGAGCAGGCTGAACTATTTGCACCTTATGTTCTTTTGGGAGACACATTAAAGAATGAGCTAGTTTCAAAATAAAAATAGTAGATTTTTTTTCCTTTTTGCAGGCATAATTTTAAATAGTACTCCCTCTGTTCAAAAAGATTATCTTACTTTCCTTATTAGTTTGTCCCAAAAAGATCGACACATTTCTAAATTTAAAAATATTTTACTTTTATAAGATGATTCACAGCCACACAAATATCTAAGGCTTATTTTGGATCACATCTTTCAAAAGTCTTCCTAAACTATGAAAATCTTTTTGAGAGGGGGAGGATAGCATAAAAGGGTCATTTGTGCACATGTCCCTAAACATTTGGGGAAGTCAAGGTTTAGTTGTAATACTAATTATTTAAAGGCCCAAAGAGCTGTTTCTTTAAAACATCATGGGTTTTAAATGTGTATTTTCGAAAGTCCAAGTTTGTTAACCCGAACCGAAAGAAAAGAAATACTAAAACCCTAGCTAGGTTTGAGGTATATAAAGCAGCCGGTGTAATTTTATTGCAGCATCACTAGTCTCCATTGCATAACTCTGAGCTTCTTCTCTCCACTCTCAGGTAATCTCTTCACTCAAACAAAATAAACATGTAATTTTTTTGGGTGTAGCCTAATGGAGAAAGGGTTTTTGTGTGTGTGCAGAAAGATGGCAACATATGCAGCAATGAAGCCAACAAAGCCTGGGCTTGAGGAGCCACAGGAACAGATTCACAAGATTAGGATCACTCTTTCATCCAAGAATGTTAAGAATCTCGAGAAAGGTTACCCCTTGTTGCTACTTCTATTTATATTCCCTTCTTTTCAATGACATGAGTATTTGATTGTGTTTATGCAAAACTCATTTGGATCCGTACAAGGAATGCCCTTTATTCTTATTTATTAGTTTATCCCCAATTAATCAGGTTTAAGGTTTTTTTTCTTTTGCTCTAGGCTTAAAGAGAAAATGAGTAGAATTTGTTAGTATAATAGAGTAATGAAATTTGTATCAGTGTGACTATTTATAGTACTGCTGGTTCAGCGTTTGTGTTTAGATGCGTTGTTCTCTAACTAATCAACTGATGATATTGAGCTCATTTTGTAGTCAAAAGAGCAGATTTATAAGCCTTCTGTTTCAATTTTGGATAATTGGCCTGTGTGGTTTTGCATTTCCTCTTTATGCGTTGTGTCTGTTTTATATGAATCCCCATGGCCACTATCTGATTAGATATTCATTATGACTGGACATAGGCCACATTTGGTTGGTTTGTATGAGAAGCTTTTGTTTTAATTTATTTGTAGGTTTGATTTATAGTTGGTCTTTCAAATGCTGAAAATAGATCAAGTTAATTTGTTAAAAGATGAAATGTACCATATGTCCTGCTTTTTATGCTAAAAGTACATTTTGAAGCATTGTGTTTCAGTTGGGAGTGACTTTGCTTTCAGTGCCATTGGTTGAAATCTTGTTAATAGTTTACTTAATGATCTTTCTTTTTTTACTTGATTTAAAACATGTAGTATGTGCTGATTTGGTTCGTGGTGCCAAGGATAAGAGGCTCAGGGTGAAGGGACCAGTGAGAATGCCCACAAAGGTCCTTAACATCACCACTAGAAAGTCTCCTTGTGGAGAAGGTACTACCATTCCTTACATTTTTTGTTGTTCTAGAGCTTGTGCTTCTTGATGAAAATTTGCCCATTTTGACAAGTAGCATTCTGCATTTTAATTCCTTTCTGTATTTGCTTAATAATATATACATACGACTGGAGAATTTTATTACTGAATCCAACCAGAGGTTCTTGTATGCAATACAAGTGTATTTTCTTCATCTATCAACCCACTAACCATGAAAAGAATTAAGTAGCCATTTATTCAGTTTTAACTGTTTACATTGGTATATTGGAAGATGGTTAGTCTATTTAGTCCTACATACATTTTCCTAGTTCGTGGTTTTATAGGAATATAAACTTAATGTGTTCCGAAGTGTTTGCTGGATAAGATGGTCTCCCATGCTTTCCGTTGGTCAACAACCACGAGAAGGTGGAGGAATTCTGTCTCTTTTTTAGGGGGTGCTAACCAGTTACCACCATGAACAGTGAAAATAAGAGTTTGAAAGCTTGTGCAGTGTTTGGATCAAATAATTGACTCATTTGATATACTTTTTTCTCAACTACATTTGAGCCCCAATACAACCATAGGTCAGATATGTACATCAGGACCCTTCCACTCTGTTAACCCATGCACATGAGCCACACTTCCATTACTTCTACTCATAATACAATTCAAGGGCTCGTTGTTTCCTGTCTTACTACCGTGATCATGTTTGTGTTGTTGGTTAGTTTTGATTCGCCCAGGCCCTGGTAGTTTCCTTATTTTAATGCTCATTCTGTCCTAGAAACTGACTTGCAGAATCTATGGAGATGGAGCCTCTTGTTTGGTTCTTTTTTTTTCTCTTCTGTTTCATAGTGTTGATCTGTTCTTTCATCAATAGAAAATTTCTTATTCGAGGAGATTTATCTTCTGGAAAGTTATTCTCATTAAAGAGTTTACTCTTATTGTTCTTTGTTTTTCTCTTCTTCCCACAGGTACAAATACATGGGACAGATTTGAGTTGCGTGTCCACAAGCGTGTGATTGACCTTTTCAGCTCACCAGATGTTGTCAAACAAATCACCTCAATAACCATTGAACCTGGTGTTGAGGTTGAGGTCACTATTGCTGATTCCTAGATCTCCATTGTGTTTCTTAGGTAAATGAGTTAATCTTTATATGCTCTGGTATTTTGGCCTGCAGACTTTATGTATTGCAAGTTTTTTGGAATTACAATTTTGCTGTTAAAAACTAGACTTTGATAAAAGCGAAGTGGTTTGTTTAATTATGTATATTACTTCAGAGGTGTCAAGTCGCAGTGGTTGATTGTTTACTTATTTCATATACCGTTTAGTCCTTAAAATTTCCCAAATGAGAGAAGCATCAGTACACTACAATGTTACGTTTGAGATACTGTTTCAAAATCCTTGAGACGCCCAAAATTCTTATTTGCGAATGTGATCTGATCTTATTAGACAACCATTTTGGGCAATCAAGTGAAAATTGTTTATGATCGGCGCTTCCAACAAAATCTTTGGATAGTGAAGCCTATATCTTTGGATAACAATCACAGCCAAATGTATGCTACATTTGTTTCTCAAAATACTAGACTAATAATTTTCAAATTTTGTGAAAAATTGAGGATAGGAAACAAAATTTCAAAGGAACGATACTCAATTTGGGTAATGGCTAAATAAACTGACACTGTTTTTCTCTGTTTATGCATAAAATCTTGAAACAGGAGTAAAGACATTAAATTAATTAACCAAGGAGTTAGCCTGAGATGTATAAAGTGAGCTCAGGGAACTTAAGAGAGAAGTCAAGCGTTAGAATATGAAGAGAAATATCGTTGTGCAAACTTAGTAGGCGTTTGGCCACGCCATTTGAAATCATTATTTCATATTTGATTTTAAATCACCTTTTATTTATGAAATTTGCACAAAATTTCAAATTAACCTTCATATCATGATTTCAAATCTCAAACTTTTTAAAATGTAAAATTTGACCCATACGTCTATAATTTGTAAAAGAAAAATATATATAAGTTGGTAGATATATTTCTCAACCATTTATATCAAATATAAAAAAAGATTTGCAAGTTGGTAGTATATTTATAATAAAATTTACTCTTATCAGTCATTTACTAACTAAATTTACTTCTACAATTCATGTTTAATTTTTCTTTTATTGAACTAAAGTTCGATCAATAGAGGTAATGATAATTTGCTTATTTGATAAGATTGTATAAAAATTGGGGAAGTTTTAATAGTTTTCACAACTTTTTTTTTTATTATATATATTATGAGAAAATATATAATTTAAGAAATCCAAATTGTTTGTCCAAACAAAACTTCAAACTTCAAATCATCACCAAACTGCGTCTTACTATTGTTTGATTTGATATCATGTAAAAGATCTGAACGCTAGTTCAAAACCTTAAAGTCAATAAGGAGTATCGTAAATAAAAGTAATGTTTAAAAAGAGTTAAAATGAAGATTTATATAAAATAGATTCAAAGAATTTATGATAAGCTGATTTAACTTGGTAAAATAATGTATGTAGTTAATATACTACAACATGAAGATTATGAGCCTCGAACAAGTAAATAAAATGTTGAAGGTGGACTTGGAACGGTGCAAATGATCCAAGCCGCAAAGCATGAGGGAATAACCTTGGAGATTAGTGGTCTTGAATTTTTATCCGGCAAAAACTTGTCAAACTCATGGGGCAAGTAAGACCGTCCATCTTAAAGATCATTCTTGTGGATCATCGGCACTTAACCTAATTGCGCTGGAGCATAGAGGTTCTCGCTTTTCCTTCAAGACATTTATAAATTATGGATAGGTAAGTGCATAGTGAGAGTAGTATACCATCTTTTCCTCACCAATATGGAAACGCCCTTCATCTTCAAGATATGTTGGTTTTACCATCTTTCATAGTTGATCATCTTTTAAGTTGATTTCACCAGTAAAAGATATGTCAATATAATAAAACAGGAATTATTTGAAAATTAACCAAACAAGTAGTAATAAGCTACTATTTGAAAAGATGTCTAAAGATCACTAAAAAGTCCAATTTGGATAAATTTGAGGTCGTATAGGCACAACACTTGCATGTTCAATATAAAACTCAAAATTCAGAAAAGAAAATGAAAAAGTGGGGTGAGGGGGGAGGACAAGGAGAAGAAATTATGGGCAAGCAACTCTGTCATTCCCATTGAATAGCAAATGCTCACACGTTATTTTTTAACACAATAAAACAAGTCCGTGCATGTCAATGCATGCTTCTAACTACACCATTACCCAACTCCATAGAGTTCAATCCCTGTCAACAAGTCAGTTTTAAACTGGTTTGGATCATTCCATCCATCATTCCCTAAGCACCATTAACAGGAAACAAAGGGTTTTGATTGAACTATCCATATTTACTTGGTAGGAAGTGACACTCCACAAGAAACGTGTAGATTCACTTCCTCAAACAGTCTTTCCATTTCACTTTTTACATAGAGAGAGCGATGTGATGATGATCACGGCTGAATAAGTTACATCATTTTTCTGGTCCTTCAGGACAAGGCCCATTCGAAATATTGGCAGCAGGCACCTCTAGCAGCAGTCCAATTCCCACACCCGAAGAAGAGGCTTCCTTGCTTTGGACCTGGTTTTCGGAACATCCCTTTGCTGCTCCTTACTCCACAGAAACAGTAAGGTTGATTTTGCAATACTGGAGAAGGCATGTCCCTCATCTTTTGAGGTTGATAAGACGAGGGAAATGATGGGTGATCTGGGGGAAGCTTCCATGTAAGGGGTTCATCATTAGATTGATACATCAGAGAATCGGTGATAGAGAATCTAAAACCCTTATGCATGAGAAAAGCAAGCAAGCGAGCAGTATTTTTGGCATCATCCAGACCACAGTGAGCACGGCCCTGCCATGCTAGGCCAGCCATCTGGACTGCATCTTTCAAATTGCACCTCGCACCTCCAAAAACCTCTCGGAAAGGAACCTTCAAGTTGATCCAACTGGAACATGTTTTTAAGGTTAACCCAAAGAAAAAGTGTTTCAATTTAGTACACAGATAAAATAAAAATGCAAACCTACCGGTTGAAATAAGGAGGCTTCCTGATCTTTTTGTATCGGCATTCTGATTCCAACATCACACGGCAATCCCAACTGGACCATGTGACAACTGCAAAGTTGGTATTCTTTATCCCTTTCTTCTCAAGCCACTTGTCATGCCTAAGGAGCGCTTCACTTAAAGTAACACCTCTGTCAACCTGATAAGGGAAGAAAAATAATTCAAGTTTGCATGACTCGGCTGTTACAACAACAAACCCACACAAAGAAGAAACAGACTACCAATACTCACAAAACATGTCAATTCTACTCGAGAAAAAAGATACTCCAAACTACAAGCCTGCCCCTAAAAGTTGCAGTATTCTTTCACGGTGTTGTCAAAAGAAAAACGTGTAGTAGGGAACCAAGCAGAAAATCGATGACTGGGATTTAGCTAAAAGCAATTCAAGTGAGTGCTTTAAGTGAAGGTGCAAGTGAAGAAAAATATGAGAAATATATAATGCCAAAAAAAATATAAACACGAATAGAGGAAGTTTATGGAAAGAAAATTAATCAAGTAAAATATGTGAGGTGAAAATCATGTCATTGAAGTTCAAAAACCATATTAAATTTCTGATTCAGATTTAGCTAATAATTTTCGTATATTAAATTTCTTAATCCTTATCTAAAAACTAATACTTATATATTGCATTAGTTTTCTTAGCAATCAATGATTCTGCCAGAGTTGGTAGCAATCAGAATCATGAGCATCATCGTTAGTTCTTTTTGAAAATGTAATTGGTACGCTAGTTTATAGTAAGGTGGATGCATTACTGCCCTCATTGAACCGCTGCCTACGTTCGGAGACGCATCCAATCTGCGCTATGCGTCACCTCAAGGCCTTGGTGACACTGATTTGTCAAAGTTCAAAGATGCCGAACCCCAGTGGAGCATTCCTAACTCATTTCTATGACAGACTAGGGTTCTCTAAGGACTCCCTCTAAAAAAAATTATTAATGAAAAATAGAGATCATAACTTCTTGAGCGAATGTATGTTTGAAACCTAGATCGAAACATTTAAGTTGGATTGGAACAAAACAAGCCTGGCAACGGAAGAAATGTAATCGACATTAATTCAAGCAAGACTAGGGTTTCTTTTAGGAGTTTGGACTTATCCCCTGATCTTACAAACTCATCTTTTTAGACCCAGTTACACTAATCTCTTCAATGGTCGTCAAAAAAATTGGTAATCACAAGGTCCTATTAAGGGACAGATCTTCCTATATAGTTTAAAACCATGAAGGAGCTACTTCACATCAGCAGGGAGAGCAAGTTGACATAAAAAATGTAAAGGTTCAAATATTTGCATACATAACCAAACAATATGCCAAGTATCCATCAAAAATAAATTAAATATTCGAAGGCAGCAAGATCTATTCATCTCTCATATAACTAGTTATATGGAGGAAATATCTCAAACCACATGGTGGCCATTTAAAACTTCTGACATAATTGCAGCTTACATCCAGCACAGATTTAAAGTAATTCCACAAGCCTGTAAAAGATCTTACTCAATTTTCTTTGTTGTTGCTTCAGTTATTTATATTTTTTTTTTATAATAAAATAGCTAGAAAAGCAAAGGATGAGCAGATGAATAACATTTACTACTAGCAGAGAGTTTCCAACTGCAACCCATCAAATTAAGTCAATCTTCATAATATGGAAGGTCAGTAAGATACGTATATTTGTTTTTGATCGGTAAAGGATATACAGTAAGACACATGTCAATATATGCATATCCACAGTTCTTCCATTATTTTTTTTTACGAGTAATAAGGAGTAAAAGATTTTATAGATTTTTGCACTAAGCCAGTCCATCAGGATTACTAAAGGTTGTGTGATCCCTCATATCAAGGTTCTAAGTGTTATCAAAAGCGAAAAGTGCAAAAAAGCTCTAAGGTCAGCTGGGTTTTAAGCGCAAAACGCAAATAAAGTGTCGGCTTTAATGAAAAAAGGCGCTATGATGCAAAAATACAAATATATATATGTTTAGTCCAAGACTAATAACAATAACCATGAATAACAAATATATGGACAACAAAAATGTAAAAACATTATGATAAAGTGAAATATCAATTATCTAATGTCACCTCTTCAAGAGAGGCCCATTGGCAAAGAAAAGTATGTCTTAGAGCGTTAATGATGACACTGAAACGCACATAAAGCGAGGTGAAGTGCTCAACATGTTTTGAGCCTCGCTTCAGGACTTAAGCGTGCTTTAAGCGCGCCTTTGACAACACCTTCTTCCATTATTTAATTACAACTCTATCATCTTAAACGAAATCTAATAATTGGTAGCAAATCAAAATCTTGCAACCAACCTGAAGCTGCTGGATACCAGTCAGATCTTTGCAGAAATCACTCAGTTGTTGATTGCATGTCGGCCTCACGTAAGTTTGAAAACAAGCCTCCAGCTGGCCTGTCGTGCTACTCACTATTACTGATGGAAACTCTATTATCTCCTGAGGGTGAGGATTCTTTTCTTTATCACATGTTGCCTCAAAGTCAATAACAACAAAATACTGGAAATCTTGGAACCGATAATCATACTGATAATTTTGAGGGAACATGTTTAATAGGCTATAATGGTAGTGATTATCCACTGAATATGGATAGGGCTGTCTTTCAATAGCATTCACAGAGCGCAGATGCATATTTGAGTTAGGATAAAAGGCTGACCATAAACCAAAGCCATGCTGATAGACAGTATGGTTCGGAGATTCTTTTGAAGACTCAATAGGTTCACCACTCAATGTGCAGTCCAAGATATCCCCACCTTGCTGAATATAGGTGCCATCACTAGGCTCCGGTAAGACTTTGACCGGAGTCCTACTGTAGTGCAGATTATGGGGATAGCTTGCATTCTGGAGGCATCTTACGGATGCCTCACAGTTCGTATGCATAGTATCTGCAGTCCAAGGATAAACAACAAATTTATCAGAGAGGAACTAATAAAAATGTTCCACAAACATGAATAAATCAATATCCCAAAGTACATAATTTCCACGAACTCAATAAACCCAAAAGAAGATTTTTAAACAAATATGACAACAATGGCTTATAACAAAGGACTAGAATATTAAATCTAATTGCAGCTTGTCAGTTATTTGCTGAAAAATCAGATGACAGACAAGGCCTTCCAAAGTTCCAGTTAAATGTTAATGCAGATGTGCAGCTTTTCTCCCTTAATATAGCAGCCCAAACTACCTACTCAAGGCAATCAAACTACTTTTCAAATGAACAAGCCTATAGCTTGATACACGAGGATCAAGCAAAAATTTTATGCTTATTTTATTTGAACAGACTTCATACACTAGAAAGACCTCCATCCAAGCTTTTACATAAGCTCTGGCTTTTGTTATGCATTATTTTATTAAGCTAAGATCTCTGGCTTTTTAAAAGGATAGACCAGTATAGCAAGGCCTTTTGCATAAGCTGTATTCTTTACATTACCTTTATCACAAGAAAAAGAAGATGCTTTCTTTCTAATGCTAGGTATTACTGTCAGGAAATCTTTCCTGTCTTTTTTTATAAGGTAGATAGTTTTATTGATTCGGGAAAAACTTTCATATACCCGCAGTATACCAAAAGCAAAGAGCCTAATCAAATATAGTTCAATACAAATGATACTCAATCTTCATATTGCTGTCAGGAAACATAAGCTGTGCCGTGTTTCCTATCAGACATCAAATAGTAGGTTCAAGACCTCAAGTTTCCAGCAGAGATACGAAAGCCATAAGGTGCTATTTTGCAATTAAAAGAAATTCTAGAGTTGACAGAATCTCAGAATTCACTCAATAGATTGAGTTGCTTTGTGCCCACTCAAGCTACTAAACCTCAATAGATCCTTTGACAGGAAGATCGTATTATTAATGGCTACACTAAATGCAGTAGTAATCTAGAGATACTTTCCCTTCTGCTGTAGTTTTTCTACCCAGGTTGACCTCTCAAATAAGCATTTCCACTAAACAACAAAGCCTTGCTTCACAGAGAACAAAGAGGAGAAAAAAGAGAACCAGTTCCTGTAGATTAAAACTAAAAGGAGGATATTTTTTTATCAGTAACTAAAAGGGGGATATTACACTATTTGTGATTATTCAAGTCCTCAAGCTTAGTTTTTCCCCCACATATTTAAATCAGAATTTGATACTAGCACGCTGACATTACTCTGAGGATAGATACTGCCGTACTAGTAGTAGTACTCAACTAGCCATGGAGTCTAAGGAGTGAACATCAAGTGTTATAATGCAGAACTGAACGTGAGTTCTATTCCTCATACTCAATATAACCCGTGTAAATCAACAATCACTTTCAACTACCCCAAAAGAGAAGCCTGGATGGCATTAAGAGGTTTCTTAGGAGACAAATATTTTAAGGTCATACTTTTCCAAAATATTAGAGCTTATTCAGTTGTCCAACTCATAAAAAAAATAGCTCATTAACTGGTCCTCTTTCTTGTGAGAAGAAAGGTGATTGCGTATATTGGAAACACAAGTAAGATTTAGCATTTACTAGAAAAGACAAGAAAAGAAAAGGGATCACTTCTGGCTAATTACTTACAGTAAGCTGAGATAAAATATTACTAGAGGATTTCCAAAAAAAGGAGGTATTTAGAAAATAAAAATTTTACATATGAAAGCTTCTTTTCGAGGGATTGTTGCCAAATAGCGCACACACTTTCTACTATAGTGGGGGTCAGTGGCTTCTTCCTTTTTTGACCTCCCCTGATCTACCTTGTCCAAACAACCATACATGTAAGGAAAGATCCTTCTTGACTACATTCCAATTGCTAAATTTGTCCTACTTTCCGTTTCAGTCCCAAAATTTTGTTTATGGCATATATCTATACATGGTTGTGATACTGAAAATTACGAAAAGATGTTCTGCTTAGCACCCATGTCTTTGTATGGGCATGGAATGATGGAGTGTACAGGTAGCTTACGGGTATGTTTATAATTTTATCTTCGTCTTGGTTTGAGCCCATGGTATTAAATACTTGGATTTGCTACTGCAAAAGAGAACTATTGAGAATGTTATAATGCACATGTATGTCTAGTCAGGGCAGCAGCTCAAGAATTCAGCCCTATTATGACTATGAGCTTAGTGTCTCTTCTAGTTAAAATTAGTGGGAGTATTATTGGATGGTAACTTAAAGTAATTGGAGGATAACTTTTAGAAGTTCATATGAACACATTCCAGAAAAAAGAGAATTGCTTGTGCATTTTCTTTAAGTGACTTTTAAACAGCCATTTGGCAATTCTAAACAAGTGACTTTGTGCAGTCACTTAGCATTCAACAGATTTCACCCCACAAATAAACTTGTGCTTTGTGAAGTTGGGAACTCTGACAAAGTTGCAAATCTAATTTTTTTCTAGTAAGCTTCTTGTCCCTGTTTCAGTTATTTTCCCCTTTACTTGGCAAGCTAGCAACTTGACTGCTACTACAGAATACGGTAAACTGTTCAATTTCTGTAACTTCCCTAACTACCAGCTGTAGGAACATAACGTAAGATCCAAGTAATAACTATGACCACAAACTAGTTCGATTTTCAGACCATCTATATTGTATAATTTAATCCGATTTTTGGCCAAACTGAATCCACACAAAAGCAAAGAGAAAGAAAAGAAAATACTAGAGAGCTGGCAAGGGTGCCAACCAAGTACCAACAAACTTGAAATGTGGAGAAGCGTCCCAAAAAGTAAGGGTTTTAGGATAAGTAGAAGCAAGAGTGAATATATGCACAACAAGTTTAGTAAGCATAAGAAGAGTGAAGTTGAGGAGAGATTTAGATAGGATTATGGTGACAAGTGTTACCGGAGTGATATGTGGTAGAATGACACCTTACCAAAGTGAAAAGCAAGTTCGATATAACAGTTATAACAACATTATATGAAAGAGACGAGGCAGATCTAAAATCACAGGAAAGCTGTCCCAAAAAACCAATAATCTCTTGGAATCCATGCAAACCTAGCGGGAGCCGGGAAATAGGGCACAATGGAAAAGAATGATGCTTAGCAATACCAATTAGTTGGGAATATATATTAGTCATGTCAGTACATTAACTTTAGGTACTATGTTCACTAGGAGTCTTTTAGTCATTCGAGATTTATATACCAATAGAATAAATAGAGAACGTCTATTACTTTCTCTTTTTTTTACTATATATATAATAGGTCAGAAATAAGCTTAAATGGAGCAATATGGTCAGCGTGCATTCATATAGCTGACGGCAAATTTTTTGGGATCAAAGTGTAGGTGTTGTTGCTTTCTTTTTTACTTTCTTCTCTCGCAGAAACAGGTTGTAGAATTAATGCGGTGTTACTATTACTCCAACCATTAACAACAGAATAACCTAGCCAAACAACAACTTTTTTGTACAAAATAGCATCTCTAAAACTAAAGTACCAATTCTCTTTGACAGGTTAGGAAGAACTAATATATTCATTTAAACTTCAAAGTCAAATACCACCAAAACTACTTCTAAGTTACAACATAAACTCACATTGCTATTAGAGGGAAGCAAAATATCATAACCTAAAAAAAAGCTTGACCCCCCTCCCCCAATCCCACCAAATAATCGCCCCCTAGATATTATGTCTACCCAAGGGGTGTGGTGGTCAAGAAGTGTGTGCAACCCTGGGAGACTAGGATCAAACCTAGGTGGGAGGTAACAGATAGTTGATGGAATAGTGATGGGAGGTAGCAAGTGTTGGAAATTTGCCTTTGGCGGGAGTTGCGACCGACCAACTTTAACAGCTTAAACACTAGTGTTACGTATGTTGGAGAATCCAGTTCTTCACACATGCATGATCTACTAAGTACGTAGATAACCGTAGGGCCAAGAATCGTCAAATTTCATTGAGAAATGAAAGAGATATTGGTTCACGAATTGAGGTGTTTGAAGCATGAAAAAGTGTGGTATTGTGTGTAATTCTCCCACATCGGTAGAGGAAGAAAGAATTGTTGTGTATATAAGACTCGAAATTGGTTTGGGGTTTGAGACCCCAAGGGGTATCCCATGTGTTTAAAGGAGGGAGGACCTAGATGTGCTTCGGTTCGAGGAAAGACCACACGCGCGCCGCCGCCGCCCACCCGTCCCGTCCGGTTCCGAGTTCACGGGCTGTGGGCTGTGGGTCTTCTGATATTATCTTTTTGGGCCAGAGAACTTTGCCAGAAGTACAATTTGATCCCAGATGTACAGTTCGGACCAGAATTCTTTCAGATGTACAGTTTGGTCCCTGAAGTTTCCAAAACGTCAGAATTTGGACAGTCAAAGCAGAAACGCCAAGCACTCAATTCAGCCATTTATTTTGGCTAAATTACTCCTCCTATAATGGCCAAATCCGTTGGTCTTTCACCATTTATGTTGGTGGCTTTACTACCTCCATAATGGCCATTATTTGGTCATTATGGAGGCGATTTTCAGCCCCTCCCTCACCTATATAAACACCCCCTTACACCATTGTTGAGCACTACGAATAACGATTCATACAACACACGAAAATACACAACCAAAACAGTTTTCTTCCTACAACTTCCAAGCATCATTTCGTTACTCAATATTCTTCACGGTAGCATTTGAGTTTCTTTGCTCAAGTGTTCCATTGCTGTTTTATCTTGGGAGACAAATTGTCCAGGACGTATAAAGGATACATACGGGGCAATATTGTCTTAAGGACAGAGTGTCACACTCGACTCAGCAAAAACAGTTTCCATTTTTCCGTCTTCAACAAAATTGTAATTTCAGTTTTGTGGTTCTATTGTAATTTTCAGATTTCTAGTTGAATTATTGAATCTTTGTTTATCCTTTCGAATACTTGTAATAGTTATATACTTCCCGTACTGCTTTATAAAGTACCATAGAGCAAAAATACCCAACAGCAAGTACCTAATGGAATAGTGGTTGGGAGGTGGCAGGTACCCGGTAGAATGGTGGAATAGTCGAGATGCGTGTCAACTTACTCGGACACTACCATTATCAACGAAAACTACTTACCAGTTATTCAATCTTAAAGTCTTCCTAGTCTTTCCCTAACAATAGCTGTGCATGTATTATCCTAATAAATAAGAAAAAGAACATCGATAGCACTACATGATTAAAAACTTACTCTCACGTATATTCACAACCAAAAAACCACAGTGAATCAAACCCTTAATCATTACATTCAAAAAATTACACATCAACCCACAATTCCTATACTTCAGTCCTCCTCTACCCCACAATGTCTGAAAATTCGACATCCCACAATCACAAATTCCACACAAATAAAACATAATAGCACAAACATACCCATATCAAAAACTAAAAAAAATAAAAAAAATCATACCTTTATGCTCTACAGCGATCATGATCTCATGAATAATTAAGATCCACAAGCAAGTACATCAGATATCTTCCTCAAATTTCCTACACAAACACACAGCATTCACAAACTAAAATTCAACAAAAAAAAACATAAAAGTTTAACCAAAACACATACATAGATATAAATATATAGAAATAAAAAGTAAAAGGGTATCAGAGAAATAGAAAACCTTCAGCCCCTTTGTGATCTGAGTTCCGCAACAAGGAAGAAGAAAGGGGAGAAGTAACGTAGGTTATACTTGTACTTTCCATTTATTATTAGTAGTAAATTCTTATTTTTACTAACTTTTTTAGGAGTAACTTATTTAATCTCCTTATTTTAGTCTATATAATATTATGTTATTAGAATAAATTATTGTTTTACACTTGTGGTTTATTGTCGCACGTGCGAGTTTGGGTTAACGAAGAAAGGGTGTCCACAAAATATGATATATTGGGATCGGATATTTTTCACAACGAATATAGAAATATCGACCACTTTTTTTTGACTCATTTGTGGCATTGGCAACGGCAAACCCAATAATAATAGTATAAAAATTAAATTATAAGACATGAAAAAAAAAATGTTAGTAAAAGTGTTTAGCGTAAAAATGGCGATATGAAAGCTAGGGAAAAAAAGGTTATTATTTGGGAAGGAAGAAAGTGTTGTGTTTATCCTAATTTTCCTATATTTAATTTAATTTATTCCTTTTGCTAAAAGAAAGGGCAAAAGATTTACCATAGTTAATCTCTCCTTCTCACTAGAGAACATTCACAATGTAATTCTTTAGGTTGGAAAGCCTTATTTTGGGAAAAAATATTTTATTAGTGACTTGATTATATGTAAGTCGATTACTCAAATCACGATAATTAATTTATTATATTTTATTGATATTTTTTGTTGTCTTGTTAAACATGTTCAAAAATTACTTTGTTAGGCTTCAAATAACACCTTATTATTTCGATCACAATAGAAAGGGCATGTGTTTCATGTCTTATTTAGTGTCGCTTTTTTTATTGTATTAAATACCTTAATTTAGACATTTGTGTAGTAAAATTGGATATTATTCGGTTATTTATATTTAACAATACTGGAACAAAATGCATGACTATTTATTCACAGTTGGTTAAACTTACGATTTTGGGTTAGTAATCCCGAGAATATTTATATAATAATTATGCTATTATTTTTATACCACATTCAGTGTGAATAATAATTATAAGTTCATTAATACCGAGATAAAGCACCAAAATGACAAAAATATTTTTCTCAAAAGCTTTCTTTAAATGTCATTTAAAACAGTCAAAGTTTAAATTAAAAATAAAAACCTATCTCAATTTATTTAGTGTGAAATTAAGCACATTGTTGAGACGCGTGCGTGAACAAAAAAAAAACCCCATGAAAAGTAGAAACGGAAAAAAGTTACTTGGGCTTCATTTATTTTCATTGATTTAAGATGCCTCAATTCGATTGCGCATCGAATTAAGATGTGCATTAAAATTTAAATGTCTCAATCTAAATAAACATATGAATATAAAAATATTGTATTAAGATATGAATATAAAAATATTATATTAAGATATGAATATAAAATACTTAAGATTGTTTGTTTTTCAATATATGAATGTGTAAAATCGTCTTTATTTAACTATTAATAAATATAAAATTTAAATAAAATATTAAACTAATCTAATAATATATCATCAAAGATTTGAAAAATTGTACGTGGATGGTGGTGGTGATGGTTATCAGTGTATGTTTGGTGTCGATTCGGAATGGTGTTGGTGTTCGGTTGTAACTACTAGTAATGGTGGATGACATTAGTGGTCAACATTGGTGATGGCGGCTGATAATTGTTGTGGATCTTCGTGATAACTAATAGTAATGGTGAATGACGATGATGGTTTGTGATATATAATGGTGATTGATAGTGGTGATTTTCTATAGTGTGGTGGTTGATGTGATAATGGTGGTTGGTGGTATAATTGTAATTGGTGGCTAGCAATTTGTGGTAACAGATGACTGTGATGATGGGCTACGGTGATTACTGTGACTGAGGATGGTGGTCATTGATAATGGTGGGCGATGACGGTGACGCCGGTAGTTGATAATAATGGACAACCATGGTTACCGGTGAAAGTAAACTAAGTAGTGGTGAACTGTCATCATTGTGAAAATCCTTTGAATAATCATCTTAATGATATTAAGACTTTGTTATATATTTTAATCATTCAGATGTATTGCAGACCCATTAAGTGGTTGCAAAACAAACGCTCTTTGTTTTTTTTATATCAATAAAAAGGATAACTGATCTATATTATCTTTTTTTATATCTTAAAAAATAATTTATTTTAGCATATATTATAGCAATCAGTAGCAGTTAAAGTATATTGTTTTAGTACGTTATAAATCCACATGATATAGATCATATACTGACAGGATATCATATAGGACTGACGATTCATTCCTTCAAGAAAAATACTCAGTCATCTATAATACCAACCTGGTACGTATTATATACTAACAAAGTATCATAGATTACTGTTTCATCTCTTCAAGAAAAACACAACTCAATCCTCAGTGATACCTACATGGTATATATCATATATTGACAGAGTATCATAAATGACTGATTCATTCTTTAAAGAAAAATACTCAATCCTTTATGATATCAACATGATATATATCATATATTTGATAAGATATAATAGATGACAGATTCATTCCAACACTATTCAGTGCTCTGTGATGCCAATAAAGTATATATCATATACTGACATGTATCATAGAGAAACTGTTCATTTCTTCAAGAAAAATGCTTCATATTCCTTTATGATACCCACATGGTATATATCATATACTGACATGGTATCATAAAAAATTGATTCATTTTTTCAAGGAAAAACACAACTCAATCATCGATGATACTCCCGTGGTATATCATATACTGACAGGGTATATGACTGATCCATTCATTCAAGAAAAACACAACTCAATCATCTATGATATCTACATGGTACATATAATATACTATCAGGGTCTCATGGATGAATGACCCACACGATATATCATATACTGACAAGATAGCAGAGAGAAATGACTCACTCTTAAAAAAATGTAGTCGTCTATGATACTCACATGGTATATACCATATACTGATAGTGTATCAAAGAATTTGGTTGATTTCTTCACCAAAAAAAATAATCAGTCCTTTATGATACTCTACATGGTATATATCATATACTGACAAAGTATCATAGAGGACTGAGAAACTCTCAGTCCTCTATGATATCAAAACTGATAAAGATCATACACTAACATGATATCATAGATGGCAGAATCAATTCTTTAAAAAACACTACTCAGTCCTCTATGATGCTCACATGTATATGTCATATACTGATAAAGTATCATAAATGATTGGTTCATTCCTTCAAAAGAAAACACTTCTTAGTCCTCTAAAATACACACATGGTATATACTATATATTGACAAAGTATCATAGAAGATTGTTACATTTCTTCAAAAAAAAATACATTACAATCTTCTACGATACCCACATGATATACTGATTCATTCCTTAAAAAAAATACTAGAATCTTCTATGATACTCATACAGTATATATCATATACTGACAGAGTATCATAAAAGATTGATCTATTCCTTCAAGAAAGAACTCATTCCTTTATGATAACAACTGATGGGGTATCATAAAGGACATATTCATTTCTTCAAAAAACACTCTTTAGTCTTCTTGATACCTGCGGCCATATGTTATATATCTTATACTGATAGGGTCTCATAGAGGACTAACATTATCATAGTTTTTTCGTTAAAATAGGCCACAAAATTCAAAAAGTCAATTTGAATATATCTCTGCAAGATGAGTCAAAACTTATATTTCGAGGACTTGGGATGAGTTCATGAGTGAATTTTAATTAAGTTTTGAAAATTTTGGTTGCTAGAGTGTTAGTAGGCGTTTGGATATAAAAAAATGTGATATTTGAAGATAGATGATATTTGATGTTAAGTTGAGAAAATGTATTTGAAAATTAAAAATGTGTTTGGACACTCATTTAATTGGAATAGAGTTAAAATTATATGAATGAAAAAGTTTTTTCACTTCAGAAGCTAATTTCTAGATATAAGTTTTGTTTTTATTTGCAAAAGAAAAATTTATAGAAATATATTTTGTATTAATTTAGATTTTCATAAATAAGATAGTGACTTTAGTATTTTTTTAATTATTTTTATTATAATATAATTATTTAATTTTATTATGTTGTTTTTAGTATAAAAATAATTAGCATAATTTTTTTTTTGAGAAAGAAAAATAAAATGACAGAAAAAAGAAGAGAAAATATAAAAATTAAGAAAATGACAAAAAAGAAAAATGAAAACAATAAAAGCTAAAGGACAAAGTAACTAGGCAGATGGATTAACGCAAAATAAGGAATAGAGGAATCAAAATAGATATATTGCCGAGGATAATGTAGGCGGATAAAAAATTAGTGTCGCATGGATATTAGGTGTAATTAGTTCTAGTAGGGGCAAATACAAGTAATTATTTTGGTATTAATGGATATTTTGTGTATTTTTTTCATTTTTTAGATATAATGTGAGGCTTTTTAGAAAAAATTGTGCACGCTTGACCCAAAATGAGCAATATTCACTGTGTTAAGACTTAAGAGTATTTTTTAGGTTGTTTTTCCCTAACAACTAGTATCAGAGCCAATATATAGTAAGATGATAAAGTGATGGCGTAGAGCTCTACTTAGTGTCTTTGTATGTACAACCTAATTTGCTACTTTTACATGTAGATATAGACGGTACACATATACAAAAAATAGATAAATACTCATTAATGTCGATAGCACACAATTAATCTCCAAATTAACTTATATGTAGTGATGGGTCATATGAAACTCAGTTCAAGGGATAAATTATTGAAAAGTTACTTATAAGGTGTTAAATACTATTAAGATGGTGTGAGACATTTTTAAAAAATCACGGGGTTTAGCTCAAAGTGGACAATATCATATCATGTCAAGAGTATTTTTGGCGAGTCATTACTCAAATAGTTACTTAATTATCTGAAATTACCTAGTAAAGTCACGTTTCTTTATTTGTAACAGAAACGTCACTTAACTATGCATATAACACTCAACAAGTCAAAAAACTTATTATCTAAATTATCAGTTCAATAAATTGATAGACTCAATAAATTGAAATGTCCCAATTGGTTCAGGTTATTTCGGGACAAGCTATAAGTAGACTCAAAGCAAAGTCCAAGTAATGAGTTTTGAAAATTAAGTTCTTCATTCATAGCTTATTCTCCTATGTTGAACTCATTACGGATCAATAAATTATAAAATATAGAATTCACTACCACCATCAATGTAAAATAAAATGTTTCACCTCAAAATTATGTTGTTGACAAGATGAATAACATTACGCTTTTCATGAATATGCAAAATCTGGAAAATATCAAGAGTTTATAAGAACAACTATCAGCTTTATTTTATTCAAACTTGTAAATTGGAAATGATCTTACAATAATATATCGTCCCTCTACAAAATACAAAATTGTAAACTATTCAACATTTACTGCAAATACCATCTGAACTTTATGAGAGCCATCCGACCATGTTATAATTCCAAAATTGTAACCTTTTAATGCTTTCTTACCATCAAACGAGACTTCAAAAGAAACTTTTTTTATTCCTTTCACAAACGCAATCTTTCTTGGAAAAACCCTAACAATCAAACCAGGTGGACCGATAATTGAAGAAGCATACGTGGCATTTGGAGAACCAACATTAGTGGCAACTCGTTTGACTCTCAAAACCCCTTGATTTTGCTCAAGCTTTTCTATAGAGATTGAAGGGTAATTTATGTGTGATATGAGTTCCTTTTTAGTAGTACTGGCATTTCTTGGGCAATCAAAGTTCTTTTTCTTTGATACTATTAATCTAACTTCTTTTTCTTTGTATCCATAATAACAAAGGAAGTTATAGTAATCATGCATGGTTGTTTCAAATACTAAGCCTGGATTCAGAGCTTTAATGGGATTTAATTCACCAGCACCTATTTCATGTGGACTTGCATGAAGATTTGACGTATTTGTTAAAGGCTTTCTCAAATTGTTGGATATTGTTGCTGCAGAGGGGAAAAATGAAAATTCAATTATCAGGAATGTTTGAAGTAGAATAAGTCATGGTTAGCTAGATTAAAGGCCAAATACAGAAATGACCCCTTTAGGTTATATATCATTTCTTTGAAAAATATATTTTTTCCTATATTGTTTATAGATCATAAGAGTACTAAATATTTTAAGGTCAAATTAAATATGTCATATATACCTGTTGTCATGATAGCAGATTTGATCATTGATAAGCTCCATGTTGGGTGGACTGATTTAATGAAGGCCATGGCTCCACTAACATGTGGGCATGCCATAGATGTTCCTGATGTTATGCCAAATAAAGATGATATTTTTTCATCTTGATTGGGGATCATAGCCGATAAAATGCCAACACCAGGAGCAGTTATATCAGGCTATACACCAAGATTTTAAAGGTCATAGTCAAGTAGTAACACATAGTTTACTATCATTAGAGTTTAACTTATATACACGTAATCAATCTCAATAGAAAAATAATTATTAGTAGTACTTATTTGAATTTAAAATTTGTGAAATTCAATCTCTTGAAACCAAATTTAAGTAATTCATTTTGATAAATGTAACTTTCAAAATTGATGTAGTTGACGCTCATGAGTAAGGCAAAAAAGCAATGTAACTAATTTTTATTTTTATTTTAAAAAAAAGACTAATTAGAACCTTAAGAATATTCTCTGTAAGTGTTGCGGGTCCGCGCGAAGAAAAATCTGCGACTATTGGAGCTGGCTTAACCCTCCGAATCTCCTTAGCCGGAAATATAGTTGCCATTGGGTTCCTGTAAATTGGTGTAAACATTAAGTACGAATTTTGCAACAAAGTATGATAATATTTTGTAAATAAAGAAATAAAAAAAATGTCTTAGTCTTACTGGGAGGAATTAATATATTGAAGAATTTGAGCCCCATCCAGCTTTCCAAATTCAGCAAATGGAAAGTCGCCTGAATCAAATGGGGAACTTTTGTCTTGCTCGTCGATTAAAATCAAACCCTTTGCTTCGGCATCTTGCACAACCAATTTCTTGATTTCTCTTGATATTGACCAGTCATCATTCATACAAACAATTATTTTCCCAGCAACCTTTTTGGCATCCAATGACCCTGGCATACAATACCTGCTTCGTGCATTTTTCAGGAAAAAAAATAGAGTACAAATGTTTTTAACCAAGAAGCACTTCAAATAGGAAAAATTACAAAAACTTTAAGAAGTCAGAGCTAAGTGACGCAAGGGGTTCATCTGAACCTTTTTTTTTAGCCAAAAAATACAAGGTCAAAGTTTGTTGTATATATATATATATAATATGTTGAATCTCTTTTGACTTTTTCATATTTTATTTCTTTATATTTTGAATAATCTTAGTAAAAATTCAAACTCCGCCGTCCAGTAATGACCTATCTATTTTGAAACAAAGGGGTTAATAGAGATTCTAATTTAAAATGAAATTATGCAGCTTGTGCCTATTTCATAGAAGAAATTAAAGAAGAATGAAAACAATAATAACAAGAAAAATACCTGGCTTGAGAAGTTAACGAGGGGTGAAAAGTAATATTTTCACCAAGCTCAAGGGGATAAGTTTTGGAACGACCACTCGGATTAAAACTTATTCCTGTTCCCTGTTGGAATTGAATAATCAATAAAATAAAAATTATAAAAACACACATTAAGGATAAAATGGAATTCAAATCAAAATTAAAGAGTAAATATGATAACGTATCATTCATTTTGAAGTATATAAAACAAAAGAGTGGTTTAAAATGACACTATAAAATAATATGACCATCATGGAGTACTTAACCGGAGGTAGGATAGATAAGATTTCTCCACCCTCCTCAGACCCTCCTGTGAAATTACATTGGGTATGTTATTGTTGTTATTGTAACCACACGTCTCAAGTAGAAACTCTTGTTAGGATCCCTATGGACCGCTTTCCAGGGCTGTGACCGGCCCACTTGACAACCTAGCTAACTTACGCAAATTCAAATTAATCGAATCGGTAGGTTTTGAATAAGTAAAAAAAAACAAATGAAGTAATATGTAAGAATGTCTTTTACCTTCAAAGAGACATTGTTTCCCAGGACCACAGTAGACTGAAATTTCCTATCAATAGTAGAAGCAGCAACAGTGAAAATCCAAGGAGCAGAGTTGGTAACAGTGTAAGGATCAGGCCCTTCATTTCCACCAGAACAAACAACAACAACACCTCTCTCAGCAGCATGAAATGCCCCAATAGCAATAGGGTCATCTTTAAAGTCAGTCTGGAAAACAAAACTCCTCCCAATAGAAATTGAAATGATGTCAACTCCATCTTTAATTGCATCATCAATGGCTTTGAGTATTGCAGAGCCTTGACAATTTCCCTCTGAACATGCTTTGTAAGTTGCTATCCTAGCAAAAGGTGAGCCTCCCCTAGCAATGCCACTTGCTAGGCCATTGTAAGTGGCATTAGGGACAAATGCACCTGCTGCAATAGAGGCTGTGTGTGTTCCATGTCCTGCTTTGTCCCTTGGTGTTCCATTTTGTTTTGATGGTATTGTTGTAGTGCTGCTAGTACTGTTGTTAGGTAATTTGGTGATGCTGGAATCTTGATCTTCAATATTGTAAAACCTCGCTCCTATCAACTTCCTATAATAGATTTAATTTGGAGAGTGTTAATTAGGTCGAATTTTTCAGGTAATACGGAGAATGTGTAACGTTTGGAGGGGGGATTTGACGAAATTACGCCAATATTGTTTAGCATGCATCACATTTCCATATGTTAGGATTCAGTATTTGAAAATCGGGAATTTATGACAGTATCCATCGGAATATGGCAATGTCGATAAGGGATTTCCGACGAGAAAGTTGTATTAGTTGAATATTATAAGTGAAAATAATTTGAGAAAAGAAAAAGTGAGAACCTATTGCAGCTTGACTTGTCAAAGTTAAATCCTTCCATGCAGACTCCTTTCCATCTTGATGGTACTTTTCCAACATATTGGTCATCAAAACTAGGTGACTCGGGCCATATTCCTGAAATTAAATGGCCTCATAATCAATTTATTTTTAAAAGATTTTCACATAATACAAAACTTAAACAATAGTCACAAATAAAAGAATAATTCAAATTAAATGTACATAAAAAAAATATATATATATATTTATTAGAAATAATGTAACCTGTGTCAATAACTCCAATTATAACGTCATAAGATGAAGCATGCTTATAGTGGTAGCTAGAGGATCTGGAATAATAAGATTCATCAAGGCCCAAAAAATTCCAGGAACGTGTTGTGTGAAGTTTAAGTATGGGATCTGGAAATACTGATACAATCTCCTCATGACCTGCTTAATACTCCAAGTAAATAAAGTTAATACACAATTCTTGAAATAAATAAGTATTACGTGTGTGTTCGTAAAAAAATAACTTTATATTATAATTCATGATAACCTTATGAACATTAAATCAATATTACTTTTTAATTATTTTGAGTGAAGGAGGTCCTAGTTAGGGGGACATAAAAATTATAGAAGAAAGGAAAACGTCTAGAATATTTTTTTCTTCTCCTTAAATATTTTTAAGGAAGAAGAATCTTACCAGACAATAAGGTGGCTTCCTCTTTTGTAAGCAAGGCACAAAAGCCCCTATAAGCATGATGATAGGAATGCCTCACTGATATTCTCTCACTTTCTTCACTGTTCCAAAAGTATAAAAAATAATACTATTATTTTAGTTTGCCATATATTTATATTAGTAAAAGAAAGGAATTTCCAGCGAGAAAGACGTATATAGTTTCATAATTTTGTGGAAGATATCATGGACAAGAATTCATATAAAAATAATTCTTTATGCAGGAAATAAAGCCTTCCTCCTCTTGTTCGTCCTTTTTCTTCTTTTGTGAAACAATAAGATTTATCATTAATATAATATTAAAAGATGATAAATCCATATATTTCTTTGCTTTTCGTTTTTCATCTCATTAACAATTTTTACGATTTTCAACTCATGGTCAAGGTTTTCAATCGTATTAAGGTGAAACAGAAAATAAAAACTAGTAAAAAGGACCAGCTAAAATTACTAATTGGAAGTTAATCATCTTTCTTATCGTTATATCTAACAGGAAATTTATATGTTTAGTCCCTTTATATTGTTACATATATAAATAATATAATCATCAGATTATACAAGCTGCTATTTCATGATCTTATAATTAGCAGGATGTCCAAAGCTAACCTAATGTACTTGCTATTTTTCGTAATGTTTTGTTGCTTATCTTCTAGCCAAGTGAAGGAAAAGAAGAGTATAAAAGTAAGCATAATATATAACCTTGGGATAATGGATGACAACATTTGAAGATGAGTTAATTCTGCAATTTCAGCTGAGTCTCCACTGTTGTTCAAAGGACTACCCATATACACAATGTAAGGCTGCATATAATCCAAGCAAAGTTTGTAAAATAAATAAATAAAATAAAAAAGGAGGAAGAAGGATGACACTAGGTGAGAAGCCTGCATGCAGTTAAAATAAAGAATAAGAAAAACAAAGAGAGTCGTTAAAAATGATTTGAGCAAAGAAAAATATTCATGACATCACTTAGAAATTTCAATACCGGATCAAAGTATATCCAATCCAGAACTAGATTTAAAATGTTATAAATTACTACTATATAAATACAATGAGGCAACTTACAGTTTGTTCAAATACTCGACTATTTCACTCTCTAATTAATTATTTTCCTAAATTTTAAAATAAGAATAAAGAGAAAATTAATCACCTTGGGAGTCTGATCATTTGATGCTATGCAAGAAATGACAAGAAAAAGTGCGGAGATAATAGGAGAAAAATAAAAGAGAGAAGCCATAGCATAGAGTGTTACTCATGCAAGTTTCCTTTGTCGATCGACAAGAAGAGAAGTATATATAGGCTTTTATAGCTTGTTGTTTATCTCATTTTTGTATTATTATTTTAGTGATTAATCTTACATGATTACCTAACTATTAATCAAATAATTGGAAGAGAAGAGGACTATTCAAATGATTTCTCGAAAAGGGGGAAAAGTTGAAGTACATGACAAGCAAGGACTTTCTCTTTATGCATGCACAAGCGTTGCGTCATTAGACACACTTCAAATTGTTAATATTCTTTGATCAACCACCTAAGTGATGCCTTATATCACTTTTTTTTTGTCACAACGATTCTTTTTAGTACTCAAAATATTATTGATAAATATACAATATACATGTGTATATTTTATATTTAATGTCTCGGATTCTGCTCCATAAGTAGCTCTCGGTTTTACAGATTTAGGTAATATAATTTATGATAAATATTTAGTATCTTAATTTAGGTAATGTTGTAATATAATTAGTAGTGTATTACCATAATTAGTGTATTACCATAAATGTATAGAATAAGGTTTTAGGAATAGAATAGGAATAGGATTCTCCTATTTTGTAACTTGTATATATACATTTCAAGTACTGAAAATAATCAAGGGGATTATTTCTATCATGGTATCAAGAGACTAGGTCTAAACAAAAACTTTCTCTCTCACATTTTTGTTACTCTCGGCGAACCCCCCCCCCCCCCCCCCTCGAGTTTACCACAATTCTTTCGCTCTCAAAATCTCTCTTACTATTCCCAAATTTCCCCTTCTCTACCTTTGTTCTTTCAATATGTCTAAGAACAATTTTCATCCTGCCCTCATGGTTTCTAACATCAAGAACAATATCCCTATTGTGCTTGAGATGGAAAACGTCCAGTATGCGACGTTGGCAGAATTGTTTAAAATTCACGCTATCTCCCATCAAGTTATCCATCACATAATTCCTCCCGCTGCACATATTCCCGCGAAGGATCCTCAGTTATGGATTACTCTTGATGTTACCGTTCTCCAGTGGATTTATTCCACTATTTCGGTTGACCTCTTACAGACGATCATTGAGCCGGACACTACGGCTATGGCTACCTGGAATAGATTGCGTGACATATTCCAAGATAACCAACATTCACGTGTTGTCACACTCGAGCAGGAATTCTCTCAAGTTTGCATGGAAGAATTTCCAAACGTGTCTGCATATTGCAAAAAGCTCAAAGAGTTGGTGGACCAACTCCGCAACGTTGGCGCACTTGTGACAAATAATCGTCTGGTTCTACAATTGGTTGCCGGCCTTTCGGAGGCCTATAATGGCGTTGGAACTCTTATTCGTCAAAGCAACCCTCATTCCGCCTTTTATCAAGCCCGCTCCATGCTTACTTTGGAAGAAGCCGATTTGGCTAAAAAGGCAGCTACCGGAGCAAGCCCCGTCGTCATGATGGCGTCCTCCCAAGTTCTTCGGGTTTTGTTGATAATTCGGGCCAAAACCGTACTCATGGTGGCGGCAAAAATAATCGCAAGAATAATAACAAAAATCGCGGGGGCAAACGCGGCAGTTCCGGTGGTCAGCAGTCCGGCAGTGGGACCCGTCCAGTAAATAGTGGGCCTCCTCCCTACTGGTCCCAGCAGTGAGGCCCATGGCATTGGGGCTGGGGCAATGGGCCGTGGGCCAGCAGCCCCTATTTTCCAGCAGCTTCAGGCAGCCAGTAGGCTGGATAGTCCACTTCCAGGCCCAACAATCAGCAGTCATGGCCCACTGCCCACTGGTCTAGTAATTCCAGCAGTTACGGACAGCCCACTTCTGGAATTCTTGGGTCCCGGCCTCCGCAAGCTCACCACGCAGCAGGCCCCACTCAAACAGATATCGAAGTCGCGATGCACACACTTGGGTTGACGCAACCGGATCCAAATTGGTACATGAACACCGGCGCAACGACACACATGACCTCCGATCAAGGTACTCTCTCGTCTTATTCAAATTTGAACAACCATCGTGGTATAATTGTCAGTAATGGTAACTCGATTCCAATTCAAGGTTATGGTCATAAAACTCTATCTCCGCCAATCCTCCCCTTATCTTGAAAAATACTTTACATGCCCCCAAATTGATTAAAAACTTAGTGTCTGTCCGAAAATTCACCACTGACAATTCTGTTTTTGTTGAATTTGATCCATTTGGTTTCTCTGTGAAGGATTTCAAGATGAGGAGTCCTCTCATGAGGTGTGATAGTAGGAGAGAGATCCTATCACACTCGGTTTCAGTCCATCGAGTCAAGCCTTGCCATCAGCCTTTGCAACCATTTCTCCTTCCTTATGGCATGCTCGCCTTGGTCATCTAGGATCCTCTATTTTATCAGTTTCAGATAAAAAAAATAGTTTTATTTCTTGTAAGGGTACGAGTCTTACTCCAATTTGTCAATCTTGTTCGTTAGAAAAAATTGTTAAGTTGCCATTTATAGACTCAAATTCTCATACTTCAATGCCATTTGATATTATTCATAGCGACCTATGGACGTCTCATGTTCTAAGTTTGTTGGGTCATCGGTATTATGTTCTTTTTTTGGATGATTATTGTAAGTTTTTGTGGACGTTTCCAATTGCAAATAAATCTCAAGTGTTTTCCGTCTTCCTAAAATTTAGAGCATTCATTAGAACACAATTCGAAGCATAAATAAAAAATATTCAGTGTGATAATGGTAAAGAGTACGACAATAGGGTGTTTCGGGAGTTCTGTGCTAATAATGGGATCATTTTTCATTTTTCTTGTCCTCATACCTCTTCACAAAATGGGAAAGCCGAACGTAAAATTCGTTCCATAAATAACATTGTCCGCACTCTCTTAATTCATGCTTCCGTACCCCCATATTTTTGCCATCATGCTCTTCAAATGGCGACATATCTTTTTAACATAATTCCTTCCGAAGGTCTGACATATTCTTCCCCCCTCAAAATTTTATATAATAAGAATCCTTCTTATTCTCATCTTCGAGTTTTTGGGTGCTTGTGTTATCCGTTATTCCCATCCACACAATTAACAAACTTCAGGCCCGATCTACTCCGTGTGTGTTTTTGGGTTATCCGTCTAATCATTGCGGTTACAAATGCTTTGATTTATCCTCCAAGAAAATCATCATTAATCGCCATGTAATTTTTGATGAAACCCAATTTCCATTTACTAAAGTTCATACTCCCGAGCCTAGTTCGTATAATTTTTTGGATGAATAAATATCCCCGTTTATTATTCAACATTTTTCGGACATCTCCCGCACCCAAAATTCTCCAGCGGACCCACTGGCCCATCTCGGTCATCACTGCCCAGTCTTCTCACTGGGCCAGTTCCAGCGATTGGGCCAGTCCAACCCAACACTAGAACTGGTCCAGTTACCGTTCTCGATCCAGTTTCTGCTTCCAATTTTGGGCCAGCAGGCCCACTGCCTGCTGACCAGTCTGTCCCGAGCCCAGCAAATTCCCAAAATCCACTCAATTCTTCTTCGAGTCATAGACCGTTCACTCGTAGTCAGCGGGGTATTTTTACACCTAAAAGACATTTTAATTTACATTCAAATGTCTCTAAATCCCCCTTGCCCCGTAATCCTGTGTCTGCCTTAAACGACCCGAATTGGAAAATTGCTATGACTGATGAATATAATGCTCTTATTGATAATAAGACGTGGGAGTTGGTGCCCCGTCCCTCTGGTATTAATGTCATCAGGTTTATGTGGATTTTTGCTCATAAAGAAAATTCAGATGAGACATTTGCTCGACATAAGGCGCGGTTTGTGGGTGATAGTAAGACTCAGCAGGTTGGGATAGATTGCGGTGAGACGTTTAGTCCGGTGGTCAAACTGGCTACCATTCGCATTGTGCGTAGCTTGGCTATTTCGAAGGCATGTCCTATTCATCATTTGGATGTCAAGAATGCTTTCCTACAGGGTGATCTCAAGGAAACAGTCTATATGCATCAGCCGTTGGGGTTCAGGGATCCCAACCATCCTCATCATGTTTGTTTGTTGAAAAAGTCCTTATATGGGCTTAAGCAGTCACCACGGACCTAGTATACAAGGTTTGCTGACTATGTGTCGACTATTGGGTTCATTCACAGCCGGTCAGATAATTCGTTGTTCATCAACCGTCGTGGTTCATCCTTGGCCTACATTCTGTTGTATGTGGATGATATCATTTTGACTGCCTCTTCCGATGCCTTACGACAGTCTATCATGACCATGCTCAGCTCTGAGTTTGCTATGAAAGACTTAGGGCCCTTGAGTTACTTTTTGGGGATTGCCGTCAAGCGTCATTCAGATGGATTGTTTTTGTCTCAACGAAAGTATGCAACTGAGATCATCGAGAGAGTCGGTATGTCATCATGTAAGTCCACTTCCACTCCAGTTGATACTAAGCCCAAGCTTGGTGCCGCGACCGGCATCCCTTATGAGGATCCGACCCACTATCGCAGTCTTGTAGGGGCCCTTCAGTATCTTACCTTTACCAGACCGGATATTACGTATGATGTTCAGCAGGTGTGTTTATTCATGCATGATCCTAGAGTTGAGCACATGAATGCAATCAAACGCATCATCCGGTATATTCAGGGTACACTGGACTATGGTTTGCATTTGTATCCTTCATCGACATCCACACTTGTCTCATACACAGATGCTGATTGGGGTGGTTGTCCAGACACCAGACCGTCTACGTCTGGCTACTGTATGTTCCTTGGCAACAACTTGGTCTCCTGGTCTGCGAAGCGACAGGCGACTCTATCCCGCTCAAGTGTCGAGGCTGAATATCAAGGGGTAGCCAATGTGGTCTCAGAATCATGTTGATTACGTAATTTGCTTTTAGAGCTTCATTGTCCAATTCAAAAGGCAACCTTAGTATATTGCGATAATATTAGTCACATCTACCTTTCAGGTAATCCGGTTCAGCACCAACGCACTAAACATATCGAAATGGACATTCACTTTGTCTGTGAAAAGGTTGCTCGGGGTCACGTTCGCGTATGCCATGTCCCGTCAAGATATCAGATTGCAGACATCTTTACAAAGGGTCTTCCCTCGGTCCTTTTTGAAGATTTTAGGGACAGTCTCAGCGTTCGAAGACCGCCCGCTATTACTGCGGGGGTGTGTTAAATATACAATATACATGTGTATATTGTATATTTAATGTCTCGGATTCTTCTCCATAAGTAGCTCTCGGTTTTACAGATTTAGGTAATATAATTTATGGTAAATATTTAGTATCCTAGTTTAGGTAATGTTGTAATATAATTTAGTAGTGTATTACCATAATTAGTGTATTACCATAAATGTATAGAATAAGGTTTTAGGAATAGAATAGGAATATGATTCTCTTATTTTGTAACTTGTATATATACCTTTCAAGTAATGAAAATAATCAATAGGATTATTTCTATCAATTATTGATAAACTGATTCTTGTTTTTTAAGCGGAACTAAAAGATTAAAAAAGAACAATATGTCAAAGGCGATCAAGTGATAAGAGAAATAAAAAAGGTTGGTTTCAATATAGATTTTAGTATGTGGTTTTGCATATTTTGCCTTTCAAGGAGTAACGTCAAATATCATTACATATATCGCGCATGTGATCACCGCTAATTTTGAAAGAAAAAGGGGAAGAACCGAAGAACCAAACACTTGAAATCGAATTAATTAATTACTTGGAGAAAAAGATTCTTAAGAATCAATGAAATGATTCTCACTTTACAGCCAGAGTTTGGAAGAAGCTGAACATGCAAAATGCTTATACCATATTCATCTCGATCTGCCCTTTACTCTTCTTGATTAAATTATATAATTTGTTAGCTGATCTATAACGAACTTGAATTGAAACCCCTTTAAAGCAACAACACTATCTTCACAGTAATACATTGTGTTTATTTAAAGCTGTAAAATAGAAGGATATAAGGATAGGAGGGTGAAAGAAAATAAGAACGAATAGAATGCCAACTAACAACTGATTCAATCTGTAATGCAAATATCAAAATCCAAAATACTGATACGAAGCTTGAGGAACATAATCTGATATTATCACACCTGTGGCTGGTGTTCTGTGATAGTACCACATCAAAGGAATCAAATGTCAAATCAAAAATCAAAATTACAGATTGCATTATACATAAAATAATACAGCAACTACCACGCAAAAAACGTGAGTATACTATTAATATGGATAACCAAATGATAACTTAACATTCTACTACTACTAGCCCACCAAAGTGCTCAAAACCAACAGTGTCAAAACTAAAGGTGGGCAGGGCGGGTATATCTATCGTTTGTGCAATCAAGAAACTTGGAATGATCCACATCTTCATCATGCACCAAGGGAGGGAGAACTACTGCTAGTAAAACCCTCTATGACAGAAATAATCCACTCACTCGCCTTGAGACCTCATGTCAGGTGCACACGAAAATGTAAGGTACGAGTTTGAGCTTGCAGTCAAATGTTCTGGATAAACTCACAATAAGTTAAACAATTGTGCTGGCCAATTTCGTTTTCTACCAAAAGGCCCAATTCCTGATGGCTCCATGGAAATGTCAATGCTTCGATGCTGAGTAGCACGAACTACGCTGATCCGACATTGTATTTTCACTGCAGGGCACGCATCAGTACCAACTGCTGCCAGTTTATCAACATTTGATGTTCCTGGGGATACCATTGCAATTGGTTCTGAGAAAGTGAGGATAGTCTGCGACCAGTGAGTGCTGGTAGTATGGGGAGATGTGGACAAGGTAGTTGGCTTTTCTTTACAGAATCTTTCTGTAAATCCAGTATCAAACCAAACAACAACTCCATAACACCAACTTGTTATAAGGTTTGAGCCTGTAGACCCATTTGCAGAAGTTTCTCCCTTCAGCTCCAGTTCAATCATTGCAGTAAAATCCATTTCCTCCAGCTTCATTGTCATCAGATCAAAGTTCTGTTCATAAGGTATACTGAGATGTCAGACAATTACTGTAAAACCATAAAGAGATTTCTCTCAGATCTTAATCTGTTTAATGAGTTATCCTCTAGAAAAGCACTGTTTCGTGAGGCAAGGGATTCTGTGGGGAAACAAAATCATTCCTAGCAACAGTTGTCTTCACAGTTCACTCAATTCTCTCTCATGCCTCTTATTTCTCAAATAATATATCCACATAACTATTTAAAATTAAAAATTAAATTCATATAGCCTTCAAAATCTCTGACTCAAAACAATTTCTCGTTTCTAATATACACATGTGAATCCTAGAATCAAGTGGAAAGATGAGCATTTTGTAATATTAAATTAAACAAACTCCGGGCTTTACATATTAGACTGACATGATAACGTGTCTAAAACCTAAAAAGCTTGACAATGCTAGTAGACAGTAATGCAGACTACTGATATTACAATAAGGACCACAAGAGGTCAAAGCATTGCACACAGATTTCATGCTTCTCCACACAAATAAAAAGACAAACCTGGAGAACTGTTGAATTGGTTATCACATCACAGCTGTCAATAACATCAACTATGGGAATTCTGGAAGCATCTTTAACGATTTCTTCGCCGATACAAGACATATTAAACCCATAAACATTTTCCCAAAATGGAATGCTTGTACCACCTCTTCCAAACCCAGCAGCAAACTAGAAAAGAATGTGGGGGAGAGGTTAGCTCCAACCTAGAAACATAGGATGAGTTAAACACATGCAAGAAAACCTTATTGAGGGTTACCATGGTTGCCATGTCAGGAAGAACGGCACCTCCAGGCTTCAAAAATTGATCACGTGCATACAGGACAGAGCTGAGCATTGACTCATAAAGAAGGCAATAACCCATCCACTCACTCACCAACACATCAACACTGTGTGGCTGAACTTTCTGGGTACTCTTTAGCTCTTCAACCATACCTTGAACCACTTCCATTACACCATTGCCCTGATCAGAACCTTCATTCTTGCTTCCACTCCACAAAAGGTTGTTGTCTTTAGCAATCTGAAATTTAAGTAAGTTCAGAAAATAATGGAAGTTAGTAAATAAAACTGGAACTGCGAAATGTGAAGATAAAACTGTAAAATTCGGGAAACCATCATGACAATTTGATAATGAAAGATTGTTGACCTCAGCTGCCACAGATGCCATCTTTTCACTTGCTTCAACTGCAATCACCCTTGACGCACCTGCCTGGGCTGCAAAGAGACTAGAAACAGCATGAATTAGTTCTAATTGCACGACTCCTCTTTAGATTTAGAAGTTGAGATCTCCTTCATAATTAGTTGATATCAAAAGAAACAACCAAGATAAACAGTATAAGTGACCTGTTAGGCATCCTTTTGAAAAATCTGACACTTAGGGTCTTTGCCCATGATCTCACGTGCAAATACGAAAATCAGTATTTTCAAGTTGAAGTTAGGCCATCAAATCAAATAATGGTTTTCAGTCATAGAACTTCAACTTCTTTTCCAAGTGAAATTCATGTCAGATACTGCCCAAACGCCTACTTAAAATATTTCATATTTATCTGATTAATAAAAAACAAAGCTACAAACAACATAATAACAAAATGGGCTCGGAGCTCAATACATTGTCAACGCACCATACAACCACTGAAACAGACCAATTTATACTTCATTTCCAAAATCCAGTATTCTACAGTAACTCTTTTTTTGAAAAGGATATTCCATTAATTACTCTTAGAAGATTTTTCCCACTAGGATCTCAGTTAGTCTGGAAAAAGTGAACTTTCTGCAGGGGCCTTTGCACAGGAACCTAATAATGTTCAGATACGGTTATCAGTGCCAAGGAATATTTCAGAAACAACTTACTAAAGGTATACTACTTTTTTTTTCTTATCTTTTTTATCAGGTAAAAGTAGATTTTATTCAAAATGCATCCCAAAGATGCAAAGGTTACAAAAAAAAAGTTAGCTCCTGTACAATCACATATCTCCTAGCAAAAACTTAAGGAGCTAAAGATACACTACTCTTTTTTATATAATGTTGAAACACATACACTAATCGAAGATGTAAGCATGGTTTGCTCACTACAAAGACATATGGGAGCCCAGAATAGAATAGGACGACTAATAGATCATTTGGTAGGCTAGTCTGCATACTTCCTCATACTAGTGCATTTTCCCCTATTCCCTGTCCATCAAACAACGAAACAGACGGGGATTTTCAAATGCTTTCTTCCTTCATTTGCGCATTGCTCTTCCTACTAGCGGCTCATATAAAAAAATTGGAAGTAATAGATACACGTACTACTATTTCACCTTCTGGTTAAGGCAATAAAATTTAAGTCAGCCTTTCTTCAGCTTGGGATACTGTGATATAAAAAGGCAAATAGATTCAGAGCTTAGTGCTTGTTCACTTTATCTTCTTTCACTTCCAACTACTTCCTTTCATAGTTTTTAGTATTCCTCTTTTTTTCCCTCCATGATTTATCCCCTAAAAGTAGAACAAGAAAGTTCAGCCAAGGACTCATGTGCTCACAAAAGAAAGGGACTTAGAAAGGATTTAGAGATCTTCAGAACATTGCATCAAATGAGCAGCTACACTGGTAAAAAATGTAATATGATAAAGTAAACATGAGCAGAATCTCTTCTAACCTCAATATGCCAGTACCACAACCTACATCCATGACTACAGCACCTTTTAAGAGAGACGGATTCTCCAAAATGGCTTGCCGGTAAGCATCAGTTCTTACCTGCATAAGCCACAATATTGACAATTTGTTACCAAATATTTCTGTGGGGCCTTTTTCTGAAAGGAAGGCAAACATTAATATGTCCCAGGCACAGAAGCATAACCGAATAGTTTTTGCCAATAATGTAACTATCAGAGAGTCCAAGCAAGAACCTACTACATCAGCTTCAGGACAAAGTTTTGGAGGCAACAGCAGGAAATGGATGTTAATCAGATTTGAAAAGCTGGTGGAAGAAAATAGGTTTTAGTGTCAATTAAAGAGAATGGACTATGGATAGCAGGGTATAGATAATTTCTGAGGAAGAGAGGGTACTAGGCTGTATACAACATTTGAGTCTGGAGTTTAGAACAATTTGATGTATGACAGTTGCATTTTTTATTGGTGCTACTTCTGTTCTAGTAAAATTAAGTCCTGATCCAAGATAAGAAAATTCCAAGGATAAGTTAGCAAAGCAGAACAACTAGATTATTCTTTCCTTAGTTTGGTGAAGTATGTTCACTTTGTTTTGAAGTAGGTAGCAGTTGATTCTTGTTTGACTAGAAATACAAGCAAAATTCATTCAAGAAAATAATGGCTTAGGTAAACTAGTATACCACAAATAGAGATTGACTTAACATGGGAAAACAGTTTGGTTGACTATATCTTTCTCCACAGCAAAGTTAGTTGCTAATACATCAAAATTGGGCCAAAGCAGAACCTAATAAACGTAGAGAAGGCTTATCAAGGGAAACTAGTTGTCCACTTTACAACAATAGTATGCAGAACACTAACCGGGGTAAAATTTACCTTATCACTTATCATGTCCCTGTGGATACCATATGAACTATAACCACCAAAATAGCTTTTATTTACGTCCTTGATCTTATTTGCTTCAACCTTTGCAATATATAAGCTGGAATCTTGGTCATTTGGGTTCCTACACGAAGAAACACCAGCTTCTGCAGCGACAATGCCATTGCTGAAAGAAGTGTCAGTCCTTGAAGCAGATTTCTCTCCACTAATACTGGATGCTATAGGTTTGTTTTCTTCTGTTTCGAAAGTAAAATCATCCTCATCGATGCTAATTTGTACGAAACCCTTAATTAACTCCTCTTTGTCAATAGGCATATTGTCCACATCATCTTCATCAAAGCTATACAGAAGTGCATCCTCATTCAAGAAAGGCATCAAAAACTCATCATCATTCCAAGGAAACTTGCCATTATCAAAACTAACAACCTCATGCAAATGATTCAGTAGATCTTCCTTTGACCGACAAATAATGCCACAACTCCAACATTTGTTCTCAGCAACCTAATAGCAAAATATGTAAATGAAATAAGGAATCAAGTTATATATAATAAGAGTTGAAAAAAATACACAAATCACTAGAAGTGTAATAGCAGGCTAGTTACCATTTTTACCAGATCACCAATTAGTGTTTAACAGGATATTTACTAATAAATGACCCGGTTGTATAAATATTCTTAAACTCATGAAAAAAGGCCATTAGTTTCTATTGAATTGCAAGTGTTGATTTTCTTTCTGTTACTTAGAAAGTAGCTGCTTCAGCTTAGGCCACTCGAACTTTTTATATTCCTCAAACGAATGGCATCTTCTTCTGGAAATCCTATATTGGGAAATATCATTGCTATTACTCAAACAAGCATGAAACGATGCCAAATCGGATATGTAATTATTGGAATAATTCAAGCGATAACAAAATTGAGAACACTGAATTAGGAGTTGAAATCTGACATTATTTGCAATACCTTAGACCTAACGTAATTAATGAGCTTAAAGCATCCATAGAAATCCAAAGCAAGAGTGGTCTTGAGAGTGTTGAAATCGAAGCGATGTGTGGATGAGCAGTGCTCAAAGAGCGCATTGCTGGAATCGCACAGCGAGTCACAGAACAAGCAGAGCGATTTTGAGTTCATAGCTTCCACTTCATCTTCTTCGTCTCCGTTTTCCCAATCGTCCCAGTTCTGGTCCTTATCGTCGTCTGAGTTTTCTTCTTCAACTTCCATATACGTGCTGTTTGATTCCTCCATCGACATAGCAACTTACAAGTTTGGGATAGTAAAATGGAGTAATGGTTTTGTTGGGGACTTGGAGAAAGGAACTTGTCTAAAACCCTACTCTTTGTTGTTTCACTATTTTCTCCTCTATTTCTTACGCTATTACTTATTTATGGGTTAATGAAAAAATATAGTATAATATATATATAAAATAGTCAAAATACATATTTTGCATCCTCTTAACGTAAAAATGTAAGTTAGCCTAAATTTAGTGAATTGGACTGTCCTTTTTAACTATTTTAAATAAATTATATTTGAAATGTTGATTTTAGGCTATATATGGAAAAATCCTCCCTTATTTTTCATTGCAAACCCCTAACCACCCACTCACCCACCCGCTTTCCTCATCTTCTTCTTGGGACGAATCCCATGTTACAGCAACTTCAGCTAATTCAATCCTTTTCACTATCCACAACTAATTTTTTTCACACACCCACCATGGATTTCACCACCCTCTAAACCCCACACCACCCAAAATCACAACGCATCAGCCCTGTATCTTTATAGTTGGTGTTAAAAGCCATCACACTCTCAGTTAGCTCATTAATGGACACCCTTTGGGCAAGCTCTGAACTGTTCAAAGATCATATACCCATGAAAGAGAAATTAGCAAGGCAAATTCAGTAACGTCCTATTTTTTGGAGAAAAAAACAATTCAACTAAAATCTCCAAACAATGCGCAGAAATGCCTTTACATGGAACTAATAGACGAAGCATTAAGAACAACAAAGAAAATTGTCTTTCGGTTGAAAATTTACTAACGTGGAATTAAGTTTATCCCATTATTTATGACTCGAACAATTGGGTCCCGCACGTCGGAAACGTCGTTTCCACACACGTGCAACTCGTAGTGCCAAGTATCGTAAATTTCTTAGTGAAAGAGATATTGTTACGTAATTAAATGTTTGAGACATAGGATAATGAATAGTTATTGACTAAATAACAAGTGTTCCACGTCGGTAAACGAATGAAGTATTGTGCAAAGTGTACGATGGTGCAGCACCGGAAAGGGCCGCGGGACCACCCGGACGGAATTCCAAAAGTTTTGCTGATTATGAAGAGGTTTTAGAGCATTAAAATGATAATTTTCCTCCATAAATCAGTCATTATTTGGTTGCATTAATTGGTGAATACATGGGCATATGAAGAGTCATCTTGCACACCTATAAATTGAGTCATTTGGCTCAATTCTATAGACTTACACACAAGTTAACAACACCACAAAGAGATCAGATTTTTCTGATAGCAATCTTCCTTAATTGTGTTCTTCGCTGGGGTCATTTGTGTAGGCTTTGCACATTTGATAGTTTGTTGTTTTATTTGGGACACTATTGCCCACACTTCCGTAAAGTCTATATACGGCGGGGCAATCTTGTCTTAAAGACAGAGAGTCTAAAAACTTGATTCTTCTACCTAATTTCTAAATGTATCGAAGTCCTGTGTAGTAAAGAAAAGTGGGATGCTATATTTCCAGGATTGGGATTCGTAAATATGTTAATAGATTCTTGATCTATATCTTCCATTTTTGGGTGTGTGTGTTATGTCTATGTAACCGGGACCTCTCATGAGAAAACTCTCGACTCAGCCGGTGGTGTTGTGATTATGTAATTGGTTGCTAAGTGTTTCAAGTATGAATTTGAAACTCAAAAGACTCTAACCTTTCGGATTCTCAGCGGTTCTACAAGCCACAGGTGTAGCAGTTCATGTTCTTGTATTTCTGAATACAAGATTCAGATTTGAAGTTCTAGTTCAAGATTAAAAGATTGACAACTTGTTGTTGTAATCTTTGTTGTTTATCCTTTCGAATCACTTGTAATAGTTATTTACTATCGTACGGCTTTATCTCCAACACTTTCTTGTTAGGCCCACTCGTTGGCTGCTGGCTAGTACTCAGAAACTTCTCATGAAGCATAGAAAAAAAATTAACTTGTTTATTGCTTAAGAATAATAAATTGACCCAACGATTTTGCTCAAAATAAAATTCCTTTTTCAATTGTTTCGAAGAAAGGCGTGCGGTGGTGGGACTGATTAAAGAAACGGAAAGGAGAGGGAGGAGTTGGTCGAAGGATGGTTGGCTCACTGCACCATCAATGGTGAATTTTGGTGGAGCTACGGTGTTGAGACCATGAGAATCGAGAAGATAATGCCGGTGGTTGTGTGATTCCCATGGTTGATTTGGTTGTGGGTGGTAAAATTTATGGTGGATTTTTTTTATTTTTTGTGGTGGAGGTGTGGGTTTGGTGACGTTGACGGTAATGGTGGATTGATTGTATACAATGAAGAAGAAGCAATTGGGATGACATGATTTTTTTTAAAAAAATCTGAAATAGTATTAGATGTGGCAGTGACGTGGTAATGACACGATGATTATGTGGTGCAAGCGTAAAACACTCTCTATCATGTGATTGATTAATGTGTGTTAGGATTTTATTAAATTTATTTTTAAACTATATAGGGTAATAGATCACCCGATTAGTTTAAGTATGAAGTTATATAGAAAATATTTTAGTAAATATTTTTCACAATCTCACTCCAAATATTTACTTCGAGATTTAATTTGAAAATGCATCACTTGTGATGAATATTTCATAAATTAAATAAAGTTTCAAAAGTGCCTGCATTGGTTGTCACTACCGTCTACGTATAGATAGACTTTAATAAATTCAGTTTAAGGAATGTTAAGTACTACTACTACTACTACTATTTACAAATATACAGATTAATACATAGTTTGAATGATTGATTGAAGAGCTAATAGATCATGTTGTCTATCAAAATATTTTTTGCATAAACTGCAAAATTTCTTCGATTGTGGTCGTGCGATCTTATTTTCTTGAAAAATTTTCAAATATAAAATGATTAATATGTCAGAGTGAAACAACTAATCTCATTTCTTTTGTAGTAGATACTAATCTCATGTGTTGATATTAAAGTGATAGTAATTAGTTAAATTTCTAAATTCAGAAGTTTACATTGATAACATGAAAATTAACGGATTTATGAAGCTTTGGTGCAATTGAATGAGAAGTGGTCCTACTAAATTACTAGATGCCTACATTATAAGCAAAATTGTTTAAAGAACTGTAAATTCAAATGTAACACTAAAAATTGACTCCTTGAACTTTCTGAATGTAACACTAAAAATTCAAATGTAAATTCAAGTGTAACACTAAAAATTGCTTAAAGAACTGTAATTTTTTATTTTTTTTTGTAGGTGGACTCCTTGAACTTTCTGAAGCTATTAGGGATTATCATGACAGCACCCTGTTCCCTCATATGGTAAATTCGGACTTGCACAAACATTATTTTATGTTCAATGGTTACTATTGATGAATGTTCTAGTTCAGGTTTGCACATATACATTAATTTCTGTTCAATAGTTACTATTTGTGAATGTTCATGTTCCCGAGGTTTATCTATTGCAGCTTGAATTATTTCCATAGGGGGTTGTTATGCAGCGCTTTTTGCCTTTCCCGAAACACTATTTAGCGCGTTATATGCACATCAATGTTTATTTTCATTCTTCAATGGTTTCCTTTTGGTATAAGAGTAATGCAGGTTCAACTGATGAATTCTTTCTAGCTACAAATCCCGAGCTGTCAGGTTCGCCTCCAAGAAGATTGCCTCCGCCTGCCCCTATTTCCACACTATCGCCAATTTTGGCAACACTCTCAACGTCAGAGCCAGATGATACTGAACCATTTGAAGAGCTGTCTAGTTTATCCAAATCTCAGTCTCTCAATTACACACAACAACCAGAGTTAACAGTTGACGACATTGAGGATTTTGATGATGATGACGATCTAGAGGAAGTCGACAGTCCAAGGTATTCAAGAAGAGTTCTCAATGATGCTGCTGATCTTGTGCTTGGATTGCCGTCATTTGCCACTGGCAAGCATGCTTATTATAGGTGTATATGCATATGGTGGACCTGTAACTTCCACTATCATAATTGCGTGGCCATTTGTTTGCAGTATTAGGTTGTAATCTGTTTGCTCTTTAGCTCTAAGGTGCTATAATTATTGTACTGGTTATACCAGAAAACTTAAAGACCGGGAGAGTAAGAGTACTTTGAGATCTTTTTTTGGTGCTATATTTGTACTACTGGTTACTTTGTGCTTATGATGCTGACACATGACTAGGAAACTATTAACAGCAGTGATGTAGATGTATCATATAATTGCTCTAGGTTAGTTTGCAATTTTCACCCATTGATGATGAATGCATTCTTTTTTATAATGGCATTTTACCACTGTAATTACAAGTGGATTTCATTTTTCATCCATGTTAATTGCAGTGTTGTCAAAGGCGCGCTTAAGCCCTGAAGCGAGGCTCAAACATGTTGAGCGCTTCGCCTCGCTTTATGTGCTCTTCAGTGTCATCATCAAGGCTCTAAGACATACTTTTCCTTGTCAATGAGCCTCTCTTGAAGATGTGACATTAGATAATTGATATTTCACTTTATCATAATGTTTTTACAATTTTTTTGTCCATATATTTGTTATTCATGCTTATTATTATTAGTATTGGACTAAACACACACACATATATATATATATGTAAATTTGCACCATTGCGCCTTTTTTCATTATTAGAGCTTTTTTCGCTTTTCGCTTTTGATAACACCGGTTAATTGCAGTTCAAGCAATGCGCCAAGGCCGTGAACATAACATACTTTATAGTAGCTTGATATTGGGACAATATCAGTCCCTTTCTTATTAGGAGCATAGGAAATCCACCGTAATCTCCAGCACACTCGTGTGATTTTTTGGATTTTCTAACTTTTTCCAGCTGATAGGCTTTTTTTACTGTAAATTATTTGTGTTATTTGTTTTTCTAGATTAGGAAGAGTTAGCACTTTCTTGATGCCAGATTAATGTTTTCTAACCTTCTGACCGTTGACTATCATAAACAGAACTAGTTTCAGGTTATTAATATATTCTGATGCAACTCTTTTTAGTTCTTAAATTTTTATCATTAGATTTATTTTTCTTATAGCTCTTCGTTATATTTCTCCTGTAATTACTTGATTATGTTTATAAAAAGAATCATTAGATAGTTATATAAATTTGATTCCTGATCTTTAACGGGCGCCTTTTAACTTTTAAGCATAAAGATACCCACCAATGTTTTCTTCAAAGAACAGTAAAGTATCTCTTACGGTCTTACTCTTCCCTGATAACTTCTTTCGTATTTAGTAGCAATAATATTCAATTTGTTCTGAAGCTTATTCCTTCTTTCATAAACCCTAGGCAAATGATAAGGTGAGTTCTGTGCTTGTGCACGACAACCAGAGTTACGATGATGTCATTTGATTCCTTACTTATTTTTGGCACCTCCGTGGTCTGAAGGCTGTTCAGGGAATGTCGTGGTAAATGTCAAATGTGAACTTGAACAAAGTGCGGCCGTCATATCCATATAACTAGTTTATTTTGCCTTCACTTAACACCCTATGGTGGGGTGCAACCGTGCAAGTATTTGTTTTGGAGCTTTATATAAATCCATACTTTACTTTGCCTTTGCCTTTTGATGTTGCATTCTTTGGTTTTATACAATGTTTGTAGCTTTGAATACATGTGTTGGAACGTATAGGCACTTCCAGATTGATTACTCGAGCACGTATTTGATGAACAGACAGTTTAATATTCTATTCCAGTATTTCCTGGTCGTTACACTACTTCACCTGTAGATTCCACTCATCTTCTTTCAAAATGTACTCTTCTCTTGCTTTTACGTGGATGGGTGGAAATACTTACACTTAGGCTGTTTTTCTTCCTAGCTATTGGCGATGATGACCTCCGTGAAACAGCATATGAGATCCTTCTGGCTGCTGCTGGAGCTTCAGGGTATTTCCGCCTTTTCTGTTTCTTGGCTTGCAACATCTCCAATCTGATTAATTAGAGGTATTTAATATGCATTCTGTATGCACAGGGGGCTCATTGTACCATCAAAGGACAAAAAGAAGGAGAAGAAATCTAGATTGATGAGGAAGCTGGCTGAAGTAAGAGTGAAAATGTAATGACTCAGTTCCAGCAATTATCTGGACTGGTCAGTTTGTTGGAGACAATGCGTGTCCAGATGGAGGTAGGAAAATAAATGACCTTGTTACTGTTTTTATTTATTTATGAATCTTTACTTGCATTAACACTCTTAAAATGAGCACCCTTCAGCTCATCCTAAATGTGCCACTTTATAAGGTGAACCAGTTTACTTCTACTAAAACCAAACAGAAATTAAGACGTCGCACATCCAATAGATGAGAGTAGCGGAGATGAAGATGATGAGATGGATGTGTGGGCATACAAGGAGGGATATGATTAGAAATTAGGATATTCGGGACAGAGTGGGAGTGGCCTCGGTTGAGGATAAGATGCGGGAAGCGAGGCTGAGATGGTTTGGGCATGTGCAGAGGAGAGACACAAATGGCCAGTACAAAGGTGTGAGAGGTTGACTATGGGTGTTCAAAAGTGGTAGAGGTAGGTCGAAGAAATATTGGGGAGGTGATTAGACAGGATATGACATAAGTGCAACTTACTGAGGACATGACCTTAGATAGGGGGCTATGGAGGACACAAATTAGGGTAGAATGATAGTAGGTAGTCGAGCGTAGTCCTACTTACGCTTACAGACATGTAGCTATAGTGTTATTACTGTAGGCCTGCTTAACAGATCGTACGAATATGCGTAGTACTGCTTTATAGGCCCTTGTAGTTTGATTTCTGCTGCTATGTGTTAGTTATTATTTTTTTCCTCTTTTTTTCAGAATGCGCTATCAATGCGTATTCGCATTTGATACCAGCATTTTCATATTGCTTTAAATTTCTTGACCGGATCTGACTGTTTTCTCTTTTTTTTGCTTGTGCATATGACTGTCTTGAGCCGAGGGTCTCTCGGAAACAGCTGCTCTACCTAATACCTAGACCCTATGGTGTGAAATTTTACTGGGCATGTTGTTGTAGTAGTTATATTGTTCGGTAAGTGAGGCATTAAAGTTTTTTCTTGTTGCAGAGTGCTAGATATGAGAACAAAAAATTAAGAAAGGACTACACGATTGACACGCCTAAACTTCCACTCTGTTCTCAGCAAAAACACAGAGCAACTTGAATTCTTTTCACTGACATGGGAAAATGTCCGTGTAGCCCGAATAATCTGAACTGCTCAAAAGCTACTGAATTATGTCATCACTACCATACTAAACTTCTCTGGAAAATAAAAGTTCCATGCAATGCAACTCGTTATATCTAACAAAAAATGGTGTTCCAGATGAGAAAAAAACTCAAAATATAATCTGCAGTGTTATTGATCCTCCTCTTTCTGGTTTAGAACGAAATAACAAGAGGGGAGATGTACATGAGGGAGGAAGCTGAAGGACGAAAATTGAAGAACCATTAATAGGCTGGTAAAACTTGATGGAGCTTTTCGATGCACAGACATCAAAGCTTGTATTGATTTCTTTTTGGGTCCTCAAAACATATTATTTTCCGTGATAGCATTATCTTAACCTGGATATATTCATCTATGAGATGGAAAGTTTTGTTTCATGCCAACTGCCGGAAGCAATTTAGAGGTCCAGATATTGACATTTGGAAGCAGGATGGGGAAAAAATAATGACCTATAAAAGCCAAGAATGCGAGCAGATCTTCCAATCTGGTACATACTGAGAAATCTCAAAATTACAAAGTACATATCATCAATTGAAAATTGATTAGAAAATCCTTCAGGACACTAAACTCAACAGTAGAAATTAGGTGCATAACTCATAATCACACACCGAGTAGTAGTCAGAGAGATCTGTATACAACAACAACATACCCAGTGAAATCTCATAATGTGGGGGTCTGGGGAGGGTAGAGTACGTAGACCTTACCATAGAGCGGATAGAATTGGAGTGAGCAGAGTCTGCACAAAATTGGAGATTGTCATAGAACTCCAGCTTTCCTAATGCGCTAAGCACAATTGCCAATGAGTTCTAAGAATGCACAAGACTCTTAAAAATATGTACTAATAATTAGAGGCCAGCTTAATTCTCCATAGTAGATTCTCAACATCATGAGAATAGCTCTTTATTCTGTAGTTCAACCAAGACACGATGAGCATTCAAGCTGAGACATTCACATCTATGTGCACGTTTGGTAGATGAATGGAGATGACAATACAAGTTCTCAAGCTGTAAACACACATATAAGAGGAGTATGGAAAGAACCCAAGGATAGTCAAGGCAAAGTTGGAGATTTTACTTAAATAAAATGTTTAACCACAATGGAAAATTTGGAGGAAACACTAAAGCAACAGAAAATACTTTAAGATAAGCCTAGAAAGGAATCTTCTTACATTGCATTTGCAAATGTCGAACATCAAAAAAGGATGTTACTCGTCATCTTTGTAAGGGTGTACTCCTCAGGAACTTGCTTAAGAAGTTTCAGCTGCAACTCAAATGCATCGTCCCCTCTAAGCATATCACGAAGCCATGTGACCTCTGTTTTAATTGACACCTGAACACAGGGAAAATAGAGAGAAATTTTGTCACTGCAACAAATTTTAGTCTAAAACAAATTCAACAATCAATTTTTTAAACTGATCCTAGTTATTCATGCAAACCCATGAAGCTTGCATAGAATAATATTCACTGTCATATCAATGATTTGACTCCTTTGATGGCTTCCTTCGGAAAATAGCACCTTTGGCCCTTTGGTGGACAATTTGGAGGGAAAGAAATAGAAGAGCGATTGAGGGAATTGAAAAAAGTACATAAAGAGAAATCTCTTTTTTTGTACACTTTTTGGAGCATCCTTCATATTCCAGTAAGCATAGATGATTGGTTACTAATTATAGAGAATCATGTATAAACCTAGTGATCTCTTTTTTTAAACATCCTGTACGAGGAGGAAACACTTTTCAACTAATTCGATTACTTTTCCCCAAAAGAGATAGCTATGTAACCATTCATGACAGATTATGATAACACCACTTAACTCTTACCACATAGCAAAGCAAGAGAATGAAATCAAAATCTACGTGGATGTACTGTAGCATGGATACAATAACAACCAGATGGAAACAATAAGATTAAATGACTAGGAAGAAAACACCAATACTCAGTAAAATAATGTCAGAAAGAGCAGGAGCCAACATTCTTTTAAGAAAATCAATGACTGTTGAATAACATGCCAGTTTATTCCTGCTTAAAATTAAACACCTTACACCACCAAAGAGGAACAAAGTAAGGAAAGAAAAACAAAGATGCTTATGCACACAATACTTGCCGTTTCAGGAGAGAGGAAAAACACACTGGATTATCAGTTTGTATGGAGAGACGAAGCTTACCATCTCCAATGCTCCCTTGACTACTCCACTTAAGATGTCACAATAATATAGACCTTGACAGGTATCAGGAAGCTCAACGAAGTCTACCAAGGGGTTGTCCTCCAAAATTAGACTGCACGTTGCTCCCTCAACATCCCAATTTGTCACTGTCGCAGTGATCCCTAGGAACATTTTGAGACCAACCTGTTGACATGAGCAACAAGAAACCATGTTTGGTCAATAAGCACTGGCATTTTTAACGCATTGTAATTTGAGTTTGTTCAAATTCATATTTTCATTGGCTCATTGCTGTCGCACACCTAAATTTCACTATTCAGTAGGGAAGTTGTAGATATATTTTTAGGGATAAATTCAACTCCAAATTTCATGTGACACTAATTATCCTAGTGAAATCTAATAGAAATAAAATGATTAAGATGCTTAACAAAACAATTATCTACAGGAGCACAAAATTCACATATACATATCAATAATTCTTTAGAATAAAAATGAAATACAGACCTTGGCAATGACTTCAGCTGTTTCCTTGAAATCAACACACCTTGAAACATTAGACTTTGCTAGAAACTCATCAATGAGCCTTATTCCAACATTATAACCCCTGCAATTCAGTCACACGAATGCATTTGACACTTCCATAGCGCCTACCAAGAAAACAAAACATTAATACCATAATTACATTTCATCAAGCTGTTTATTGACCTCATCAATTTCCTCTAGATCAGTCAGAAGTTGGCGCACGATTGCTCCATATGTTAGAGTGAAAAGCTCTGCATTCTTCGATACCAAATACTAAAAATTACTGTCCAATTTTTATACAGAAATGAACGGAAATCAAACGTTAAATAAAAGGCACGATCTCAGTTTTTTGGGTTTTTCATTAGGATGTTTGTGTTTACCACTCGTTAGACGCGTCTCCGGATCACAGGAGCCATGAGAACAGCATTGCTATTGCGATCGGTTACTGGGAATTCTCACTTGTTTATTTGGTAGAGAAATACAAGTATACTACACATATTACTGCTTTCTCGCTATTCAAAGTACAACTGTTAAAGCCTTTGTAACTTAGATAGATATCTCGACACAATAACAAATAGCAAGTGTATGGATCGAGTTTCTCATGAATCTCGACATGAATGTGTTATACTACTAGTATTTTTTTTTATATTTGAACTTTCTTAGTGAAATCTTAATTCCACCGCCTTGTGTATTTATTATTTAATATGACTGCAACTAACTACAATTATATGTATTTATATATGTGTTAAATATAAATGAAAAATACCTCGACTAATTGCTCAATTAAAGCTGATGAATTCTCATTCTAACAACTTGATTCCTTCCCATCTAACTAATTCAAATGTTAGATGGAATATGATGGTTGTTTCTGTTTTTTTTTTTCTTTGATGATTTCACTGGCAACTTGAACATAACAAAAAATTAGATTCTTGATCATGAAATTTTCTGAGTTCCACTTCGAACAAGCCTAGCGGACCAACCTCGGACCGTGCGTAGTTGACAAAACGGGATTAAGTTGAGAAAAGTATTTATGTATCCTCCCACAATAGTGAGTGAGTTTCACAGGTATGGTCACCAGACGATTAACTAACTAGCAACATAGTGTATAGCGCTGCTGCATTCTTATTATAAGTCTTCGAATGTACTTTGACATAGGCAATACTTATATCCACTGCATTGCTTGTTCGTTGAGCGGTGGGGGTAGAGTCCACTGAAAATTGTCAACGAAATTGATAAAGAGCTCATGTACTCAATAGGACCTCCACTGAAAATTATCAATGAAATTGATAAAGAGCTCATGAATAAACTCAACAGGCCCTCTAGACTATGGCAAGGAAATATAACCAGGTACAGATGGGTGTTTAAATGTACTGAAACCTTTAGTATCCATAGACCAAATCACTATGTCTACATTATTTTCAGCAGTTACATCTCCCCACATTCAGCAATCACGCAGGCCAGCTTTGGTTTGTTGTTAGCTCCAACAGCCACATTCTCAATCTTTCTCATCACTAAAAGACCATCTCCAAGTACACGCTGTAAAGAAAGCAGAAAGGAAAAATCTATCACATAACCATGGAAAAGAAGTCAATAAGTTTCTAATTTTTAGACGAAAATCAATCGCCAAATGACTTCGAAATATATACATAAACGGATTTTAAAAAATGCTCTCGGGATTACCCCCCCCCCCCCCCCCCCCACACACACACACACACATATATATATATATATATATATCAACAACAACATACCCAAAGTAATCACACACAAAAGGGTTTGAGGATGGTAATATATATATATATATATATATATATATATTCACACATACATATATATATATATATATATATATATATATCAACAACAACATACCCAAGTGTAATCACACACGGTGGGGTTTGAGGATGGTAATATATATATATATATATATATATATATATATTCACACATACATATATATATATATATATCAACAACAACATACCCGGTGTAATCACACACACAAGTGGGGTTTGAGGATGGTAATATATATATCTATATATATATATATATATATATATATATATATATATATCAAAAATAATTTTCACCCATATATAAAAAAAGGGCAGCCCGGTGCACTAAGCTCCCGCTATGCGCGGGTATGGGGAGAGGTCGGACCACAAGGGTCTATTGTATGCAGGCTTACCTTACATTTCTGCAGGAGACTGTTTCCACTGCTTGAACCCGTAACCTCTTGGTCACATGGCAACAATTTTACCAGTTCCTCTAAGGCTCCCCTCTTTTCACCCATATATACACAGTAAAAATTTCCAGCGAACGGGATTTAGTGAACTCCCTTTCATTAAACGGACATGTAATTGATCAATGAGTTTACAAGACGACAATGTGGGACCATGTCTAGGATGTTGATAGAAAACAAATTGGATTAAGACTTCTAGCATGAAACATAGATAAATGAAATGCTAGAAACTAACGCAAAAAGCAAAGCGTACCCCAAAAACAACATGCTTGTTGTCAAGCCAGTCACACTTTGCACATGTGAGGAAAAACTGCATGGAGTCAAACAGCAGAATCAGAAACATAGGCTGCATTCAGATCTAATCCACTTTTTTCCAGATAAGGTGGATCTAAGCTAATTAACTCTCCTTAATCCCCGCCCCCGCCCCCCTCTTCTCTCTCTCTCTCTCTCTCTCTCCGTGTGTGTGCCAGAAAGAACTTGTTATGCTTAAGGACGCAACCTTAAAGATAATTGACATAAAAATATGCTAGCATAATATAATCCCTATCTTGGTTATATGGCGTTCTACTTTTCCTTTTTCAGCATCAGCATAAACCTAACAAAGTCCACGTCCGTTTATGCCAGATTGGCACCTAGCATGTGATCTGTGTCAGTTTACAACTTAAAACTTAATGAAGGGTCACTACATTGATAAGAGGAATGATCCTTATTGACTTACCTGACATCCATTAGTGTTTGGTCCGCTGTTTGCCTGTCAAAATAAGGATTTCATAATATACGTCAAAATAGAAGGTAAGAATGCACTTGAAGAATCAATTTTCACACGATTGTTAAACATTTTTCCAGTAATTTAAATTGATATAATTACATACAAGAACTCAGAACAGATACGAATTTATGAAATGAAGTGTATTCATTTTATATCAGTGTTTATGCCATTAAATACACAATTCTGACATATCCAAGGTAAAATTACTTCTATTTCATGCTTGAACATGAACTAGCTTGATAAATTAACTGTCCCGCTGTTTCACGAACTCGGGGACACAAGTCAATTTTATCCTTCTTAGATCCTATCCTTGACAGACTAAACCATCTCATCAACTATTTTACCAGAATATTTTGCCTTTCTATTGCAGGAAAAAGTCCAGGCATCAAGTACTATCTGAGACCCTAATGACATTTATTTCGATATAATTATGCATGAGCAAACCTTAGAAATATAAAGTTCAATCATTTTTTACAAAGTCCAGGCAACGATATTATAAGAGACTAAAGCATGTTCTTTTCATCAACGTGCTTCTTTAAAGCTACCTTTGTATCAGATATAACAACTAAGATTATACCAGCAAGAGAACTGAAAGATAGTGACACCTCCGATGAGCAAGACGGGGAATTAAGGGCTTTCAAGCAAGGGGGGTTTAGTGGTGAGGGAATTCTGGGTTACCGTTGAGGGAATTGAGGACTTTCAAGAAGAAGAGGAGGAGGAAGGAGTCTTATGGGACATGATATTTAGGAAAGAACTTTACAGCACGGACCAAGAAACTCTGAAATGGGAAGAACAACGGAATAAGCAGTTCAATGTGAAACCATTCTACCACATACTGTTGAAGAGAGATAACATGTATTTCCTCCAAAACAGTACGGATTCACCAGCACCACAAAAAGTTTTGACTTTTTCAGGGTAATTGGCAGCATGAGAAGCCATAGTCACTTTGTAGAATCTGAAGAACCATTCATAGTCAATGCTTCATGTGTAAAAAGGTAAGATGTGTAGATGTGAATCACCTACTTCATTGCAACATGGCACATTGATTGTGGACTACAGCTTGGAGCCTTATTTACTGAATAGATGACGCCAAGAATAGTTAAAGGACTAATCCATAATTGGGCATTCAAAAGCAAAAGGAGAGGGCTAGAGCATGGAAAGTGAACAGTGAAAGCAATAAACGAGATTTGACAGCATGGAAACATGGAGAATCATCCTTATCAACCACGTCTGTCCAGCCACAGTTCTTTTTCTTTTTTCTTTTCATAAGCTTATTGCTGTCTTTTTCCGGTGACATTCTGCCTATGTTGCTTGGATCCCGATAGTTTTTTGAAGAGTCCGAGCAACATAGCACTATGGTGGTGTCCCACTCTTATTTTCGATGACCTTTCTTGACAGGTCATTCTTTCTAATGAATGTTCCAATGGAACGAGTCTCTCCCCAGTGATCATTCCTAAGGCATTACTTCTTCTGACCATATGGGCATCCTTCCAATGACTTATACACAAAATATTTTCCAAACACTTCTTCTGTTTTTATCTTTTTTAAATAGTATCAACACTTGGGTACTGACTACAAAGTCCATCATCTAAACATTAATTATTTCTTTCTTTTTGAGAAGTACCCTCATCTAAAGTCTAAAGTCGACTTCCCAATCACAATTCCAGAAAAAGTTACCTTTTCTCTTTTATCTATGATATAAGAGTTTAGAATTGTCTCCCTACTCGGAATTGAATTTCCACTCATTGTTTCTTTCATATTCTCCCTCTATGGCATCAGACACTCTGGGTATTGAGTCCCTCCTCTGACCATTGAATTTCTGGTCACTGTTCTGTAAAAAATTTCTCCTCTTTCTCTATGGTACCAGGATTTGAATGTTTGGTGCTGCACTTCAATCTGGCAGGGATTTGCTGGTAATGCAAGCAACGTTAATGGTCCTACATGGCTGATCTTGTATTGGGGAGGGGATGAGAAAGAGGTTATGGAAGCTGATTAAAACTGCCTTTGTTGGTGTATCTGTCAAGAAAGGGATTGAAGAGTCCTTTAAGGGTGGTAAATCAATTCTGATCAGCTCAGGGTTTTATTTTATTTTATTTTTTACACCTTGCTCTGGTGCATGGAATCTGAGACACCAAGGAGTGATTGTTTTTAGAAGCGATTAGAGCCATATAGCTTCTTTTTGTAACTCAGGTTCTCCATACTATAGTGCCCCCATTAGTATATATTGTATGCAGTTGCATCAAAAGCAATTACATCAAGTTGTACAACTTGCAAAGGAGAAGAATGAAAGTATAAGCCAACGATTCAGCAGAAAATAATTACACATGAAAAAAATTCAAATTGCGATTCCATTAGCAAAAAAGAGAAGTATGAAAGGAACAGATACCATTGATAACAGGCCAGGACCAGTGTGCTTGGCGATAAAGTTTTCATCATCAAACTTGCTTCCATATATGGAAACACATCCACTACCATCTCCCTGCAGAAAAAAGAATTAAACAATGTTATTATAGAATAAAGCTAATGTTGCGTTGATCAGAAGTAAAACCATTTCACAGCTTAATAGATAACCTCTGAATAATTAGGAGCTTTTATCAGTCTAAGATGTAATTTGTAGTTGGCTGATTCAATTGCAGATCGAACTCTTACTTTGACATATCGTCTTTACACCTTTGAGTAATCAAACACTTTGGAGTACACTAACATATACAATACTGATTGTGAACGAAAGAAAACATGAAAACAGTGATTTTTGATTCATTAGAAACTTTAGAGTTCAACAACAAACCCAGCATTAAGAGTGAAGGGGTCAGTCTCTATTTTATTTATTTTCTTTTTCTTGAAGCATGCTCATTTTGAAACATATGATGAGGCAACGAACAAGGTGCAACTGATGCTCGCACCAATAATCATCGGAGACATAACAGTAATGTGTATAAACCATGATGCTCAGAAATATTATAGTATTTATCAAACATGTCTTAACACACTTTCAATCAAAGAAGGACATAATTAGGGTCACACACATAGAGAAGCCCTTCATAAAGTCATCAATCACCCTAATTCCTATGGAACTGGGGATCTTCATAACAGAACATCTCTCAATATAGAATCCTAATACAAGGTTAAGGCTAGAGAAAGCAACCTTTAGGAAATCACCACCTTGGATCATGAAGTCCTTAATCACCCTATGGAACTGACAATTCTTGAAACCTTGTGGTACTCCTGCTTTCCTATAAAATAAAATTTGCAGATGAGTACGACAACATAAGCAACAGCCAGTAGAAAGTAACATAATCTCCACTAATCCTTTCACAAACCAAGTGGCCAGAAAACTAGCATCAAATACAACCAAAGGGGAATGATACACGAACATAATTTGATAGACTTACCTGAATTCTCCCGTGCACAGTTGCCTGCAATGAGGCATTTAAAAAAGCTTTAGAATCGAACCTAGTAGTCAAAACCATTGACATGATTTGAAAGGAAAAAAACTTCTTTGAGCACAATGACGAAGACATATTGTCATGCCAGTGGCAAGTTCTTTAAGAGTCTCCCTTATGAAAAAGAGATGGCATATCATATCTCTTAAGGATTTCATTTACTCTCTCATTCTTTAACCGGCAAGAAGAAAATCTTGAACTCTCGCTAGTTAGCCTTTGCAACAGACCAAATAACAACAAATTGCAGGGGATTAAGCTTATTTATCAATATCACAACTTACCAAACACCTTCCCTTAATTATTCAGTTTGGTTGGTTCACCATAATGCAGTGGTGAAGCAATCTGGAAGTCAAAATATAAATAAGTAAATACCCGAAAAAGCCAATGGTATTTAAAATACCCCCTTCATCCCATAATACTTGTCATGTTTTATTTTTCTAGCATCAAACTAGGTTAACTTTGACCAGCATTTTAAGATATATTTTTTTACCATATTGATATGAGAAGAATTGTAATGTATAGTAGTACTTATATCTAAATTGTAATTTTAAAATATTGAATTAATCTAATCCAATGTAACTCCGAAGATTAGTCAAATTGACTATTGACAAGCAAAATATGATAATTGATATGGGTCAGAGGGAGAACTATATATACATAAAAAATCATTTTGATCTTATATAGACAGTGCGTCCCCTAGCTCCCTGCCCATGCCCAGAAGGTGCTGGACAAGTAAATATTACACACTTAAATGCAAGTAAACGGGTATTCTAGTACTATAGCTGATTCTTACAGCAAGAAAAGGGAAAATATTCTTTTTTTAAAAATGTATGAGACGAAGGTCGAGACCTACAATGAAGTATGAAATATCCCTCATTAACATATTTAAATTCCTTAACAGCTTGTTTGGATGGTTGTTACCTATTGTATTGTATTGTGTTGTTACTTTAAATACAATGGTTGTTTGATTGTTACTTAATTTTTATTGTATTGTATAATTAAATACATCATTACAAATTATGTAACAATGAAAAGTCTCATTTTGTGTAATGACCCATCTGGTGTTATTGTGTGGTTACCTTGTTTCTTTTTCTAATTTTTTCTTTACTTATTATCTAATAATCATATTTTATCCTTTTTATAGTAACTCTAACTCGTAAACTACTTTTCTTGTAGGTTTATCGTTCAAATTGTTGATATGTGACATTATGTAACGACGGGAAATGATACAATCTAGCCAAACATTGTATTCATCAAAATGATATAGTACGATACAATTTTCAACACAATACAATATAATGCGATACATTATGAAATAATATGTAACAACCATCCAAACAGAGTGTAAACCTTATTTATTTAGAGAGGGTTTAAACCTGAAATTTTCAGCAGTTTTGGGAGTGATATCGGCGAAGAGCTCCATCTTGATGCGACCAGCAGGGATGTTGCCGATGGTTACGTCAAAAAACACAACAGGGTTCTTTGGTACTTGTGGCCTTAGGTGCCACTCTACCACCCCTCCTCCCACGCCGCCAGACGCCATTTTTGCAACTACAAGGTGCGGAAATTTTGCTCAGCTACTCTTGGGAGCTTTCTAGAAAGCAATGTCCTAACTTTAAAATATTCCTTCCGCTTTGCACAACAACAGGCCAAGTTTTTCAAATTCTTATATTGTGAATTAGTACATAGTTCCGCCCTCTACTTGGCTCATTTTAGCTGTCATCATTATTAAAAATAATTGATTCAAAATATTTACTTATTGTTTTAGAAAATTCAGATAAATTTAATTTTTTTTTTTATTATAGTAAATGGAAAAGGAGATTAATATAAATCGTAAAAGAAGAAGTAATATTAATTGAGCTGAAATAGTAAATAGGGTAATTCAATTAAATTATCCGTTTTATTAATATATTTTCATGAGACGTGTAGAAAAACAAACGTGACAAATAAAATAGGTCGAAGATTTTTTTTAAATTTTATCCTTGGCATTAATAGAGTGAGGATTTGTTGAAGAGAGAATAAATTAGTAAAATAATTTTTATTACGAGCAATATCATAAGTAAATGGGAACAGAGGGAGCAGATTACTTGTATACATATCTAGTTTTATTATACTAAAACAGGTCCCTTCCCTCTAAAGTTATTTTAGATATTTTAGGTGTTCTTATTCTTATTAAAAGTCTTGTTAACACATGTGTTCTTATTTTACTTTTCATCTATCATAAAATAAAATATAAATTCTCGTATAAATCATGCATACGCGAGAATCTATATGCTTAACTTATAGAAAGTTGTGTTGGAAATTTGTATTTGATGGGAGTTGCGTCCACCCATCTTTAATTACTTAAACACTAGGGTTCCGCATGTTGGAGACTTTGATTCTTCACACGTGCATAATCTACTAAGTGAATAGATGACCGTACGGCCAAGGATCGTCAAATTTCGTTGAGAAATAAAAGAGATATTGGTCCCCGAAGTGAGGTGTTTGAAGCATGAAAATGTGGTATAGACCAATTCTCCCTCATCGGTGGGGAAGGAAGATTTGTTTAGTTTATAAGTCTCAAAAATGGCTAAGGGTTTGGGACCCCAAGGGTAACCCATGTGTTTGAAGGAGGGAGGACCTAGATGTGCTTTGGTTCGAGGCTAAGTCCACACGTACGCCGCCGCCCGTCCGCTCCGGGCTCGGATCACGGGCTTCTTCTGCACATCAATTCAGTCATTTATTTGGCCGAATTACTCCTCACTAAAGCTCCAATAGATGTGCTTTGGTTCCGGGCTCGGGTCACAGGTCACGGGCTTCTTCTGCACATCAATTCAGTCATTTATTTGGCTGAATTACTCCTCACTAAAGCTCCAATACGTTGCACATTAATTCAGTCATTTATGTCATTACATGGCCATTAACAACAATTAGTTTGGCAGTTGACAAGTCCCCTCCATGCACTATATATTGAAGCATTTGGCTCAATTGTTCAGACTACACAAGACAGAATCGAAAAATCAGAAACAAAACAGAAATATTCTTCCTACTATCCAGCATCATTTCGTTACTCTAAGTTCTTCAAAGTAACACTTGAGTTTCCTTTGCTCATTTGTTAAGTTGATGTTTTATCTTGTGAGACTATTGTCCAGAATGTAAAAGGATATATACGGAACAATCTTGTCTTAAAGACAGAGAGTCATCTCTCGACTCAACCACAGTTGTAACAATCCAGATTTAGTGTTTCTTGATTTCAGGTTATCAAGATTCAAGACTCAACAACATTGCGGCAGTTCAGAATATTGCTTGTTTGTTCATCCTTTCGAACACTTGTAATATTTATTTACTTCCCGTACTGCAATTATATATCCAACAAGTTGCATATATAACAAGTTGGCCAAACAGTTATCTTTTACAAGTATATGAACTTTTTTTCTTATTCGCAAACCATATTAAAATTGATGTACTTGCGGAAATAAATCATCCGTCATTCTAATTGTTACTAAAAACATAGTGCCCATTCATTATTTTAGTAATTATATTATAACAATAATAATAATCCCTACATCAGTTTTGCTGCACTGGCCGATGTATTCTTTTTTTATGTCGAATTAAAGGTAGCCTAATAAAAATACATATATTGAATCAAGCAATGACAAATGAACGCTTCAAATAATACTTGTCTAGTTAATCGTCTAATATTTAATTTGGTCGCGGTTCTGTATATAATCAATTATTTTAGAGCCCATTAATTGTATTTTGTTTAAACCTTTGTAAAAATAGGGGGCAACAATATTAAACATACAAATTATTGCAGTTTATTTGAAAGCATATTCAGACTCTAAAATAATTGATCATAACATGCCTAGACACGGTTATCTTTTTAACTCAGTATATGGTTCTCTGATGAGCACCGTTATGGCCTCCATGGATTAACCTGTAAATTCCTATGTCAACGGTGGTTGATTATTGGCCTGTTGATGTCCGCTGAAGGACTGTTGTGGCCGCTTTTGGGTGTGGTTAAAGACGATCGCCATAGCAGGGGTAATGCTTGGAAGAAGAGATGAACTGTTAAGAAGAAGAAGTGAATAGTTATAGTATGATAAACTCTTCTGATCTTTTAAAAATTCTTTCTTGTTTAACTAAAAGATCTTCTATTCTTTTTTGGCTTTCTATGTAATTAATGTTATCTAATTTTAGTCTTTCGCTTAGATTTATAATAAAGTCTATTATAGTGTTTAGTTGTTTATCTTCACTGTGTAGCGAATGTTCTCCTGTACTAAAATTACACTTAATTATATTTTGATCTGGTAGAATTCTATATTTTTTATCTACTTCTAGCCTTAAGTCTAGGTATTCTAGTTGTTTTAAACGAGCTATCTTTACCCTAGTGTAGCTGTCTTACCTTTGAGCTTCCACTCTTGGTATTCTAGCCACTCTTCTGCGTAAGTTATGTCGCTTTCTAAACCTACTAGGTGCCAACGTAGATCTTTTTCTAACACTATATCTATGTCTCCTTCTACTATTCTTTCGTATATACTGTCTGCAAAATTGTTTTGATGTTCTAAATTAATAGTAAGTGGTTGTACGTGTTGTAGGAAAAAGTCTATTATTTCTTCTATCGATACTTTTCTAATATTTTTGTCTCTTATTTCTAATATTCCTCTTTTCCTTATCTCTATTAAGTAAGAGAGATCTTTTAAAGCTTTATAAGCCTTTACGTACCTATTTTTCTTTTGTCTTTCTCTATTTATTACAAGAACTGTATATCTAATATGCTTTGCAAATAACGTACCTCTCATAAAGTCTAAGGTGAGGGTATGTATGTATTTTCTGAGTCTGAATAGTTAGGTGTAGTAGGGGAGCCTTGATATTCTAAGGTCTGTCTTTCTATTCTTCTTGATTTTAGATGTCTATATACCCTTGTATAAAAAACCCTATGTAAGATAGTTTGTAAAGTTTTCTTTTGAAGTTTCCCCCGTAGCAGTAGCAGTTTCCGGGACTCCCGAAAGGGAAATCTCTTTGTACTTCAGACATGTAAGTTCACTATTCAGTAGTTTATCTCCTACAATGTAAATTATGTTTGAATATATATAGAAATCTTGCAGGATTGCAAGAAATCATGTTAATATACAGTTGTTATTTTCATCATGAATCTTGAGTTACTGTTATAATATCTGCCATGAATACCGGAAATTACTGTTAAAATATTTATCATAACATGCCTGGACACGGTTATCTTTTTAACTCAGTATATGGTTCTCTGATGAGCACCGTTATGGCCTCCATGGATTAACCTGTAAATTCCTATGTCAACGGTGGTTGATTATTGGCCTGTTGATGTCCGCTGAAGGACTGTTGTGGCCGCTTTTGGGTGTGGTTAAAGACGATCGCCATAGCAGGGGTAATGCTTGGAAGAAGAGATGAACTGTTAAGAAGAAGAAGTGAATAGTTATAGTATGATAAAAACAGAAACAGTAATCAACAATATAAATGGTAGGGATGATAAATAGTAACCCAGGACTAGTGACTGGACAGAGTCCAGAACAAAAAAAAAAAAAAAAAAATTATTTTATTTCAGGAGATAGACTATGAATACGACTTATATGAATGAAGACCACATCGAGAGAGTACCGAGTAGGACTACACACCTTACTCACTCCCTCTTATTGAAATATTTTCATTGAAATACAACCCCCCCTTATTATTGGTATATATATATATATATATATAATGAAAACGTATATTTTTACATAAACTTATAATCGTGTCGAATAATTAGATAGATTATTTAATACCAAAATTACACCGAACGAACCGAATAAATATATATATGTATAAAATATATTATATATATTACAACAACATGCCCAATGAAATCCCACTACGTGGGGTCTGGGGAGGGTAGAGTGTACGCAAACCTTACCTCTACCTTGGTAGGTAGAGCGGTTGTTTATGACAGACTCTCGGCTCAAGACAAAGCATAAGCACATGCAAAAGCAAAAGCAAAGCAAAAGAAACGGTCAGACCTGGTCAAAAAAAAATACGCCTGAAAATGTTGGTATCAATAGCGAATAAGTCATGATAGCGCATTCTAAAAAAGTAAGCATATATTATATATATTAAATTAAAAAATTATATTGGGACTCATAGAGAATTTGACAAAATACGTCGCATGTGCATCTCGTGTCAATTAATAAAAACATTTCAAAAATCACATGTGTATTATTAAAACACAACATTTCAAAACAAACACTTGCTAATTTCACTAAATGTTTACTTCTAAAAAAATAGATTCAAGTGGTATTATTGTCATGGATGACTTCATGGTCAAATTCTCAAGTGGTACTATTGTCATGTATTACTTCATCTTGGTATTCTATGGTACTTTATAGAGCAGTACGGGAAGTAATAACTATTACAAATGTTCGAAATGAGAAATAAATGGTCAATCTTCAAAACTGCCGCATGTGTGTTGTGTCTTGAATCTTGATAACCTTGCAAAGCCAATGTTGAGAACTGCCGCAAGTTTGTTGTGCCTTGAATCTTGATAACCTGAAATCTAGAAACAACTAAATCTGGATGGTTACAACGTTGTGTGTTGAGTCGAGGATAGCCCTCTATCCTTAAGACAAGATTGCCCCGTATATATGCTTTTACGTTAGCGGGCAATAGTCTCCCAAGATAAAACAACACTTTAATCTCAACACTACAAAGCCAATAGGTTGAGCTCGGCGAAGAAAACAAATATGACTCGACTTGTCAAGATATGGAATAGGAAGGAAGAGTTTCTCAATACTCTTCTCTTTTGTCTCTGTATATAGTGTGTCTCTCGTAGTGTATATCTTGTGTATATGTGTGGGTTTGCTCACCGATTTTCGTCACAATTTGCTCACCGTTTTGAGCTATTTTCGTGATCGTTTTTCGATCGCTTTGCACCGTATTTTCGTCTATGTTTCTCGCTGTTTCTTGCTCCTTTTTCTTCAGCCAAGTGAAGCTCAATATATAGCAAGAGGAGGGGCTGTCCAACAGCCACAAACAAGGCCGTAATGGCCCTTAAAGGAGGCCATTAAAACACCAAGTAATGACTATTAAGGCCATTGAAAAGAGGCGCTCACCGCCCAAGTAATGGGCTGTAAATGGAGGAATTAATCAGCCAAATAATGGATGGTTAATGCTCCAAAACGCAGTCCAATATTTACGAGAAAAAGTCTCCGTAAATTCGGGACCAAACCGTAAATATTAAAACTTTAGGGACCAAACTCGTACATATGAAAGAATTCTCGGTCCAAACTGTACATATGAAACTTCGGGATCAAACTCGTACATCCGGCGAGTTCTCTGGTCCAAAAAGATAATATCAGACAGGCCCACAGGCCCACAGGCCCACAGCCCACAGCCCACGACCCGTGAACCCGTGAACCCGAGAATCCGAGAACCCGGAACTCGGAACCGGAACCGGAACCGGACGGGACGGGCGGGCGGCAGCGGCGCGCGTGTGGGCTTAGCCTTGAACCCAAGCACATCTAGGTCTTCCCTCCTTTAAACACATGGGATACCCCTTGGGGTCCCAAACCCTTTACCAATTAGAGACTTATATAGAGAGCAATTCTTCCTATTCCCACCGATGTGGTAGATTTGTCCCACACCATATTTCCATGTCTCAAACACCTTACTTCGTGGACCAATATCTCTTTCATTTCTCAACGAAATTAGACGATTCTTGGCCCTACGGTCATCTACTCACTTCATAGATCATGCATGTGCGAAGAGACAAGGTCTCCAACATGCGGAACACAAGTGTTTAATTCATCAAAGATGGGTGGACGCATCTCCCCGCCAAAGGCTAATTTCCAACAATCCCTCTATGAAAGAGAGATTGTGGCGCACGCACAAGGTGCCTACATTTCAAAATCTTTCAAATAAAATTTATTGCATCAGGAGAGGTAGCTTACGCTTTGAACCTTCCCTAGTTGAATACCATCGAACTTACTTACTGCGCGGTGAACGTGATGTCTTGAACCGTCAGTGTTTAGTGTAAGCCAAGACAATGATACCAACACAATAACTCTTCTTATTCATTTTCCTTCTTACGTTTCTTGTCCGTTGTGGCCATGGACACACTTGGATTCTTAAGTGCGTTCAATTGAGGCGGCCATCCTCGCACTTAAATAGGTGATCTCCTACAAGGTATCCTGCTATACCCCACTTCTCAAGTGTTAGGAATCATTAAAAGTTTCTCAAAACCTAACCTCAACTGTTGAGGAGCATTACAGGTTTCGAAAACTTAAACTTTACCCACACTGCAGATAGCACTTAAAGTCTATCGCGGGAATGGCTTTGGATTTGGTGTTTCTTTTCAGAAATCACTATCCGAAGTGCTCATGCTTCCACCGAAGCGCTCAACTGAACCTTTTGCCGCTTAGTTTTCCCATTGAACCAAATTCTTGGGATCTCCAATCGCATGGTTGGGTTTCCACCGCAAAGGTTCGTATTGTTTGGGTTTTCACCCATTCCCTGACAGCGAGAATACTTGATCTTCGGGTAATCCCTTAGTTAGTAAATAAGGTAGTGACACCCGTGATGATCAACTGCCATACGGTCTTATGTCTCCGACAGATATGTCCGACGCCGTCATCCGTGTCCTTCCCGAAGCCGACCAGCCAGCCACAAGTGTATAACTGTTGAAGGCACGGGTTTCTCCCAATAAGGGACGTCCTCTAATGAGTCGTGAAGTTACTCCACTTCTTTCATGCTTTGTATAAAGCGATAAACTCCTATTACATCATGAATCGGTCGATGCAAGTTGCTTAGAGGATTTTCCAAGACCCACCATACACATTACTTGTGGCTTTGGTGTTCTTCAGATCTGATGTCCAGTTTGCATCACGGTGTTCTCTCGTAACCGCCGGACATCCGTAATACTATAATCCGTAGATAAGCGAATAATTCGTATATCGTCATATCCGACTTAACGCCTTCTATTGATTATGTATTAAGATCATCGCTGAACCTTAGTTCAACGATCTGTTTGTAGGACGATACCAGTTGGTTGTAGTGTGTACAATACATTGAACTACACGTGACTCGTGCATATCGCTCCTTGTCTATGGGTGCACCATGATTCCAATCGCTTCTATGATTCATATCCATTGGTGGCTTCAACGAGACTCGTCAACTATTGACCAATCCGTTAGATGTCTTAGAAATCCAATTCCTAAGAAGTCATCTCGTGATACACATATCTTTCATATCGAGACTTTGTTTCAATATGATTTTCACTCTCGCATCGTTGGTTTTCCAACTCGTTGGCTTTCTCACTTCGAGCCAATGTTTCGTGGTCGATTCATTGTTTCGTTTTATCCGAAACTTTCAGACTAAAATGTAAACATTTCGGGGACCAAATCGAAAGTTCGTGAAGAAGCTCAACAGCTTCGAAAGAACAAACTAACTCTGATTCTCTTCTTCCAACTCTCCAGTTTGGAAGGCTGTTTCAACACCCGTGCCATGTAAGATTACAATGGCCCTGGATGTGAAGCTACTCATAGGGGAGCACTTTTTACAACCCAAAGGTTCTTTTCCCGGAGGAAGATCAACCATTACACAAGTATGGTTTCTATATGATGGAATATATTTCTCTCTTTAGCTTCTTTCCAAAGCAGCGCTTTTGGAGATGACAATTATTTGTTAATTATTCATGGTTCATTATAAGCTAGAAGGACTGGAACAAGTTTTTTTTGTCCCCTTCTTTGCTCCGTCTCGGTTCAACATCTAGAATCCCTAAGTTTTGCAGATCTGGAATATTAAGTTCCGGATAGCTAGCAACTTTCGAGTCCTGTAGATACGGAACGTCTAGTTCCTACGGACAGACAGTGCCCTCGCGGTTCTTGTTAACCTTGAGCAAGATTACTCCTTTTTCCTTTTCCAAGGAAAGTTATCTTCTAAGAATTCAGCATTCTTTGACGCGAAGAGGCGATGAACACTACTGTTATTTGCAGATCCAGTGAATATGCAATCTACAGTCTTAGGTATGACACCACCCCACATCACAACATTTGTATGTGAGATCCTTTCCATGTATCACATGGAGGGTTACCCTTATCCTTATGCGGAGTTCTATTGAGAATCGCATTAGCGGTAAGGATCGACGTGCCCCACATAATTTGGACGTACGGCTTAGCGCTTGGCTAACACCGTTAGACTGAGGTGAGTAATGAGCATTCGTTTACTAAACGATGCTTCACTTTCTCCCCCTCTATCACTACGAATTTCTCAATCCGTAGGCTTAGTTGATTTTCAACTTTTGTTTTGTAGCGCTTATCCACTTCAACAACTTCATCTTTGTTTTTCAATAAACAAAGGATACAATACGTTGTACCATTATCAATAAAGGTCATAACGTACTTGTCTCCCTCCCCTCTATTTTGTATAAACTTCAAATCACCCAAGTAGGTGTGACTAAGTTCTAGAGGAGCGGTGCTTCTTTCGCTATTCCCTTGACGGAATTTGGAAAGGTGATTTCGCCTCTTCGTCTACCTCACATTCATTTTGAGGGTTTATGTCGACAGTAGGCAACAATCTCAACATCGTTAGCTTTTGAATGACTTGCTATTTAACGTGTCTTAATCTATGATGGCATAGATGCACGGATTACAAATATATCATTCATTTGGCTACAGACGTTGTGTACCATTCTTAGTTATTATAGACCTGTTGGACTAGTCTCAAACCAACTTGACCAACAGCGTCCCTTAAACCAAGTTAGGAACATGTAACGCCTCTTTTAGAGTGATCTTATTCCTTGAAGTCCTAATGAGGACAACCTCTCCACCCCTTTGATTTTAGAGGTGGCGTTGCTTCACATGAACAACCTCTTGCCCGTGGTTAGGGCGTAACCGGATCATATGAGATCCGGATGCTCGGCCCACTCCGCTTGCTTTGGCATCGAGTGTCCAATTTCTTTTCTCGCCTTTCTTTAGGCCTTCGATCATTTAAGACCTGGAAACTCGGCCCACCACACTAGGTGTCCTTTACTTTTCCTATGAAATGAATTCTCGCCCCACTCCGCCGCCCGGAGGCTTTATATGACCGAGTGTCCAATATCATCATATCAAAAGAATTTTGGCCCACTCCGGTCGCCCGGAGGCTTTGTATGACCGAGTGTCCAATATCATCCTATGAAGGATCTTCTCAAATAGTATGACAGTTCTACGTCTTTAACTTTTAGACTCCTTCCGTTAAGATTGGTGCCCGATAATTCTTGGCGCTTACTTAAGAGTGGTAACAGCTTTCGCACATCGCCGTGGATCTTACTCCCTCGTATGTGCGAACATACTTTACACACTTTAGTAATTACACTTAAAAGAACGGATCTTCTTAAGTCGTTTACAAAATCCAATCTTTAAACGGAAAAGAAGATGAGATTAAACTTCGATTTGTTAAAGCATAAGGAATATAAATTATTTTCATATTCCTCCTTACTTTAATCCATTTTTAATCAGACATAATTTAATCTTTATTCTTGACAAGTAAGAAAAACTACTTATTCCAATTTCGGATTCTGGCTCACTTCAGTCACTTCATCAGACTGAGTGTCCATTTCCTTCTCACCATTATTCGGTTCTTTTGTCTGGGATAGATACGGCCTTCTGGCACGCAAGATAGAAGTACATCTTCGCCTTCTCCTCTTGTCCCGCTTGACATCCTCGTGCTCTCGAGAGCGCTTGTTCCCACCAGTCTTGGTAGCGGTGACACCATGAATACGTTCATCATCATCACTCCCTTCTACCAGAAAACAATTGCCATATCCAGATTTGATCACACAATTTTTGACCAACATCTTTCGAACACTAATAGTATTACAATACAATCTTGTCTTAAATTCTTGGTATTCTATGGTACTTTATAGAGCAGTACGGGAAGTAATAACTATTACAAATGTTCGAAATGAGAAATAAATGGTCAATCTTCAAAACTGCCGCATGTGTGTTGTGTCTTGAATCTTGATAACCTTGCAAAGCCAATGTTGAGAACTGCCGCAAGTTTGTTGTGCCTTGAATCTTGATAACCTGAAATCTAGAAACAACTAAATCGGATGGTTACAACGTTGTGTGTTGAGTCGAGGATAGCCCTCTATCCTTAAGACAAGATTGCCCCGTATATATGCTTTTACGTTAGCGGGCAATAGTCTCCCAAGATAAAACAACACTTTAATCTCAACACTACAAAGCCAATAGGTTGAGCCCGGCGAAGAAAACAAATATGACTCGACTTGTCAAGATATGGAATAGGAAGGAAGAGTTTCTCAATACTCTTCTCTTTTGTCTCTGTGTATATAGTGTGTCTCTGTAGTGTATATCTTGTGTATATGTGTGGGTTTGCTCACCGATTTTCGTCACAATTTGCTCACCGTTTTGAGCTATTTTCGTGATCGTTTTTCGATCGCTTTTGCAATCGTATTTTCGTCTATGTTTCTGCCTCGTTTCTTGCTCCTTTTTCTTCAGCCAAGTGAAGCTCAATATATAGCAAGAGGAGGGGCTGTCCAACAGCCACAAACAAGGCAGTAATGGCCCTTAAAGGAGGCCATTAAAACACCAAGTAATGACTATTAAGGCCATTGAAAGAGGTCGCTCGCCCAAGTATCTTGGGCTGTAAATGGAGGAATTAATCAACCAAATAATGGATGGTTAATGCTCCAAAACGCAGATCCAATATTTACGAGAAAAAGTCTCCGTAAATTCGGGGACCAAACTGTAAATATTAAAACTTTAGGGACCAAATCGTACATATGAAAGAATTCGGTCCAAACCGTACATATGAAACTTCGGGGATCAAACTGTACATCTGGCAGAGTTCTCTGGTCCAAAAAGATAATATCAGACAGGCCCACAGGCCCACAGGCCCGTGAACCCGGAACTCGGAACCGGACGGGCGGGCGGCGGCGGCGCGCGTGTGGGCTTAGCCTTGAACCCAAGCACATCTAGGTCTTTCCTCCTTTAAACACATGGGATACCCCTTGGGGTCCCAAACCCTTTACCAATTAGAGACTTATATAGAGAGCAATTCTTCCTATTCCCACCGATGTGGTAGATTTGTCCCACACCACATTTTCATGTCTCAAACACCTTACTTCGTGGACCAATATCTCTTTCATTTCTCAACGAAATTAGACGATTCTTGGCCCTACGGTCATCTACTCACTTCATAGATCATGCATGTGCGAAGAGACAAGGTCTCCAACATGCGGAACACATGTGTTTAATTCATCAAAGATGGGTGGACGCATCTCCCCGCCAAAGGCTAATTTCCAACACTTCATGGTCATCAAACACAATTAAATAAAGAGCAGTGAAGGCCACGATAGATACCTTTTGTTCTTTATTTTTGACTCGTACTTTTTACGACAATTGTGCACCTCTCTTCCATTCCATCAGTATGGATCGCCTATGCACTTATCGAATCTTGGGGGCTGAAAGATCTATATTTTTCCTAATTGTAAGCGTCTTCGTGATTTGGTTCCCAAATAATACTGCGGCGTCACTAGGCCTTGCAATCATTGGATGTAGTGTGGCGTTCCTAAATTAGGTTGGTGTTTCTATCTTTAATTGTCCATTTATGTGTTTTTTCTCATCCCTTGTATCTTGTTGAAGTTAATAGAAATTAGAAATTCACAATTCTCTTATACTGCATACCATACTTACAAAATTTACAAGTGATTCTAGTCATATGCGATGAAAAAAATATTGGAGATGGCAGCATCCCGTAATCTCTGATCCTGAAGTGGTATTTTGCATGTATTATCCTTTTTGTCTTCCCCATTTCATTATATATATATATATATTAATGACACCTGAGGTTTCTCATGAAGAAAGGATGAATTGACAAGGCAAAAGTGGCTCTCGGAATAATACGCGAAAATGGAGTGGAAGCAGAGCTACAAGACTTAGTATCCTCTATAAAGAGAGAAGACACGGAGATAAGGAAGAGGTTATCACATTCACCACTTATAATGGTCAACATAGTGTCCCAATTTCTATAACGAATCATTAGGTTTAAAATCGATAGTATTCTTCTGGTCTTTTCTTCTTCATTCGATAGGATATTCCTCTTTTCTCACACCGTTCATTGTTAGTTATTTATTCGACTTATACCTTTTTCAGTCGGCAGAGGACATTTCCACGTGGTAGTTATTTAGAATTACTGAGAGATTCTTTTGTTAAATTTTTTTTCTTGCAAATGATTGACTGAAAAATGATTGAGCAAGAAGATTGATTTGGCATCACAATGAGAAGTGTTAGACGAATTTTGGTTTAGAATTTTGAAATTATAATACATTTAGTTTTATTTTGAAATGATAATATCCTTAAATATTGAGTAACAATATATGCTTAATTAACATTATACATAATTTATTAAATTGTGTACGTAATAGTCGAGAATCCGATAAATTTGGAAATATATTCAATAAGAAAGAGGGAAAAGTGCTTAACTTCAACTAATTGAAGGTTCATTGTGTTTAGTCAGATATCACAAGAATCAAGAAAAGAATTTACTAATAACCAAGGGACCAAAAGTATTGTTATTCCTATTCATAAATAATTTATTCAAAACCGAGGAAGTTGTCTTCTCTATAATCTGGAAATTAGAAATTCACTTGTAATAGATGAACGAGTATTATAAGTGCATCTTGTTGGAAATTTGTCTTTGGTGGGGAGGTGCGTCCATCCATATTTAATGAATTAAACATTAGGGTTCCGCATGTTGGAGGCTTTGTCTATTCACACGTGCATAATCTACTAAGTGAGTAGATGACCGTAGGGCCAAGAATCGTCAAAATTCGTGGAGAAATGAAAGAGATATTGGTCCACGAAGTAAGGTGTTTGAGGCATTGAAATATGGTGTGGGACAAATCTACCACATCGGTGGGAAAATGAAGAATTGCTCTCTTTATAAGTCTCAAAATTGGCTAAGAGTTTGGGACCCCAAGGGGTAACCCATGTGTTTGAAGGAGGGAGGACCTAGGTGTGCTTGGGTTCGAGGCTAAGCCCACGCGCGCGCCGCCACCGCCCACCCGCCCCATCACATCCCGTTCGGGCTCGGGTCTCGGGTCGTGGGCTTTGGGCTTCTTCTGATAGACCCCTAAATTGTATAATACTTACAGTTTGATCCTTGGAGTTTCTGAAAAGCTGAAATTGGGAACGACGGAAGGCAGAAAGTTTCTGCCTACTACCGTTTGGGTTGTTTTTTGGAGCGTTATTGCACATTAACCAACCATTACTTGGCTGATTAACTCCCTCATTCAATGGCTATAAACTAAGAGTGGGCCGGGCTCGGGTCTGGCGGGCCGGGTCTGGCGGGGTCGGGGTCGGGGCGGGACGGGAGAAGGGGCGGGGTCAGGTCTGGCGGGACTGGAGCAAGTCCCGTCCCGATCCCGATCCCGTCGGGCTCGGGTCGAGGCGGGCTCGGGCTCAGGGCGGGATACGGCGGGTTTTTTTTTTTTTTTTTTTAAATAACATATGTATAAAAAAACTCAATAAACAAAATAAGATAGTGTAATAAAAACATCCCAAGGCTGTTTTTGTGCCTCTTATATTATTTAATAGACATGATTTTTTTGTAATACAAATACAATTGTCTAAAATCTAAATTGCAACTTTGTGGTGTTGTCCAAAAGTTACAAATTACATAATAAAATTACAATTAAAAAAATAACATTCTCAAAAAAACATGTTCTAATTGCTTGATGATTTCATGTGGTTCTTCGGTTGGAATTGGTATTTGTTGGTCAAATTGATCCACGTCGCTTCCACTACCTTCGGTTAAGATTTCGTTGTAGTTTTCATCATCTTCTTCGTTGATCTCCGGTTGACCGCACCTTCTCCGCTCCGCTCGTATCCAATCTCCGAATAATACGCAATTTCCAAGCCGTCTCCGCTAATGAGTGTCCGTGGTCTCCTATTTGATATCTCGCTCGCGAAAAAGCGCTTTCGTACGCGGTTGACGACGCTTGAATGTTCAAAACATCTCGAGCCATCAATGAAAGTGTCGGAAAGGTCTTCTCATTCCCCTCCAAAGTATTTCAAAGCAAGTCTTCATGTCCATCTTCATTGATAACTTCTTGATACGGTACAGAACCCCGTAAAACAAAAATATCCAACTCGCTAATTTGGTTAGTAGTAGAGGTACGACCGCACATTCTATTTCGAGGCTTTCAATACTAGCCGCGAAACAAGATGTCTTTTGTGAGGTTGTATTGAAGATGAAGAAGATGGTATGGAAGTTTGGTAAGTTACTAGCATTTTCTTGTTGATAAAATCTATATATATTTTTGCATTGGTGTTCTACGCTAGACAATACTTCTTCTTTAGTTTGTTCAATAGGTGGTGGGTGATTTAGATTTTTGGGACTTGGAGGTGGTAGTACTTCTATACAATCGTAAATAGTTTCAATTAGTGATTTAGTACCGTCTATTTTAATAGTAGGATTTAATACAGAACCAATAATATAAATAGAGGGAATAGGAATAAAATATTTTTTTATTTTGAGAAACATTTTTTTAATAGTCGCCTTATAAGCTTTTTTTCCATATATTCACTAAGTAATAAAAATATTAGAGTTATATAAAATAACATAGTTGAAATAGTAGGATAATATATACCGGAAAATTCTTTTGTTGCTTGAAAAAATTTCTCTAAAAATACAATAAGTTCGGAGATTTTTTCCCAATCACTATCTAAAATCATATCAGCTGGCTTTTTATTATGAGAGTTAAAAAATAAAGTTATAGGTAATTTATAGTCATAAGCAACAAGCAGTTGCTCGTATAAAGAATTCCACCTAGTGGAATTTTTCTAAAAGGTAGTCCACAATCATGACAATTTTTTTTATATTCTTTTCTACGTTGTACTTTATTACTTTTAAAAATAAAGTTTATAGCAAATTGTATTTTACTAAGAATGTCTTCAAAAAGTGATAGACCATCCTTTACAATTAAGTTATATATATGGCACGCACATTTTATATGAAAATGGTCTGGAAAAGAAGGAGTTAAACTATTTTTTAAAATTGTAATTGCGTAATTGTTATTAGAAGCGTTATCTAATGTAATAGTCATAATTTTATCGGTAATTCCGTAATAATCGCACACTTGATAAATATTTTATGCAATAAAAGTACCAGTGTGCCTATCATCTATATATCTATACGCTAAAATACGTTTTTGCATAGACCATTTATAATCTATCCAATGACAAGTTACAGTTAAATAATCATGGCCGTTAGTACTACGACCTATATCAGACGTGATAGATACTTTGCCATTAAAATGATATAATGAAAAACGTAAATATTGTTGATATTCATGCGCGAATTTAAATACATCTCTCTTAACAACATCTAGGAAAACCGTTAAAAACAGGATTATATATATCTCTAATGTAATGAATAAAACCGGGAGATGAAGGAAATGAAAAAGGCAAACCCTCCACAAAGAACTAATTTTGATATTGCTTCCCTATCTCTATGTTTATTGTATTTAGAGCCTACAATTCCCCCCATCATAGGGTTAATTTGACCTCGTACTTGGTCCGGGACAAGATATCGGTATGTGAACCTTGTCCCGATGGAGCGGCGTTTGCGCACCCGGTTTTGAAGCCCGGTATTGGGCATACCTAGCTGGATGAGCACTTACTACGTGTCTAATTAAACCCCCGTCCCACCGTGACCTTTTCCAGTTTTAAATTTTAAAACATTTTTACAAATTTTACATATGGCTACTTGATTCTCTACGTCCCTATCAAAAAATGTCCATGCATCTGATTTTAATGGTCGTTTTGCTGGACCTCGTCTCATACTAGGGGGAATAGGAGGTATTTCAGTTGAAGGTGCACTAGTGGGTGTGTTGTCATCAACATTAGTGGGTATATCATCTAGATCATCGTCTAAATTAAAGTCTTCTTGAGTTCCAGAAAATAGCTCCTGGTCTAAATCTAATGGTATTGTAGGAAAATGTTGAGTATCAACAAAATCATCATGTGTAGGAATAAGATGACTAGAAGAAGTACCATTGCCCTGGTTGCCCCTACTAGAAGAAGCACCCTTACCCTTACCCTTAAACATACCTTTTAATCCTTCCATTTTAATTATGATAATAAATAAATAAATAAATAATTAAAGATAATAAAATTAAGTGATCTAAACTAAATAAACAGACAATAATAATTTAATGAAGGAACGAATGTACCAAACGCCGACGTGTAATCGAGAGGTTGAAAATTGAAACTTTGCTCGATGGAAGATCCTCAAGTTAGTTGCCAACTTCACTACCAATTCCCAAATGAATAAATAAAATTGAATATTTAGCAAACAATGTAGACTTGTAGAGAGATATATTGAGAAATTAGAGAGATTGTAGGAAGATTTGTGAGAAAGATGAAGAGAAAATGAGTTATTTATAGTTGAAAAATTGGGTTAAAGTGTAAATATAATAACTTATGGGTTAAAAATAAATATTAAGGGGTAGGGGGTTGGGGGAGGGGGGCTAAAATGGCCGTTGGTCAACGGCCATAATCTAAAATGGCCGTTGGTCAACGGCCATAATCTAAAATGGCCGTTGGTCAACGGCCATAATCTAAAATGGTCGTTGGTGCAATGGCCATTTTTGCAAAGGGGCGGGGTCGGGGTCGGGGCGGGGTCGGGTCTCGCGGGCCAGGGGCGGGCTCGGGTCTCGCGGGACGAGACATCGTCCCGTCCCGAGTTCGAGTCCCGCCCCCGTAATTTTATTATTTTTTTTTGGCGGGGTCGGGGCGGGCTCGGGACGGGCTCGGGTCGGGGTCGGGCTGTCCCGGCCCACTGGCCAGCCCTACTATAAACAGTCATTTTCTTGGCAGTTGAGAAGTCTCCCCTTATGCTATATATTGATGCATTTTAGCTCAATTGTGTGAGACAAAAAAATGGGACAACAACATATAAACACAGAGACAAACAGAAGAGAGAAACAACACACATTATGTCCAAATACGTGAGCAGAAACAGTGTCAAAAAACAGAAACTCTTCATTCCTTTTCCATTCTTCAGCAAGTCGTTTCGTGTTTGTTTTTTTCGTCAGAATCAACCTATTTGCTTTGTAGTGTTGATTAGTTGTTGTTTTATCATGGGAGACTATTGCCCGTTAACATAAAAGCATATATACGGGGCAATCTTGTCTTAAAGACAGAGAGTCATCTCTCGACTCAGCCACAGTTGTAACAATCCACATTTAGTGTTTCTTGATTTCATGTTATCAAGATTCAAGACTCAACAACCTTGCGGCAGTTCTGAATATTGGTTTATTTGTTTATCCTTTCGAACACTTGTAATATTTATTTACTTCCCGTATTGCTTTACATATCCAACACATCTATCATAAGTCATGGAACATCATTTGTTATTGTTTTTCTATATATATGTTGATTATTTGTTAATCTTTTAATCTAACATAAATGTTATTGTTGGAGAAATTAAACTAAAAACATGCTTAGTAGTCATTCTCACTAAATTTTTTGGGTGAGGTTAATTTCATTTTTCGAATGAAAATTATCAAGACATGTGATGGAATTTCTTTGATCAATCACATTATATATTGAGAAAATCCTAAAAGAGTACAATTTTATTAATTGCAAGCATGCATGTTGAACTCCTTTCAATTTAACTGATTCACTTTTTCTATTCAAAGTAAAAATATTATGATAAATCAGAAGAATATGTTAGTTTAATTAGAAATTTGAGATATGTGCTTGATTGTGCTCGACCTACTATTGCATGTGTTAGAAACTTAACATGTTTACAAGACCAAGTAATGAATGACTTTGACATGATATATGCTATAACGAAAGTTAAGAGACAATATTAGTTGGTACCAAAGACTATGACTATTGTTTTATATAAAAAAAAAAAGTTATCCTATTATTACTAAAAAAAATATGCAGATTGAAAAACTTTATTTGGTAATTCATATTCTATTATTGGTATTATTTGTTGGAAAATTAAAAATAATAAATTATTATTGCTAATCCTATCATAGAGGTTGAGCTTAATGCTTTAGCTTCGGCTATAAAAAAGTGCATAGATTAAAAGATATCTTATTATAAACATCTTACTTTGATAAACTAATTCCATCGGAATAGTATGGCAGCTGGTAAAATAAGTAAAAGGGTAAAATATATCCCTCTATTTCATTTTATTAACTAACTTTATACTTTGTTAGCGATAGTGAATAAAAATACACATATCATCTTCAAACTTCACACTTGTACCTGCGGGTTACAACAATTGCAGGAAACGGGAAGTAAGTAAATATTACAAATTGCTAGAAAGGATAAACTAAATATTACAACAAACGGGAATCAAGAACGATACAAACTCCTTGTGATTTGATGAGTCGAGTGATGACACTCTGTCTTTAAGACAAGATTGCCCTGTATATATCATTTTACGTTGTCGGGCAATAGTCTCCCAAGATACAACAACAACAACTTAACAAATGAGCAAAGGAAACTCAAGTGTTACTCTTGAAGAACTTTGAATATAGATAGAGGAAGAAGAAGCTTTCAGAAAATTCTGTAGGTGTTTCTAAGTGTTGAACAATTGAGCCAAAGGCCTCAAATTATAGTGTAATGAGATGACCCCTCAACTAGCTAACTAATGACCTTCAATAGCCATGTAATGACACTTATTGAAGGGTTACATTCAGCCAAATAATGGTTGAATTCATGTGCCAAATAATGGAGATTCAATGCTAAAAAACCAGCCCAAAACTCAGAACTTTCCATCTTCCCATCGCAGCATTCTGCCTCTGAAGCGCCGCGGCTCTGCAAATTAGCGCTACCGCTCCAGTGACAGAACACCCAATTAGCGCTCTGGTGCCTCGGCTCCGAGGCGATTTCCGATTCGTTTCATCTTACACTACTTTCTTCATTTACCAACGTGGAATACTTGTCATTTGACCAATAACCGTCCATCATTCTATGTCTCAAACCTCTCACTTACGTACCAATATCTCTTTCACTAATGAAACTTGTGATATTTGACATTACATGTGCATGTGTGTGGAAACGACATTTCCGACGTGCGAGCCCCCAATTGTTCGAGTCATAAATAATAGGATAAACTTAATTCCACATTAGTAAATTTCCAACAATCCCCTCTTGAAAGAGATTTTGGCGCACTCACATGGTGCATTTTCCAACAATCTTTCAGCGGACCGATGTTGCATCAGGAGAGGTAGCTTCAGCTTTGGACCTTCCATAGTTGAATACCATCGGACTTACTTACTACGCGGTGAACGTGATGTCTTAAACCGTTAGTGTTTAGTGTAAGTCAAGTCAACGGTACCAACACAACAACTTCTCTTACTCTGTTCTTCATAATGTTTTGTCCGTTGTGGCCGTGGACACTTATTGGATTCTTAAGTGCGTTCATTTGAGGCGGCCTGTCCTCGCACTTAAATAGGTGGTCTCCTACAAGGTATCCTGCTATACCCCAATTTGCAAGTGTTAGGAACCATTAAAGGTTTTGAAAAGTTAACCTTTACCCACACTGCAGATAGCACTTAACGTCTATCGCGGCAACGACTTTGGATTTGGTGTTTCCTTACAGAAATCATTATCCGAAATGCTCATGCTTCTACTGAAGCACTCAACTGAACCTTTACAGCTTAGTTTTCCCATTGAACCTAATTCCTGGAATCTCCAGTCAGTAAGGTTGGGTTACTACCGTATTGGTCCTTATAGCTTGGGGTTTAAGCTCATTCCCCTAGACAAGCAGAATATCTGATCTTTGGGTAAGCCCTTTGTCAGCGGGTCCGCTATGTTATCATTTGATTTTATGTAATCAATGAATATTATACCTGTGGTGATCATCTGCCTAAAGGTTTTATGTCTCCGTCTAATATGACGAGACTTGCCGTTGTACATAGAATTATGTGCCCTTCCTAGAGCCGAATGACTGTCGCAGTGGATCATTACAGAAGGTACGGGTTTGTCCTAACAAGGGACATCTTCTAAGAAGTCGTGAAGCCATTCAACTTCTTCTCATGCTTTGTCTAAAGCGATAAACTCTGATTCCATCGTGGATCAGGCGATGCAAGTTTGCTTAGAGGATTTCCGAGACACAGCCCCACCACCAATTGTAAATATATACCCACAGGTGGACTTTGTGTTCTCTATATCAGATATCTAGTTTGTATCACTATACCCCTCTAGTACAACTGGATATCTCGAATAACGTAATCCGTAAGTTAGTGTGTATTTCAGGTATCTTAGTACCCGATTCAACGCCTTCCAATGATCATTACTCAGATTACGGGTAAACCTAGCCAACTTGTTGACTGCATAAGCAATATCAGGGCGGGTGCAGTTTGTTATGTACATCAAACTCCCAATCACCTGTGCATATCGCTCCTGGCATACGGGTGCACCATAATTTTTATCAAGCTTTTGATTTCTATCCATTGGTGACTTAGTAGGTGAACTGTCAAACACTCAAACTTTCTCAACACATCCTCGATGTAGTGAGACTGAGATAAGACCAGTCCGTTAGACATCTTAGAGATCTTTATCCCTAAGATGACATATGTGATACCCACATCCTTCATGTCGAAGCATTGTTTCAACATGTTCTTAGTCTCTAGGATTAAGCTAGGACTGCTCTTTGTGATTAACATGTCATCTATGTACGTGCATATCATGACAAACGAGTCAGAGTTACCTTTCGTGTAGACACATTTGTCACATTCATTAATGGAGAAACCCTTCGATAGTAGAGTACTATCAAAATTTTCGTGTCATTTCTTCGGGGCTTGTTTCAGCCCGTACAGAGATTTGACAAGTCGACAGACTTTTTTCTCTTTCCCTAGAACCACATACCCCTCGGGTTGTTCCATATAGATTTCTTCTTCCAAATCACCATTTAGGAAGGCTGTCTTGACATCCATTTGATGTATCTCAAGGTCACGCAACGCTGTAATCGCAATGAATACTCATATGGACGTCATCCTAGACACCGGGGAGTACGTGCCAAAGTAGTCAAGGCCTTCTTTCTGTCGATAGCCTTTGACTACCAACCTGACCTTGCACTTATCTATAGACCCATCAGCTTTATACTTTCGTTTGAGTATCCACTTACAACCCAACAGTTTATTTTCCAGAGGAAGATCAACTAACTCCCAAGTATGGTTATACAGAATGGAGTATATTTCACTCTCAATAGCTTCTTTCCAGAGCAGTGCCTCTGTAGTTGACAATGCTTCAGCAATTTTCTTTGGTTCATCATCAACCATATAAGCTACAAAGTCAGGACCGAAGGATTTATCCTTCCTGGCCCTTTTACTTCGCCTTTGTTCCATCTCTGGAGTCTCCAAGTTCTGAGAATTTGGAACATTAGATTTAAGATATTCAGCCATTTTGAAGTCCGCTAGATCTGAACCATCTAGATTCGGGCAGTCAACGACTCTCGGTTCCTGAGAGCTTGGTTCATAACTTCGTTTATGAGAGGTTATGTCTTTTTCCCTTCTAGGAAAGGTATCTTCAAAGAATTGAGCATTCCTTGGTTCCATGATTGTACCCCCGTTGATATCTGGAATATTTAACTTATGCATTAAGAAGTGATAAGCACTACTGTTATTTGCATATCCGATGAAAATGTAATATACAGTCTTAGGCACAATCTTGACATGCTTTGGCTTGGGTACTTCGACCTTTGCCAAACAACCCCACACCTTTAAATATTTATAGGTGGGTTTATTTCCCTTTCGTGATTTATATGGAGTTTTGTCCTTACCCTTATGTGGGACTCTGTTAAGAATCGTATTAGCGGTAAGGACGGCTTCTCCCCACATATTTTGGGGAAGACTGGAATTGATGAGCAAGGCATTCATCATTTCCTTCAATGTGCGGTTCTTACGTTCCGCCACACCATTCGACTGAGGTGAGCATGGAGCCGTCGTTTGATGAACAATGCCTGATTGGGCTCAATATTCCTCAAAAGGCGCTACGTATTCTCCCCCTCTATCACTACGAATTACAGACATGGCGTTAACTTTGAAGAGGCCTTCACAGATTAAGCCTCTTCCCACAAATGTTCCATTCTTGGTGATTACAAACTTATTGGACTCAAATACTAGCCTAAAACCAGCATTAACCAATAAATGACCTGAAATTAAATTCCTCCTAATCTCAGGGACATGCATCACCTCCTTCAGAGTGAGCTCATTTCCAGAAGTCATCTTCAGGACTACCTTTTCTACCCCCAGCACGTCAGAGGAAGCATTGTTACCCATGAACAACTTCTTGTCTGTAACTGGTGTATATGTGGAGAAGGTATCTCTATTGGAACAGATGTGTCTGGTAGCACCCGTGTCCATCCACCATTGCATGTGATTCTCAACAAGGTTTGCTTCAAGCACCACGGCCGAGAACTCCTCAATCATGTCGTCAAGAAGCATGTCCTTGACAACGTTAGCATGTGCCTTGCCTTTGGCCTTGGCCTTCTCTTGTTTCTCAGTCTTGAGCTTGCTACAGTCCTTGATCATGTGACCAGGTTTCCCACAGTGGTGACAGTTTCCCTTGAACTTCTCCGCCGCTTGGGTCTTGCCATCGTTCTGAAACTTGCGCGCTTCTTGCTTGGGTTCCCTTTGGCCTCAACCAGATTTGCCTTTGCCTCAGCGGGTTGTCTTCCCCTAGGCAAGACCTTCTTATTATCTTCATGAATCTGGTGTTTGATAATAAGTTCTTCAAAGGTCATTTCATTTGTCTTGAGTTTTAAGTAACTCATAAACTCATTCCACGAGGGAGGTAACTTTTCAATCAGTAATGCAACCAAAATCTGCTCATTTGGTTTCATACCTTCCAAATCCAGGTGATGTAGAATCATTTGGAATTCCTGGACTTGGGACATCACAGTTTTGCTATCCACCATTTGAAATTTCAGGAATTTCCCAACGATGAATTTCTTAGTACCAACATCTTGTGTGTTGTACTTCTTCTGCAAAATTTTCCCATAACTCTTTGGCGGTGCCTACGGCGCAATACACCGTGTAGAGTGGGTCTGATAGATAGTTCAGAATATAGTTCTTACACATGAAGTCACTATGACTCCAAGCATCAAGAACCATCTTCATGCCATTGTCGACATGGATACCTTGGCCCCCTCCAGCCGTTTCATTAGGCTGAGGGTCCACTTCATCTCCAGCTTGTGGGGGATCTTCTGTTAGGAAATGAATCATTCCCATAACAGTCAGATAAAACAACATCTTCTGCTGCCATCTCTTGAAGTTGGAGCCTATAAACTTCTCTAGGCGTTCATTATGGAAACCGAAGGGTGGAGGAACATTAACGTTCCCTTGAGCAACTAGAAAGGCATTGTGTGTGCCTTGAGCAGTGGGAAAGGCAGAGGAGTTGCCTTGAGTAGCAGCAACAACAGAATCAGAAGCGAGTTGTTCTCTTCCAGTCATCTTTCTAAGCACTTACAAAGCAAATCTTATCTTAAAATTGCGGGTTACAACAATTGCAGGAAACGGGAAGTAAGTAAATATTACAAATTGCTAGAAAGGATAAACTAAAGATTACAACAAACTGGAATCAAGAACGATACAATCTCCTTATGATTTGTTGAGTCGAGTGATAACACTCTTTCTTTAAGATAAGATTGCCCCGTATATATCATTTTACGTTGTCGGGCAATAGTCTCCCAAGATATAACAACAACTTAACAAATAAGCAAAGGAAACTCAAGTGTTACTCTTGAAGAACTTTGAATATAGAAAACTTGTTAGAGAGGAAGAAGAAGGTTTCAGAAAATTCTGTAAGTGTTTCTACGTGTTAAACAATGGAGCCAAATGCCTCAATTTATAGTGTAATGAGATGACCCCTCAACTAGCCAACTAATGGCATTCAATAGCCATGTAATGACACTTATTGAGGAGTTACATTCAGCCAAATAATGGCTGAATTCATATGCCAAATAATGGAGATTCAATGCTCAAAACTAGCACAAAAGTCAGAACTTTCCATCTTTCCGTCGCAGCATTCTGCGAATTAAAGTTGCGGCTCTAGTGACAGAACACCCAATTAGCGTCGCGGCGCTGCCTGGGAGGCGCCGCGGTGCTCCGGCTCCTCGGCTCCGACGGGGCTGCGCCGCGGCCCTTCGCGGCGATTTCCGACTCGTTTCATCTTACACTTCGTACACTTCTTCCTTCGTTTACCAACGTGGAACACTTGTCATTTGACCAATAATCGTCCATCATTCTATGTCTCAAACCTCTCACTTACGTACCAATATCTCTTTCACTAATGAAATTTGCGATACTTGGCACTACGTGTGCACGTGTGTGGAAACGACATTTCCGACGTGTGGGGCCCCAATTGTTCGAGTCATAAATAATGGGATAAACTTAATTTCACATTAGTAAATTTCCAACAATACCCCTATTTGGATGGACCCCCAAATCCTCTTAAATTACCTATTTTTTTATATAAAAAAATACCCTCCCCTTTGTTGGTCTCCGACTCGCCTATCATCATCATCAAGCTTCAACTTCTTATGAAAAAAACACCCAAATGATAAAATCCCGAAACCCACTTAAGATTACACATTTAAATCCAACTCTTTAAAAAACTAATGCTCAATCTTAAAAAAAAAAAAAAAAAAAAAAAACTCAGACAACAGATATTTTTTATGACTGATAATTTTAATAGAATGAGTAAAGTAGTTTAATTGTCTTAGATATATGCATCACATAAGCTGAATCATACTTATTTACAAACACATTATTTTTCACTACTTTCTCTTTATTTTTTTCATGTCTAGCACGATTAAAAGTACACACATAGATCCTCAACAAACAAAAAAAGACTACCAAAATATAACACAAATGCTACATAAATTGCATTTAAAAACAACACTGGCAAAAACAAAAGGTAAAAGCAAGGGCAGAAGAATGTTAATGAAATTTAACAATAATTTGCGAAATTTTAGGTGCGAGCATGGACAGAAAAACTTGAGTTGGATTTAAAAATGAAATCTTAAGTGGGTTTGAGAATTTTATCATTTGTGTTTTTTTCTTCTTCTCTATGAAAGAAGTTAAAGTTTGATGATGATGATGAGCGGGTCAACAAAGGGAGTGGATTATTTAAGAGGATTTCATTCAAATAGGAGTATAAGTGTGAAGTTTGAAGACGGTCGAGAATTTTTTGTTCGCTATCGCTAACGGAGGGTAAAATTAGCTAATAAAACAAAAGAGAGGAGTATATTTGGCCCTTTTAAAATTTAAATGCACCCCATTTTCAACTGTGTCAGGATAACAATACATGATCAAAATAGACCAACAAATTTTATATATAAAAATAAAGGTAAAAATTTATTGTATTGGGTGTTTATATTAATCAATGAATGCATGATACACATTTTTCATATATTCATTTACTATTTAATTATAATTGAATTATGTATATTTTCAGTTAATTTACTTATAAGTTACATTTTTAATTTAATATAAACATGTGATACATATAAATATTTATCTAAAAAGAGGGTTCGTGTATAGTTTTCTTTACATGGACACTCATCCTTAAAAATCCCGTGGAACTTCCAGTACTCCCCAAAAAAGTCGTAATCAAGTTCTAGAAACACCAATAACATGACCGCATATTTACAGCTCTCTAGCAGCTTTTAATTATATAAAAATCGAATAATCACCTTTTCCATAAACTATACTTTTTTAAGAGTCATCCTTGTCTGCGCAATATCAAAAAATAATTATCTTGTTTTATACTAGTTCATTGTACATAGATCTCCCAAGTATCTATTTCTATATAATTAGAATCTTCTAAAACGCTAATTTCCTCCAAGCTTCCCATTTTCAGTCAAGACTTATTTTCCAATCACTTTTTGTCCTTTTTTTCTTCATTATCCTCTTCCAAGAAGCAGCCTCTTTGTACCTAAAATTTCCCCAACCCGTACCTATTTAAACCTCTCAACAAAATTCATTTCCCTACTCACTTCAACGTACAAATTTCTACTTACTAGTTAGTTGAATCCTAAGGTTGTGCTCAAACTAGTTAGATATCCCGTGAACTAATTTAAGACTGAGGCGTAATTATGATGATGAAGTGCAAGAATAACAAGAAACAAAGGAAGAGAGACGACCATAATTCAAAGAAGTCAAGTGTCAAAGTTGTGTATATTTCTACCCCGATGAAAGTGAAGAGTAGTGCCTCGAGATTTAGGTCATTAGTGCAAGAACTCACAGGACGGGACTCGGATATAGCGAGAATCATGGAGAATAACGGGGCTACAGAGTTTGAAGATATTCATCATGGACGTGGCGGCGTTAATGAACTTCCAGCACAGTCTTCATCACCATCACCATCATCGACATCATCTTTGCTGCCAGCAAAGTCGTCTGATTCATCGCCTGTAGGTTCGGATTCTAATTATTTTGTGGAACCTAATTTTGATGATTTATTTAGCGGTCAAATGGAAGATCAGTTCCTTTCTTTATTGGCTTCATCAAATTATTTCCCCCCTAGTTGTAGTGATTATTCAGCTGAGATTGATGTTCTTGTAAGCTATGATGCACTGTAGATTTATTTATTTATTTATTATTATTTGAAAGATTTGGTGGATATATAAGAGGTGTATGTGTGGTTTATCATAACTTATATATTACGTAGTAGACTTAAAGAGTTGGATAGATCTGGAAAACTTTTTTTTTTCACGATTTGGAAAACCTTTATTATGAAAAGAAAAAAGAGTTTTTAAGTTATAAATAGTTTTTTTATATTATCAGATCATTTAAGGTTTCCTTAAAAATGTGAGACTTGAAATAAGACAGATTTTTTGATGAAACAAATAAACATGACTTGATGATATAAAATTTCTCTCTCTATATATATCCAACTTAAAATATAACGAAGGCTAATTTCAAATCATAGTAAAAAGTACATAGGTAATTCAAAAAAAAATTCTCTAAATATTTTGACATGTGTAATTCACTAAATCTGCATTGAAGCTATGTTAAAGTCATTGAAAAATACGAGATAATTTATTAATGATAGTGGTACTATAAATGACCCCAAAATATAATAGACGATAAAATTGAAATATTCCGTATAGTAAATGCTAAAGGGAAAAATTTGAAACTTTCGCTAATTATTATTTCAGCCATTGTGCTCGCATGATGTTCTGCATATAATTGATTAACATCTATTTTAGGGATGGCAAACGGTGCGGGGAAAATCCGCGCAAATCCGCTAAGGCTCAAACCAGCCCCGCATAGTAAAAAAAATTATTTTCACCCCACCCCGCATAGTAAATTTTTTTATTTTCGTCCCGCCTTGCCCCACATAATTTAATATTTATATAAACCAATATTTAAAAAAATATATTTATACAAGTATTTTAAATTATGAAATAATTATACTCTATGTTAATTAGGGCAACAATGCTACCAAAATTGACCCAGCTTTTTAAATCTTACAAAAAATAACCCGCTCTCTCCTCCTTCTCCTCCCCCTCTCTCTCTCCACATACTCCCCTCCTCCTCCTCCCCCCCTCCCCTCTCTCTCTTATTCACCGGCATATCCCAACGACGTTGTCGCCGTAGTTGGCACCACCCGAAAGGACATAAAGATAATTCGCCGCCCTCTTCCTTGTCTCTCGCTCTCTCTCTCTCTTAGATCTATATCTTTTTTTTATTTCTTTCTCTTTCTTTACTATTCAAAGTCAAATAAGAAGTGGATCTGATATAAGTGTGGCTGGTGGTTTTCACCGCTGCGGCGACACCACTGAAAAGGACAAAGAGAGTTCGCCGGCCTCTCTCACTGTCTTTCTGTGTCTCTCAGATCTAGATTTGGTGGTGTTGTGGCTGGTGGTTTTCATCGGAGATCCTCCTCATCCGCTGCTTCGTGTTGGTAGTGTTGGAGTTCGCCAGAGAACAGAACTCCGACGATGGCTAGTGGCTGCTCCGTCGTTGGTGGTGTTGGAATTACTTTTTGTATAATAGTGTATAAAATTATATAATAATAGTATATGAGTGTATACACACCTTTTATACATTATTATACATTTTTATACACATATATACATAGTATATTTGTCCTGTATAAAAGTGTATAACACTGAATAAAAGTGTTTTTGAGTCAAAAGTTTGCAATGTAAGTTTTGAGCTCTTTTTTTACAATGTAAATGAGCAAATTGTATATTTTTTATATTTCCCTTTCTATTATTCTTTGTCCCAACTTCGGTAAGTCACATATTTGCTCCAATTTGGCCCACCTGTGTCTTCTGTAAGTCACATATTTGCTTCCTCAAAATAAAATATCATAGAAAAAACAAGAAAATAACTAAATAGATAATTTTAGAAGTAAAAAAAAAGGTCTGCAATGAAAAACTAGCCAAAGAATTTAAGTATACAACATCAGTTACGTACGAGAAAAACCTGCCCCGCACCGCATAAGATCAAACCCGCCCCACCCCGCATAAGCCTGCCCCACCCGGCACCCGGCCCACCCCGTTGCCATCGCTAATCTATTTGGTTTGAAATTCTTAAACATCGATATTGTTGATAAGGATTCGGATTAAATTAACTTTCGCTAATCATAGAGTAATTGTTTTTTATCATTATAAAAGAAAATGATTCTAAACAAATGATGAGACTACGTGCAGCTGTTTGATTTGGATCATAATACTTAATTTAATCAGCATTTTTCGAAGTTTCAACTATTGGCCTTTTGTAGTATGAATTATTTTAAGAATTAGTAATGTCTAATGGAGTACGGTTATGACGTGTTTTCGTTGATGATCTATATGTTTGGTGCAGGGGCGGAGGGAGGAAGGGTCAAGGAGTTCCCCTTCGTAGGAAAATTACACTATTTATACATTGTTAAAATTATTTATATATATATATAGCAGATGTTGAACATCCTTTGACTTCTTCGTATGTTTCATTTTTAATATTTTGAACCCCTTAAAGAAAATTCTAGCTCCGCCAACCTTAATTAAATTGTTAATTTCATGTTTATTTGCAGTTCGAAAAATATACATGCATAATGGAAGTAAAATGGAGAGCTTATAAACTTCATATTATAATTATAACAACAATATTTACATAATACACACAAAAATATATTGAAGTAGAGGTTGGCGGAGTAAAACAATGGTCCCTCGAGAAGTTCAGATAACATAAATTTAAATATTTACCTCATCAACTATTTAAGGTAAGTTAGAATTCTTATTGTATTAGAAATCAACCCATGTACATCTATATATATTGTGAATAATGAAAGGATTCTCTAAGAAAAATTATTCTATCTAACCGTTCAGATAACATAAATTTAAATATTTTGTTTGTTGGTCTAAATGTTAAAACAACTCTTTATTGCCTCAAATTCTTCTTAATTGTTTCCACTAAAATGCTCCTTACATGATAAGATGTGTGAATGTAAAAATTGCATATTATTCATCCATATACTTGATATGGAAATTACGTAAACTAGACCAATCCATCAGTAAATAATAAGTATTTTAGACTCAAAATTTTATATGTTCATTATTGCTATGTGGAGTTATTACATTCTTTTATGCAAAATTGTCATTATTCAAAATATTACGATGAAGATAATATATTCATCCGTCAGTCTTTATTTTATTTATGTGGATATAAAAAGTAGAAAAAAAGGATCTTTTCATAGAGATTGTAGTAGTTGCTTATCATTAGCATGAAATGGTTGAATATCCGACTGTATATGCATTAGTTGAAATTGAATTTCATCGTCAATAATGTACTTTAGCATGACTTCTTTATTTTTTCAAAATTTACTCGTATATTGAAATTAAGTAACTTATAATCTAATATACACGGTCAAGTAAATCTTTGAAAACACATTGAATTGGTTGATTTCCTGCCGCATTGATATGGTGTATTATACAATATATATGCTTGAGCAAGTATTTCATTGATATTTAGTTCTCCAACCAGTCATCATTTTCACAAAACAGCTTATAGATGTGTTTTTATACAATATCTTGAATTTATTTGGGGTACAGAGCATAAGTAGTTCATCTATTTTTTTTACGTTCACACATGCTTTAAAGTTATGTCTTTTAAGCTTTGAAATTGGATAGAGAAGTATCATAATAATTTGAGATTAAATGGTCTTAGATATATTTACTTTGAGATTGAATTATACATTATAGACATCATATTAACTATATCAATCATGTCATAATAGAAGATTATTAATACAATATTTTCATTTGTTTCTAATCTTGCACTAGCAATCTGGCATACACCAAATTAATCAACATATAAATTTTGTGCTAAATAAATGATGTAGCTTAAAATAAATAGAGGGAGTATTAGTTTATAACACTTTAATCAACAAATATATTAAAAAAGTTCTTTCATAACGTATTTAAATTTAATACAATTAATCTATGCATGTGAATATTTTTCTTTTTTATCATATAAATATGTTAGTACTTTCTATTTCTACAAAAAAACTAATGACCATCATTTCTTTTTAACATCAAATAATTTCACATGTTTTTTCAAAAAAGATTTTTGTTTGAAACATACTATTTCCATGTTATATTCTCAAAATTTTATGTACTATATTCTCCCAAAAAATTAGTACTCCATTGAAAAGAAAAGGTTGACCTCACATAATCCACCTACTAACTATTCCTCCACATACCTAATACTCAGCACAAAACCAAATTAAGATATTCAATTAAAACACAACATATATTACTTTAACCCCAAAACAAGGACAATTAGCAAATTATAATTTTCCATGTCCTAAAGATAAAAGCTAAAGTAGATCCATTAAAATTAACAAATTAATATCATACCACACTTAGAAGAAATACTTTAAGCATTATGGAAGAAAGAAGGATTTTTTTTTATTTGCTCATGTTTGGTAGATGAGAGAAAGTGGACGGAAAAAGCGATTTCCCATTTCTCTGTGTTTTCCCTTCTCTCCCATATGTGAACTATATACCGGGTCCGGGTCCGGGTCCGGGTCATCTCTCCTCTCACCGGCCCCTCCATGAACTGCCGTCGTGCCGACTACAAAACGCATTTTCTCCGATGAGATTTTCAATGCAAACATCAATTGAGGATTCAGATTTTCATCATAGCACCCGAGAATCGTAGATTTTGACCTCAAAAACCCTAGCAATCAGGTTGGTGTTCTTTTGTTTCCTTTTATTTTGCGTTCGTGTACGTGTTTTGGTAGGTGGAACGGCTAAGGTTAATCTTTGTTTCTTCAATTTTAACCGGTTTTGGTAATGTTTTACTTTTTTTTGGGATCAATTTTGGTAGTTTTGAGCTGGAGAATGATGTGCTGCTTGCATTTTCATATGATTTAGTGAATGCGTTCGTAGATATGCAGGTTTTGTTGTTGAGAGATTACAATTAGTTTATGGCTTGACAATTGTAGTCTATTGGGTGGTTGTTTTGTAGATGGATTTTGCTTATTCTGATCTGAAGAGAGTGTGATTTCATTGTTTTGCTCTGAATTTTGTAATAGTTTAGTGATATTTTTTCCAATATATTCACCAATTTCAAATTATCATGGTGCAGGTCTGAATTAGCTATTTTCTGGATCTTGATACACTTAGCACTATAGCTACCCGTTATTGTTCAATTGTATTCTCTCTTTTGCTCAGCGAGCAGAAATATGCAGAAGAGTGGGAATCTTGTTAAAAATAATTCCTTGAGACTTACAACTCAGCAGTCTCTTCGACGTCTCGGTTTGTGTTCCCAGATTACAGCTGGGCAGCATTCATCTCCGGTTGTTTTCCCTGAAAAACGAAGCAAAGGAAGGATTTTGACTCGTGGAGAACTTAGTGTGAGTAATAATGATCCTAAGAAAGATAAAAATGGGGAGCATAGGATTGACATTGGGGATGAGCAATCTGACCTGCTCGGATATGAAGTATTTTCTGGAAAGCTGGTTTTGGACAAGGGAAAGGCAAGTAAAAAATTGGAGTTAGAAGCCTCAAAGGAGGTTACTAGCCAGGATGCTGTTGAAGCCAAACTTACTAGGAAGGCTATGGTTTGGGGTTCTGGTATGCTGCGTCTAGAAGATGTTATTTCGGTAAGGTTCTTTAAGGGATTATGGGTTTTGTCAGAATTTGTATCACTTCGGTTTGAGTTTTGCTAAGCAGTAGGTTCTGCACGTACCACAGGTATCATACTGTCCTGGACTCCGGCATTTCACCATCCATTCATATCCCCTGAGAAGATCTGGTGCTCTTTCTTGTTTTCTAAAAACTCGAAGAAGTCAGAAGGACTTTCGCTTCTTAGCTTCTTCATCCGAGGAAGCACTTCCATGGATAAATGCATTTGCTGATCAACAGTGTTATGTGAATTTATTGCCTCATCCTCTGGCTTCATCGAAGAAGCAGGCTTCTGATTTGGTTACTAATGAATTTCCTCCCGAGTCATATGTACGATGTAAAAACCCTCCTAAAATGCTTGTCATCTTAAACCCAAGGTCTGGCCGTGGTCGTTCAAGTAAAGTATTCCATTGCAAGGTTGAACCTATATTCAAGGTATACTCGAGAACTGTAATCTGTTGTTGGCTATCTGGCAATTTTCTTTGCACCTCTGATTGCATGAAATATTTTCCTTGAAAAGTTAAAGCTAAATGCATAATAAATATTATAGTGTCTGCAATTGTCTAGGATTGATGTTGTTGGATGTAAATAAAATAAATCATCTGTCTGATAGCATTTTCTTTTATCACCAACCATCCTTGTTGCTAGGAAGGGGTGCTCGTTCATTGCAATATGCAGGGTATCTGAATTGTCTCCATACGTTACTCATGGTCAAATTCTTTGCTTTCTAGTGTTTATCCAATTACATAGTTGCTACTTGGTCCTTTGCTTTTCCACATGTCTTTTATGTTTTCTCCCATCCCCAACTGTCAAAACTTGCAAAATACAACTACACTTAACAACTACGCCTCATCCCAAGTTAGCTGGGGTTGGCAAAACTTACAAGATGTCTGAGAAAGACATACATATTTTGCTTATTCAAAAAGAGATCGATAAATGCAAATGTTGTCATCAGAATAACTATTTTTCTTGATAATTGTCATCAAATATTTCTTAACAAATCACATCTTCTCAATTTATCATATGCCTTTTCCAAGTTCGATTTGATTCTTTTTTCTTTTATGTGGAATCAACAAACGCGTTCACGATTGATGCTGAAATATGCCCAAAGAGAAGCACCGTTACAGAAATCTTGTAGATGGGTTTTACTGGATTTATAGGTCTCAAGTCTTTAGCGTTCAACCTAACATCTTTTCCGGAATAAGCGCTATAAAAATGTAGTCTAAATTGCTCTTGTTATTCCTCTAACTATTGGGGGATTCCCTTCTGATACTTCCTGGTTTTAAGGCAGAACTTTTCATGTTTAGTTTGTCATGGGAGTCAATAGTGGATATTACCTATTGATTTCATAAGGTGCAGATTGAGAAAGTTCTGTTTTTCTCACATATGTCTTCTATTGTGCATCCTTGAGATTCTCATTTTTCAGAATTTCTTTTTGGCTGTTCTCTGATTCAGCCAAATCATCTCAAACTGGATATCTTGTTCGTTCTTGTCGACTCAAGTTTTAGCTCTGTTTATATTGAATTAACAGCTTGCTGGGTTTAAGTTGGAAGTAGTCAAAACCACATCTGCAGGTCATGCCAGGAAACTTGCAAGCACGGTTGACTTCAGCACATGTCCTGATGGTATTTCTTTCAATGCTTTCTAGCTTTTCTGTTATTCAGCTTTAGATGTCTTAGATCATCTTCATCATTTTTTTCTTATATTTTCTGATTTGCAAAATGTTCAGGTATTATATGTGTAGGAGGCGATGGAATAGTGAATGAGGTTAGTTATGGTCTCTCTTTCTCAAGTTTCACAAGTGGCAAGTGTGTATGAATGTATGCCTGCTTATATAGCTCAATGGGTCTCCTTTCTTACATCAATAAATCAGTTGCTAGGCTAACAATTTTTTTTCCTAGTAGCACTAAACTGGGAGAGCTATCTTGGAATAATTTAGGCGTGCACAGAGTTACTTCATTTGCTATTTTTTCTTTAACATCACTTCTTCTATAGGATAGAGGCAGCCTTTATGAAGGTGTTCCTGATTGCTTGTATTGAGTGGATTAAGATCTTTGACGACTGGCTTCTTTGAGATATAGCACCACTATTGACTTGTGAAAATTTCCCGTACCCTGTAAACAAACTTTAAGGTCTGTCAATTATGGTTGGATGCTTTTCTATTAAGACAGTGCTTCGTTTATGGAGTATGGGGACTGTATGTATTGAGTATCACAGTTTCACCTAAGGGGCCAATCTCATTAAGGCTACACAAAAAGGTTAATGAATAAGAAAGGCTGATACAAATCCTTAATTTTTGAAATTCAGCAAAAATAGTCACTCTTTGAGGCCTCTCCAGTGGAATTTCACTTGTATTTTGTTCAAGCAAGTAATAGTTACTGACAAAAGGATGAAGTCCCTTTAAACAAGAAGTATAGAGTGAACAAAGCCTATATAAAGGGGTTTCTCTCCATGGAATCTGACGAATCAACGTTAACATGCTGGAGCATCATTTGTGCACCAAAATATATACACAGGTTGATGAGTCTCCTTGATTCTTTTTTTTTTATATCTTCCATTAGCTTCCCTGCCGAGGAAATAGGTGAACAGAGCCCTTTACAATTGAATAGGAGAAAATGACCCTGCAAAGACAAAAATCCCTTTCAAGGTCTCTTGTTTTGTTTGGTTGGTTGCAAGGAGGGCATGCCTGACCCAAGAGAAATTACAAAGAAGAGGTTTTCAGATTTGTTCAAGATGTTCCTTGTGTGGTCAAAAGGATGAAGTCCCTTTAAACAAGAAGTATAGAGTGAACAAAGCCTATATAAAGGGGTTTCTCTCCATGGAATCTGACGAATCAACGTTAACATGCTGGAGCATCATTTGTGCACCAAAATATATACACAGGTTGATGAGTCTCCTTGATTCTTTTTTTTTTTATATCTTCCATTAGCTTCCCTGCCGAGGAAATAGGTGAACAGAGCCCTTTACAATTGAATAGGAGAAAATGACCCTGCAAAGACAAAAATCCCTTTCAAGGTCTCTTGTTTTGTTTGGTTGGTTGCAAGGAGGGCATGCCTGACCCAAGAGAAATTACAAAGAAGAGGTTTTCAGATTTGTTCAAGATGTTCCTTGTGTGGTCAAGATGGTGAAACCAATAAGCATCTTTTCTTACACTGCAAGACAACTACAAATCTGTGGAACATGTTCTTTTGTATCCTTGGTATTAATTGGTCTATGCCTAATACTATTGTGGAGCTTCTCAGATGTTGGAAGAGTGTAGGGAAGAGGGGTGGAGAAGAAGACTGGTGGCAGATCATCCCAGCTTGCGTTTGGTGGACAATATGGAAGGAAAGGAACTCTAGAATTTTTGAGGATACTAGCAGCTCTATTCAGAAAATTAGGATGAATTGTCCAAGGCTCTTTTATTTTTGGTGTAAACAAAATTTGTGGTGGGGGGGGGGGGGGGGGGGAGACAGGAGACCTGGTAGATTTAATAGGAAAAGTGTAAGTATAAGTTTTTGTTGGGTGCTCCTAATACTTTTTGCTGTAAAGATCTCAATTCAGCTTCACTTGTTGCTGAATTTTACTGTGAATACAAGTCGTTACCAATTTCAGAAAAAAAAGATCTCGTATGCATAAAAATAAAGATCTCTAGTAAAAAAGACATAAAACTAAAAAGAAATTTGAAAATGGCTACAAATCCAATTGACCCCTTTCCTGCCTCTTGCAATCTCATTTCTATTTTTCTTTTTGTTATACTCGGCCTCTATTCTATGTATTTATAATTTTTTATTTTCTTGAGCTTCTTAGTCACCCTATATGTAGTTCTGATTTTTTCACTTTTTTTGAGCTATGGTCCTAATATGACTTCTACTATTGTTTCTTGACATTGTTGATGATAATAAGATGACTTTTACTATTGTTTCTTGAAAATTTCTGAAATTCTAAATTGGTCGTTCTGAATGTAAATGTGAACTGTGCCAATATCTGCTGGTTGATATTTGAGATATGTGCTCTGAATTAATTAATCTTGCCTACTTCGCCCAGACAAATAAGTTAAAACTTGCTTAATGTAGCTTTTCTGATTCAGGTTTTAAATGGGCTACTCAGTAGGGATAACCAGAAAGAAGCAATTTCGGTTCCAATTGGAATCATTCCTGCTGGTTCTGATAATTCTTTGGTCTGGACTGTGCTTGGAGTTAGAGATCCGGTGTCCGCTGCCCTAGCAATTGTCAAGGTATGTTTCATCTTTCTTATATGCATCTTCATGCTAATTATAGATTTCAACTTGGTGGATAAAGTCCTGTTTTATAGTATAGCTGGCCAGTGGGCCGGTCTCGGGTCAGGCGGGGTCGGGTCGGGGCGGGACGCGCGAAGGGGGCTGGGTCGGGTCTGGCGGGGTCGGGTTTGGCGGGACTTGCTCAAGTCCCGTCCCGATCCCGATCCCGTCGGAATCGGGTCGTGGCGGGATCGGGTTGGGGGCGGGATCGGTACCTGGTTCCGGCGGGTTTTCCTTTTTTTTATTATTAATAACATATGTATAAAAAAAACTCAATAATTAAAGTTATTAAACAAGACAAGATAGTGTAATAAAAACATCCAAGACTGTTTTTGTGCCTCTTATATTATTTAATAGACATATGATTTTTTTTAATACAAATACAATTGTCGAAATTGCAACTTTGTGGTGTTGTCCAAAAGTTGCAAATTACATAATAAAATTGCAATTAAAAAAATTACATTCTTAAAAAACCTGTTCTAGTTTCTTTATAACTTCCTGTGGTTCTTCGGTTGGAATTGGTATTTGTTGGTCAAATTGATCCACGTCGCTTCCACCACCTTCGGATAAGATTTCGTTGTAGTTTTCGTCTTTTTCTTCGTTGATCTCCGGTTGACCGCACCTTCTCCGCTCCGCTCGTATTCAATCCCTGAATAATAGTGCAATTTCCAAGCTGTCTCCGTCTAATGAGTGTCTGTGGCCTCCTATTTGATATCTGCCGGCAGAAAAAACGCTTTTAGACGCAGTTGATGACGCTTGAATGTTCAAAACATCTCGGGCCATCATTGAAAGTGTCGGAAAGGTTTTTTCATTCTCCCTCCAGTATTTCAGTAAGTCTTCATGTCCATCTTCATTGATAACTTCTTGATACGGTACAGAACTCTGCAAAACAAAAATATCAAACTCGTTAATTTGGTTAGTAGCGGTACGACCGCACATTCTATTTCTGAGGCTTTCAATACTAGCCGCAGAAACAACATGTCTTTTGTGAGGTTGTGTTGAAGATGAAGAAGATGGTATGGAAGCCGATAGGTTACTAGCACTTTCTTGTTGGTAAAACCTATATATTTTTTTGCATTGGTCTTCTACGCTAGACAACACTTCTTCTTTAGTTTGTTCAATAAGTGGTGGGTGATTTGAATTTTTTGGACTTGGAGGTGGTAGTACTTCTATACAATCGTAAATAGTTTCAATAAGTGATTTAGTACCGTCTATTTTAATAGTTGGATTTAATACAACACCAATAATATAAATAGTGGGAATAGGAACAAAATATTTTTTTATTTGATAAACATTTTTTAAATAGTTGCAATATAAGCTGGTTATTCATATATTCACTTAGTAATAAAAATATTAGTGTTATATAAAACAACATAGTTGAAATAGTAGGATAATATATACCGAAAAATTCTTTTGTTGCTTGAAAAAATTTCTCTAAAAATACAATAAGTTCGGAAATTTTTACCCAATCACTATCTACAACCATATCAGCTGGATTTTGATTATGAGAGTTAAAAAATAAAGTTATAGGTTTTCTATAGTCATAAGCAACAAGTAGTTGCTCGTATAAAGAATTCCACCTAGTGGATACTTCTTCTGGAATTTTTCTATAAGGTAGTCCACAATCGTGACAAGTTTTTTTATATTCTTTTTTTCGTTGTACTCTATTACTTTTAAAAATAAAGTTTATAACAAATTGTATTTTACTAAGAATGTATTCAAAAAGTGATAGACCATTCTTTACAATTAAATTATATATATGGCACGCGCATTTTATATGAAAATAATCTGGAAAAGATGGAGTTAAATTATTTTTTAAAATTGTAATAGCGTAATTGTTTGAAGAAGCTTTATCTAATGTAATAGTCATAATTTTATCAGTTATTCCGTAATAATCGCACACTTGATAAATATTTTCTGTAATAAAAGTACCAGTGTACCTATCATCTATATATCTATACGGTAAAATACGTTTTTGCATAGACCATTTATAATCTATCCAATGACAAGTTACCGTTAAATAATCATGGTCGTTAGTACTACGACCTATATCAGACGTGATAGATACTTTGCCATTAAAATGATATAATGAATAACGTAAATATTGTTGATATTCATGTGCGAATTTAAATACATCTCTCTTAACAATTGATCTAGGAAAACCGTTAAAAGCAGAATTATATATATCTCTAATGTAATGAATAAAATCGAGAGATGAAGGAAATGAAAAGGGCAAACCCTCCACAGTAACTAATTTTGATATTGCTTCCCTATCTCTATGTTTATTGTATTTAGAGCCTACAATTCCCTCCGTCATATGGTTAATTTGACCCTGTACTTGGTCCGGGACAGTATCAGTATGTGAACCTTGTTCCGATGGAGCGGGAGTTTGCACTGCCGGTTTTGAAGCCTGATACTGGGCATACCTAGCTTGATGAGCACTTACTACGTGTCTAATTAAACCCTCCGTCCCACCGTGACCTTTTCCAGTTTTAAATTTTAAAATATTTTTACTAATTTTACATCTAGCTACTTGATTCTCTACGTCCCTATAAAAAAATATCCATGCATCTGGTTTTAATGGTCGGTTTGCTGGACCTTGTCTCATACTAGGGGGAATAGGAGGCATTTCAGTTGAAGGTGCACTAGTGGGTGTGTTGTCATCAACATTAGTGGGTGTATCATCTAGATCATCGTCTAAATTAAAGTCTTCTTGAGTTCCAGAAAATAGCTCCTCGTCTAAATCTAATGGTATTGTAGAAAAATGTTGAGTATCAACAAAATCATCTTGTGTAGGAATAGGATGACTAGAAGAAGTACCTTTGCCCTTGTTGCCCCTACTAGAAGAAGCACCCTTACCCTTAAAAATACCTCTTAATCATTTCATTTTAATTATGATAATAAATAATTAAAGATAATAAAATTAAGTGCGCTAAATAAAATAAACAGACAATAATAATTTAATGAAGGAACGAATGTACCAAACGCCGACGTAACGTCGACGTGTAATCGAGAGGTTGAAATTGAAACTTTGCTCGATGGAAGATTCTCAAGCTAGTTGCCAACTTCACTCCCAATTCCCAAATGAATAAATAAAATTGAATATTTAGTACACAATGTAGACTTGTAGAGAGATAGATTGAGAGATTAGAGAGATTGTAGGAAGATTTGTGAGAATGATGAAGAGAAAATGAGTTATTTATAGTTGAAAAATTGGGTTAAAGTGTAAATATAATAACTTATGGGTTAAAAATAAATATTAAGGGATAGGGGGGGGGGGGGTTGGGGGAGGTGGGGAGGCCAAAAATGGCCGTTGCACAACGGCCAAAATCTAAAATGGCCGTTGATGCAACGGTTATTTTTGCAAATGGGGGGTTACTGGCGGGATCGGGTCAGGATTGGCGGGCCTGGGGGGCGGGTCGGGACGAGACATTGTCCCGTCCCGGTTCGAGTCCCGCTACCGAGTTTTTTTTTAAAATTACGCGGTGTCAGGGCGGTGTCGGGGCGGGACCGGGCTGACCCGGCCCACTGGCCAGCCTTATTTTATAGTAGATCTTTTTTTTGTGTTCGTTTGTTGTCTGGAATAACATTAAGAATAAATGTTGTTCATTAAAGAACAAGAAGGAAAGTTGTTGAGAAGTTCCATGTGAAGAATGAATTTAAAGTACTTGGAGTGACAAAGTAGAAAATGGAACAAGAACACACACACACACACACACACACACACACACATATATATATATATATATATATATATATATATATATATATATATATATATATATATATATATTTTGGTATTAGCATTTTGTAACGAAAAGTATTTGATAGAACTTTGATTTGATTTCTCTGTGCTACACATAAATTATATTGTTACCATTTTCAAAAAAGAAAAAAAGAAGAGAACTTTGATTTAGATGATCTGTTCAGACAGTGACGAGCACTTTTTAGTAAGCTGATACTGATGGATCATGGTCCTGAGCATCAGATAGGACGGTCAAGTTATGTTTATAATGATGTCTCAGAAGCATAAATGAATGAGAATAGTGATCACTGAAATCATGCATGACGGAGACCTGTCTAGTGACCTTTTTTAGAAAGATATTTCCTGGGCCTTGGCTAGTGATCTACCATGTGATGACTTTTCTCGTCTTTGTCTCTTTGCAAAAGGTAGGTATCACAGAGGAGGTATAGACTGAGTCTCGATGTTTATTGTTGGGGTTCATTCACAGTGATGATGCATGGGAGATGTTATGAACATCAAATGGAAGTACTACTAAGTTTTTGCTAGTTACTTAAGTCCCATATCACTGTTCGTATTCAGTTGTAAGCTTGAGTTCTAAGCGGTGATGGATTTTGTGACCATCTTATGTATCTTGGAATTAAGGGTAAAATTAGTATAAGTGGAAGTTTAGGAAGGAATTAGAACCTTCAAAAAAGCTACAGTCAGGTAGTGAGTTATTGAGAACTGCTTAGAATTTGTTTGGCATACAGTGGACCATGCCTGCTACCATAAGAGATCGCGGCTCAGATGGCTCTTAGTAGGAAGGAAGGGGAAAGATGGATGGGAAGTGGTCCCTCTAGCTCTTATGTGGACAATCTGGAGGGAAAATATAGGAAGCTTTTGATGGGGTGGAAAATTTTGTTATACAAATTAGGGATTTCTTGTTTAAATGTATAGTTTTGGTGCATCTACGAGAGTCCATATACCATTGATGATTGCATGCTATTTGTAGAGAATCACACTTTCATTTAGATTCACTACTTTGTTTATACAACTTGTTCCCCGAAAAATTCCCATAATCAATGAAATTATTAGTACTTTATAACAATAAAAAACTTTTTCAAAGCTGAGAACAGCTTTCATTCGGTCAAGTAGTTTCTTTTAGCAGACTGGTTCTATTCGTCTGCCCTAGATCCATTGTCTTTCCCAGGTTTATCGTTTTATCTTCTCAGTATCTTAAACTCTTTATTGTTTTTTATTCTCAGTTTCTGAATGTATACTTTCTATTCTAGAATACCTTCTTTTCTTGTTGCTCTGCGTTAAGTAGAGAAAGACCCTCCTTTAATGCTATCACTCAGAGATATTGATTTCAAACTTAAATAAATCTAATATTGAAGTTTAGTATTTTCCACTAAAAAGACGTATGACCAGAAAGCCAGATATCTGAAATATTGTTTGAAATATTTCATTACTGTTGCTAGGTCATATTCCTCATATGTAGTTTCATTTTCTTTTTTCAGGGAGGGCTTACACCTACAGATGTTTTTGCTGTTGAGTGGGTTCAAAGTGGTAGAATTCACTTCGGAACAACTGTCACCTACTTTGGCTTTGTAAGCGATGGTAATGTAGTTATCTTTTATTTCCTAGCAGTTATCAATGTTTATGCTGTACAATAACTTGTGTTATTTAGATTAATCATGTCATATGAACGTTTTGTGGTTGTTACCTACACGAATGCAGATACTTGAGTAGGTTAAGATAAGGAGTCAGATACAAAAGAGGAAATATTTTGGAAAACTAGGGGACCCGTCACCCTAGAATGTTTTCTTTTTATTGTTTAACCCTATAACATGATTATTGATATTTGATCTTTCATTTATTGTCTGAAATCTCTAATAAAAAGCTATTAATAAATATGTATCAACAAATCACAATGTACCATTATCACTGAAATTGTCTCCGATGACAAAGTTTACTAGGATGACTCGACAAAAGAAGAGAGTATCTATGTTAGCATTTGGTTACGTGAAAAAATCTCAAGTTATGTGTTTGCTTAAGACTCGAGGCAACTCTGCTTTGTTCTTTTTCTGTTTTGAGTTTTGTCTATTGAGCTTTCTATCTCCTAATGTGTTTTGTGTTTTAATTGTTGAATTTGTTGGTATTACATATAAAATGCATACTATCTATCTTTTTTAATATATTTTGGCTACAAAATTATGATTTGGAGAATAATTGATAAATATATTGCCTCCTTTTGGCCTTCCAACTGCGGGGTTCTGGTTCCATCTTAAAGAATTGTGCCCAAAACTTTAGGAAATATTTGGGATGCAACTAACAGGATTGATGTTGTAAGAGCATTGGTGTATGACGATCACCAAAAAGCATGCATATGTTTGTGTATGTGCTTCATAACTTGTCACTTGAAAAACGGATATGTATCATGTAGGTTATGGAGAAGTTTCTGCTGCAGATTTATTATAGGCCTTGCCCTCAAATCCTTCTCAGATAGAATGGGAACTATCTTGTTGGTCATTAGTGGATCGTGTGAGGTGCCTTTGGGAGGGGTATCCTCTTTGAAATATTAGCTGTGCTGTAACAGAAGATAAATAAAAAAATTATTCTCCCATAGTTTTGCTACACATAGTAAAGCACTACTTTAAGTTGGAATCTTTTTCCCATCTTAAAGCAGTGAGTCTTATTGACTTTCCTCTTCTCCAGCATGATATAGCTGCAAAAACAGATGAGTTTTTTTCTATTTAATTTATTGGTTGCTTGTGGAACAAAAGTTTGTTGCAGACAATTGTCGACTATTTTCGGTTTGATGTCTCTGTTTCCTTAAGTTCTAAATAGCTTTATAGAGAAGGGGGAAAATACATAGGTTGGCACCTAAATTTGTCCGGAAAAGTCAGTTACACACTCTAACTTTACGGGTGACTTTTTACCCCTTAATTCTTATTTGAAGTGAGATTTTACGTGTAACTAGGAGGAAAATTGGGTTGTGTAACATAATAAGCAAGGTGTCGTGCTCTTCTCTTCTATCTCTTCTGGTTCCTACAAATAAAATTTGCCGAGGAAAATTTTCATTCATGAAGCTTTGGGTTTGTCTTCATCAACAAGGCTCTGGTTAGTGATTAGATTTTAGGGGTTACATTCCCGATTTACTTCCATTGTCAGAAACCTTATGGGATTCAAGTGCTACAAGTTAACTTAGCAACTCTAGAGGTAGCATTTCACACTATTTTACCTGGGTCTATTTTGTCATATTCCGGTAACTTGTCTCATCTGTATGCTTATTATTTTTGCCAAGGAAATTGGCATTATAAAATTCGATTTTGAAGTAAAAAAAATACTAGTGGCAGCTAGTGCCTTGAAACTTTTTAATCCTTGCGTTCTCAAAATTTATGTTTCTCAGCACGTGATTTCTTTTCCTTATCTAAGATGCATATGTACTTTGGATATCCAGCACGACATTGCTTATGGATGGTAGTCTGTGCCAACTAGATGCCAAGTTCAATACTGGAAGATAGCTCTAAATGTGTGCATGGTTTGTTTATTATAGCTCCTGTGCAAATTGCGGATGACACCATGGATTTAAGATGATGTAATTTTGAGAATGTAGAAGGTTGGTCTGGTGATTGAAAAGGTTGGCATGTCGGCCCCCGGGCTTTGGTCTAGTGGTGATAGCGCAATGCGTAATGTGTGGGTTAGGTGCATGTCACAGGTTTGAAACATGTTGCAAACAAAAGCCTAGTATTTAAGTGGATAAGGGTAAAGGCCGGCCCATTATCCGTCGAATTTCGAACCATGCACCACTGGCGTCCTTACTCCTTGAGGATTTATCGGTTATAAAAAAAGAAAAAGAAATAAAAGGTTGGCATGTCTGTATGAGTTCTCTACTTCCCATTGTTGTAGCAGTATCACTAGTCTTTCACATGGATATTGGGTAATTATCATATAATATTTTTATCTGAATTGCATTAATTTTCAGATAGTAAGTTACTGTAATAGATATACTTTTATCTGACATGCATATATGTCAGATAGCTTACTTCAATTATCTATTGTAGTGCTGGAACTATCCGAGAAATACCAGAAGCGGTTTGGTCCATTGCGCTACTTTGTCGCTGGTTTCCTCAAATTCATGTGCTTACCAAAGTACAGTTTTGAAGTGGAATATCTTCCAGCACTGAAAGAAGCATCTGGAGAAGGAAAAGCTTCGGTCATTGATATGTTTGAATTGTATACAGATATTATGAGAAGGTCAAGCAAGGAAGGGCTTCCCAGAGCCTCTAGCTTATCAAGTATTGATTCAATAATGACCCCAAGTAGAATGTCTGGAGCAGACTTGGATACTACATGTAGTAGCACTGAGCCATCAGAATATGTTCGCGCCATTGATGCAAAATCTAAGCGTTTGTCTGCTGGACGGAGTGGCAACACAACTTCTGAACCGGAAGTTATCCATCCTCAGCTTCCACTTTCAGTAACCCCTAATTGGCCCAGGACTAGGTCCAAATCAAAAGCAGATAAAGGATGGACTGGGTTGACTGCTGCAAATGACCCCACTATATCTTCTTGGGCAAATACAACAACAAATGATAAAGAAGATATCTCATCAACAATGTCCGACCCTGGCCCAATTTGGGACACAGAACCAAGATGGGACACAGAACCTCATTGGAATATGGAAAATCCTATTGAATTGCCTGGACCAGCAGACGACACTGAAGATGCTGTGCGGAAGGATATTGTCCAGAAGCCTGCTGAAGAATGGGTGACTACCAAAGGTCAATTTCTTGGTGTCCTGGCATGCAATCATTCATGCAGAACTGTTCAAAGCTTAAGTTCACAGGTTGTGGCCCCAAAAGCAGAGCCTGATGATAACACGTTAGATCTGTTGTTGGTCCATGGAAGTGGAAGACTGAAGCTTATAAGGTTCTTCTTGCTTCTGCAAATGGGCCGACACCTTTCCCTCCCATATGTTGAATATGTCAAGGTAAAGCAGCAAACGTCTTTTAGATGCTTTTACACATTTTCCTCTCCAAGGCAGAGTTTTTAAGAGCTAATATACAAGATTCCCTGTTTGCATGGAGACCATAACTGGTTTATTTTTTTTTCAAAACATCAATCTACTTTGCAAAGATAAACTGCCCCAAGAAACTTACAGTATCAGTTTAGAGCTCACCCATTTTTATTTTTTTTGAGAATATCTGGTTTGTAAACTTTAATGAGGTTTTGTTGGTTGGCGCTTACTGAAATCAAATTATGCTTCGTTTCTATGAAATGCAGGTTAAAGCAGTAAAGGTTAAGCCTGGGAAGCACTCTAACAGTAGCTGTGGTATTGATGGTGAACTTTTCCCAGTAAACGAGCAAGTGATTTCGTCCTTGCTTCCAGAACAGTGCAGGCTTATTGGTCGCGCCCCAGGTAATTGCAAGTGATTGATGCAGTCCCTGTATATCTTCAATAGGTCTCTGCCTTCCGGCTACAACATTCATCTCTTTTATTTGTCATTGAGGTCCTTGTAAATTTTGTCAATGTTGCTTACATTTTTCAAATTATATGTCAGCTTATATAATATTAATGTGTACCCTTTGCCGTAACTTGTATTATTTGCCTTTTGAGTTGGCTTGATATGAATATTGGCCATGTTCCTTGTACTGGTTTGACAGAGTGTAAATTATTGGTTTGTGATTGTTGAGGAAAGAAATTTTTATTCATATAACAGTTCCCCTCTCCACTTTCTTTGCAACATAAACCCTAGCACCAGCTGGAAAGGAAACGAAAAGGAAAAAAAAAGGGCCTTAGAGAGGGGTGTGCTTCTAACAATTATGAATTATCAGTTGTTCTCTTGACCTTGTTTACTAATTCACTGAGCTTCTTTTTTCTTGTGGTCATTAAGGCCATTTTGGTTGAAGTGGGAAGTTTCGGAAAATAAGTTTGATTTAATAGGGATTGTATTTTAAAATGTTGTAAGGTTGAAAGTCGTCAGTTCAGCAATAAGGTTACAACTTGCAAGTTTCTATTTATTAGTGTACCATCTAAATGTTTTTTTCTCACATCTCAGTGTTCCTGATAGTACATGTCTATAGGTAGACTAGTAATAATATATTTCAAGGTTTCTAGCGACAATCACGTTGATCAGATAAATTGTACTAATGTTATATATTTTCAGTTTGAATCGTAAAAGAAATGATTCAGACTCGATGTAATATATACCGACTAATTTATTCATTTATATTTAATTGAATTACGTCGTAAAAATTAAAATAGCTAGGATATATTTGGATTCATCTATGTTTTTCGTTTCCCTTGATAAAGCCACATTTAATAAGAACCGGAATATGATATGATTTGTGTAATTCGTTTGACATTACTTTTTTGTTTGTTCTAGAAGGATTACAATTTTATATTTAGAAACTAAGTTCATATTTGCATTTCATTATCGATATGACCTGTTGTAGGCTTCAAAGGACAGAAAACGAACTGTTTGGTACAAGAACGGGTTGTTATTTAATGCATATTTGGCCCATGTGTTTTTGATTCTTTTTAAAAAAATTATGTTTAGTCAGACTATATCAAATAATTTAGGACACAGGGACGAGACTCTTTGGGTTAGTTCCAGTATACTTTAAGAATAAAACACAAGAAAAAGAAGAACTCTTCTACTTGTTTTGGTATATTGGTTGAAAAAAAATTAGTTTATAAACAAAGATTTAATCAAGGGTGTTGTAGTATCGAGATATTGCGATCTTTCTACTATAAGAAAAACATAGTATTCATTGTCTCATTAGCCCTAAACTTTAAGTTAATGGCACTAGTTAAAAAGAGTTATAAGTTCAGTTGTGTCAAACACTTAATAGATGTTTTTGGGAATTACTAATTTGAGACATACTTTTGATAGATAAGTCTTAGATGACAAAGAACATGAAAAGGCCGTAACTCCAGTTTGAGTCTTCACTATTTATACTTTCCCCTGGCAATAAGAGAGTTTCTTAAGCATGGCTTAATACTTCAAGATCCCTAAGCTTTAATAACTTTTATTCGGTGTACACCTGGACTATTATTGGTCTTAATTACTTTTCTGAACGTGATATTTTAATAGCCTTTGTCCCCCTGGACGATCTTAGCCCAATACACTCGCCGCCATGTGGATTTTTTTTTAATATTTAATATTTTTAATTCTTAAAATTCATAATTTTTTTATTTTTCTGGTCATATTTATATAAAAAAACATGCTTGGAATTCCAATGTTTAAGCCAGTTATTTTTACTTGGATAAATATGATGGAGATTCACCTATTCTTTTTACAAATTTAGTCCCCCCCACAAAAAAAAAGAAAAAAAAAGAAATACACAGTTGAAATAAACGGTCCCTGCATCTAAAAGAAATAGATAGTTGAAAAGTTCATCATTTTGCTAAACATTTTTATTTGGTTAAAATAAATGGAGCCGCAGGACAACTTTTTTTTCTTGTACAGACTTTGGCCGAAAAATAAAAACTACACATTTGGAATAAATAGTTGCTTGTCTCTAAATTATAAACTAAAAGAATTATACTTTGGAATTTCATTATATTGGTTAAAACCTTCTATGTGGCTAAAATAATAAAATTTGAGCCAAGTATTTCTTACAGATTTAAATAGTAAAAAATACAGTTGGAATAAATAATCACTGCAGCTAAAGAAGAAATAAAAAAATATAAAATTGAGATATAATATGTGTACTATATTAAGAATTTCAATGCAAAGTTTGAAACCAAAAAGTATTACATATGATTATGTGGCATTTAACTGTTGAAAAATATCTCAGCTGAAAGTTGATTTTTCTTCATTCTCGCACACGTAAAAGAAAATATATTCATGTTTATGAAGAATGAATGCTATCAAAATACTGCGTCTAGGGAGTAATTAGGATAAAAAATACTTTAAACCTGCATAAAAAATATGTTAAATTCAAGGGAGTCCCGAAATATTAAGTCTATCAAGGTTATTAAAGCCTTCATATTTTAGTTATCCAAATTTAAGATGAAAGTAGTCATACCAAGAGATCTATGTTCAGATTTATTGATATATTTAGGGATGCCAATTCACTTAAGAAAAATCAATATAATATAATGAAATTATGATGGGTTATTATTTTATTTTTAAATTATGCATTAAGTCTATTATGTGAATTACATGTTATCGTAAGTTCATGTGAAAAATCATATACTTTCCCTGCATAAACGTTTTAAATAAAAAAATGAGATAAAAACCTATCAACGTAACATATCCGTACTGTTCTTTTTAGCAAGTGAACATTTCCTAACAGAGAGTTAAGTGTGCATTAGGAGGAGAGCGCTGTAGTAACTGATAAAGTTGTTTGACATGCAAGAGATCATGAATTCAAGCCGTGAAAACAACATCTTGCAGAAATGCGCTTAATGCACCTAGCTGGCTAGAGTTAAGTTTGCACTAAAAGGATTTGTATCATGCGGTTCAACATTTGTACGTAGACAAAAAAATTCCCGGGCATTAACAGGGGAGGGAGATAGAAAAAAGAAAAAGAAAAACCCCTCAGTAAAGCTTCCGTCTTCTTCCTCAACTCAACTATTAACCCCACCCACCCACCCCCCCATTTTCTCTCTCTAAAACCCTTACTCTCTCTCTCTCTCTACACTCTTCTTCCTCCGTGGATCTGCAAGTACATCTCTTGTACCTACTTCAATTCCCATTAATCGACCCGACCCGACCCGACCCGGATTCAACAATCCCAATTTCCCCAATTAGAGAGAAGCAGAAAATAGGTTAATAGTTGGTTGATTGCTTGTATTATTATGAGAGTACCTTGTTGTTCAGTTTGTCAGAATAGGTATGACGAAGAGGAGCGTTGCCCTTTACTGCTCCAATGCGGTCATGGATTTTGCAGGGAGTGTCTTTCTAGAATGTTCTCGGCTTCACCGGATACTAGCTTATCGTGCCCCAGGTGTCGCCACGTGTCCCTTGTGGGCAACTCTGTTACTGCACTTAAGAAGAACTACGCGATCCTTGCGTTAATCCGGGATTACTCCAGGTATTCGAGCGATGATGAGGATGATGAAGATGGGGGTTTCAATGAGAATGGTGACGATGAGGAGAACGATTTGAGGCGGAGGCATGGTGCTCGAACGGCTTCTAGCTCGGGTTGTGGGGGTGCGAGGATAGAGGTGGGTGCACATCAGGGGGTTAAGTTGATTAGGAGGATAGGTGGTGAGAGCAAGAGGCCTGGAGTGGACATGTGGGCAGCAACAGTGTCTGGTGGTGGTAGTGGGCGGTGTCGGCATAAAGTGGCGGTGAAGAAGGTTGGAGTTGGAGAGGAAATGGATGTGGAGCATGTCGTGTGGCTGCAAGAGAAGTTAGAGAAGTTGAGGAGGGAATCTATGTGGTGTAGAAATGTGTGTGCTTTCCATGGTGTGACCAAAATGGAGAGAAGCTTGTGCTTGATTATGGATAGGTGTAAGGGGTCCGTACAGACCGAGATGCAGCGGAATGAAGGGCGACTCACACTTGAGCAAATTCTGAGGTAAAAGTTTTGATCTTTACTTTTGGGTTGGATTAAGGGTTACTCCGATTCCCATTTGATCCATTATCTTGATGATTTTGTTGTTCCAGATTTTGGAGTTTTAGCCGAGAATTAAAAAAAAACTGGAATTTTTGAGTAATTAGAACTCTAAAATTAAGGGAGAACTTTTGCATCCTCAATCTATCACATGTGCTTAGTAATGCTCCTCAAGAGCTGAAATGTTAGCTACTTTCTTGTGATGTTTCATAGATCCAAACTTTGATTAAATACATGAATTTGTAGATAAAAGATAACAAGAATCAGAAGAATAGTAGCATCGCCTCCGTGGTGATTATATTGGCTAATTCTACCACGTGTTAGTTAGTCATTGTAATGGCACTTTCATATGTTGCATTAGGTATGAGATGCACATTTCAAATTACTAATGTGCTGAAAAGTTATATAAGAGTTCTAGAAAATATATTAAGACGTAGAGACCTAGACCTCCTATTTTGAACCAAATGATATAAGGATGACAATATCATATTGGAAGTTTGGAACCAAAGAATGGAATTTTAAGAACCAGCTTCCAATAAACACTATTTTATTTATATTATTACTTTTTTTGGCAACGTCTCTCTCTCCCACAACGTCTCTCTGTTCCTTTTCTCTCACCGGCGCACCACCACTCCCGTCGCCCCACCGCCGACGCACCCCCACTGCCCCCGCCGCCTTAGCCCCATCCACCACTGGCGATCCTTCTTCCTCTCAGCAGCTGTTCGTCGCTGCCACAATGGATCTCGAAATCGACGGATCCGAGAACTTTCCAGCGAGAAGTTGGACTCTTTTCTGAAAATCGACCCAGAAGCTTGAATTCCGGCAGTGAGCAAGGATTTCCGGCGGGATTTATGGCGGCGGACAGGTGCTATCCACCTGGAGTTGGTACCTCCGGGGGGCCCATATTCATTATTTGTCTGTTATTTTTGTAGTTAAACTTTGGTTCAACCGGAGTTGGTACTCCGGTTGCTCGTATCTATTCTTTGTCTCTATCTCTGTATTTAAATTTTGACACTTCACTGTATTTACTCTTCTTGCCTTTACGTTCTTGCATTTACTCTTCTTGCCTTTAGTTATATCATTCTTAGCATTCCTGTTTTAGGTGTAAACCTTTGATTAGTCTATTTAGTTTATATCTGCTGTAGTGACATTGATGACTGATGGTAGACTAGGGTCAATTCTCAGTCGGGAACGGAGGCGATGGTTAGGGGGTAAGTGGGGTAAGTGAGATGATAGGCTGAGAATAGGATCTTGGAATATTGAGACTTTTACAGGGAAGTCCATAGAGCTAGTTAAGATTCTTAAGAAGAGGAAGATTAATATAGCCTATGTCCAGGAGATCAAATGGGTAGGACCTACGTCTAAGGATATAGACGGGTATAAGTTATTGTTCTTGTGTATGTCGAAGTATAGGAATGAGGTAGGCATTTTGGTAGACAATGAGCTAAGAGATCAGGTGGTAGAGGTTAGGAGGGTCAATGACAGGATGATGATGATGATTAAATTGGTAGTTGGAGGGTTCACTATAAACATTATTATTGCTTACGCACCACAGGAGGGCTTGAACGAGGAGGAGAAAAGGCGCTTTTGGGAGGATTTGGACGAAGTGGTGGAGATATATCACCCACTGAGAAGTTATTTATAGGAGGGGATTTCAATGGATATATCGGGTCACTTCCGGGGGTTATGACAACGTACATGGAGACTTTGGCCTCGGGGACAGGAACGAGAGATGCATCTCACTTTTGGTGTTCGCTAGAGCTTTTGAGATGATGATAGTCAATTCAAGGTTCATGAAGAAGGAGAAGCACTTGATGACTTTTCGTAGTTCGGTGGTTAAGACTTAAATAATTTTTTGCTCCTTAGAAAGGATCACAACAGTCTTTGTAAAGACTGCAAGGTTATTCTGATGGAGTATCTTACAACCCAACAAGCTTTTGGTGATGGATTTGGAGATCAAGATGAAAAAGAAGAGAGTTGTGGATGACATGTTAAGAATCAAATGGGAGAGTTTGACCATGACTAGTGCAAAGGAGATGGGGGAGAGGTTAATGGCCAAGAAGGCTTAGGGGAGTAGCCGGGATGCGACCGATATGTGGGACAGAACGACCAGTTGTATTCGGGAGGTAGCTAGAGAAGTGCTAGGGGTCTCGCGGGGTAGCCGTGATAGGCATCGAGGGGACTGATGGTGGAATGATGAAGTTCAAGAGAAAGTAGAAGTGAAAAAGCGGCATATGCAAAATTGATAGAAAGTAATGATGAGGTGGAGAAGTGGACGAATATGAAATTTTATAACATGGCGAGTAAGGAGTCAAAGCTAGCTGTTACGACGGCGAAAATGACGGCGAAAACGGCGGCTTTTGAACGCATGTATGATGAATTAGAGGAAAAAAGCGGGAATAAGAAGTTGTACAAACTAGCCAAGGTGAGTGAGTGTAGGGCTCGTGACTTGGATCACGTGAGGTGCAATAAGGACGAGGACGACAAAATACTGATGGAGGGCGCACATATTAGGCGGAGGTGACAATCTTACTTTTATAAACACTTGAACGAAGAAAGAGACAGAGATATTGTGCTGGGAGATCTGGAGCAATCTGGTAGGTACCGAGATTTTGGATATTGTAGAAGAATTAAGGTTGAGGAGGTTAAGGGTACTGTTCGCATGATGCGCAGGGGACGAGCGACCAGGCCTAATGAGATCCCAATTGAATTTTGGAAGAGCGAAGAGTGCAGGCATGACATGTTTGGAGTGGCTGACGGAGTTGCTTAACGGCATTTTTAAGACAACGAGAATGCCCGAAGAATGGAGGTGGAGTACAATGATTCCTTTATACAAGAACAAATGTGATATCCAGAGTTGCAACAATTAAATGGATATCAAGCTGTTAAGCCATACTATGAAAGTTTGGGTAATGGTTGTAGAGCTAGAGAAGAGGCGTGTCTATTTTCGAGAACTAGTTTGGATTCATGCCGGAGCGTTTGACTACAGAAGCCATTCATCTTATTAGGAGGTTGGTAGAGCAGTATAGGGAAAGGAAGAGATACTTACATATGTTTTTCATCGACCTCGAGAAGACATACGACAAAGTCCTTAGGGAGCTTCTATGAAGATGTTTGGAGGTTAGAGGTATACCTGCGGCATACACTAGGGCGATCAAGGATATGTATGATGGAGTCAAGATCGGGGTACAGATAGTAGGATGGGACTCAAACACTTCTCAGTGACGGTGGGGCTGCACCAGGGATCAACTCTTAGTTCATTCTTATTTGTTTTAGTGATGGATGGACTGACGCGACAAATCCAAGGGGAGATGTCATGGTGTATGTTATTCGCAGACGACATAGTTTTGATTGATGAGACTCGCAGCGGAGTGAACGCTAAGTTGGAGGTTTGGAGATCGACTCTGGAGTCTAAAAGGTTCAGGCTGAGTAGGATCAAGACAGAATTCTTGGAGTGCAAGTTCAGTAACGAGAGCGACCTTGAGACAGACGTGGAGTTGAGGCTTGATACTCAGATCATTTCGAAGAAAGGAAGCTTCAAGTACCTCGGGTCTATTATTCAAGAGAATGGAGAGATTGATATTCGAGACAGAGTGGGAGTGGCTTCGGTAGAGGAAAAGATGCGGGAAGCGAGGTTGAGATGGTTCAGACATGTGCAGAGTAGAGACACAAATGCCACAGTGCGGAGGTGTGAGAGGTTGACTATGGACGAGTTCAGGAGGGGTAGAGGTAGCGAAGAAGTATTGGGGAGAGGTGATTAGTCGGGATATGATGCAGGTGCAACTTACTGAGGAGTGACCTTAGATAGGGGGTTGTGGAGGACACATATTAGTGTAGAAGGGTAGTAGGTAGTTGAGAGTTGTCGTTGTAGTGTTATTATTGTAGCCCTGCTTAGCCTATCATACTAGTAGACACATTATTGTTTTATAGTCCCATGTCATTTGATTTTTGCTACTGTATGTTCTTTCGTGTACTTTGTTTATCTTATTTACCTGCGTTAATTACTGCTTCTTTTTTCAGAATGCTTTATCAATGGCTTATTTGTTTTTGTTACTATCATTTTCATACTGCTTTAAATTTATTGTCCGGGTCTGACCATTTCTCTTGCTTTGCTTGTGCTTATGCTTTGTTTTGAACCAAGGGTCTTTCGGAAACAACCTCTCTACTTACCAAGGTAGAGGTAAGGTCTGCGTACACTCTACCCTCCCAGACCCACGTTGTGTGATTTCATTGGGTATGTTGTTGTATTACTTTTTTTTGGATAAGGTAGATTTTATTAAAAGAAGGTACCAGATTACTGAAAAACAACATCAATTACTAACATGGCAACTACATATCTCATGTATCTTCTATGAAGTCCATGTATTGCTCCATATTTGCCATAATACTCATTTTACACCAAAAATGCACATTTAAGTTCCAACCATATTGTCCATAAAACACACAAAGGGATTGTGCTCCAAACATATTGTTTACTCTGTCACTTTTTGATGTTGCATGTCTGCAATAAGCTCTCAACACTGGGAGGCGTTACACACTTGACACCAAACATGTTTGAAAAGTGCTCCCAACACTGTCTTGCTACCTTGCAGTGAATGAGTTGATGCTCGACTGTCTCTGATTCTTCTTCACACATATAACATCTATTACTAAGAGTAATTCCTCTCTTCTGTAAGTTTTCCTGAGTAAAGCATGCCTCTTTGCTGCAACCCGTCCAAAACAAGCAACTTTAACAGGTGCTTTTGACTTCCATATTGCTTTCCAAGGCCATTCTGCTTCACACAATCCCTGTGCACAAGCATTTATTATTGTGCTTTGCTTGTGCAATGTGCACATTCTTTTTCAAAATAAATAAGCTAAGCTTCTTTGATAGACAAAGACAACACTAGCCTGCATTTTCTTTGTACTTTCACAGTATCATCTTGATACTTTTTTCTAATAAAACCTTACCTTATCAAAAAAATAGACAAAGACAACACTAACATAGAATCGGGGTGGGGGTGGGGTACAAAAGTTTGTCCATATCTGTCGCTATGTAATCCTGTTTCGATGCTAGGAATTTAACAAAACATCTATATCATATATATTCTTGAAGTTGCACCGTATAACTAATTGGTATAAGCACCTATATTTAGACCATTTTACAGTGTCAGCCTTTCCTTCAGAGGATCCGTTGTTTCTTTCTCTCCAGATTACCCACAAAATGTTGAACCCACAAAATGTTGAGTGGGATAGTGCTCCAGATCTTTTCTCTGTCCAGTTTCCTTGTGTTCCAGCATTACAGAAGATCCTTGACTGACATATGCATGGTTCAATGAAGTTCAAAATGTGTAAGAAAGTCCCCATGGATGTGGCGGTGTAAGGCAGAGGGGAAATAGCTGATCAGGGTCTCCACTAGCTTTACCACATAGGTTTAATCTGGTGAAAAGTGATAAACCCTCAGATTAGTCCGAGTGAAACATGCATTGTGGGCAGCTATCCAGGTAAAACATGCCACTTTGTTTGGAAGATTTTACTTCCATATCTTCTTCCAAGGCCATTGATTGCTGGTATGAGCGGAAATTAAGACCGTCATGGCAAACTTTCACCGCGTAGTGCACATTTATCCTGTGCTTGATTGGCCATCTAGGGGGTTTGGCTTGGTCGCTAGACATCTGAACGGGGGCCGAATTATGTTTTGTCATGTAAATGCTTGCTGTTATCCTGATACTCATGGTATCCCTGGCTTCTTTCATGAACAAACCTTGAGAGGCAGTTGTTGTATATTTTCTACTTTTGGTATACAGCTCGTATACAGGAGAGTTTCCCTTTATTAATAAAAGTAATTACGTTGCAAAAAACGGTGGTGGAGGCAGTGAAGCAATGAGATTGTTCTTTTTTTTTTCGTTGATCGGCTGAATTGTCCATTATTGGACTGGGAAGCACTTTGGAAATGCTTCCAAAATCACAAAGAGGGCAGAATACTATAACGCACAAAGATCTACTAAGAGATTCACATTGTACATAATTAAGGTGCAAGAGAGTTGGTGGACTGCACAAACTCTTCAGTCCCTTCTGCAGGCTATTCTTTGTTCCAAAAAAGAAGGTTGCTCTGAAAGTCGAATGTCACTTTATGGATATAGGTTCGATAATATTAAATTATCTTCCATTTTTTTCTGATATCAGAGAAATCGCCCGTGGCATCATTTGTGGACTGACCTCACTTTGTGAGGTATCAGTAGGTTTGAAACTCCGGGAAGTATGGACATGCACTCTACACATCTTCCAACTAAAATACTAGGTTTAGTCCATGACAGAGATCGAACCCGTGACAGGCGCTTAACCTACACTTCATTTGTTGCTTCTTAACCGTTGAACCGAAGCCCAACGCCATTCATCTTCCGTTTCTTTGCTTGAACAAAGTACACAAGGGGCAGTGACTGGGAGCTACCATTTTCAACTTCTACCCCCTATTGGCCCATTCACATTTCAGTCCAAGAAGCACCTGCTTGGATGGAGAATGACATTGTCGACTGTAACAAAAATGAGAGTCAAAACCAATTAACTATACCTCAATCCCGAATTAGTTCGGTTTGGCTATATGAATCTTCTATATCCATTCCCTTTTTTTGGGAAGGAAAAGAAGTGCAAAACCAGCCAAATTTTTAGCTCTTCCCTGTATTATGAAAGGGGGTTAATAGTCCCTTATTTATTCCTTCGCACATGTTATGCCAAATAGTCTTTTTTCACAAATATGCCCGACAACATTTGTTGTATTTATGAAAAGAGAAAAAATAGGATGCTTATAAGTGCTGGGCCACAAATAGAATTTGGAGTCATCTCTTCCAGCAAAAGGGTTGCCATGGCAAAGCTCTCTGTGCTTCATTGTGCAGAACTTTTGATTTCAGTAAGATTTGATATACAAGACGTAATCATTGGATTTATTCCAAATGGGAGAATCATTGAGTGATGTCACTTCGGGGACATCCGATAAAATTGGAACTTGAGGTATTTTCCTAATAATAATTCAGTCTACTGAGAATGATACCCAAGATTTTACATGTGTGTTAATGGTGAGATAAATTGTAACCCTAGCCTGTTTGTTAGCCTTGAAAGTATAAAGGTCGGCGGAAGGCTCTCCATTGAAGTGAAAGACCCAGCCAACGAGCTTTTAGAAGCTTTTGTTTGAAATACAGTTGACAAACTCAGTTAGATAATTTACTAATTTACAAATCCTATCTGCTTACACTGGGTATGTTGTTGTTGTTTACAAATCCTTTCTGCAGTTCTATCGTGTGGGAGCTCTGGAAGCTCGTCTGTAGAATCTAGACCAATCACCAGTGTTCTCCCAATTTAATTATGATCGTTTTCATCGTCCATAACCATAACTGAAAGGGTGAAATGATAAGGAAATGAATTTGATCGGATATGTTGTGGCCATCTAGAATTTTAGCTGCTTGAATCAAAATTTCAAACTTCAAAGCTTATCAAAAGTCTAACTTACAGATGCACTGGAGATTCAGCAAGGGTTCAGTTCCCACCCAGTGCTTCCCTTCTTCATCCCCTTTCAAATCCTCCCCAGGCTCCTCATTGGAGTCCAGTTTACAGAAACTAGTCATTTTTCTATGTGTACTCTGAGGATGGCGGCTTTAGTGTTTCATTTATCTCCTGACCTTGATGTATTATCCCATGTTAAATGCAGATATGGAGCAGACATTGCGCGTGGGGTGGCTGAACTTCATGCAGCTGGTATTGTGTGCATGAATATTAAGCCGTCCAATCTTCTTTTAGATGCAAATGGTCATGCTGTGGTATCTGATTATGGGCTTCCAGCAATTCTAAAGAAGCCTGCCTGTAGGAAAGCTCGATTAGAGTGTGAGTCCACAATATCCCATTCTTGCATGGATTGTACAATGCTTAGCCCAAACTACACTGCTCCAGAAGCGTGGGAGCCTGTAAAGAAATCACTTAATCTTTTCTGGGATGGTGCCATTGGTATATCTCCAGAGTCAGATGCCTGGAGCTTTGGTTGCACATTGGTGGAAATGTGCACTGGTTCTATTCCGTAAGTGACAACTTATTTTTCTTTAGCAACTTCTCACTTCTACTACGTTTTGGCATATAATTTCTTCTATCCTGTATGATTTACTTAGAGAACCCTTTGTCATTCTATTGCAGCTGGGCTGGCTTAAGTGCAGAGGAAATTTATCGGGCTGTTATAAAGGCAAGGAGACAACCTCCTCAATATGCAAGCGTGGTGGGTGTTGGAATACCGCCAGAGTTGTGGAAGATGATTGGTGAGTGCTTGCTGTTCAAGGTTTCCAAGAGACCAACCTTTAGTTCAATGTTAGCCACATTTCTTCGCCACTTGCAAGAGATCCCTCGAAGCCCTCCTGCCAGCCCTGATAAGTAAGAACATTTAGCTAAGCTGATATTTTGTAGCAGGATTGTCATATGAACATGGTTAGCTGTTGGAAGGTAGCATTTAATACTTAATTATCTTGCTTCTTAAATAGAGGCTGCAGCAGTGCTCTTCGTGTTCCTTATTCTGATTGTTAATTATCAATGTTTTGCAATTTCTTTCGAGTTTAATCATTGCCACTCAGATAAATGTTGATTATTATATGTTAAAAATGCAGTAACTTGCAGTACTTGGGAACAAATGGTGTAGTACCTTCTGCGGCATATCAGTTGGAGGTTTCTCTTGATGATCCCAGTCTTCTGCACAGATTCGTCTCTGAAGGCAACGTGAATGGAGTTCGGTATGTCTTAACGCGTTTCTTAAGTAGTAGGATATCCTATTTTTGCAAAATTAATCGAGAGACTACCAGAAATTTGAAAGGAAGAGTTTCGTAATGTAAAAGAAAAAAAGTAAAAGAAAATCAGGTCATCAAGATTTTTCAAATCTGTCAAATTTGGGAAGGGAACTTACAGAGGTTACTTGTGCTTAATCACATATTCCTTCAAGAAATTTCAGGAACATTATTCCCTGAATCGTCTTTTTGCAACTTCTGGTAGTTCTCCTAAGAATTCTTTTTCAATGTACTTCATCGCTTTTACCCTTCTGCATGCAGAGACTTGCTAGCGAAGACTGTTTCAGTACATAGTATTAGCTCTTTACGTTCTGTACTGGAGGCACAAAATGCTGATGGGCAAACTGCTCTCCACCTTGCTTGTAGACGAGGAAGTGTGGAACTTGTTGAGGCCATTCTGGAATACTCACAGGCAAATGTGGATGTGCTAGACAAGGATGGTGATCCACCTCTTGTGTTTGCTCTTGCGGCTGGATCACCTGAATGTGTTCGTGCTCTTATCAAGAGGCACGCCAATGTCAGGTCTAGACTTAGGGAGGGCCTTGGTCCATCTGTTGCTCATGTCTGTGCATACCATGGCCAACCAGATTGCATGCGTGTAGGTCTCTTCGTCCTTCTATGTGTATGCTGAGAAAGATGCTAGGCTAAAACTGAAATGTGGGGGACAAATGGAAAGTCAGGCTACTAAAGAGATAAGATGAATACTATTTTGGTTTAAAAAAGTAAAAGTAAAAGGCTTCCCAGAAGATGCAGTTCAATTTCTCATTCGTCCTCTTGTACCTCCCCTACTTGGCACACCTCCTCTACCCCTTCTGTCATAAAAAATGAAACAAAGCAAAATAAAAGAGGTTCCGTAATCCATTTTGAGATTCATGCTTGTTCACTGGTGAAACTCCCTACTTTGCATTATAAATCTCCAAGCTTTGTCTTCAGCAGGCCGATTCTAGTCTCTCTTCAATACCTACACCCTCCCCCCTCAAAAAAAAATTGTCCTTCTTTGGAATAGAAATCATTGATATCTGTTGGTTGTTACTTATTATGTTAGTACCTATCTTTCCGTTAATGTTTCCTTGCAACAGGAGCTATTATTGGCTGGGGCTGATCCGAATGCAGTTGATGATGAAGGCGAATCGGTGCTGCATCGAGCAGTTGCTAAGAAATATACGGACTGTGCTAAGATCATACTGGAAAATGGAGGCTGTAAATCGATGAGTATCTTGAACTCCAAAAATTTGACGTAAGCTCAAATGTGATTCCTATGCATTCTTTGAAATGTTTTGTGAAAAAAAAATCTAGTAAGAGGGAACCCTATAGCTGCGAAGGCTGGAAAAAGGCTAAGATAAAAAGCAGGATAGAGAAAAGTGCAAAGTAAATCTTATATCAAATCGCAGGAAAACAGTACGAAAAGAGAATCATGGTGGTTGTGGATTTGCAGATGAAAAGTACAAGTTCCAGAATTTGTGTCTCCCGAGGAGTAGAGTATCACTTGCTCAATTTCTTTTAAGTTATTTTCCTTTAGGACTCTTATGTCAGTCAGATTTGTTAAATCATTCCAAATGAATATGTATATAGCAAGGGAAATCATGAAGAGAAGAGCTCAAAGTTTACTAGGAGAAGGATGGCCTTTCCTTTGCAAAAAAGATTTTGTGGTCCACTTGTTTGACTAATGTCGTTTTAGATGGAAATCAAATAGAGTTTGTGGAATCTGTAAGCTAAGAACGGAGCTTGGAAGTAAATTGTTGGAGCTGGTTAATCACATTTAAACTTTTTAAAGGTCTTTGAAGTGACCCCTTGTATGTGTTTAGAAGGTGCGTTGTAATTGATTTAACTGTTGAAGTGTCAGTATTACGTTTTAACTGTATTTATCTATTTGGGGTTCCTGCATATTGTCCATAAGATAATTTAACTCTTATTAATCGAACAACATGGGAAGTTAGTGAATAGAACTGTCCTTCGATATGTTTCACTGTTTTTAATTACTCAAATATGTTGCTCAAATCACCCATTCTAAAAAAAAGTGTTACCTAAAATCACAGTAACAATGTTTACCTTATCAAAAAAAAATCACAGTAACAATGAAATTCCAAAAGAAAATAGTTGGGACAATCACGATCAGAAGATTACTTATGTGGCTGGTGGGTTTAGACTGGGATGATCTATGTGTGGAACAATGATGATAGGGTGTGTGATAATTCTACAGTTTTCTCAGGTGCATCCTTAGAAGTTTAGCATTGGCAATTGTTCATTAAACCCACTTCACTTCGACTCTAGTTGTTCACAGTTTGGCTTTTTAAAAAGCAACAGAGAAAAACTGACTGCTCGTGAAGGAGGATGCTTGAGCATGTTTGTCCTTATATTATTCTTTGATCTCCTTCCCTCTCCCTTTTCTACACGGTGCTTATTTTATGTCTTTCCTTCTACAGGCCACTGCACTTGTGCATCGCAACATGGAATGTTGCTGTTGTCAAGAGGTGGGTGGAACTTGCATCTATTGAAGATATCACCGATGCTATTGATATTCCAAGTCCTGTTGGTACTGCACTGTGCATGGCAGCAGCCTTAAAGAAAGATCGTGAAGCAGGTGGGTTGACTCTCTTTTTGCAAGGATGAACGTAAATATAGTTGGTTAACAAGATATAACAGTTGATAGTCCTCTTTTTACTTCCTTTTTACTAGCCGTACATGTTCTTGGTTGTAATTACCAGTAATCTTGTTTACTTTTGTAGATGGGAGAGAACTGGTACGATTAATTTTAACTGCTGGAGCAGATCCAGCTGCACAAGACACACAACATTTTCGAACTGCTTTGCACACTGCTGCTATGATAAATGATGTTGAGTTGGTCAAGGTAGGTTGATATGTACTTGAATTCGACAAGCGCTATTTTGGAAGAAGGAAAAAGCACAAATCATAGGTTATATGTCCAAATCGTGGTTTGGCTGGATAGTGACACTCTTTTTATCATCATTTCGGTTACATATTTCGCTGATCTCATGTTAGTCTTAAGGACACTACCTCTAATGATTTTTTGTTAGTTCTTTCATAGATTTTTGTTAGTTCTGTTGTTTTCCGTTGATACAGATAAAAGGGATATAAAAGTATTTTTCATCAAATAAATGGGTCATTACTATAAGAAACCTAATATTAGACATGATCTTATATCGCTCCACTTAAACCCTTGCATCCAGCGGAACAGCTTTTTGTTCCATGTTACGTGCGGGGGAGTTCATACAGGATGAAGATCAAGGGGTTCTTTATCTTGTTTTGATAGATCGCTGATATATAAAATAATAGGTGCAAAAGTGATTTAATGTCCTATTCTGTTGTTGTCCCTGTTATTTTAAAATATGCATGTCTTTCATGTCATTGTTAGCCAATGCTTGCCTTGGCTGCCAAGAGACTAGTTTCTTAGTTCTGCACAGTAGCTAAGTGAGGGTTCTTTTTCATTGTAATATCTTTTTACCCTTATAAGTTTTGAAGTCTCACGAACTTCCAAATTTTCTTCAGATCATCCTCGATGCAGGAGTTGATGTAAACATCAGGAATGTGAATAACACGATACCTCTTCATGTGGCATTGAATAGAGGTGCAAAATCATGTGTCGGATTGCTTTTGTCTGCTGGGGCAAATTGTAATATGCAGGTCTGTAATTGACACTTTTTGGATCTATTACTAGATGCAAATATATGAACTGTCTTTGAGCTGCTATTCTCTGGGAACTTCCTGTCTTATCCGTGCGGTGATGGTATTTTTTTTTCTCACAAGAGCACCTAATAGTATATGATATTTTCTTTTAGTCCATTCTACATCTCGGCTGCTTAATTTGCTTGAAATTAACCTGGAAATTATCATTCTTTGTTGTTCTTGTCATGAGTCCTTGGAGTATAAGCCTATCAGATCCCTGCTTTTCCCCCTCAAATAAATAATTAAGAAATAAAGAAAAGAGAAGAAAAGAAAGAAAACAGTAAAGAGAGAAATTTGTGGATAAGAACCAGTTATGTGTTTAATGAGACTTCATTCTCATATTTGCACCTTAGAAAGGGCCCCTGAAATTTGTTGGCATAGTCAGGACTAAGGTAAAAGGGATTAGGTGTACACATATTTGCGTACATATCGCCTCCGTTAAGAGTAAGGTGGTGCAAGACTAGTTTTCCTTCCAACATGTATAGATGGGCAGATGACTTTTTTGGAAAGCCTGTTTAGGAATTTTGTCTTCCATATAGCTTTACACCAAAAACATAGGAATTTTCTTTATGATTTCGAGAATTTCATTAATTCTGACTACATAATTGGTTATGGTTGGTAAGCCTATTTCCTTAAGTCATAATTGTATTTATCAAGCTAGACTTCTTGATTTGATTGATCAAGCGCATTGTCTCTGTCCTAATTTGATTTTCCTCCCTTTTTGTTATAAGAACAACTGATTGTATGAGTTGTTAAGTGTTTGTTGAGAATTGTGGATCATGCTTTTAGCTTAGAATTGTTAAGTGCCACATCTTCTTATATGGGCTTGAACAATGCTCTTTTCATGAGCTATCTTTTTAGGGCTGAGTTAGGCTCAAGGTTCATATGGTATCAAGCCAAACCTTGTTATTGTGTTTCTCAATGTTGGGCCCCGATGTAATGTTACCCACGCTCCAATTGTCCAGTTCTGGGCGTGATTAAGTCCCTCATTTTTTGAGAGCATGGGTTGTGGTCTCCTTATATGGTGGCAATCCTCTTTCATAAGATAGGGAACTGGAAAATGTTCTCCCTTGGATCTCTAGGGTAGTCATTTTCCACTAATTTTAGGAAAACATTTTACTTAAAAAAATATTTGCTCAAGTATTTAGTACAACCAAACAAGAGAAAATAGGGAAACGTTGTCCAAAAAATATTTCTTTCATACCAAACACACCCTAAATGTATTATAATTTTCCAATTAAATTTGAGAATGTTTGGACATCCAAGAACATTGTGACAGAGTAAGTGATTGGACTTCTGCATTTTGATTTGTTAATCGTTCATTTATTTACTGAATTTTTTGACTGCAAATTGATAAGAAAAAAGAATCATTTCTCTGCCTCTCCTATCTCATTTGAGGAGGAAAAGAGGCATTTCTGTAATAGCTTCTTCAATTGAATATCATGGCTCAAGTAATGAGGCCTTTTATATGGTTATGCAATTTTCTTGCTTTTAAATAGTCCCCTGCTAACTAGAATGAAGTAGAAGAAAAAGTAATTGCATAATGATGGAAATGAAGCATAAACAAGAGATCTGCAGACATGACTTAATATATTCTTGTGCTCAACAACATTAAGGTATTAACAGGCTTCGAACAGCTTGACGTTGATGTAGCTTAGACTAAGGGAAGAGAAGAAGATTATGGAATGCATGAATACAAGTTTCGTACGCTTGGTTTCTTTTGTATTTACTTGGTACAGTATGTAAAATTATCTTACCATGGGACAAATATGGCAGATATTAGTTTTAACATAATAAATTAATCTAGCAGATTCCATTAAGAGTCCAGTTCTTATGCATCTGTTATTAGAGTGATAGATGATTAGATTTTTCCTGTGCGTCCTCCTTTTCGAGGAACAGTATGTGTTGAATGTAATGCAAGATGATTAAGGGCCTGTTTGGAAAGCCACCCAGGTAATTGGAATTGGGTGTAATTGCACAGTTTGACCGGTTTGTTTGACCAAGTAATTACTTGATTAGGTGGGAATTGGGTGTACTTGAGAGGGCGTAATTACACCCAATTCTCAACTTTTTAGTTTCTTTTTTTTTTTTTTTTTAATTTTAATTTCTTTTCTTTTTTAAGTTATTTTTATTTCTATTATTTTTTATTTTTATATTATTTATTTTTCATTTCCTTTCTTCTCATTCCCAACCTTTACTTCTTATGATTCCATGTAATTACTCGTATTTTCTTAATTTTATTCGTTTAGCATAATTGTGTTATTATTCTAATTTTTGAAACTACAACTCTTAATATTAGAAAGAATGAGTCATTAACAAACTTGACATATAATGAGTAATGTTATTAAAGTAGAATTTCGTTGTGAATGAGGTTATATACTTATATTTACTTAAGTTACGTAATGTTGAATTTGACATAAGAGTATTGTGTTATTTTTTTTTTTTGGATTTTGAATTTAGGTTATTTTTTTAATATTTAATTTATTTGTTTATTTTTCACTTACAATTGATAGAATTTTTTGGTCAAATATTTGAATAATGTTATGACATTATGTTTATAATTATTATTTTTTTCTATCAAACATCCATTTCATGATGTTCTCACAAAAAGTCTGCTTTTGATTTTTATAATTAATTAAAATTAAAATATTATTAATTTGAAATATATATGTCAATTATTTTTTACAATATTAGTTACAAATATATGGTTATTAATTAATATATTTCAAGAAACAATGTGTTGGTAAATACCTAATTTGATATCATTTATAAAGCGGCATTTTAAAAAAAATATTAATTTTTAATTTTTGATAATTAAATTTTATTTTTAAATAAAACTAGCTGTGTAATTGTACAATCAAACAATACGCTTGTAATTACATTGTAATTACCTTATGACAAACAAACAAGTCGTAATTACAATACTGTGTAATTACTACCAGGTAATTACACCAATTCCAATTACTAGGTGGCTTTCCAAACAGACCCTAAAAGAACTTAAGTAATTAGAAGAAGTATTAAATGTAAAACGCAATCATAATGGTAGTTCTAAAAGTTAACTTTGTTATAATTTGGAGAGAAAGAAACTCTACACGAGCTCAAGTACAAGGGTTTGTATATTTTGGCCTTTGGGTGTAATTTACTGAACGTACTTGATATAGATGCTTTGTTAGAATTCCTCAGCTCCCTGCAATTATAAAAGAACTGGGTTTTCTCTGTCCATACAGTCAAACCTCTCTATAACAACATCGTTGGGTCTGAAATTTTTTGGCTGCTATAGCTAATGGTTGTTATAGGCAAATAAGATGCATAAAATCTATTTTTTCATTTTTAATTGTCAAATTCCAAGCTTAATTACACTTTGTATGATAAAGGAAAATCTTTTAATGATGGAAATATATATTCATATAATATTATTTGTCAATACATAGTGTATTAAAGTATGAAAATATTTGGTTAAAATCTCTACACTTATTATTGTTAATCATAGATATTCTATTTTTATCAAGATGGTTAATTGTTTTATTATCAAAAACAGAAGATAGCTGTTATGGGGGGGGGGGGGGTAATTTACAAAGAGCGTACTTTTATAAAGATGGTGGTTGCTATTATAGGTAAAATACTGTTATAGAGAAGTAAAATATAACATAAAAGGTTGGTTCCAAAATAACTTAGCTATTATAAAGAGTTGCTGTTATAGAGGTCTGACTGTATCTGCGCCTCATGGTGCTGTTGTCATCAATGATATACATTGTTTGTTGCAACTTTGCTGGACTTTGATAACTGTAAGGTTTGAGCCCGTAAAGTTCTTCACTAAGAGTTTGGATGTGCAACATAAACCCCGAACTTGAGAAATTGCTGAATTTTGTAGTTTATGGCCATAGAACTTTTTTCTCAAAGGTTCCATTTCAAACAAGAATAACCCTAAATGAAAATCTACTTCTACAAATTGGTTTTGTGAAGCTCGTTCACCTATGTAGGCACCTCAATGTAAATCATAGTGTCAAAGTTTGCTTCTACTTGTCGATATTTGTTTGTCTATTTCTTATATTCCTATTTAGCTAATTTTGTGTTTCTCACTCACGTCAGGATGATGAAGGTGATAATGCTTTCCATGTAGCAGCATTTTCTGCTAATATGATACGTGAAAATCTTGATTGGATTTTAGTTATGCTCGGGTATCCTGATGCTGCTGTTGAAGTTAGGAACCACAGGCAAGTTCCAATTAGCCCGTAACACTCCTCCATATGGTTTATGCTATCATGGAAAATGACTTTAAACTCTTGTATCTGAGCTTGGCATTATCTTCATCAATCCCTGTTGTTGCAGTGGCAAAACCTTATGCGACTATTTGGAGGCTCTGCCTCGTGAATGGATTTCAGAAGATTTGATAGAGGCACTTAGGGAGAAGGGGGTCCATTTATCTTCTACAGTGTGAGCATAATTTTTTTTCTGTTGCTATTTTTGTCGTTATCTTATATTAATTGTAAATTGCTTGTTGATTGGGCTTTGGTGTTTTAAAGAGCTGCATGTTCATATGCTATTCAGATATGAAGTAGGGGACTGGGTGAAGTTCAAGAGAAGCATTGTGACACCAACTTATGGGTGGCAAGGTACTCGACATAAGAGTGTTGGTTTTGTGCAAAATGTCCTCGACAAAGACAATCTTATCGTATCCTTTTGCTCTGGGGAGGGCCGGGAGGCTCGAGTATTGGTAGATGAAGTTGTAAAAGTGATTCCACTGGACAGGGGGCAACACGTGAAGCTCAAGCCAGATGTGAAAGAACCAAGGTTTGACATAAAACTGTTATTCACGTCGGATTTATAGTAGGGCTATGTGCTTCTTACATCCTTTCAGCTCTCTTTCTTGAGCTAAAATATTTGGCACTAAACCAGAAAGTCCAGGGGGTGGGAGGGTAGAGAGGATCATTTATTTCTCTGGAGAGAAATCATGTACTCACTCTTGGAATTGACAAGGCCCCGATTTTTACTGATTTGTTGAACCTTGCTCAAAACTCCTTCCCACTGGAGATATTCCGTCAGGAAGGGTTCAGTGCATTCCCACTTATTTCAGCATCTTACTGTTTAAAGAAGAAAAATTGCATGGGCCTGCTTAACTGTGAGTTACTGTTATTACTTCATACAGGCCTGCCCTTTTCCCTTTCTTTGTGTTGAATTTGGCTTTTGTAATATCTCGTAAATGCTTGGCTATCTATGTATAATGGAGTTTCTAGTGATCATTTTGGTTAAATAGGGTCTGAGTTCCTTGTATAGTAATGATTCATATATGTAATAACCAATTTTTTCTTTTATAAGTTATGATGACTTTGATGCAGTACATGACAATAACTTGGTGGGCCAAGAAACAGATGCCTTAAGTCTTGAATAGATAAATAATATACTGAATTTATAGCTCATAAGTAGGTCTTTCTTTTTTGAGACTACATAAGTAGCTCTTTCTAAGTGCAATAAACCGAATGTTAATGAAGAATTTTGGAGGTATAGGAAGGAAAATCTGGCTCTTAAATAGAGTAACAGAAGTATCAAAAATACATTATAATCGTATGATTACCCAAGTTAAGTTTCCTCTTTCCTAGCTTTTTCCTTGCAAATAGCTGCTTAGTTTTTCTTGTGCTGATATATGAATGTCACTTTGCAACCAGGTTTAAGCTGAAACGTTTTATGTTTGGCCTCACTCATTGACCTAAATATTAAGAGGAAATATGAAGAGATTTGGAGGTATAAACAGCTTAAATATAGTATAGAGAATTATAGATTAGTCAAGTTTCCTCTTTCGTAGTTTTGTCTTGCAAATTGCTGCTTAGCTTTTCTGGTGCTGACTCATGAATGTCATTTGCAGCCAGGTTTAGGTTGAAATGTTTCAAGCTGACTCAGGAAAACATTAGCATTTTTAGTAGCTAATAGTAACTAACATTGCTTTTGCTACAGATTTGGTTGGCGTGGCCATGCACATGACAGCATAGGAACTGTTTTATGTGTTGATGATGATGGGGTGCTTCGTGTTGGGTTTCCTGGAGCATCTAGAGGGTGGAAAGGTGATCCTGCAGAAATGGAACGCGTGGAGGAATTCAAGGTTGGAGATTGGGTTCGGATTCGTCCTACACTTACAACAGCTAAACATGGGTTTGGATCTGCAACACCAGGAAGCATTGGTGTAGTGTACTGTATCAGACCAGACAACAGTCTGATGGTGGAACTAAGTTACCTTCCTCATCCATGGCATTGTGAGCCAGAAGAGGTTGAACCTGTTGAACCATTCAGGGTAAGACATTGTATAGTGACTGTACTGATGTCCCGTAGTTTATCTCGTTTATATTGGGAACTTTTTTAACTTTGAACTTCCCATTTTGCCGTTAATGACATGCTCTTATAATCATAGAAATGTCAATGGGATGTTTATTGGTTAAATTTTGTTCCCAGTCAAACATCGCCAAATAAAATGAAACTGAGGGAGTACCTTTTTCAGAATTTCCATTATCTTGTTCATTGGGTAAATTCTAAATTCTGTAGCTTCTCACAGATTGCTGATAGGGTCTCTGTGAAGCGCACTGTTGCAGAGCCAAGATATGCTTGGGGTGGTGAAACACATCATAGTGTAGGAAAAATAATTGATATAGAGGCTGATGGTCTGTTGATCATAGAAATTCCCAATCGGCCCATCCCGTGGCAGGCAGATCCTTCTGACATGGAGAAGGTGGAGGATTTCAAGGTAAATACATGTAATTGATCAATATTTTGTTCTTTAATGAGGATGCTAGCTGCGGTTGTTGGTGATTAGGAACTTCCGTTCTGTTTTGGGGTGTGGGGAGATGATATGAGAATGGAAGAAAAGGATCAAGTCCCTGGAAAATAAAGTACGTGTAGGTAGCATTCTCAATAATTTTTCTGTTCTCTGCCATTAACAGGTAGGTGACTGGGTAAGAGTAAAAGCTTCAGTTCCCTCACCAAAATATGGTTGGGAGGACATCACAAGGAATAGCGTAGGTATAATCCACAGTTTGGAAGAAGATGGTGATGTTGGCATTGCTTTTTGCTTCCGTAGCAAGCCTTTCTCTTGTTCAGTGACAGATGTGGAGAAGGTGCCGCCTTTTGAAGTAGGACAAGAAATTCACGTTCTGCCATCTGTTTCTCAGCCTCGACTTGGATGGTCCAATGAGACACCAGCAACGGTTGGAAAGATTGTGAGAATCGACATGGATGGTGCTCTAAATGTAAGCTTGCGCTGCTTGTCTCATTTTAAATTCGTTGGAGAGTGTCTATTGACCTTATAAGTAGCATAAAATCTAGTGAACTTGGAATTGACTTCAAATTCATTTAGTTTTTAGTTTTAATGAATTACTGACATTTGATGCTTTCTAGGCTAGAGTTGCTGGGAGAGAGAGTTTATGGAAGGTTTCTCCTGGAGATGCAGAAAGACTTTCAGGATTTGAAGTAGGTGATTGGGTACGTTCAAAACCAAGTCTGGGAACGAGACCCAGTTATGATTGGTACAGCATAGGCAAAGAAAGTTTAGCAGTTGTGCATAGTGTTCAAGACACTGGTTATTTAGAGCTTGCATGCTGTTTCCGCAAAGGACGGCTGATGACTCATTACACTGACATTGAAAAGGTTTCTGGATTTCGAATTGGGCAGCATGTTAGGTTTAGGGATGGGCTGGTAGAACCAAGATGGGGCTGGAGAGGCACTAATCGAGATTCTCGAGGTGTTATAACTGGCGTTAATGCTGATGGAGAAGTTAGGGTTGCATTTTTTGGTTTGCAATGTCTGTGGAAGGGGGATCCTGCAGATTTTGAGATAGAGCCAACATTTGAAGTCGCAGAGTGGGTCAAGTTGAGAGAGATTGCAAGTGGTTGGAAATCTGTAGGGCCAGGTAGCATTGGCGTTGTGCAAGGAATGAGTTATGAAGGAGATAAGTGGGATGGAAATGTCTTTGTTGCTTTTTGTGGAGAGCAGGACCAGTGGATGGGATATTGCAGCCATCTCGAGAGAGTAAACAAGCTCGTAGTTGGTCAGTGTGTTAGAGTAAGAAAGTCTGTGAAGCAGCCAAGGTTTGGTTGGTCAGGTCATAGTCATGCAAGTGTTGGAACTATATCAGCAATTGATGCAGATGGAAAACTAAGAATCTACACACCAGCAGGCTCAAAATCTTGGATGCTTGATCCTTCAGAAGTAGACCTTGTGGAGGAAAAGGAAATCCAAGTTGGCGACTGGGTCAGGGTTAAGGAGAATGTGTCTAACCCAACACACCAGTGGGGTGATGTCTCTCATTCAAGTATTGGAGTAGTGCACCGCATAGATGGAGATCTTTGGGTTGCATTCTGCTTTTTGGATAGGCTATGGCTCTGCAGGGCCTCAGAAATGGAAAGAATTAGAGCATTTAAAATTGGGGATAAGGTGAAGATCAGATATGGGCTGGTGGCACCTCGGTGGGGGTGGGGGATGGAGACTCATGCCAGTAGAGGTGAGGTGGTTGGAGTAGATGCTAATGGGAAGCTAAGAATCAAGTTTCAATGGAGAGAAGGGCGTCCATGGATTGGAGACCCTGCTGATATTGTTCTTCATGAGCACGATGATCAGTGAAGGAGTTGTCTTTATATTACGGTTCCTCCTTTCATTAGATAGTGGGCAGGGCAAGCCAAGGGCTTCTTTAATTTATAGGAGTCCATGTGCTCTCTGTGCGATGGCATTATAGGCTGTCCCAGTGCAGTTGACAGCCATGAAGACGGGTGTACACTGAGTAGATGTGATGACAGAGATGGATAAAAGGTTAAAGGGAAGCAGGGGTTCATTCAGGGTTATTTCTGTAGTTCAACCAGATATGTAGTCAACGTTGCTGCCTGCGTTGGCGATTTTCCTGCATAGTATTTCATTTTAGCTGCGATAACGGCAATATGCTTGTTTTCTATTCTGTACAAATCACTAGTAATTTTTGGGCTCATGGCTTTCAAACATGGTTCACTGACACTAGACTCGAACATTTCTCTCCTATATCTCGTCATTTGAAAAAGCGCCGAGGCCACTGCTCATATTTTTGTAAAATTTTATTTAGCCGTTTGAATAGAGAAGCATGTGAATTTATTGTCTTTCGTCTTATGTTGGTGAAATATGATTGGGTTTCACTGAATCTTTCCTTTATATTCTGAGTTTAATGAGATACTTGTCCAAACTTGGGAAACAAAAAGGATTTGGCACCTATTATTATAGTTATAGAGGTAGAAAATATACGTACACTTTTTTTCGAAAGTATCAATTCCAAATTTTCCGTTCTATGACTATCGTTGAAATTTTTATAGCATATAAGATAAAGTCAAACTCTAATTATCAACTCCTTAAACCAAACTATCAAAACTTTAATCAAAATCTTTCATTAAATTCAACAAGCTAGCTACCTTAGAGAACATTTGGAAGAGTACATAACACTATTTCAATCTCGAGGAATTCTACACATTCATCTCTATTTTAACATCAACAATTTGTTGCACTACTTTTTTTAGCTATTTCAAGTGCGAAATTTGTGTTAAAACTCTTGCCACGGCTAGGCAGATACAAGCTTAAGAGATTCACAAAGAAATTGCTGAAAATTTATATTGAGATCCACATATTGGTACATCCCACAAACAAAAATGGCAGCTTGACAATAGCAGCAAAGAGCATGGGATGCACAGTTCCACTAGCAAAAGAACCTAATGAATTATTCATCATAAATCATTATTAATGATGTCCCGCATCATTTGTATTGGGATGAGCCCTTCAGTTCTGATAGCATCCTTATTTGGATCTGGACTTATGAAATACAATGTAGGTAGTCCTCGAACCTGAGGGAAGATTATTTCAGTGTAACAGACAGTTTTGCAGATTCTAGAAAGACAGCAGCAAACACTTACGGAATATGTGATGAAAGCAAGGAATTCTGATAAATGATAAGTATACTCACGAATGACAGGAGAGAAAAAACAGAACTTTTTCTTAAAAAATGTTAATAGTATTGAAAGAGAAACAAATTTTGATTCAAGGCATAATGATGATAAGTGGCTGTACCTGCATATCACGTGCAAATTCATATTCATCATCTGTGTCCACTTTCACAATACGTGCATTGTTTTCATACTCTACAGCAAGCTGCCAGATGAAATTGGAATTACATCACAGAAAACTCAAATAACATATTTATCAGCCAAGAGAGTATATCCTTAAAAGCATCAGTTTAAAAAAAAGAGCATAAACCTTAAAGCAAAAGATAGTTAGCTCTGATTAGAACAACTTTGATGTTAGCAAAGATAGCCTAGTGTGCATAGCAAGATATCACTGAACTCCAAGCAGACTATTTCAGATGGAACTCGACTTTACTGATTTTGTGGGGAATTTGGTTGGGGGGGGGGGGGGGGAGGGGGGATAAGTGGAATATATTTCATAATATATATTACCAAGATTGTGCCAAGAATATTTAGATTTGGTTGTGGCTCTTTTTTACAATCATCCAACTGACTAGCCAAAATATCCATGCATAAGGTGAGACTCTTTACACCAAAAGACAAAAGTATACTTGAAATTAGAAAGATATTTTGAAACTTTTTGCATCACTCATTATTGTGAATCAATCTCCTTTTCTTTTCAAAGATATAGGCTAAACTTGAAGTAGACTGTAGGATCTCCAATCTTGCAATCACGCAAACGGACGGAAGCTTAGTCCTTATTCCTATCCAAGAGGATAAAGTTATAAAGGCCTAGAAGTAAAACAAACCATTGATTACGACTTGTGACATGTATACAATTTATGTTAGCCTTTCAGGCAAATTCCGCTAGGAAATTTTGCATTTCAACAAAATATCAAGATTGACGTCAATCATTTCTCTGAATACTAGAATAGGTAAAAGTTACTAGACGACAGACTTTTAACTTCGTTATTTAAGCTTCTCAACTTAAAATTTATAAAATTACAAACTTTTACTTCTAAAGTTATTGCAAAAATTAGTTACTCTTTAGATTGTAAAGACTTTTATCACGCCGATATTAATACTAAATAATGGATGAGTTTTGTACCACCCTCAATGTGACATTGTTCAATAAGCAACTAGGAGAAGTGAAAATCACTAACATCTTCATATGCACTTTGTCTACTTATATCCATTTCTCACATAAACCACGAATACAAAAGAAAAAGCCAACAAGAAAATTTTCTCCAAGCAAGTGAGAGTTACAGGAGATTGAGGATAAAACAGACCATGTGACTATCATAATCACCTGACACTTACCTCTATCTTTTCAATAATTGAATGTCTAGTCAATTGTGCAAATTAGACTTGCTATATCTTCAAATACACCAAAGCAATAAGCATTAAGGTTTCCCTAGAGTTCACATTATATTGTTCACGTTGATAGAAAAATGTCCACTCCTAACTTGCACATTTTTTGCACCATTCAAAACTCAGGGATAATGGGCCCGCCCTCTACCCTCCTCCAGGTTTTCTCCTCATATGTGGCAACAATAATTTAAGCATTTAAACAATTTCTAAAACATTACTGGAGAAAAAAGATAACCCCCCACCCCACCCCCACAAACACACCCACAATATGCAAGCTTCACAACCATAACATGTCCTAAACCCAGATAAACGAGAAGTTGCATAGATTGGCGGTCTGCTAAAAGATAGTCAAACTATGATGGAATACTCTAATTTTGTAGCCGACCCCAACTAATTTAGAATTGGAGCTAGAAGATGGAATCATTATCAAACCGAAACCAAGTTGATTTGAACTATGGTACAAATCCTCTAGAGCATTCATCCAACAATCGCAACTTTAAACTACATTAAACCATCAATGGCATATTAAAAAAATGCTTAAGGTATTGTCATGTGAAATCCGAACTTACCATTTCAAGTTCTTGAGCCATCAAAATACAAGGACCACACCATGTGGCATAGAAATCAATAATCAGTGGCACATTCCTTTCTCCCTTTATCAGCTCTTGAATCTCTTTGGCAGATAACTTCTTCTGTAGTCCCAAAACAATCAGGCAAAAAAGGAATTGGAATTAACAACCTTGCATAGTGTGGTCATTAGAAACAAAACTACACTTAAAAAATTAACAGATGAATTCCTTTAAATGGCTCGAAAACAACAGCCTAAGTGGGGTTCCTTTCTGTACTTGTTTATCAACAGGGGTGGAGCCAATGTAGTAATTACGGGTTTGGCAAAACCTACTAATTTTGGCTCAAATCCTGTATTTATATTTAAAAATTCATTTAATATGTAGGAATAACCTATTCATAACCCGGTAAGCAAAAAGAGTTATGGTCTAGAACCCATAAACTAAAAATCCGGACTCCGACTCTATTCATCAATTGTTCCAGTTTCAGCAATAAACAAAGCTTATCCACAATGTTCCGTAAAAGAAAGTACATAATTCCAACTTCCCAAATTCTTCTAAAGGTCCACAGCAGACAAACAAATCTAACGGCCGAAATTTTGGAAATATAAAATTAAAATTGAGACAGTAAATGAAATTGAAGCCCAACAGAAGAGAATCACAAATAATCAGCCAAATGGTAGCTAGCTTTAAGAGAAAGCATAATACCACAAGATAATCCTCCCTGACATATTGGCCGGCAGCTTGGGGTTTACAAATTGATTTTTTTCTTGACAGGGTTTGGGTAGAAAGTGTCGGAGTGTATGAGAAAAGTGAATATTTGAGGTGATGGGGTTTGGTGGAGAATCGATGGAGTGGCGGAGGGTGAAATGCCAGACTCGCAGCTTGCATTCTTTATAGCTTTATCTTGCTCTGCCTCAGCCAAACAGATATCCAAAATTCAAACAACAAAGGAGAAGATAGGGTTAAATGGATTACTCATTTCAAATTATTTTTTAATTTAGTTAAAATTATGCATCAATTAATATGGGTACCATAATAAATTATGCATTTTATTTAGCTCTCGTATCTCCATAGATTTTGAATTTGAAACTTGAAGCTTGAAAATTTGAGTTTTAAAAGTTGTGATTTTTTAAACTTAAAGTTATATTTGGACATGCATTTTATTTTGAAAAAAATTGAAATTTTGTGAGTAAAAATTTCAAAAACTCAAAAACTAGTCCAGACTATTTTTTAGAAATTAAAAAAAAATTCAAGATAGATTTTCAAAATCAAATGTATGGTCAAACGCTAGCTTATTATTTTATAAGAGTGTGCAAAGTCAATAATGAACAAGTAAAAGTGAACGCAGGGAGTACATAAAATTTTCGCATGGTAGGTGTGTCTCAAATAGTAGACTACTTAGTACTTTCTCCGTATCAAAAGAGTGTTCACTTAACTTTTATTTTTAATTCAAAAAGATTGTTTACTTACCAAATCAAGAAAAAAATAATCTTATTTTTTCAAATTTTTCCTTATGAAGTGTTAAGTGACCAAATCTCAATACATATTTAATTAAGGACATATTAATCAAATTAACTATTTTTTACTTAAAAATTAGTATTTTTTTAAGGGGTGTTCAAATGACTAAGGGGTAGAGATGACAGTGGATCCTGGATCCGGTCCGGATTCGGTGGATCCAGATCCGTTTTATATGATATGGATCTTCAAAATTTGGACCCGAATCCATTTCTGACGGATTGGATCTGGATCTTGTATTTAAAATCTGTATCCGGTCCAGATCCGACCCGTCTATCCATTTTTTATTAAATATATTCATAACCTAGAATGTAATTTTATAAGTATTTTCTTAAAATTGCTAAGCACATCCTTGCGAGTTTAATTCTCAAAACAAGTTTAATTTATCTATGCGTTAACTCAAAAACCAAAAAATAAAGATGTAACTTCGATAATAAAATCAATGTTATATTAGTGAATGACTAACATCTCAATAGACAAGTAGTTAAAATTATATTCACTTCATTTGTGAAGATTCCAAACACATGCAAGTTCTGCATTGTGAAAATACTAGTTAGCATTTTTCACAACTATTGTCATTGTCCAACATTTTCAATTAATAGCTCATAATCAAAACGAGACAACGAATAAAATATCTCATATGAACATTTCAAAATTGAAACACATTAAATTGTTAGCTAAGTAAAAATCGTTTGTCAGTTCAAAAAAAAAATCTTAGCAAGACTATTTATAGATCCGATCCGTGGACCATGTGGATCCAGATCCGATACGTGGACCCGGTGGATCCGAATTTGGATATGATTTTTATGGACCCGATGGATCTGAATTCAGGTATGAAAAACGGATCTGGATCTGGATTTAGTAGGATCCACTCCATATCCGATCCGTTGCCATCCCTAAAGGGGGTGTATTCAATTGAGATTTTAAAAGACTATTTATAGATAATTAAGTTCATTGAATTTTAAAAGACTATTTAGGAATGTAACGATTTAAAAGATTTTTTATGTTTGAATTTTAAAAGATTTATCATTTATAAAAATTTGAAAAGAGCACATAATTTTTTAACTTTTACGATGTTAACCAACCAATTTAATCGGATGATAAATAGAGACGGCAACTCCTTTAATTTTCACTACAATATCCTTTCAATAGCAATGGCAGAAAATGCTCATCTCTTGTGTGTTAAAAACATAAAACTCGCATATCATTATCAAATCTCCTGCGCAGTTTACCTCTTTGCCATTCCATTAATCCTTCATGCCATAGGATTTCAACAACCATATCCCCATACTGAAATCATTGTCTGTTATTATTGTTTTATTGGCAGATCAAACTGATATGGTGAGCAAAAAAGAGTTTGTAGACATAATTTCAACATTCGACGAAGAGAGTGCGAATTTGCAGAAGAAAGTGTTAGAGAGATGTGGATATAGTGACAAGACGTATGTTCCACATAGCATCAGAATGCTTCCAGCCAAGTTGTTGACGTTCAACAATTCAAGAAAGGAAATAGAGAAGGTTATGTTTGGAGCCATTGACGATCCATTATCGATAACTAGAGTGAATGTTCGTGAGATTGGGATAGTGATAGTGACAGTGAAAAGTCTAATGGGTTAGTGTGAAATTGTTTATAGGGTTTTGTATTTATATTTTTTATTAAAAAGTTATACAAATTTTATTTAGAAAAAAAATCTTCGTAAATTAGTAAGTTTTTTAGTAACAATTTTTTTTTTTTGGTTACTTGTTTAAAATCCTGATTGAATAATACTAGATTTGGACAACCTTTTAAAAAATACTCTTGATTAAATATTACAAGACTTGTTTAAATTATTTAAAAATCTTAATTAAATATCAAAATAATCTTTTAAAATTCTAATTGAGAGAATAGCATTTACCGGAGAGGTATTATAATTAGTGTCGGGTACATGATTTTTTTGGACAATTTTAAAGGATAACTTACGTCTATTTTTTGTTTTTGTGATATCCAACTTCCTGGCTTATGCCAGACTATTTCTGGAGATAGTAGTCCCGGTCTCTCAGCACTACTACCAGTAAATCGCGGGATGTGCCTGAATGACCAGGGTTTGAGAACAGAGCAACTGATATCACCTACAAGGTCTTACCCTAGAAGAGAGCAAATTGCTCTCACCAGGGTTCGAAACCACGCTGCAAGCCTCAAACTGGATTTTAAGTTTCCCTCATTTGTCATCCAGCTATGCCCGGGAGACTTACGTATTTTCTTTATTTATGGATTGGACCTGCTGATCTATTTGCACTATTCTATCACCTTCATTCATTTTTCTATCCCCTCAATTCACTTTTAATTATTATTGTACTAAAAATAAATATTTATTTTTACTTATTCATTTTAGTATAATAAAAAAATATTTTACCCTTAACATTAATAACTCATTTTCAAATCATTTTTAAGTCTACTGAGACTATACACCAATTAATATGAATATTATGATAAAATATATACTTCATTTTTTTATGATAATGTAACCCACAGTCGCTATCCTTCGGGTGCACACAGGAGAAACCCCGCTCCTGTGCAATAGGCTGCAAAATCACACGAGAGATAACTCATACTAGGCAAGCCCCGTGCGACGAACTCGACCCAGAAGACAAATCCCCTGCTATGGTATGCAGGGAGTTTCGAACTTGAGATCTATTATGGAAGCCACATGCTCAACCAACTGATTCACCCTTGCGGGTACTTTATTTATTAATTTTCAAATGGCGTGCAAAATTAAAATTGAACAAATAAAAATGAACGGAGTATTTCACCTGATTAACCGGCTTGTCCTTCCTTAGGATGTGATCAAATTGTACCACATAAATCTAATATATAAACAAGAACGCAAAATATATGTACTTCAATTTTAGCCCTGAAGGGATAATGAGATTAAACCGGATTATGACGCCTAAACAAAGATTATTATGATATTTAAGATTATTTTTAGGATAGTTACGTCATAGATGATCATGCAATAAATAAAATAAAATAAACTATTGAAATAGAAGAGTGATATGAAATATCTAATAAAATGAAAGGCAAGTCATATAAACATGAGACCAATAATGTTATATGAGAATGAAAGTTTAAATTTATTCACAAGAAAAATATTATGAAAGTTTCGATCTTAAGATGAATGTGTAAGAATAATTATGGTACAATCCCATAATTATCTTTATTCTCCATAAATCATAATATTGTAATTAGTATATCAATTAGTAATCAATTAGGATGATTATAAGTAATTAACATATTATGTTTTAGGTAAACTTAGATTAGTACTACATCTGATGATTGTATATATATGTCCTAACATTGGAATGAAATACTCAAGGAATCAATTTCCTACATGGTATCAAGAGCCAAAGATTATTTGCCCTAAACCTTTTTCTTTCTTTTCCTTAGCCGAATTTTTTCTCTTCTTATTGTTTTGTTTTCAGCCACCCTAGGTTTAGTATTCATAAACCTTAAACCTAAACAACTCTTAAAAGCTAAACCTAAAACACACACCTAGCCGACAACTACCCCCCTCGGCTAGCACTTCCTTCCCTACCAAAAACCCTAACCAACATTTAGGGTTCTTCCCTCCACTTCCATCAAAACACCACCTACTTCTCTTCTTCTTTTGTGTCTAAGTGGAACTTATGGCCGAAAAACAAAGCTTTCATCCCTCTCTTGCCGTTAATAACGTCAAGAACTTTATATCCATAACTCTTAAAATGGAAAATGGGCAATATACCTCTTGGGCGGAGTTGTTCGAAATTCATTGCGGCGCTTATGAGGTAATCGACCATATCATCCCGTCCGAGTCATCGTCGAATACCACTTCGGTGGACAAAAAACTATGGTCCCAGTTAGATGTTATAGTTTTTCAATGAATTTATGGCACAATATTGAATGATCTTCTTCATACCATATTAGAGCGGAATTCTACGGCTCAACAGGCGTGAGAACATTTACAAAATATATTTCAAGATAACAAACTTTCTCGGGCCATTTATCTTGAACACCAATTTACTAATGTTAAATTGAATAATTTTCCAACATCTTCGCTTATTATTAGGAATTGAAGGTGTTTGCGAACCAATTATCCAACGTTGGTTCGCCCGTCACAAATCAACGGTTGATCCTTCAGTTGATTGCAAGGTTGTGTGTTTGGTAAACATGTTAAGCTTCCTTTTGCTTCGTCTACTTCTCAAACTTTTATGCCATTTGATCTTTTGCATTGTGATTTGTGGACATCACCAGTTTTGAGTGTTGCAGGTCTAAGTACTATATGCTCATTCTTGATGATTATTCGAATTTTTTGTGGACTTTTTCCTTAGAAAATAAATCACAAACCTACTCCATTTTAAAACAATTTAGTATTTTTTTTATCCAAACTCAATTTGACAAATTCATTAAATATTTTCAATGTGACACTGGGGGGGGGGGGGGGATTCATAAATGTCCAATTTAAGGATTTTTATCACCAAAATGGGATGTCTTTGCGTGTTTCATGTCCACATACATCTCCACAAAAAGGAAAAACCGAAAGAAAGATTCGAACAATTAACAATATGATTCGCACTCTCCTTGTGCATTCGTCCACACCACCAAAATTTTGGCACCATGCACTTCAAATGATCACATATCTTTTAAAATTCTTCCTAGTAAACTACTCTCCAATGTGTCACCCACACAAATGTTATACCACAGTCTCCCATCAGTTGCACATTTACGGGTTTTTGGATGTTTGTGTTATCCTTTGTTTTCATCCACCACTATTAACAAACTTCAGGCTCGATCCACTCCTTGTGTGTTTTTGGGATACCCACAAAATCATAGGGGATATAAGTGCTATGATATGTCAATGGGAAAATCATTATTTCTCGTCATGTCATCTTTGATGAATCCACATTCCCGTTTGCAAAATCTCAAGTGACATCCTCACATTTATATGATTTTCTGGACAACGAAATTCATCCAATTTTGAGGTATCATCTAAACTCTCAAAATAATGTTATGGGGCCATCCCAAAACCCACGACTTCATGACCCGACCCAATCCACATTTTGTGGCGGACAGGCCCAACAAAGGGAAACCCCTACACCCCTACCCGAGATACAACCCCCTACCACTAGCCGGGTTACACAGGCCCAGTCCCGTAGCCATACTGAGCCCACTGCCCAGGCCCAAAATCGCTCCACCACCCAGCCATCTAGCATATCCGACAGCCCAATTGTTCAACCTCAGACCATTGAAACCCGTGCAATGCACGGAATTTTTTGACTTAAACACCATTTTAACCTATTCACGTCCGTCCAACAGTAACCGATACCAAAAGATCCCAAAGTCGCCTTATCCGATCCGAATTGGAAAGCTGTCATGTTAGACGAATTTAATGCTCTTATTAAAAATAAGACGTGGGATTTAGTACCACGTCCATCTAATGTGAACATAATTCGATCTATGTGGGTTTTTTGTCATAAAAAGAATTCTGATGGTTCTTTTGCGAGATACAAAGCTCGTCTTGTTAGTGATGGCAGATCTCAGCATGTTGGAATATATTGTGGTGAACCATTCAGCCCAGTAGTTAAGCCAGCAACTAACATGACTGTTCTTAGCTTGGCACTTTCCAAATCTTGGTCCATTCATCTGTTGGATGTCCAAAATGCATTCTTACATGACCACTTGCAGGAAACGGTATACATGCATCAGTCGTTGGGTTTCCGCGAGTATGCCCATCCAGATCATGTTTGCACGTTGAGGAAATTCTTATATGGTTTGAAACAAGTTCCTAGGGCATGGTATAACATATTTGCAGGATTTGTTTCCAAATTGGGGTTCTCTCACAGCAAGTCCGATTAGTCATTGTTCATTTATCGGAAGAGCACTAACATGACATATATATTTCTGTATGTTGATGACATTATTCTCACAGCATCATCAACTTCACTTCGCCAGTCTATTATGTCCCTTCTTGCGGCTGAATTTGCAATGAAGGATTTGGGTCTGTTGAATTATTTTCTTGGCATTGATGTCACTCAATATACAGGTGGTCTATTTCTCCGTCAAAAGAAATATGTCGAGGAAATAATTGACAAAGCAGGGATGTCTTCCTACAAACCATCACATACTCCAGTTGACATAAAGGCGAAATTGAGTAACACTGCTGGTACTCCATACAACGATCCTACACATTACCGCAACCTAGCAGGGGCCATGCGGTATCTGACTTTTACGAGGCCCGATATTTCCTATGCGGTTCAGCAAGTTTGTTTACACATGCACGATCCGAAGGAAGAACATATGAGGGCTCTCAAAAGAATTATGCAGTATCTTAAGGGTACTCTTCATTTCGGTTTGCATCTATATAAGTCCTTCATCTCGAGTCTCTCCTCCTATACAAATGCGGATTGGGGTGGTTGCCCGGACACACGTCGTTCTACTTCCAGTTATTGTGTGTTCTTTGGGACAATCTCATTTCATGATCGTCAAAACGATAATCCACACTGTCTCGGTCTAGTGCTGAGGCAGAATACCGAGGGGTAGCCCATGTGGTTGCTGAGTCATATTGGCTTCGTAATCTCATGTTAGAGTTATATTGTCCGATTGAAAAGGCGATCGTGGTCTATTGTGACAATGTGAGTGCGATAAACTTATCCGGAAATCTTGTTCAGTATCAACACACGAAACACATTGAAACGGATATCTTATTTGTCCGAGAAAAGGTTGCTCGTGGTCAAGTCCGTGTTCTCCATGTACCGTCCCGTTATCAGATTGTTGACATCTTCACAAAAGGTCTTCCGCGCGTACTTTTTGATGATTTCAAGGACAGTCTCAGCATCCGAGAACCTCCCGCTAAGACTGCGGGGGTCTGTAAGAATAATTATGGGACAATCCCATAATTATCTTTATTCTCCATAAATCATGATATTGTAATTAGTATCAATTAGTAATCAATTAGGATGATTATAAGTAATTAGCATCTTATAGTTTAGATAAACTTAGATTAGTACAACATCCTATTATTGTATATATATTCTAACCTTGGAATGAAATACTCCAGAAATCAATTTCCTACCAAATGTAAAATCGTAAAAGAATTTTTATAATTACGGAGTATATTATACTAGGGTGCAACTAGTACACGTAGAGAATAATTAAGTCTCCTAAGATCGTTATTTCATCATGCTGTGGACTCCCTTATTCATCGGTTCGTTGTGCGATACTATGATGATTTAATGTGATAAAATGGATAAGATAAACCTAAAGTCAAAAAGTCACATGGAGGAAGTTGACTATAAACATACAGTGTGTCAATATTAATGAGAGCTTAATAAGAACATAAATGAAATATCTAAATTTATGATTTCGGTTCAATAATTCAGTGTGTACAACTTTGGTTCGATATGGCGCAGTATATATCAAATTATGCACACCACTACAAATAGCTGATTTTAGCTAATTTAAGTTGATGGTGGATTGATTTTATTCCTCTTATCTTTTTCATATTTGATTGACAAAGGAAGAAGTGATATAGTAAAGTCCTTTAAGATAAAAATCAGCAAGAAAATGGAAGTGGTAGTTATTACTAATCTAAATAAAATGTCCTCCATGATTAGGTAGTGACTGGGTCAAGAAGATATCACCAAATTAAAGATGGAGACAATGTTATTTCAATTTCCACAGAGTATTATTTGCTCATGATGAACTTCTTCCAATTCTCAATGAAGAGTCAACTGATCCTTTGGTAATACTAGCAAAAATCTTAGCAATCTCAAGTTGAGTGTTGGCAATGATCTCAGTTCGCTTAAGGTCCATTTCTCCTCTTTTGGCCTCTGCTTCTGCTCTCATTCTCTCGATGTCTCTCATCGTCTCCATTCGCGCTTGCTCAGACCTTACGACTACTTGAGCTAGCCAACGTATGCTCTCTCCGATTTCCCAACCTTCTGTCGCCCTCTTTCGCTTCTTTGATCTGAATTTCACCTTCATCGACTTGCTCTTGCCGCTGTAGAGTGCCGGCGTGCTGCTGCTGTTTGTAGCCGTTGCGTTTTTGTGATCTGGTGCTGCTGCATTGTCTGATAATTTGGCGTCCATTATGTCTTCCTGAAGACACAATTAGCTAGGCAACTTTAGTTTCATGCTCCATGGTGTACAATTTATAAAGCATGGTTTTATTGTAACTCCCACAAACTTTCAAGTTAATTTCCTTATTGCTAGTAGGCGTAGCTTAAATAAGTAAAGCATCTGTTCCATCAAAGATCGAACATATGGAAACAAATTGCATTAAGTATTTTTGCCTCTGCTGTTCTCAACCCACATTATAACAACTAGACCAATCCAATGGGTGAAAATTTAAGAATGTAAAAGAAAATTTTCAATCTTATAGTTTGAAACTAAAGCTAGGTATAACATATTGAATGTATCATTTGAATATTGAACATGTCATTCCTATAGAGGAATATCATTAAGGATAGAGTGAGAAGGTTAGAATTAAAAATCATGTTTCCAAAGTAAACCAGTTTCGCATTTATATATTTAAAATAAGGGAAACTAGACTTAACTTTTCTTTCTCCAAATATAATCTTCAAATGCTAATTTATTTGTACTTATTATACACAAACCAATATAGGAAATGATGTGTTACATAAAATGTCGTTACGGAATATTTCATAGTCCAATGGATTATGAGTGAGCTCCATGAGTTAAAAGGTGTTTTTTTGTGCAGATACAATTTGCAGGGGCGGAGCCCGAGGGGGTGCAAGGGGTCAATTGAACCCCATATTGAATCCGCATAAGAACTTTTCTTTTTTGAATCCCCCTACCTAAATTTCTGCCTCCGTTACTAACAATTTGTGCAATTCCATCATTATTATTATTATTATTAATACTGGAGTATTATTTTCTTCTATGTTGCATAGCTGAGACGAAACCATGAAACAGTCAGAACGATTCTTTCACCTAAGAAAACGAAAGTACATGATGATGGAGCATAAAAACACTTTTTGAAGATGATGGCGTTCAAATTTCTCTTAGTCGTAAGTGATCTTTAACATTATAACGCAAAAATATCATTTTAAGCACAAACGCTTAATCTCTTTTTTGATACAATTATTTCTACTATTAACCGATAGAATATTTAGTCATAATTATGTATATTGTGTATATGGTAGGTGTATATTTAGTCATTTATTACCATTATTCGAGCCTATGATTATGCTTGTATTATGGGTATATTTACTACCCCTTTGGAATGAAATAATCAAAAAAATATTTCTTACATGATATCAGATTCTAGGGAAAGTTCCTAAACCCTAAATATATACTCCTTCCCCCCCCCCCCCCCCCCCCCATTCTTTGTGTCGCCGACTTCCCTCCTCTTCCGTCAGTCATGTCTGACTCGAACAACCCTCACCGTTTCAAACATTAAATCACATATCACCATCACTCTCGAGATGAAAAACATCTATTATACGACGTGGAAAGAGCTTTTCAAATTCACTGTCGGTCACATTGGGTTATCCATCACATAATTCCGTCGGAAAAAAGCAAGGAGAAGGAACCGAAAACCAATGATGAAATGGAATTGTGGTTGACCCTCGATGCGACGGTTCTCAAGTGATTTGTTGCATATGATTCTTGAACCCGATTCCACGGCAATAGAGGTTTGGGATCGCTTACGTGACATCTTCCAAGATAATAAAAATTCCCGGTCTGTCACACTTGAGCAAGAATTCTCCACCACTGACATGGCGGACTTTCCCAATGCATCCGCATATTGTCAATGGCTCAAGGTTTTGTCGGACCAACTCAAGAACGTCGGGGCGCCGGTAACTAACAATTGGCTCGTTTTACAAATGGTTGTCGGCCTCACCGACGTATATAGTGGAGTAGGTACGCTCATCCGCCAAAGCAACCCTCTTCAACCATTTTACCAAGACCATTCTATACTCATACTAGAAGAAGCGGATTTGCCAAAAAGACATTCACCGTGTCGAATTCCGGGGTGGTTGCCGCTCCGTCCGATGATAACTCTTTCATAATTTGAAATTTTGCCGCCAAACCGTGGTCAAAAGAGACGAAATGACAATAATGGAGGGAAAATCCGCGGTGGTGGCACGGGTGGCGGCCACTGACGGGGCGGAGATGGCGGCGGGGCAGCGGCCAGCAGCAGCAGTCCAGCCAGTGGCAGCCGAGGGGCCCAGTGGGGCAGTGGACCGACACCGTGGGCTTGTCAGTGGCCTTAGGCTGTGCCTCCCTGCCACTTTCTCTCGGGAACCTGGGCCAGGCCCAGTCCGAGGCAAGAAGAACAGTCGCAGCCCGACATACTTGGGCTCTTTGCGGAACCCGATGACGAGAGCCCACTCGGCGATAGCGACTCCAACCGACATCGAGGCCGCAAGCACACTCTTGGGCTTAATCCGCCCAACGCAAACTGGTACATGGACGCCGGAGCAACGTCTCATATGACGTCTTCACAAGGTAATCTCTCGTCCTATTTTAATTTGAGCAATAATCGTGGTATAATTATCAAAAATGGTCATTCAATTTCAATTCGTGGTTATGGTACTACAAACATATCTCCCCCAAACCCACCGTTAACTTTAAAGAATGTCAATTGATTAAAGCTTGATTTCAGTTAGAAAATTTACTACTGACAATTCAGTTTCTGTGGAATTTGATCGTTTTGGGTTTTTCGTGAAGGATTTTCAGACGGGGATGCGTCTAATGTGATGTGATAGTCGGTGCAAGCTTTATCCAATCACCACAACCACACATAAAGCCACGATACCATTCATTTTTGTAGCTTTAGCTCTTTTTTATGACATGAACGTTTGGGTCATCCGAGGGCGCCTATTTTTGCTTCCCTTAAATAAAATAAATTTATTGTGTGTATTAGAACGCGTAATTCTCATGTTTGTCGCTCATGTCCTCTTGGGAAACATGTTAAATTGTCTTTTGTTGCTTCTAATTCATGCATTGTTATGCCTTTTGATATTATTCATAGTGATATTTGGACATCTCCCATTTTGAGCTCTTCGGCCATCGATATTATCTTCTTTTGTTGAATGATTACTCTAATTTTTTATGGACATTTACTTTATCTAAAAAGTCACAATTTTTTTTTTCACATTTCTCTCCTTTAGAGCATTCATCCGCATTCAATTTGAACATGACATTAAAAATATTCAATGTGATAATGATAGAGAATTTGATAATGGGTCATTTTGGAATTTTTGCAAAGCTAATGGTTTATCTTTTCGTCTCTTTTGTCCACACCTCCTCTCAAAATGGAAAAGCGGAAAGAAAAATCCGAACCATTAATAACATTGTTAGAACCTTACTTGCCCTCTCTACCACCATTATTTTGGAAACATGCATTACAAATGACAACCTATCTCCTTAACATACTTCCGAGCAAACAATTAGTCTATCAATCCCCTCTCAAAATGCTATACCTACGAGACCATCTTACTCTCACCTACGGATATTCGGGTGCTTATGCTATCCTCTTTTTCCTTCCACTACCATCAATAAACTTCAACCCCAGTCTACTCCATGTATTTTTTTTGGGATATTCGTCAAACCATCATGAATACAAATGTTATGACTTATCCTCTAATAAAATCATCCTAAGTCGTCACGTAGTTTTTGATGAAACAAATTTTCCAAAATACATTGTTTTGTGCCTTCTACCTACGAATTTCTTGATGATAGCATGCCCACGTATTTGTTCCACCGATTGACGTCACAAACAGGTCCAAACTGTTTCGGCAGCCCAATTAATTCGGTTAGCCCATTTAATTCGGGCAACTCGTCTGGGCCAGCTTCTCCACCACAAACCCAGCATTTTGGGCCAGCCTACCCAAGCCGAGTGGTGCCACCGGTGGCAGGCCCCACCGTCGAGGGCCCAATGCTGGCGACCCTGCGGGTGGCGGGCCGGCCTCGAAAGTGGCAGCCCAGCACTCACAAGCCCACTATCGGGCAGTCCAGTCCCCACAAACTTGGCCTCCGGATCCATCTCACGTCAGCCCAATAGCATGTCCTCTATCCAATCAACTCCAATTTCGGTCCAACAGCCAATCACTCGTAGTCAACATGAGATTTTTAAACCAAATAAAAAATACAGTCTTCACACTCATGTTACCAAATCATTGTTGCCTCGTAATCGTGTGTCTACCCTTAATGATCCGAATTAAAAAATGGATATGGATGATGAATATAATGTTCTTATTAATAATAGGACGTGAGATTTGGTGCCTTGTCCTCCCGATGTTAATGTGATTCGGTCTATGTGGATTTTGTCATAAAGAAAATTTAATAGTACATTTGAGTGGCATAAAACCCGTCTTGTAAGTGATGGAAAAACTCAACAGGTTGGTGTAGATTGTGATGAGACTCAACAGGTTGGTGTGGATTTCGGTCCTCAATCTGGCTCTTTCTAAGGCATGGCCGCTTCATCAGCTTGATGTCAAAAATGCCTTCCTGCATGGAAACCTCAATGAAACAGTGTACATGTATCAACCTATGGAGTACAGAGACCCTACTTATCATGATCATGTGTGCATGCTGAAGAAATCATTATATGGGCTCAAACAAGCTCCTAGGGCCTGGTACAAGAGGTTTGCAAATTACGTTTCACATATTGAGTTTTCTAACCGCAAGTCTGATCATTCTCTATTCATCTACCGTCAGGATAATGATATTGCTTACATTCTTTTGAGTGTGGATGATATTATCTTAACTGCCTCATTTGATGCCCTTCGCAAGTCTGTCATGTCACTGCTTGACTCTGAGTTTGCAATGAAAGATCTAGGGCCACTGAGGTATTTCTTAGGGATATATGTCACACGTCATGCATGTGGTTTATTTTTGTCTCAAAAGAAGTATATAGAAGAGATTGTTGAACAAGTTGACATGTCCTCGTGTAAGCCGTCCTCTACTCCGGTTGATACTAAGCCAAAGCTGAGTGTTACTTCTAGCACACCATATGCGGATCCATCACATTACTGCAGCCTTGCAGGAGCCCTGCAATATCTTACTTTCACGAGGCCTGACATATCTTATGCTATGCAACAGGTTTGTCTATTCATGCATAACCCGATGGAGGATCACATACATGCTCTCAAGCGCATTTTGCGCTATATTCAGGGCACCCTCGATCATGGCTTGCATCTATATCCATCTTCAACCACCACTCTCATTTCTTACACAGATGCAGATTTTGGTGGATGTCCGGATACCAGACGCTTAACGTCTGGTTATTGTGTATTTCTCAGTGACAATTTGATATCGTGATCCTCCAAACGGCAAGCTACCTTGTCCAGGTCCAGTGTCGAAGCAGAATACCGAGGAGTTGTCAATGTGGTGTCTGAATCTTGTTGGCTACGAACCTTCTTTTGGATCTCCACTGTCTGATTCTGAAGGCGACATTGGTTTGTTGTGATAATGCTAATGCGATTTATCTCTCATAGAATCTGGTTCAACATCAACGCACTAAACATATTGAGCTGGATATTCACTTTGTTCGCAAAAAAGTTGCTCGTGGACAAGTGTGTGTCTTACATGTTCCGTCACGCTATCAGATCATCAATATTTTTACAAAAGGTCTTCCGTTTATTCTATTTGAAGATTTTCGGGACAGTCTCGGCATACGCCGACCTCCCGCTTTGACTGCGGGGGGGTGTGTAGAATATGATATAATATTTAGTCATAATTGTGTATATTGTGTATATGGTAGGTGTATATTTAGTCATTTATTACCATTATTCTGGTTTATTATTATGCTTGTTATTATGGATATATTTATAGGTATGAAATAATGAAGGAAAATATTTCTTACACTAACAAATTAAATTAGATTTTAATCATTATTTAAAACTCAGTGGTGTTAAGTATATATTCGATTTTCTCTTGAATTTACATACAAAAAGGGCAGATCATAATTATTTGAACTTATGAATTGAGTAGTAATTTTCTTTAAGTGAAAATAGTGAAGAACCAAAGTTAGTTAAATTAATTTAAAAGTTGAAACAATCAAATTGAGTAAATGGATGCATATAGTAAGCTCGACTAACCTTTACTCCTCTATCAAGACCATTAGAACCGTGCGAATTCTGATCACCATTCCCAATAGGCAACGCCGTCGGCAGCGGAGGAGGAGGAGCCGGAGGTGGAAGTAGTACCGTTGGCGGCTGCGGTGGTTCCACGGTGTCGATCACACAATTGCTATTGGGCGGCGCAGCCGTAGGCGGCGGCGGCGGAGGAATCAACGAAGAGGAAGCCGCGGACGCATTATTTCCACGTAACAAAAGGTCAAGACGAGGATAAAGCGGCCACGAAGAAGCATCGGCGGCGGTAGCGGATTCCGATCGGTACCTCTTCTTAATGGACTCAATTTTGTTCTTACACTGCGGCTGAGTCTTCGGCGATTTCGTTAAATTGCCACGCGCCGACACGTGCTTGGCCACATCCTCCCAGTCTTGTCCTTTAAGCTTAGCTCTGTTACGGAGTATCCATTTCGCTTCATAAGCTTCGAGAAGGCACGAAACTGCACCTTCACTCCATTCATCTCTCTTCAGCCTATCACTGTTGCCGCCAGTGGCAGCATGGTAATTTTGCGGCTTAATCGTCGGTGAGAAATCATCTTTGTTTGTAGAGATTTCATGATTTTGATGATGATTTCCAGCTTCTTTGTCCATTAATTATCTAATCCTATTTCATTTCCGATGAGTTTTTCTATGGCTGTTATGCTTAGCCGCTAACAATATTTGAGACCTCTAAGAAAGACATACGGGGAAGAGGAAAAAAGTGGTAGGAAATGATGGAGGTCAAGCCACTAGAAGTAAAGGGAGAAAAAGGTGAAATAATAGCTAATTAATTCGAGTGGAGTTTCAAAACCCGCTTTGAGTTAGATAATTAAAAGTAGATGATACTTGATAATATCAAGTGTTGAAATTGATTATATAAATATATAGTTACGTATTTGAATAAAAATATTTTATTTATTGTAAAATCATAATTAAGTGCAGGGTGATCAATTTATGACGTTTCAATGATGTTGGCTCATAAGTACTTTTGGTGCTATAGTAAATACGTAGATAAGTTAAAAAGTATTTTAAAACTAGTTTAATTAGTTTATAAGCTTAGTCGAATATTATTTTAAATTAGTGGTACTAAAGAAATATGTTCCCTTGATTTTATTGATGAATTATTTAAAATATATATAAGGTTACAATAATATTTACTTTGATATAATTAACTTAATTACAAAAAGATTATAATTCTATCTAAAATAGGAGTTATACAATTAATACAATTAATGAAAGAATATTTTCCATTACACCCTCGCAGTCGAAGCGGGAGGTTCTCGAACACTGAGACTGACTAAAAAATTATCAAATAGTATGCGCGGAAGTCCTTTGGTGAAGATGTCGGCAATCTTATATCTGGAAGGAACATGAAGGACACGAACTTGACCATGAGCCACTTTTTTCGCGAACGAAATGAATGTCCATCTCAATTTGCTTAGTGCACTCATGTTGGACGGGTTTACCGGAAAGATATATCGCACTAATATTATCACAATAGATCAGTGTTGCCTTTTGAATCGGGCAATGAAGCTCAAGTAGAAGGTTACAGATCCAACAAGACTCAGAGACGACGTTGACAACACCTCTGTATTCTGCTTCTGCACTGGATCGGGACAGTGTATGTTGCTTTTTGGAAGACCAAGACAATAGGTTATCTCCGAAGAAAATGAAATAACCAAACGTGGAGCATCGGGTGTCAGGACATCCACCCAGTCAGCATCAGAATAAGCAGTGAGACCAGTGAGAGAAGACATGTATAAATGTAATCCAAAGTGAAGTGTACCTTGGACGTATCATAAAATACGTTTGAGGGCATGCATGTGTGCTTTCGTCAGACTGTGTATATGCAAGCAGATTTATTGCACGACATAGGATATGTCTGGTCTCGTGAATGTGAAGGTACTGCAGGGCCCCAGCCAGGCTACGATATTGAGTCGAGACTGAATATGAAGGGCCGGAATCGGCACTGAGCTTGGAATTGGTGTCTATAGGCGTGTGTGATGGTTTGCAAGATGTTTCATAGCAAACTCAAAGGAAATGAGAGACATAATGGACCGGCGGAGAGCATCAGATGATGTAGTGAGGATGATGTCATCAATATATAATAATAGGTAAGTCATGTATGTACCTTTTTTCTAGATGAACATGGAATGATTGAATCTACTGTGTGAAAAAGCTGATATATGAAACATAATTGGCGAACCGCTGGTACTATGCTCGAGGAGCCTATTTCAGTCCATAGAGCGATTTTTGCAACATACACACATAATCCGTATGAATAGGATCCTGAAACCCATATGTTGATGCATATATACCGTTTCATGAAGATCCTTATGTAAAAAGGCACTCTTGACATCAAGCTGATGAATGGGCCAAGACTTGGATATGGCAATGTTGATGACGGTCCGAATGGTTGCAGGCTTTACGATCGGGCTGAATGTTTCATCACAGTCCACTCCCACCTGTTAAAACCTGCCATCATCTACAACACGAGCTTTGTACCTCTCAAAAGAACCATCAGAATTGTTTTTATGTCTAAAAATCCATATCGAAAGAATAATGTTAGCATCGGTTGTACGGGGTACTAGGTCCCATGTCTTATTATCAATAAGAGCATTATATTCGTCTATCATTGCGGCTTTCCAATTAGGGTCGGACAATATCATTCGGGTTACGAGGGACATGTGAAGGGACAACTAAAATGGAAAGGTTAAACAAATGTTTAGGTTTATGAATTATATGCATGGCACGTGTTTCCATGGTCCGAGAGTGTGTCTCGGGATGCGGGACGGGAGAGGGGTTTGCCACGAGACTGTCGGGAAGAGGAAGAAGGACAGGGGTGACGGTACTGGCTGGCCGAACCTTGGTTTGCCAAGAGGTGGCTGCAGAATCACCCTGAGATGGGCTGTTCCGGGCCACCATCGGCAGAACCGGGTGGGCAGCTAGTCCCGGACTGGCCGAGGTGGTGGCGGGTGTCGGGGTCTGGGATGACAGACTATATAAATGGTGAATTAGAAGAGGGTTTAGGCCATCATCTAGGAAGCCATAGGAATGTCGAGGTAGAGAGATTAGAGAGGCAAATGGGAATTAAGACTCATCAGATAGGACATAACGTGAAATAATATTATTACGGCTCGACAAGTCATAGCACAAGTAACCACGATGATTGGCAGGGTAACCCAAAAACACACACGGAGAAGACCGGAGTTGGAGTTTGTGAGTGGTCGGATGGAGATGGTAACAAAGACATCCAAAAATACGCAAGTCTTGGTAGGTGGGTTCCTACGAAACAAAACTTGGGTGGGCGACCGTTGAGCTAGAGACTTGTTTGGAATTATATTTAGGAGATAGGTGGTCATGGAGAGTGTGTAATGCCAGAATTGAGGGGGGATTGAGGCGTGAGCAAGTAGGGCACGAATGACTGTTTATGGTTCGGATTTTATGTTCGGCTTTACCATTTTGGGAGGATGTGTGAGGACATGAAAACTAAAGGTAAGATCATTTTTGGAGCAAAATTGTTTGAATTGGTTATTATCGAATTCCATGTCATTGAAAATATTTAATGCTCTTTTCAAATTGGGTTTTTATGAAAGCACTAAATGAAGAAAAAATGGGATAGACCTGGGATTTATTTCTAATTGGAAAAGTCCATAGAAAGTTGAAATAATCGTCCAAAAACAACACATAATATCGATGGTCAGCCGTACTCAAAATAAGGGATGTCCAAAAATCACTATGTATGATATCGAAAGACATTAAAGTACAATTTGTGAATGCAGAAAATGATACTTTGACATGTTTTTAAAAAACACAAGATTCACATATAAGAGTCCTAGAAATATGGTTGCAACTAATAAAATTATTTTTTTCTAAGAGAGCGTAAAACAGAGTCTCCTGAATGTCCTAACCTAGAATGTCATAAGGAAGACGAAAGAGCAGCAAAGGTTGAGGAAACTGAGGTTGGATTGTTGACATCGTTTAAAATTAGGTAGAGATCTCTGGTGCTGTCACATCTCATTACTCGTCTTCCTGTCGTAAAATCATTTACAGTAAAATCAAAAGAATCAAAGTCAAGGGAAACCCAATTGTCAGTTGTGTAACGTTGCACGGAGATTAGATTCTTAATGAGTTTAGGGGCATGGAGGACATTTTTAAGATTAGTGGTGGATGTGATGGGGATAGGGAGGAATGACCATAACCACGGATGGGAATGTCTTGTCTAAAACAAGCAATAATATTCTAATTTAAATTACTCAAATTGAAATAAGATGAGAGAGTACATTGTGATGCCGTCATGTGAGATGTGGCACATGTGTCCATATATCAATTTTCGTCTGGAGTGTTGAGTGACATTGTGCTCATAGCTGCCTCAATGTCAGTTGGTGCATAAGTCGATGGCGGGGGGCATGTGTTGTGTAGGCCTGTTGTGGACGTGGGCCAAGTATACGGGCAATGAGGGGAGGCCCATGAAGATGGGGCCCATGCATCCCACAGCGGGTAGGCAGCCCACGACGGAGGTTGCTGCTACTACTGTGGTCGTTGCCCGTTGTTACGGGAATTTCTTCCTATGCGGCCCTTACCGGACTGCCTGCTCCGGCGGTTGTTATGGGAAGAAGCGGACTATTGCGGGTCCTCTGGCCGACGGTTCTGGTTGTCGGACCAGGAGGCCTTGTCGTAGGCGGAGGGCTCGACGGTGGTGGTAAGGGCGGCGTCCACAATACTGGCATGAGTGGTGTTACGCTTGATTTTTCGGGTTACCACAAGAATGAGCTTTGAATGGGCCTCATAAAACGGAGGTAACAACGTGCATTGCTGAAGGATGGTGGCAACGCTGTCATAAGACTCGTTCAAGTCTGCAATAAGTTGCATGACCAATCGTTGATTAGTGATTGGTGCGCCGACGTTGGAGAGTTGGTCGGCAAACATCTTGAGTTCTTGACAATAGGCAGACACGTTTGGGAAATCGGCCTGATGAACGTCCTTGAATTGATTTTCAAGGTATAACGCTCGTTGAGTTTTGTTGTCGTGGAAAATACTGTCCAAATATTCCCACGTTTGGCGGGCAATGGCATCGGTTTCAATGATGGTGTGCAGCAGATCATTAGATATCGTGTTGTATATCAACTAGAGGACGACTGTGTTCAAATGACACCAGAGTGCATCATCAGAAGTCGAAGCCGATGGTACGTCTGTGGACTTCGGCATGGGAGGGATGATGTGGTTGATAACTTTGTAAACACGATAATGGATCTTAAAAAGCTCATCTCACGAGGAGTATTGACCATTTTTCATCTCAAGAGTCACAAGGATGAAGTTGTTAATGTTGTTTACGGCAAGTGCCGGATGAAAATTGGTTTTGTCAGCCATGAAATAGGAAATTTAGGAGGAAGAGGGAGGGAGAACGGTCGGAAAAACTAGGGTTCCGTCGTGGGAAAAAGAGGGGGACAAGAGAGGTCGGCGGCTAGGGTTCTGACGTAGGCTAGGTGCCGACGTGGAAAAAAGGTGGCGGCCGAGAAGGTGCATCGATGGCTAAGGTAGGGTTTGTAGTTTTAGACTCTGATATCATAAAGGAATATGTTCCCTTGATTTTATTGATGATTGATTTACAATATATATAAGGTTACAAGAATATTTACTTTGATACAAACTAGGTAACTAATTAACCTAATTACAAAAGGATTATAATTCTCTCTAAAATAGAAGATACACAATTAATACAATTAATGAAAGAATATTGAGAAATATTCGTACAAGTATAATTCCTTATATGTGAATTAGGTGTATGTTACTAGATATATTATCCATCAAATTTCGAATCATACCCCAGATTCTCACCAATTTCTCGATAAAAACAAAAGGCGACTGGCCTAGCAAGAGGGAGGAAGTGCTAAGCGTAGGGTTTTGAGCAGCTCTTGTAGTTTCAAAAGGTTGTCAACTTTAGGATTCTTGTGCATTAAGGAGAAACATGGAATTTCAAAAATAAAAGAGAGAGTGACATAACAAAATCTTGTATCGGATTGTGTTGAGATATTGAACGACTTTGATATCGCAATAGCCGAATCAAACTTAACTAATGCTCGCGTAGGACACTTGTGACTGTGTTTAAAGATTTTAAATGGACGCTGCATATCTAATCCCCCTTTTTAGTTGCTTAAAAGACTTAATTATTCCCTAAGAATCTCACTATAACTAGACTTTACATAGGCCGATAGGCGGAAAGAAAAAGAGAGATACAATACTGTTTTGCGTGTACTAATATTCATATTAGATACATAACATGTTAATAAAAAAAAGGATTGAAATACTGCCATTCACTTGGTTATCTATCATCATATGAACGAAAATAGTTGAACATTTTGTAAAAATAATTGTACTTCAAGCTGAATTTGTTAAGTGTAACATTCACTCTATTTCACTGCTTAACTTACTGTATTATTTTCGCGTAATTTTTCCAACAAAAGAGGAAGACTGTAGGAGAGGAACCACTAGCATATTACTGAAAAGGAATAGTGCAAGGATGGAAAATGGAGGAAAAGGGCAAGTTATAGTGCCTAACCAAACGATAGGGAGAGAGGGAAAATGTTGTTAACTTTGTCAAATGAGTTAAAACGATAGGGAGAGAGGGAAAATGTAGTTAACTTTGTCAAATGAGTTAATGATGGTAACCCAACTTTTTGTTAGTGTTATCTTTTTAGTGAATGTGTATGTGTTGGTTTTGTGACTTTTGTTTCGTGAAATGTGGTTTTGGGTATTTATCTTTTGGCTGTTAGCGTTGATATGAAGCCAACCATGACATCCACCGATAATTGGTGGTCAGTCACGTGGGACTGTCACCCACTTTATTTTACCAGCTCCATTCTGGGCCAGATTTACATGTCGTATCTCGATTAATTTCACTGATGATTAATACATTTATATATATAAGTATTAAGAATGATAGGTGAATATAATTTTGTGGATTTTGTATCGCAACTGTCCCAGTTAGGATGGATATGAGTATAACTTTGACGGGTAGTAGACGGATATGAGTATTAAAAATGTATCCGCCATGGATAAGCGGGTAGATGGTGGATTTGCAGTTATTCTTGCCTACCCGCCCGCCTACCGCCCCATAAGCCCAGTAATATTTGTAGGCTTGTAGTAGTCCGTAAACCCATAAGCCCAATGCCAATAATTAATAAGTGAGTATTAGGGTTTACTCTTCATTACTCCTACGCCTTCACTTCAACACTCTTAGTCTCTTACCGCCTTCACTCTCTTTTCAGCAGCCTTTACTCTTCTCACTTCTCAGCCGCCTTAACCCTTACGTCCCCAAACCCATCAGTCATCGACTATTGACCATCGACCAGCCCTTATTTCCCCCAAACTCATCGGCCATCGACCATCATCCATAGTCCGGTGGATCTAGAGGACTTCCGCCTCACTTCGCTGCACCCAAAAAAGGTCAGTCTATTGAAAATAATTAAACCTTCTCCCTTATGTTTTGTTCACTTTCGAAGCATGATAAACTAGTCAGACCATTAACAAGAAATATGTGTTAGGTCTCATTTGATAAACTAATAATATTTTCCTATTTATTGATGGTAAAAATGCATTAACATTTTGGTCATACTTGATCTTTGAAGTTGTTTGAACGAGAGATAGGACTATGTGTTTTGTATGCTCACTGGGAAAATCCATCCCTTTTGTTTCTTTATTTGAAGTTGGTTGGTGGGTTAACAAAATAGGTATTAGAAAAGTGAAAAGGGCACACAGAACTCAACTAGGCTTAACATGTTAGAGAAATGCCTTAAGATGCCTGCTTATTGATATTTCTGGAAAAATTGAAGGATCGTATAGATTGATTACTGATTAGTGTTAGATGAACTATAGGATTGATTACTGATTACTGATTAGTGTTCTGCCTCAAACAAATTTATAGATTGATTACTGATTAGTGTTACATGAACTATAGGATTGATTAATGATTACTGATTAGTGTTCTGACTCAAACAAATTTATGGATTGATTACTGATTAGTGTTAGATGAACTATAGGATTGATTACTGATTAGTGTTCTGCCTCAAACAAATTTATAGATTGATTACTGATTACTGATTAGTGTTTTGCCTCAAACAAATTTAATAATCTTCAATGTTGTCCTCATCTGTATATATGTAATTGCATAGGTAAGAATGGCAATCAAGGGTAATGCCACTACTATATCTTCCTCAAAACCATCAGATCCTTCTACGACAAGTTGTACTCCGAATACAGTGGAAAAAGGTAAAGAAATTGAAGAAAGCCAAGAGCAAACTAATTCTGCAGATCCTTCTGTTTTGCCCCGAACCAGTAGCCATACATCAAAAGCTTGGGATAATTTTACAAGGAAACGAGTAGGGGAAGAAATAAAAGTGTAGTGCACCTATTGTTTGAAGCAACTTGCCGGAGGACCGAGATGAGGAACAAGTCACTTGGAAGAGCATGCAAGTAAATGTCCAAAGAAGAAATGCATGGATCTCCGACAAACAAGGATGTTTTGGTGCACTTGCTAGCCCTTGTGATACGAATGAGACGCTGACATTGTCCCCGTATGAGTTCCGCCAAGATAATGCGAGACAAGACTTAGCGAAAATGATTATTCTCCATGAATACCCACTAAGCATGGTTGAGCATTATGGCTTTAGAAAGTACTATAATACTCTTCAACCGGGTTTCAAGGTTCTCTGTCGCAACACAACAAAAAAAGACATTCTCCAACGACACAATGTAGAAAAAGAGAGTATAAGTGCTTTGTTACGGAAAGTCAAAGGAAGGGTTGCTTTGACTACTGACATGTGGACTGCAAACTATAAAAAAAAATACATAGCTGTCACCGCACACTTCGTTGATAATTCATGGAAACTCCAAAGCCGAATCATCAGGTACTCTTTCTTGTGTGATTATGCAAGTTTTAATGTGGTAACTGGTTGTGATTATTTGATAAGTGTAGTCTTCTATGATTATGTGATTATGCAAGTTTTTATTTCAAATTTCTTAATAGTAGTATTATAGTCTTCTGTTTCATGATGGGTTTTGTGTGTTCATATCAATCTAATAGGTTCTTGTATGTCCTTGCATCGCACACAGCTGAGGTGCTTGCCTAGAAATATCTCAACTGGAGACACTGCAAAAATTTAAATCTGGCATGTATCATGTTATTATAGCAAGTGATGTTGCTGCTAAAGATATGTGGTTATTTCAACTGATGTTGCTACTAAAGATATCTAAAGATATGGATATGCATGTTCACACAATTGGGAGAAGAACTAGCAGTAATCATCAGTTAAAGCAGCTAGCAGTTGGACCATTACTAGCAATTCTTGGCTTTTTAATCTTTCCATTTATTTGGAGTGTACTTGAAAATATTGCTGGTTTGAGTTTGACTATTGTTGGTTCCATTTATTTGTCATTTCCTTTATTTCCTAAATCTCTATTTGTTTCGTTATGTAAGCCCTAAGATTTTATTCGTCAGTATATAAATATTGCGGATGAACTATCCCTGCTGATAATTTACTGAACATAACAGTGATACACAAGAGATTAAAAACTGACTACTACTAAAAGAGTATGTAGAAGAAGATAATAGAGAAATGTTCGATTATCCTTTTATCTTGTGCAGGCGGGTATTGGCGGGTGACAGATATCCACTTGGGTGGTGGAGCGGGTGTGGATTTAAGAATATACCCGCCTAGGCAGGTTGGCGGGTATAAAATTTTCTGGCAGGTACGGGTGCGGGGGAGGGGTTACCCGCCCCGCCCAATTGCCATCCCTAATAAGTATCCGTTAATTTTATCCAGTAAAATTTAAATAGATGAAAATAAAATCATCTAACATTGTTTTCACCCGTTGAAAATTGAATTTAAAATTCATAATTTTCAATTCATTTTATTAATCATTAGGCCATAATTTTAAATTTTTAATGAATTTTATGCAATATAAATTTTAATTAATCAGATTAACAAGACTTATAGAATACTGGATTTCTGCCTTCCTTTTCTTTTTCAAATTTGTGTGAAATGAAATATCTCACTAAAAGAAATAATCCCTCTTATTATTTTCATTAATGAATGAGTATATATACAATTTACAATTTTCATAATATGGAAAATTCTATTCATATTCTACTCTCAAAACTCTATTCTATTTGTACAAGAATTCTACAATTATGGTAAGAGTACAATGCTAATTACATACAAAAACATAATAACAAACATAGAGATATACACGGCAGTGTATACCGTTTATATCACGGTTTTCCACTTGTCATGGGTTTCCGTGATATACATGGTATACACAAGGTTCTAATGTCATGTATACTTTCACACCCCCGCAATCATAGCGGGCGGTCGGCATACGCTAAGACTGTCCCTAAAATCTTCAAATAGAACCGAGAGAAGACCCTTAGTAAAGATGTCTGCGATTTGATACCTAGAAAGGACATGTAAGACGCGTACTTAGAGATGGTAGTGGATCCTGGACCCTGTCCAGATCCGGTGGATCTAGATCTGTTTTATAGGATATGGATCTTCAAAATTTGGACCCGACAGATTCGGATCGGACCCAGATTTGTTTTTGACGGATCGGATCTGGATCTGGATCTTGTATTTGAGATCCGTATCCGGTCCAGATCCGACCCGTGTATCCATTTTTATTAAATATATTCATAACCTAGAATGACTTTTGATCTTCCTTTTGTTTTCTCGGCCAGGCCCAAGTCCATAAAGGACCCAAGATCATGTTCTGTTTAGAATTAGGATGAGTTCATCATACATTAAATTCATATTATGATCTTAACTATGTTAGTTGGTTAATGGATTAGATTAGAATGTGTTCATCTTGCTTGAACTTAAGCTATGTAACATTTATTTATTCACATAGATACAAAATGTTGTAGGGAGTAGTAATGATCATTATTTGTGGTTAAGATTAAATAGCATGTTTGAGCCCTGTTTGTAGTCAATCAAATCTACTATAAATCATTTGCATAACCTATCTTATACATACAGTTCATCTAAGTCATGTGCACATCCTGTTTAGACTAAATAAGTTCAATAAATCAAGTTTGATTTGGTACTGCCTTTGTCTCAGAGTTAAATGTTTCTGTGACTGAATTTCGATTTGATCAAGTCAAGTATGATGATTTGAGGTTAATATGTTAGTCTATGCTACACCTCTTAGGTCAATGATTTTTAGTCTTAAAATAGCTAATTCAAAGTTGCTTCATGTGATAGATATAAATTCTGGTTCTAAGTAAAATAGATTAAGGTGTTGACATGATTTTTTTTTACATATGGATCCAGATCCGATCCGTGGACCCGGTGGATCCGAATTTGAATATGATTTTTATGGACCCGATGGATCTGGATTCGGATCTGGATCTGAAAAACGGATCTGGATCTGGATTCGGATCTGAAAAATGGATCTGGATCTGGATCTAGTAGGATCCATTCCAGATCTGATCCGTTGCCATCCCTACGCGTATTTGTCCACGAGCTACTTTTTCTCGAAGAAAATGGATATTCATCTCGATGTGTTTAGTGCACTGATGTTGAACCGGATTACTAGAAATATAGACTGCACTAATGTTATCACAATACACCAAGGTAGCTTTCTGAATGGGACAATGAAGTTCTAAGAGAAGATTACGTAACCAACATGATTCAGATACCACATTGGCTACCCCTCGATACTCGGCATCTGCACTGGAGCATGATAATGTAGACTGGCGCTTCGCAGACCATGAGACCAAGTATCACCAAGAAACATACAATAACCAGACGTGGAGCGTCTGTTATCTGGACAGTCACCCCAATCAGCATCTGTATACGAGACAAGTGTAGAGGTTGTCGATGGATATAGATGCAAGACATAGCCAAGTGTCCCCTGGATGTAGCGGATAATGCGTTTGAGCGCATTCATGTGCTCAACCCTAGGATCATGCATAAATAAACACACCTGTTGTATGACATACATAATATCTGATCTCGTGAAAGTAAGATACTGAAGAGCTCCAGCAAGACTGTGATAGTAGGTGGGATCCTCGTAAGGTGAGCCAGCCACAGAACCCAGCTTGTATTTAGTATCAACTGGAGTGGAAGTAGACTTACACGAGTACATACCGGCTCGCTCAATTATCTCAGCGGCATACTTCCTTTGGGATAAGAATAACTCACTTGCATGATGAGTGACATCAATCCCCAAGAAGTAACTTAAGGGCTCCAAGTCTTTCATATCAAACTAAGAACTGAGTAGTGTCATGATAGACTTGCGTAAATCATCAGAAGAAGCTGTCAAGATAATATCATCCATATGTAATAGAATATATGCCAAGGAAGTACCACGACGATATATGAACAAAGAATTATCAGACCTGCGATGAGAAAATCCAATAGTAGATACATAGTCGGCAAATCGCTTATACCAGGTCTGTAGGGCCTATTTAAGCACATACAAAGACTTCTTCAATAAACAGACGTGGAGCCTGGCAGATCGCTTATACCATGCTTTGATGACATTAAAAGAAATAATCCCTCTTATTATTTTCATTAATGAATGAGTATATATACAATTTACAATTTTCATAATATAGAAAATTTTATTCCTATTTTACTCCCAAAACCCTATTTTATTTATACAAGAATTCTACAATTATGGTAAGAGTACAATGATAATTACATACAAAAATATATTACCAAAACATAGAGATATACACAGATGTGTATATCACGGTTTCCCACTTGTCATGGGTTTCCGTGATATACACGGTATACACAAGGTTCCAATGTCGTGTATATCATGTATACTTTCAACCGTGTATATCACGGAAACCCATGACAATGGTTATTTGTGCAAAAGGGGGGGGGGTTTCGGGCGGGATCAGGACGGGACCAGGACCGGGTCGGGACGAGACCATGTCCCGTCCCGGTTCGAGTCCCGATACCGCAAAAAAAAAAAGTCGGGTTCGGGGCGGGACCAGGCCGGGACAGACATTAGGTACCTCATTTTTCTATGAGGGAAGGACAGCGGAAGACAACTAGTTAGTATCTTACAGATTCAAGAAATACGAGAATAATATATTGTTTTACACATCCTATAAGCTCCAAATTGCTAGAGAAACAATTTCAAGATTGTGCGATTGTGCTTAATGGTATGACCTCAAGGTAAATTTGCTAATTAAAAGCTTAAGACTACCTAGCAGTATTCAATCTATACTGAAGGGTCGAAACTTAAGCAAAAGAACTAGCTGTAAATCTAGTCAAGGTATTTACAGAGAAAGATCTCGAGGTCCACCTACTCTACTCATTTTCATACCTTCTATATCGTTCTCGCGCTTTCTCCAAATGACACAACTAACCACATCATAGATGTCTTCTGGAGATGCTGAGAACAATTATTAATTCTTTCTTAAGCATCACCTACTTTTGTCAGGTTTTGATACTTCTAAGTTGCTGTCTACACTGTTTTCCACCTTCCTTGTAGAACTTATCCACCACTACATAGTGGGTTTTAGTTGTTAAACATGCAGAAACCAATCCAGTTTAACCACAATATATGCAAACAAGATGAATCAGCTCAGGTGTCCTTGAACTAATCAAAGTTGGCATGTTAATCAATTAACTATAAATCAATGAGTTACAACCAATCTACCAACTTTAACATATGCAAACACAAATCAATTCAGATGATTTTCCCCGAATAAATCTAGTTGGCATGAGATTACTCAACTATAGCCTGGTTACAACAGAACAAGTCAGAACCAATCTAATCAACCACAATACTTGACAAATCAACTCATATACTTATTCTTTTATTAGTCAAGTTGGTATGTGATTAATCATATGTAACGCAGTTCCTTGGTGACCAGAATTCTCGTCTTCGGAGGCAATCTCTGATTCAACCCAGGTTAGATTCTCAGAATTGAATGTCGTGTACTATGATAATGATTTCCTGGAGGCTTTCTTGAGTACGAGTCATTTTTTTATAAGGTAGGCTTTCTTGAGTATGCAGCATTCAAGAGTCACTATCGAGTAATATCGTCTCCTTTCCTTTACACCTTCTATTCCCTGGTCCCCTTTTAAACCTTATATATCTTTGTTGTACCATGTATTAAACATGAAAAAGAATCTAGAAATACACCACCACCACCCCCCTAAAGTCAGCCTTTAATGCTTTAATTTCAATTTTAAAATTGAAACATATGTTTTCGGAATTTGTATGAGATGGGAACGATATAGTGAGAGCACCACATCAACCTTCGGGAGAGAGAAATCTGATGTCTCATGTTTAGCAAGACCTGCAATTGGCTTATAAACGTAAAATCATCACTTCTAATAGAATTAGTATTCTTCTATGATTCTTAATGTTTCTCCAAATCCAAGTCATATCCTTTCAAAATTTTACTTCAATAGCATAAGGTCACCACAACTTTTTTCTAATTTCTTCAGTTATACCTGTAGCCCTTAATACCTCTTTAGCTGAAAACAATTTGAGCATAAGCCTCGCGCATGGAGATTGTAGCATGTGCTGCAGCCACATCGCGGGCATTGCAACCCCCACACTGGAAGGCTAATGCTCTGCAGCATCACCCCACAGGCTTAGCTATTCGTTGCAGCAGACGAGCAGGGGAAGGATGCAGAAGATATAGCTTTGAGAAATAAAGTGGAAAAAGAAATTCTCTGTGCATGTATGCATCTAACATGATAGTCCTGCTACAACTACAAAGAACCTTTCTCCCAGGATACCAAGGGTTCTTTCTCCTGTGGAGTTATCAGGAAACAATCGAATTTAATTTAAGCTTAACAAAGAGATAAAACGAGAGCAAGAAAGTAAGTCCATCTCTCATGTATTTAGAATGAAAGAAAAGCTTAATTTATATGCTAGGCTGAGTGAAGATTGGTGTAACATTCATGAGGAGAGAAAGGAGGAAGCGGAGAAGGTGGAAGTATTTTGGAAAGAGTTCATGGCTTTGAGGTAACACTAAGTCAACAAAACGGAGAACAACTGAATCAAACTCAACTTAGTCAAACTCTCTAATGTCTATCTTAAAACAATTTGAAAGCAGAAAAAACAAATTAAACTCAATTTGCTCAAAATTCTCTAAGTTCATAAAATTGGATTTGAGCCAAGTCCCACATTTTGCTCGTGCGGCCATGCAGTACAGAGAGGAGATCACGTTTTGTACTTGTCAGCCCATTCTTATCTGCTCTAACCTACTACTTTTCGAGTTGTCATAATTCCAATGATATGTTCCCACTTGTAAACATAATGTGTAAGTTGTCCCAAGACAATGTGGAATCCCTGACCACCACCACACCCCCCACCCCCACCCCATAAGCTTAAAATTCTATTCATCTGAAAGCACCAAACTGGTTGAAGGAAAAGAAGAAAAAAAAAGCACCAAACTGAACAACTAACTATTTTGAAATAATCATGACCACATATTTCAAAAGCTTAAGAGAAAAAAGAAACGGAAGCTGTTGGGTTTAGACACGTAGATGTAGAGCCTTTGAATCTAATGTCTTTTGTGCTGTTCATAACAATTATGAGTTAAACCTGTCAAAGTTACGCATCAATGAACCAACAAACTACTGTTATAAGTTATGAAGTGTAAAATGGCACACGTAAGAATGGGCCAAAGTCTTGCATGTGGAATTATTCAGGTCACTTATCAAAGTCAATAGAGTAAAGTCCATATTGAATTGACTGAACTATTCTCTGCTCTCTGGTTTTCACTCTCACTGGCAATAACTTTATCATCAAGCAGGTAATGCAATGGTCCTTCTAACAATATCTTGCTGCTAGAATACATTTCTGAATATTCAGTTAATACAAAATAAGAAACACCTGAAATCTGTAAGCAATGTTGCATCTACAAACTAGAAATAGGAAAAGAGAAAATTCAAATCAAGTGGTTATTCAATTTGTTTTAGTTAGTATTGAATCCAAACTAATTCTTACAACCACATTAATGCATTTTAACACCCCATTCACTGTCATAATAGCACAAAGAGTACAAACACAAAATCTATAAAACAAAAAAGCCTTTACAAGCATAATAACGAAAGAGATATATTTGACATACTCATAATGAGTGGTTTGATAAGTAGTCCATCTGCTCCTCTTGAAACATACAAGAACTCGCATCAACTATCTTCAACAACGCCATTGCCTTGCTCCTCCCTTTATCCGTTCCATTCTCTGCCACTTCGATAATGCCATCCACTGCCCCTAAAATTATGCCGCGAACACTATTGGCTGTCTCTTCTACACCACATTGCACCAAATTGAGCAACGCTGAAACCGCGTTCTCCTTAGTTCGACTGCTTGATCCAGTAGAACTATCCAACAAATCCACCAATACCCCAACCCCTGATATCTTCCTAAACGCCTCCCAGCTCTCCTCACAACCAGCAATTTGAGCAATCACAGCTGTAACATCCTCTAATATCCCAACCCTACCGTCATTACACAACAACGAGAACAAAGGAGTTACAGCACCAAGTTCAATAATTTGAGCACGATTCAACGGGTAAAGCGCAATACCAAATAGGGCTTTTAAGGCATCCTTTACAGTTCTAGAATCCGAATTAGGGCTTTTAATTATATCTATAAGCCCAAAAAGGATATCGCGTTTGTGCCCAATGATAGGCCGATAAGACTCAGCTGTCAATAAGCTGAAGATGGTGGCGGCGGCGCACTGTGCGACGGAAGGGGAAGAAGGATTCCGGAGCGCGTGAGATAGCGCGTCAAGGATCCCGCGCGTGGACATCAACAAGTCCTTGGAAGAAATGGAGAGGTTATGCAACGTCGCAGTTGCGTTCTCCTGAGCCAATTTGTTCGACGAGTACAGCGATTCCGACAAGTACGGCACCGCCCCGGCGTCGGCGATCAACGATCTGCTATCGGAATCGTTCTTCGAAATCAATCTCAGCTCGCAAATTGCTTCTGTTCGTGTTTGCTCTGAAACGGAACTCAGCTTCGTAACGAGGTTCTTCACCGCTCTTCGTTTGACCTCCATTTTCCGGCCTTTATCCGATTTCTCCTAAGAAATCTCTTCGTTGAATTGATGACAAATTCCTTTATATAGTGGATATACATTAGTATTAATTTAATTACGCCATTGTTGACTTTGTATTAGAGCGTTTGGTGTGCTGTGGTTTTTAGCAGATCGAGACGTCTTTTTCCTTCGTGAAAATTAAACAAAAGATTGAAAATTAGCATTTGGACTTTTAAAACATTTTAATGAAAATCACTTGTAATAATGTAAAGAGATGTGTAAACGCTTTGGTGTAAAAAGAATAAAAAGAATTGAATTAATTGGAAGGAGTTGAATATGAATAGATATGCTTGTTACCATCTCAAAAAAACATTGATTATGAATAGGTAAAGTTTGTGATGTCCTTGAAGCGTCTGATTTACAAGGCAATAGCCAATAAGCATTGAGCAGAACTCATGTAAATTGTGATATTAGTTGGAATAGATGTCTCTTCTTGCAAATAATTAGTCTCAACTACGGTAGAACTTTTTCCAATTATTTGAAGAAGCATATGCTCATATCCAATATTTAATTGAAACCTATTTCAGGGTGGTCTTTAAGTTTTGCCCTTCGGTATTTTAAACAACAACAACATATTTAGTTAAATCCCACAATGTGGGGTATGAAGAGCGTAGAGTGTACGCAGATCGTACCTCTACCTTGGTAGATAGAGAGGTTGTTTTCGAAAGATCCTCGGCTCAAGAAAAAAACATAACCACAAGCAAAAGCAAAAGAAACGGTCAAACCCAAACAAGAAATTTAAAACAGTATGAAAATGATAATAACACACGCGAATAAGTCATGATAAAGCATTCTGGAAAAGGAAGTCGTAACTATCACATGTAAATAAGATAATTGTAGTACACGGAAGAACATACAGCAGCAGAAATCAAAGGACAATGAACTATAAAACAATATTGCGCATACTAATATGATAGGCTAAGCAGGGCTACAATAATAATAATACTACAACTACTAGTATGTAAGCGTAAGTAGGACTACGCTCAACTAGAGATGGCAGTGGATCCCGGACCCGGTCCGGATCCGGTGGATCCAAATCCATTTTATAGGATATGGATCTTCAAAATTTGGACCCGATGGATCCGGATCGGACCAAGATCCGTTTTGGACGGATCGGATCTGGATTTGGATCTTGTATTTGAGATCCGTATCCGGTCCAGATCCGATCCGTGGATCCATTTTTTATTAAATATATTCATGACCTGGAATGTAATTTTATAAGTATTTTCTTAAAATTGCTAAGCACATCCTTGCAAGTTTAATTCTCAAAACAAGTTTAATTTATCCCCGCGTTAACTCAAAAACCAAAAAATAAAGAGGTAACTTCGATAATAAAATCAATGTTATATTAGTGAATGACTAACATCTCCATAGTTAAGTAGTTAAAATTATATTCACTTCATTTGTGAAGATTCCAAGCACATGCAAGTTCTGCATTATGAAAATACAAGTCAGCATTTTCCACAACTATTGTCATTGTCCAACATTTTCAATTAATAGCTCACAATCAAAACGAGACAACGAACAAAATATCTCATATGAACATTTCAAAATTGAAACACAGTAAACTGTTAGCTAAGTAAAAATCGTTTGTCAGTTCAAAAAAATATTCTTAGCAAGGTTACATTCTTAGCAAGGCAATTTTTTTACATGTGGATCCAGATCCGATCCGTGGATCCGATGGATTCGGATTTGGATCTGATTTTTATGAACCCGATGGATCTGAATCTGGATTCAGATATGAAAAACAGATCTGGATCTGGATCTAGTAGGATCCAATCCAGATCCTATTCGTTGCCATCCCTACGCTCAACTACCTACTACTCTTCTACCCTAATTTGTGTCCTCCACAATCCCCTATCTAAGGTCATGTACTCAGTAAGTTGCATCAGCGTCATATCCCGTCTAATCACTTCTCCCCAATACTTCTTCGGCCTACCTCTACCCCTCATGAACTCGTCCATAGCCAGCCACCCACACCTCTGCACTGGGCCATTTGTGTCTTTCCTCTGCACATGCCCGAACCATCTCAAACTCGCTTCCCGCATCTTATCCTCCACCGAGGCCACTCCCACTCTGTCCCGGATATCATCATTTCTAATATTGTCCCTCCTTGTATGTCCACACATTCATCTTAGCATCTTCATCTCCGCCACTTTCATCTTTTAAATGTGCGAAGTCTTGACTGACCAACACTTCGCCCCATACAACATATTTGGTCTAACCACCACTTTATAGAACTTGCATTTAAATTTTGGTGACACCTTTTAAAGTGGCTGAAAATATCTTTGACAATGAAAAACAAAAAAAATATCGGAGTCTGGGTTCGAACCCGAGCAGAGTAAACAAAATCACAAGGCAAAGATTTCATAGAAACTATACCGATTCGCGCAAAATTATATAGAAACTATGACTCGGTAGAATTAAGTTATCCTATATAACTATAGCTTACATAGAAATTATGTAGGCATAGTTCTATAGAAATGCATTGTCCGGCATAGTCATGTAGAAATTAAGTTATCCTACATAACTATGCATTAAGGCATAGTTTCTATGCAACTACGCCCGAACATACATAATTTCTATGAAATTTTTACCTTGCGAATTTTATTTTATTCTGATGGCGTTTGAACTTGAATTTCTGATTTTGTAGATGCTTACATAAGACTAATTCAGCTCATAAATTTTCATTAAATGAGAAATAGGGGTAAAAATTAAAGACTAACCGTTTAAGGAGCAAAAATTAAAGAAAGTCCATATACAGGCAATCCGCCCAATTTTTTGTTAATTTTCTCCATGAATTGATAGGATTTCTGATTGTAGTCTTTATTAGCCTAATGGGAAAAGACGGTGAAGGTGGACGCCTGGTGTAGTGCACTAGTGGATGATGTGTAGGGTTGATAATTTCACATTGACCCGATGGATATCTGATCCATCCGACTCAATTATATGGACGAAAATTTGATAAAACATGAATTTTAATCGGGTGACAGATCGGGGCGGATTCGAGTGGACATACATCCAACCCACCACCCAAATCATCCATCCACCTGTTTATCTTATTGTATCTTTGCTGCCTTTCATCACCTGTCTAAATGTGAATATGTGTTTGATCCATTGATCTTACGAGAAGCAGTGTTCTGGTGTTTATAACTAAGTTTTGATTCATTTATCTTAAAACAAAATATGCTGAGTTAATATTCTCATCTTTTTGTTAATTATGGCAATATGTTAGTTATTGATATCCAGAGAAGAGGCAATACATTGTTTAAAAAATATCTGAATTGCTTTTGAGATCATCTTTTGAGTTTTTTGTGATCTGTTAACTACTGGCTAAAGCTCTTATATTGTCCCAAAATCATATGTGTTTTTTGCCATAACTGGTAGCTTCTTCACATATTACAATGATCTTTTTTTTATATTAAAACTAGGTTAGCCCTTTTATAGTATTATTAGAAACTCAATTATTAGTATTATTAGAAGTGACATGTAATTCGTCCTTTAAACTTTAGTTACTTCGGATTATTATTGATTTTTGGCTCCTTTCCATTTTTCTATTGCATGCTCGTAGCATAAACACGGCTTGTAAAAACAGTTGATGATATTTATTTGACGTACTTTTTTTTTTACCAAGGATTTTCATCCGCAAAGCATCCGATTCACCCGTGGATCGGATGTGGATTAAGAAAAAATAGGGTGATGGATAGGGATGGCAATAGATCGGATCTGGATCGGATCCTACTAGATCCAAATCCAGATCCGTCGGGTCCATAAAAATTAGATCCAAATCCGGATCCATCGGATCCACCGGGTCCACGGATCGGATCTGGATCGACATGTAAAAATTTTTGTCGTGCTAAGATTTTTTTTTAACTGACAAACGATTTTTACTTAGCTAACAGTTTACTGTGTTTCAATTTTGAAATGTTCATATGAGATATTTTGTTCGTTGTCTCATTTTGATTGTGAGTTATTAATTGAAAATGTTGGACAATGACAATAGTTGTGGAAAATGCTGACTAGTATTTCCACAATGCAGAACTTGCATGTGCTTGAAATATTCACAAATGAAGTGAATATAATTTTAACTACTTGTCTATAGAGATGTTAGTCATTCACTAATATAACATTGATTTTATTATCGAATTAACTCTTTATTTTTTAGTTTTTTGAGTTAACGCGGGGATAAATTAAACTTATTTTGAGAATTAAACTTGTTTTGAGAATTAAACTTGCAAGGATGTGCTTAGCAATTTTAAGAAAATACTTATAAAATTACATTATATGTTATGCATATATTTAATAAAAAATGGATCTACGGGTCGGATCTGGACCGGATACGGATCTCAAATACAAGATCCAGATCCATATCCGATCAGTCAAAAACGGATCCGGGTCCGATCCGGATCCGTCGGGTCCAAATTTTGAAAATTCATATCCTATAAAATGGATCTGGATCCACCGGATCCGGACCGGGTCCAGGATCCACTGCCATCTCTAGTGATGGATGGGTCGGGTGGTGGATGGATGAGTTGGATGGTGGATGGATGGTTGGCGGGTGGAGGCGGATTGAGCTCCACCCGATCCATTGTCAGCCCTAGTGATGTGGCAGGTAGCTCAAAAATTCAAATAGAGATTTTAAAAAATTAAAAAAATTATATTAAAAAAATTCAACAACTTATATATATATATATATATATATATATTTTCCATATTTATATAATATAATTTCTCAACAAAGAAGGTTTAGCTGGACCCTTACGCCCCTCTAGCTCCGGCCATAATGGTGTCTCAAAAAAGAAATAAATGGAAATTGGGAATTATGGAGAGGGATAGGAGTGGGCATATATCGGTTTATATTGGTTTTGTATCCGAAAAATATGAACTGAATAAAAATAGGTTTTTTTTGAAAATAAAAACGAATACAACTTTTTAAAAAAAAAATCTATATGTTCAATTTATATCGCCGAACGTATCGGATTATATCGGTTTTTTCTAGTGGGCCGGGCCGGGTCGGGGATTTAAAAAAAATTAATTTCCAAAACTGAAATTGACATTCACACCTACACTATCATGAAATTCGACATTGAAATCTATTGTGTATCGTGAGATGTTTACGAAAGAAAAGGAAAATTAGAAATTGATTTGGGGGAAAACACAAATTGATTGGGAAAACGGACGTATTTCTAAAAATTGGTTGCGCCATAAACCAGTTTGACCGACCCCGTCTCGAAAATATACGCAAAATCAACAAAAATAGGTAAAACGGACATCCGAGCGCAGAGTTATGACAATTTAAAGTTTTGCCAATTTACAACTATTTTTTCTCCCTACATTTTATGTCAATGCTTCTGCGATATGTTAATCAAGTTCATGCCGCATGTGACTTCCATAAAAGCTTCATATATTGGCTTCAATGGCTATGATTCAAGAGATAGTAGTAGCCTAAAATAAAAAATAAAAAAAACTATATATTTAATTCGGTTTTTCAAAAAATCATTTTTTTAATTAAAAAAAATGAATAAAAACCGAACCGGACGAAGACCGCCCGCTATGACTGCGGGGGTGTGATAAATATACTCGTGATATACACGGTATATACACTGCCTTGTGTATACCATGTATATCACGGAAACACAAGCCACATAGGACCGTGTATATCACGGGATTTAGGAGAATATTTATTGTATATAATTATCATTGTACACTTACCATATTTGTAGAATTCTTGTACAAATAGAATAGGGTTTTGGGAGTAGAATAGGAATAAGATTTTTCATATTATGGAAATTGTATTTTGTATATATACTCATTCATTAATGAAAATAATGAAGGGATTATTTCTTTCAATTACTAACAACAACAACAACATATTTAGTGAAATTCCACAATGTGGGGTCTGCGAGAGTAGAATGTACGCAGACCTTACCTCTATCTTGATATTACTAAATTATTTTTAAAATAGTCATTCAAATTCACATTAATATAACAAATGTTATAAATTAGTTGTTGTAACGAAAAATTATTCAACTCTAAATACGTATCAACTATCACATATAGTAAATATAAAAATACAAACGATGCATTTTTATGATATTTCATCATAGTTGAGTGATTTTTGGATTTAAAAAAAGTGTTTAAATATTTATGTGATACTTAGATAAAGTTAAATAATTTTTTAGTTATAACAAGTTATTGAATGACCTTTTTGATATTTATACAAAATTGGATGATTTTATATTACCAAAAGTTTTTAGTGACTCAGACAAGCAAAAAGTAAGAGTTGAGTGACCAAACACCAAAGTCATGAAGTTAACCCCTCCCTTTACTAGAGAACAAAAAAGAAAAATTCAGATAATACAGTTTGACATTAATATTGAGGTCAATCATCATACAAATCTATCATACGAATCAAGAATCTATATTTATATTCTAGTTGGATGAACTAGTATATCAACTTATCAAGTATGAATTAATAGTATGATCGCTTCACATCTATTGATGGAGTCTTCCATTTAATGCTTTCAGCTAAAAAAAATGTTTTGACCTAACGCATTTAAGACCTTCGCATTTCAAACAATTATTGAAAAGGATTTCCCTAAAGTTTCAACTTAAATTTTGAAAAATAAAAACGACAAAAGTTCTATCTAACTTTTACTTAAAGATTAAATTAAAAATATAATTTGCTATCGAAAAAAAAAAACGAAGTGACCTGTGAGATTAAATTTCCAACTAGTCCAGAGAATTTGGGAGAAAAAAGAGTAAAAATTAGTTCCTATTTGACTTCAATAATTAAACATTTTTTTTAAAAATCAATTTTGAACTTTTACTTCCTTGTTGGAGCAGAGAGAGGTACATCTAAATTGTAAATAACAAAAAAAAAGATCCTCATCCGAAAAATGAAAGAAACTCAAATTGAACCAAACTTTATTAAATCACTTAATTATGATAAATTAATATAACTTACGATAAATATTCAATACTAATAATTTTTTATCTTGAATGTATATGTAGCTGTTAAACAAAGCCCAGCAGTGGGCTCAGCCCATTCTCGGCCAAATTAGTTACAAAACAATATTGTATATATGGTATATATATTTGGAGTATATTGTAGTGTAAAGGTTACCTTAATTAGTGTTATACACCTACCATAATTATATAGTTAGAATTATGGTAGAATAAGGATTTAGAAGTAGAATAGGAAAAGGATTTTCCTATTATGGAAATATGTAACTTGTATATATAGCTATTAAATCAATGAAAATAATCAAGGGGATTATTTCTTTCATGGTATCAAGAGACTAGGTCTAAACAAAAGTTTTCTTCTCTCAAACTTTTTGTATCCTTGGCCGAGAACCCCCCCCCTTCCCCTCGGGTTTTTCTCTCCAAATATCTCGTCTTCCGCTCCCAAAAACCTTTCTTAAATTTATCCTCCTTCTTTGTTCTTTCAAATATGTCTAAGAACAATTTTCACCCTGCCCTCACGCTTTCCAATATCAAGCTCGGTGTCCCTATTGTTCTTGAGATGGAAAACGTTCAATATGCAACGTGGGCGGAGTTGTTTAAAATTCACGCTATCTCGTATCAAGTTCTTCATCACATAATTCCTCCCGCTAGACCACTTCTGCGGAGGATCCCGAGGTGTGGATTACACTTGATGCTACCGTTCTTCGGTGGATATACGCCACTATTTCGGTGGACCTTCTACGACGATTATGGAGCCCGATACCACGGCTATGGCTGCATGGAATAGATTGCGTGACATATTCCAAGACAACCGGCATTCCCGTATCGTCACACTCGAGCAGAATTCTCTCTCGTTCGAATGGACGTATTTCCGAACGTTTCGCATATTGCAAGAAACTAAAGGAATTGGCGGATCAACTCCGTAACGTTGGCGCACCGAATAACAAATAATCGTCTAGTTCTACGGTTGGTTGCGGTCTTTCGGAGGCCTATAATGGTGTTGGCACTCTCCTTCGCCAAAGCAACCCTCTTCCCGACTTCCATCAAGCCCGCTCCATGCTTACGTTGGAAGAAGCCGGTTTGGCTAAAAAGGCGGCTACGGAGCAAGTCCGGTTGTCATGATGGCATCCTCTCCTAATCCTTCGTGTTTTGTTAATAATTCGGGCCAAAACCATAATCATGGTGGCGGCAAGAATAATCGCAAGAATAATAACAAAAACCGCGGGGGCAAACGCGGTGGTAATGGTGGAGGTTCCGGTAGTCGGCAAAACGTCGGTGGGTCCCATCCGGGAACAAGGCCCACCGCCCCCATGGGCCCGGCGGTGGGGCCCATGGCGATGGAGCGATGGCGGTGGACCGTGGGCCGGCGGCCCCATACCAAAGGGCGACGGAAATTCCCGGCGGCCGGTGGGGCGCCAACGGTCCGGTGCCCAATGCCCAAGCGGTGGCGGCCCGGCCGGTGGCCCGGCGGCGGCGGTGGTAGCGATTACGGACCGAGCCCGGCTCGGCAAGGAGTTCTTGGACCCCGACCTCCGCAAGCCCATCATGCGGCGAGCCCTACTCGGACCGATATCGAGGCCGCGATGCACACGTTGGGATTGACTCAACCGGACCAAAATTGGTACATGGACACCGGGGCCACTACTCACATGACTTCCGACTCGGTACTCTCTCATCTTATTCCAATTTGAGCACCCCTCGGGGATAATTATTGGTAATGGCGATTCTATTCCAATTCTAGGGTATGGTCGAAAAACGTTGTCTCCCCCCAATCCACCACTCCTCTTGAAAAATACTTTACATGCTCCTAAATTGATTAAAAATTTAGTGTCGTCCGAAAGTTCACGAATGACAATTCGTTTCTGTTGAATTTGATCCTTTCGGTTTCTCGTGAAGGATTTCAAGACGGGGAGTCGTCTCATGAGGTGTGATAGTAGGGGGATCTATATCCTATCATGCCCGGTTTTCGTCCATCGAGTCCGGCCTTGCCATCGCTTTTGCGACCATCTCTCCTTCCATGTGGCATGCTCGTCCGGGTCATCCGGGATCTTCTATTTTATCAGTATTAGATAAAAATAGCTTTATTTCTTGTAAGGGTACGAGTCGTACTCCAATGTGTCAATCTTGTTCATTAGGAAAAAGTGTTAAGTTGCCATTTGTAGACTCCAATTCTCATACTTCTATGCCATTTGACATTGTTCATAGCGACTTATGGACATCTCCTGTTCTTAGTTCAATGGGTCATCGATATTATGTTCTCTTTTTAGACGATTATTCTAGATTTTTGTGGACGTTTCCAATTGCGAATAAATCACAAGTGTTTTCCGTCTTCATAAAATTTAGAGCATTCATTCGTACTCAATTCGAAAGAGAAATAAAAAATATTCAATGTGATAATGGGAAAGAGTATGACAATAGGGAGTTTCGAGAATTTTGTGCTACTCATGGGATAAATTTTCGGTTTTCATGTCCTCATACATCTTCACAAAATGGGAAAGCCGAACGCAAAATTCGTTCCATAAATAACATTGTCCGAACTCTCCTAATCCATGCCTCCATACCTCCGTATTTTTGGCATCATGCATTACAAATGGCCACTTACCTTCTGAACATAATTCCGTCTAAAGGTCTGACATATTCTTCCCCTCTCAAAATCTTATATAATAAGAACCCTTCTTATTCTCACCTTCGGATTTTTGGGTGCTTGTGTTATCCACTATTCCCATCCACAACAATTAACAAACTCCGGCTCGGTCTACCCCGTGTGTGTTTTTGGGTTATCCGTCAAATCATCGTGGTTATAAGTGTTTTGATTTATCCTCCAAGAAAATCATAATCAATCGCCATGTCATTTTTGATGAAACTCAATTCCCGTTTACAAAAGTTCATACTCCCGAACCTAAGTTGTATAATTTTTTGGATGACCAAATATCTCCGTATATTATTCGGAATTTTTCGGACAACTCCCGTGCCCAAAATCCCCCGGCGGGCCCACCGCCCGCCGGTCCCACAAGATATCGCGCCCCTCGTTGTTCCAAAGATGGCGGAACAGTTCCGAAAATTGGGCCGGTTCGACCCAATTCTCGGAACCGGTCCAAAACCGAGGAGCCCGGTTTTTACCGATTTGGGCCAGCGGGCCCACCGCTGCCGCCGGCCGGTCCGTCCCGAACCCGAAAAATTTCCAAAATTCACTCCATTCTTCCTCGAGTCATAGACCGGTCACTCGTAGTCGGCGGGGTATTTTTACACCTAAAAGACATTTTAACTTACATTCGGATGTCTCTAAATCCCCCTTGCCCCGCAATCCGTTGTCCGCATTAAATGACCCTAATTGGAAAATTGCTATGACCGATGAATATAATGCTCTTATTGATAATAAGACGTGGGAGTTGGTGCCCCGTCCATATGGTACTAATATTATCGTGTCTATGTGGATTTTTGCTCACAAGGAGAATTCGGATGGGTCCTTTGCTCGGCATAAGGCGCGACTTGTTGGTGATGGTAAGACTCGACGGGTTGGTATTGATTGTGGTGAGACGTTTAGTCCGGTGGTCAAACCGGCTACCATTCGTCTTGTACTTAGCTTGGCTCTTTCAAAGACTTGGCCGATTCATCGGTTGGATGTCAAGAATGCGTTTCTACATGGAGATCTCAAGGAAACGATCTATATGCATCAGCCGTTGGGTTTCGAGAGATCCCAACCGCCCTCATCATGTCTCGTTTGTTGAAGAAGTCCTTATATGGGCTTAAGCGGTCTCCACGGGCCCGGTATACACGATTTGCGGATTTTGTTTCGACTATTGGGTTCACACACACAGCAGTCCGATAATTCTTTGTTCATCTACCGCCGTGGTTTATCATTGGCCTATATTCGTTATATGTGGATGATATCATCTTGATCGCCTCCTCCGATGCTTTGCGTCGCCCTATCATGGCCATGCTCGCTTCGAATTTGCTATGAAGGACTTAGGGCCGTTGAGTTATTTTTGGGGATTGCCGTCAAACGTCATTCGGGTGGCTTGTTTCTGTCTCAACGGAAGTATCTTTGCCGAGATCATAGAGAGGGCCGGGATGTCATCCGTAAGTCCACTTCCACACCGGTTGATGCAAACCCAAAGTCGAGTGCGCGCGGTGCACCATACGAGGACCCGACCCGGTATCGCGATCTTGCGGGGGCCCTCCAAAGATCTTACCTTTACCGGACCGGATATTACATATGCGGTTCGGCGGTGTGTTTATTCATGCATGATCCCGAGTTGAGCACATGAATGCAATCAAACGCATCATTCGGTATATTCGGGGGACACTAGACTATGGGTTGCACTTGTATCCGTCATCTACATCCACACTTGTCTCTTACACGGATGCGATTGGGGTGGGTGTCCGGACACCGGACGGTCGACTTCGCTCTTTGTATGTTCCTTGGCAACAACTTGGTCTCATGGTCGGCAAAACGTCAAGCAACTCTGTCACGCTCCGGTCGAGGCGAGAATATCGAGGGGTAGCGAATGTGGTCTCCGAGTCATGTTGGCTACGTAATTTGCTTTTGGAGCTTCATTGTCCCATTCGAAGGCAACCTTGGTATATTGCGATAACATTAGTGCCATCTACCTTTCGGTAACCCGAGTTCAACACCAACGCACCAAGCATATCGAAATGGACATTCACTTTGTCCGTGAAAAGGTTGCAAAGGGTCAAGTTCGCGTATGCCATGTCCCGTCTCGTTATCAAATTGCAGACATCTTTACAAAGGGTCTACCAGCGGTTCTCTTTGAAGATTTTAGGGACAGTCTCAGCGTTCGAAAACCGCCCGCTATGACTGTGGGGGTGTGTTAAACAAAGCCCAGCAGTGGGCTCAGCCCATTCTCGGCCAAATTAGTTACAAAACAATATTGTATATATGGTATATATATTTGGAGTATATTGTAGTGTAAAGGTTACCTTAATTAGTGTTATACACCTACCATAATTATATAGTTAGAATTATGGTAGAATAAGGATTTAGAAGTAGAATAGGAAAAGGATTTTCCTATTATGGAAATATGTAACTTGTATATATAGCTATTAAATCAATGAAAATAATCAAGGGGATTATTTCTTTCAGTAGCCATGGCATGTTTATGGAAGCGGGCTACATGAAGTGATTGAAGTCTAGATGGATGACTAATTGAAATGATTTGGCAGCTAGAAGCTAGTTGTGACAACCCACTCAACAGTATACTTGATGTCTTCCAGCACTAAGATATTTTATTCGGATGATGAACGATGTCAAACTCATGGGGCCAAAATAAACTGCGTTACTAGGAAGGAAGGAACTAAGAAGATTGGTGACAAATTGATAGCCGCAGTGGCATGGAAGGCCAGCACAAAAGTTCATAGTACACTTGTGCATGTACTAATTAATGTTTGATTTAAGTTATATTTATCGTGAGAGAATTTTATTTATTGTGTTAGATCACTCTATTTATAGGTTAGTCTTCTTAAAATGTGATTTAAATTTAGAAAATAAAATAAGTTACCTACTATAGTCGATAAATAAAATAAGTTACCTACTATAGTCGATAAATAAAATAAGTTACCTGAAACATAACTCTAATACTATTACGAATTTGTTCATTTCTTAGAACAAACGAACGATTGAACAATCTCTCAAGAGTTACTAATTGAAACTTGTGACTCTTATACAAGAAAATTAAAGCTTCATAGACTCAGCCAAGTCACTTATAGAATGCCGATGACGATTTCCCACAACATAAGTGAAGGGGAGAGGGAAGCGAGGCTTAGCGAACTTTATAAGGTCGACCACTATATAAACTGTTGGTCATACAAAGGTGGCAGGAAACGGGAATTACAAGTAACTGCAAAGTAATTCAAGAACTGAAAATTACAATAAAACAACAAAACTGAAATTACAATTTTGTTGAAGAAGAAAAACTGGAAACTGTTTTTTTGTTTGCTGAGTCGAGTGTGACACTCTGTCCTTAAGACAATATTGCCCCGTATGTATCCTTTATATGTCCTGGACAATTTGTCTCCCAAGATAAAACAGCAATGGAACACTTGAGCAAAGGAAACTCAAGAGCTACCATGAAGAATATTGAGCAATGAAATGATGCTTGGAAGTTGTAGGAAGAAACTGTTTTGCTTGTGTATTTTCGTGTATTGTAAGTGTGCCTCAACAATGGTGTAAAGGGTGTTTATATAGGTGAGGGAGGGACTGTTTTAACTGCCTCCATAACAGCCATTATTGACCAAATAGTGACCATTTTGGAGGTAGTAAAGCCACCAAAATAAATGGTGGAAGACACCAACGGATTGGCCATTATAGGAGGAGTAATTCAGCCAAAATAAATGGCTGAATTGAGTGCTGGGCGTTTCTGCTTTGACTGTCCAAATTCTGACTTTCTGAAAACTTCAGGGACCAAACTGTACATCTTGAAACTTCAGGGACCAAACTGTACATCTGAAAGAATTCTGGTCCAAACTGTACATATGAAACTTCTGGGATCAAACTATACTTCTGGCAAAGTTCTCTGGCCCAAAAAGATAATATCAGAAGGCCTACAGCCCGTGAACCCGGAACCGGACCGGCGGGCGGCGGCGGCGACGCGCGTGTGGGCTTTCCTCGAACCGAAGCACATCTAGGTCATCCCTCCTTTAAACACATGGGATACCCCTTGGGGTCTCAAACCCCAAACCAATTTTGAGTCTTATATACACAACAATTCTTTCTTCCTCTACCGATGAGGGAGAATTGAACACAATACCACACTTTCCATGCTTCAAACACGTCACTTCGTGGACCAATATCTCTTTCATTTCTCAATGAAATTTGACGATTCTTGGTCATACGGTTATCTACGTACTTAGTAGATCATGCATGTGTGAAGAACCAGATTCTCCAACATACGTAACACTAGTGTTTAAGTCGTTAAAGTTGGTCGGTCGCAACTCCCGCCAAAGGCTAATTTCCAACATAAACTGTTGGCGGAGAAAGCTCGAAGAGCTTCCCTTCAGTCATTACTAAGCCAAGATCCCATGTCTTCAAGTCAGTCCGCGCTTTTTCGAAGAATCCTGAACCCATGAGCATACTGTCTTCCGCCGGAGTTTCACTTAAATAACAAGAATTTAACTTATATGTACTAATGTTTTGAAGAAATTCACATACTTGAGTCACTTGAAATATTATAAATGAATTATTTAATGAATGTTTATTAGTAACCTAAAATAAATCATAAACATACCATGTTATAGGAGGTCAACTTACATTTATTCTGGTTACTTATCCTTAATAATATACTCTATTATATCCCCCGAAAAACAAAATCGTGGTTCAAAATGAAAGTAGGCCCTAAACCCGCACGAAAAATATGGCTTTACTTCAGTGGGAGTGACGCCCCAGCGACATTGGCCCAAAATCCAATTGCATTTATGGTCCAGATTACTTTATTTTATATCATGCATTATGTCTGTCGCTCTTTTCTGATTTAATTAATAACTATTCTATAGTATTGCTTTATATTCTCTCAAAATTGTTCTATTTTCTCAAAAGTAGAATCTTTTCCTGAGGCTACTTGATGCCTTTTCAATATCGTATACCATAAAGATGTATCGGACCTATTTTTGCTTAAAATAAAATGTATCTCACCCAATAGTAATAACAATAAAAACTAAGACAGATTAATTTGACAGAAGGAGTGAGGATTTAAAAACTATCTTTATTATATTTTCATCTTTGTTTTGCAATTTAGAACTGTAAGGTTGCTTTAAAAGAATACGGCCCAAAAATTTAGGGACCTGGGCCGCAAATGGGGAGATGGATCTCTCCTCTACGCTGTTGCGCAATTACCTCAATTCATTTCGGTTTATGTTGGATTATTTTTTAGTCTATTTCAATAAAAAAATTACTTAAAATTCAATAATTTTATTTTAAACCTTTTATTTTACACTTAGTAAAGATTTACAGCATTTTAAATGTCATATCATGCTTATTATTATAAGCTTTACAAAGTATTATAATCACAAATAAACAAATATTATAACATTTTTTAAAATCACATATTTTAAAATTCTCTATCTCTAACTTAAACTCTCATTTCAAATAGAGTCACCTAAAATGAGAGGAAGGGAACATATCATACTTTCCACTTGTAACAATGTCCGCATAAAACCAACCGTAAATATCGCATTGCTTTTGTTAGATGAAGATTTATGAGTGCATGCAACACTCGGCACAACCTTATATTTGAATTAAAAAGAATAGTAAATAAATGGTGTTCGTTAGTTGGTTTGGAGGTGAGTTACGTAGGTATTAAATTCCTCATAAGTAATATTATATTTAATAGTTAGTTAGGAGATAAGTTATTTATGTATAAAATTAATACAATGTTTGATTTGTAATTTAAAAAACCACATATATGTATAAGTTATGAGTAAATATTATTTATGCATGACAAAAAATAAAATAGCTAATACATAAATAATTAAATTCTACATAAAATAATAAATAAATCTCCTCATAACTAATCTCAATATTACTAAACCCGCTAAGAAAAGATAATATTTTGGGATACATTGTGACGGATTCTGTGTGGCAATTATCGAAGAACTAAATAAATCATGAGGAAAGATCCGTGATTTAATTATCTAGGACTATTTCATGTATTCTGCGACACATCCTTCCGTCCAATTAGAAGGGGAATCTAACGGCTTATATTATTGGGAGGGAAGGAGCTCGAATTACTCATTTCAGGTTGATCAAATATTGACTCGGGGTTTCAGCTTTGTTAGGATCAATTATAGCATTGCTTAATTGGTAATCATTCTTGAGTTTCTAACAATATCTCTCCAAATTCCATATAATTAATTGTCAATCGAGTCGAGTTTAATTTACTAAATTTTTTGCTGTTTGCTCTAATGCAACCAAGTGAAGCAATATCTTCTGAGCCTAATCAATTCGCACACCTCCTTTCAAAATGCATTCGAACTAACGATCTCAAGCTGGGGAGACTCATACACTCGCGACTAATCAAGACGGCTTTAAACTGTAACACATTCCTCGCGAATCGACTGATAGACATGTACTCTAAATGCAGCTCTGTAGATTATGCGCAACAGGCGTTTAATGATTTGTCACACAAGAACACCCAATCTTGGAACACATTGCTCTCAGCTTACTGTAAAAAGGGTCTCTTTGAGAAAGCCTTCCAGATGCTCGATGTAATGCCTGAACCAAATGTTGTGAGCTATAACTCGATTATATCTAGCTTAACTCATCACGGGTTTCCGGGAAAAGCTATGGGCTTTTTCAAAAGAACGCGAACACAATATAAGAATGAGTTCTTGATTGATGAGTTCACAGTTGTTGGCATGGTAAATGCTTGCGCGTGTTTGGGTGCGTTGAAATTGTTGCGTGAATTGCATGGGTTAGCGACTGTGATTGGTGTGAGGTTTAATCTTGTGGTGTGCAATGCAATGATTGATGCTTATGGGAAATGTGGCAAACACGAGTACTCATACTTTATTTTCTGTCAAATGCATGAGACTGATGTATTTTCTTGGACTTCGATGTTGGTTGCTTATATACGTGCATCTAGAATGGCAGATGCGTGCTCACTTTTTGATAGCATGCCGGTCAGAAATGTGGTGGCTTGGACTGTTTTAATCACGGGGTTTGCTCAAAATGGAGAAGGGGATAAGGCTTTGTGTATTTTTAAGGAAATGCTGGAAGAAGGTATTGTACCCAGTGCATCCACTTACGTTAGTGTTCTAAGTGCTTGTGCAGACATACCTCTTCTAGAAAGAGGGAAGCAGGTTCACGGACACATTTTTAGATATACATGTTTAATTGATTTGCATAATGTGTTTGTAGTTAATGCTTTGATTGACATGTATTGTAAATGTGGAGACATGATATCTGCTATGACATTGTTTGAGAGGTTAGATGGGAAAGATCGAGTTACTTGGAACTCGATTATAATTGGGTTTGCTCAAAATGGGAACGGAGAGATGTCATTGTTCATGTTTGACAAAATGATTGAAGCTGATACAAAACCAAATCATGTAACTTTTCTTGGGGTTTTATCTGCCTGTAGCCACTGTGGTTTATTATCTGAAGGATTCCAGTATCTTCATTCAATGGAGAGCGAATACGGTATAGTGCCCCAATTAGATCACTATGCAGTCTTGATTGATTTACTTGGACGGAAGAATAGGCTTCAAGAAGCTGCAGAATTGATCAAGAAAGCTCCTTGGGGAACATATAATATTGGAATGTGGGGCGCACTTTTGGGTGCTTGCAGGGTACATGGGAACTTGAAACTTGCTAGAAGGGCAGCAGAAGCTCTATTTGAGCTGGAACCCGATAGTGCTGCCAGATATATTATGTTATCCAACGTCTATGCAGCAGCAGGAAGGTGGGATGATGCCCGCAGTCTGCGAAGGTACATGGATAACAGAGGATTGGTGAAAGAAGCAGCTTATAGTTGGATTGAGATAAAAAATATCAGACATAAGTTTGTCGCTAAAGACAAGTCCCACAGTCGGTCAGAAGAAATAAAAGATTTGCTACTTAAACTCATAGATCCAATGAAGGATGCTGGATACATATTTCAACTTGAAAGCTCATACTTTCTTGAAGATGATGCATTTTCTTGACATGATTGAAATAGGTTGTAACCATGTACAAAGCTTTCTAATGTATCAATTAAATATGAGCTCTGGTCTCTGTTCTGCTGAAATTTTCAAAAAGAAAGAGCGAGGGAGAATTTTTTTCTTTACAGATATTATCACTTATCTTAAAGGTAAGAAACATAACCATAAGATGTTAGGTACTATAATACAATCCTTGTTGCGTGAAGTTTCAGAGATATTGATGTTATTAGCAGCAGATAGAATGTGCAGGTATCCACCTTTTTGGTGCACAGGTAATGTTATGTGCCTTGATTTAATGCTCTTCAGTATGGTGAGAAAAATATGACTTCTTTCACATGACCCTGTTAGCTATCGTAGCCATTCTTTTTTTTTTTTACGAACCACTGGCTTCATGTTGTTTATTCAAAGATCCCATTCCCAGCATCCAAATGTTTTTTAAGGGCATAGTGGTATTGATGCCATGCATACTACTTCTCAATCATGAGCTAGTTAAATTCTTAATGCTGTTTCTGCCTCAATATGTCTATTCCTATTATTAGCACTATATTCTTTTTCACAAAACTTATTTTCTCTCTGTCGTTGCTAGTGACGGTTACTAAATCTGCATTCCTTGAGTTAAGCGCAAAACCAGTCTGCTCAAAGTTCACTACAGCAATATTAAGAAGCCGGGATAGGCTAACAGGTCAAATATAAAATCATGCGCAAGAATATTCAGAAGGTACGACATGGCATAGAGATATCTCTGAGGTATACTTACATCTCTATTTGAATTTTTACCATCACAGTTTAAAAAATTCTGGTTGATGTCCCACCTGTACTTTGTTGAAACTTGAAATCCAGCTTTGCTGATCCTGATCCATCTTGCCTCTAGCCTTTGCATTTAATTTTGAGAGGGAATATCTATTTTGTGGCTCATTTGCTTTTATAATAGTTGTAGTAAGTTGGTAATTTTCCTTCGAGATGTGCAATTACAAAAGTAATCTAATACTAGTAGTTTACATCTAGTAACATTACCTTTGACTTTGAGGCGTGCAATTGCAGAAGTTCCATCACTTTTTTTATTTTCGTTCTTCAAATGCAGCAAATATCGCCTAAGGTTCTCTTTAAGGTGAGGAAGAGTGGTCCCTAAGGATTTGAGATGGGACCTTTTAAAGCACGAGGGACCATTTGCTGAAGGTGAGTAATTTAATTATAGTTGAAAGAGTTGAGGCATCAAAGCCTATGTTATATTTCCAGAAGCTGGCCCTTCTAACTGTTTGTTCCCAGTCAAGCAATCAATTGAAAGGGGAAAAAGAGCTATTTGTAGGAAATTAATGTCGCTCCACTCCTCCATTGCTCTTCACCCCCTGCAAAATTTACAATGCTAATCTCGGACAACTGTTAGTGGTTTATGACATGTTCGTTCCCGTTCAATGGTTTTTATCCATCTCATCATTGTCTTATGATCCCAAAGTGAACCTTTAGGCCATTGACACCGACCATTTAATCAATTCTCTAGGAGATTTTGCTCTAATCGTAGACTTTATTCTTATTTTTACTGTAATTCACTGTCATGTTATTTTGGGGTTTTCACATCTTTGACAATCAGATTGATAATGTGTACCTTCATTATTCATATTAATGTTTTCTTTGCAAGACACTCAAGTGGTTTAGGAATTTGGTTTCTTTTGAAATGGTAGCTTGTGAAAAAACTTGAGTATTCAAGTCAAAACCCAAAGAACAATCCGTGGAGCAGCTCACGAATATTATAAATCATGTGGAAGCCTTTATACTATCTATGTGGGATATCATATATTTCTAACCTAACCCCTCCCTTGGTTAAATGCGTACTCATGTTTTTTTCTTCTTTTATTGATTTTTTATTGTGTCCCTTCTCATTAGCTCTCTGATTCTCAGGATAATATTGAAATGTGGATCCTCAGGCCCAGCCATTGTGCAGCTTCTGTATAGAAAGCTCATCTGCTTGATTCTAAGTAGCCCGGAGTTGCTCAGCAAGCTGAAGGTTTACTTGGAGGAGAGAGAGTAAAGCAAGTAGCTCAATGTGCATAATTGAAAGCGAGAAGTTCGGAGCAATGGAATAGGCAGAGACAATACTCAATTGGCTGGATGGTAAGAGGAAACAGTTGTGAGAATGAAGGAACGAGCTAGTTTACGAAAAATGAAGGAACGAGCTAACAAAGTTCGGGTATGACTTACAAATGAGAGTATAGACTTGCCAAAGATTAGCTCTAGTACCATTTGAATTTATTTGAGCATCCACGCCAAAATTTTAAGGCTATAGGTGGTCGTGACTATAATCAATCCGTTTGGTAAACCTTCATACATGTTTGTGTGATGTTTTAATCTTACACATCTTATTTTTTGTTCAACTAATTCTATTAAATATTAATTTTCTCCGTAAATCCTTCTGTTGGCATCGCTTGGATATGATGCTTCCAATAACGGAAGAATAATTCTTTCTACTTTATGGAGGTATTCATGGTAAATTATACTATAGCTTTTTCTTGTACTCTCCCTTTTCCTTGAGTTGTTTTTGTTTGTGTAAACACGAATAGCTCTTCAGCTGAATGAACTTAATTTAACCTGTCATTATATACTCTTTCATATGTGTCAAAGGACAATTAATCACCCACTTCTCAACAAGGCTTAAAGTTTCTCAGCGATGAGCGTGCTTGATCGAAGCAAAAATGTCTAAATTAGTCCCTTATGTATGAATGTAGATCTATTTTGGTCTTTTACATACACTGTTAGCATAAAAAATCTTTTTTGCTGCAAAAAGTGAATATTTTTAGTCCTAAGCTAAACATAAACCCTAAAACCAACAGAAAAGGGAATATAACAGCAAAAAATGCTCAACTCCTACTAAGCTTCGGCATTCTTCGTGCCTTCGTATCCAACACTAAATGAAAATTTGAAAACAACAACGACAATAGAATAATGAAGGCAAGAAGCCAGCAGCCATGACTTTTTTGGTTTGGACTTGGACAAGTAAAGTGGCGGATGATAACCTTTAGATTAGTTAAATGCGGTTCTTTGTATTTGAAATTTGAGTATCACTTTTTTTTTAAAAAAATAAACTAATCTTTACTTTGTATTTTAGTTAGGGAGAAGCGTCAAAATGCCCTTAAACTATCTGAAATTGAATAAAAATTGTCTTCAGCTAATAGTTTGATCCAAAAATGTTCTTCCGTTAATATTTTGGTTCAAAAATACCCCTATTGTTACTTTTTTGGGTAAAAAATGTGCTTTTCCTAAAAAATATATTGTTTTTTTCTCTTTAAACACATTCCTTTTTAATAAAAATATAATTTTTAAAAATCACTTTTCTTGTTTCTTTTCTTTTAAATTCTTTTTAACTAATAAAAAATGGAAATAATCTTTTTTCTTCTTCTTAATCTTGGTTTATTAATTAAAAATAGAATAATCTATGTACTTTTTAAACTGATAATATAGTGTATATATACAATAATCCATCATTAATTTTCATTTACATTACGAAAAAATCCTACTAATAAAATAGAAAACATTCTTATTTCTTAATTTATTCCGAATTGAAGTAGAATAATAATTTGCTAATATAATTATTGATTTAAAAGTTATAATACAACAATCATAATGCCAAAAAACACGAAAATTTATTACATTGCTTCAAATAAAAAAATATCTTTAAAATATTGTCGATGTAGTTATTGTTGACACTTTTTTCATTTAAGCATTAAAACCAAGAAATATATTAGCAAATAATTATCATACTTCCATTCGGGAAAGATTAAGAAATAAAAGAAATTCCTATTTTATTAGGAGTTTTTTATCGTTATATAAATGAAAATCAATGATAACGTTATTATGATATTATATATATATATATATATATATATCTAACCTATGTTATCAGTTAAAAAAGTATATATATATTATTCTATTTTAATTGATAAAATAAGATTAAGAAGAAAAAAATGATTACTCTTCATTTTTTTATTAGTTAATGAGTATTTAAAAGAAAAGAACAAGAAAAGGGTTCTTTAAAATAATATGTTTATTAGGAAAATGATATTTTTGACCCAAAAAAGTAACAATAGAGGCTTCTTTAACCAAATTATTAACGGCATGAATATTTTTGGATCAAACTATTAACTAATAACATTTTTATTCAATTTCATATAATTTAAGAATATTTTTTTTACTCTTTTCCGTTTTAGTTATCTCAAATGCTCCATTACAACACTATTCTGTTAAAGATTCTTTATAGACATTTGGGAATTTATTTGCTAACTTAGCATTTTGCCTAATTGACAGCTAACCAAAAAGATGTAATGATTCATGAGAAGACAAAGATATGAGTATTCAAAAGACAGGAATATACCAAACGACTACGACGAGTCAACAGTACTCCTCAGTTTAAAAATAGTCCCTTATGTTCAAGTACAGATTCAAAATAGTCATCCAAGTATACATTGAATAATTTTAATCCTTTAAATTTATAAACTGTTAATACTTTAGTCTATATTGGATATTTATCAATTTACGTTTGTTAGATTTGATAGAATATTTGGGGTGGTGGTAGTCGGGAGGGATTTTAGTCATAAATATCAAGAAAAATTCATCAAATTCTAAAATACATGAGCACCATACTTTAGAAATAAATCAAAGAAAACATAACCTACAATTGTACCTCTAAATTTAAATTTTCGCTAATTATTTTTAGTGTTTCTATCAAATCTAACAGACCAGAATAGCTAATTATTTTTAACGGTTCCATCAAAGTTAAAGGACCAAAAGTATTCAATACTTACTTAAAAAACTATTTTGAAACTACCTTAATAGTCAAGGGATCATTTTTGTCATTTTCTCAGGGTTCTTCGTCCTATCTGTCAGGCCATCCGAATTCCCCGTATATAAATATGTGTTGAGAGGACTCTGAAAAATAAATACTAGAAAAAAGTATTCACAGAGGAATGCAAGCAGCAGCAATGGCAGTTCAACCAGTAATCAAGGTCGCTGGGATCTGCGGTTCCCTCCGTAAAGGTTCCTATAACCGCGGTCTCCTCAATGCCGGTATACTTTTTTTCTCTGTTTTTTTTTTATTATAAAAAAAGTTGTTTATGCATATGGATTTGGTGCTACTGATGTTGTATGATTGATGATTTGTTTGGGCGGTAGCGATCGAGATATGCAAGGATATCAAGGGAATGGAGATTGAGTATGTTGACATATCGCCGTTGCCGTTTCTGAATACAGATCTCGAGGTGAACGGGACTTATCCCCCTGCTGTGGAGACTTTTCGTAAGAAAATTGAAGAAGCTGATTGTTTCCTTTTTGCTTCTCCGGAATACAATTATTCCGTCACAGGTATCCTTCTTTTCTTTCATTTTCTCTAATTGATTGTTGCCATTTTATTTGAATTTTTTGAAGATGGAATTACATACGGAGTTGTGTTTGATTATAGTTCTTGCAAATAATATTTGATTGTTTGAATATGTTAAAAGTGAAAACAAGGTTTATGTGTTTTTTAAATTTCAAATACAATTTGGCCAGAAGCTGATTTTCAAATAAAAGTGAAAAAAAGAAATTTAGAAACAAGTGAAAATTCTCGTGACCAAATTGGCACTAGACTTAAAATGATTATTCTTTTTGAAAATCTTACGCTGTTACTTAAAATTTGTGCAAAACTTAGAGTAAGTGGCAAGGTTCCTCATATTAAAGTTAGTTTGGTTCTGGGGAAACAGATTTTGAACATAGCTAATTCCTTATTCTGTTTTTTATGGCAGCTATTAATTAACGTTTTAAATTCATGCTATAATTGGTCTGAGATTTGATTACTTAGTGGTACTTTGACTTCTATGCGGGAGAATCCGAAAAATTGTACATCAAGCATGATGATTTATGATGCTTATCGTTGGTGAGAACAGAGCTTTCAATAATTAAAAAGGAATTAAGGGAAAAGAAGATTAAGAAAGAGTTTAACCCTAGCAAAGGGAAAATAATTGGTGTTCGAATGGAAATGGTTCTTTTATAAAAAATGATAAGCATACATAAGCTATACATGGTGAAACTATTGTTACTAAAGAAAAAGTTTCTCTTTAGCACAAAATAATATATGAAAAATATTTGTCATCCAAGATATTTATCTCATTCAGGCTATTTGTAGGATGATCTTCAAGAGATCAATAAGAGCAAAAACAAGCACTTGATAGGGATACCTAAATGTATTTGGTTGTAAAAATATGTGTAAATGAATGTGTTAATTGTTAAGAGTCACACATCGGATATGGAATGGGAACATGGACTACTTATATGGACTTGGGCCTAACTCAACCCCAAAATCTAGCTTGTAGGGTGAGGATTGTCCAAGTCAATATAAGGAGTTCATGTTTCCATTCTATATCCGATGTGGGACTCTTAACACTCCCCATTGGAATGGGTCTGACTCTGTTACCAGCTTGTAGGGTGAGGATTGTCCAAGTCCATATAAGGAGTTCATGTTCCCTTCCATATCCGATGTGGGACTCTTGACTACTTATATGGACTTGGGTCTAACTCAACCCCAAAAGCTAGCTTGTAGGATGAGGATTGTCCAAGTCATTATAAGGAGTTCATGTTCCCATTCCATATCCGATGTGGGACTGTTAACACTCCCCCGCCCACCCAGACAACATCGATAAATAAATGATTGGAATGGGTCTGGCTCTGATACCAGCTTGTAGGGTGAGGATTGTCCAAGTCCATATAAGGAGTCCATGTTCCCTTCCATATCCAATGTGGGACTCTTAACAATAATTAGCTGGAATTTAACATCTAACATCTGTAGACATTTGAAATCTGTAGACATTTGAAATACTCCCAACGAACTGTTCAAGTTTTAAGTGCCGCAAAGATATCTTCGTAGTTCGTCTTTCAGGTTGATATGATGAATATTTAGTATGCCTTGTCTTATTTTCTTTTGTGGGTGAACATAATTCATTTGATTGGAAGAGTTAGGGTTAAATGTGTTGTACCACTGGGTTTTATGTGTTTGTTAGTTACTATTCGTAGTATGTTTAAGAAACCAATTACATGGCAGTAGAATGGGAGTCTTTGGACAAGACGAGGGAAGCGAGCTGAGATAGTTCGAAATGTGAAGAGGAGATGCACAGATGTCCTTGTGAGGAGGTGTGAGAGGTTGACAGTGATTGGTTGAAGGAGAGGTAGATATCGGACGACCGAAAGAAGTATTTGGGAAGAGGTGATTAGACAACACATTACACACCTTCAACTTACTGAGGATATGACCTTAGATAAGAGGATATGGAGGTAGCGAATTAGGGTATAAGTAGATAGTTGAGCGTTGTCTCCTCACATACCAATAGCATTAGTACTAGTCTCGTAATTCTGTCCTTCAATTTTCTGTTACTACATGTTTCTTTGTCTCAATTATCTTCCACTTTTGTATGCTATGTAATGATTTATCTATTATTTGTTATGTCTGCTTTACGCTATATCTTATCTTTTTAAAACTGCTTTGATATGCGTTACTTAAGCAGAGGGTCTTTCGAAAACAGCCTCTCTACCTCTATGAGGTAGCGGTAAGGTCTGTGTATATCCTACCCTCCCCAAACCCCACCTTGTAGGATTATACCATGTATGTTGTTGTAGCACATGAGTCTTATTATCTTGTTATGATATCCTTGGCACTAATGACTATGATATCCTGCTCCTTGCATAGGACCCTTGAAAAATGCAATTGATTGGGCATCTAGACCTCCAAATGTTTGGGCTGATAAAGCAGCAGCAATCGTGAGTGCTGGCGGTGGCTTTGGTGGAGGACGATCACAATATCACCTCCGACAGATAGGAGTCTTCCTTGATCTTCATTTCATTAACAAACCTGAATTTTTCCTGCCCGTATTCCAGCAACCGTCGAAGTTTGACAGTGATGGTGTGCTGACAGATGAAGAAACCAAGCAGAGAATCAGAGCAGTTCTTTTGGCTTTACAGGCACTTACCTTGAGACTCAAAGGCAAGTGTGAATAACTTCTATCAGTGAATGTGTCCACTTCATAATCCAATATGGGATGGTGAAGATTGTCTCCAATCGACATTTCCAGCTCACATGGAATGTTTTTCCCCGTACTTGTAGACATAAAACATTATTTCAGTTGATTGGTCGTGTTAGCAGGGTTGACAATTGTTTTGAAGTTTCATGGAGATTGATGAATAATGGCTGGATAAGCAAACTTATGTCTACAGCATTAGTTTTAAATTATTATCTGTTTAATGTCCGCTCTCGAATTTACTTGCCCTTAATTTCCCGTTTATCCCTGTGGTGCTTTAAATTTATCTTGGGATTAGAATGGATTTGTTTTTATTTTGAAATCAGTGAGTGCAATTGGCATCACTAAATCAGGAGGGGCTTCAATGCCATGCTATTGCACCACTTATTTTGAAAAAAATTGAAAATGGTCTATAGCAGATTTTTTTTCTTTCTTAAATAACATTTCGCAAGCTAGAGAGGTACCTATACTTAGAGATGCTCTAACTTGCACGCGGAAATTAAAATTTACGTAAATTGAAGGCGGGAGCTGCCATTTTGTGAGCGTTGTGCTTCCACGACTGTATTTGTTTGACGTTTGCTGGAAGCTAGAATCTGCAATATTTGTTCATTCTGTTCACCCAAATATTCTAGCATATAATGGCAGAAATGCTTTTATTTGGGTAGACTATCTACATTACACCCCTTAAGTTCGGTCCTTCGCCTGATCCTGCTAATGCAAGATGCTTTGTGCATTAAGCTGTCTTATATATATATGGCAAAAATAGTGGCTTTATTGTTCTACACTTCTACCTAAGAGTCTTAGACACCAATTTTCTTTCATGAGCTAGAAGATCACATCTTCACAGTCTGATTGCTTATTGACTGGACCAGAAGTTTGAATTTCTTATGTCAAGCTGTTTTAGCATTTTTAGGCCTAGGCTAGAAGCCCGCATCATTACTACCTAATACCGCATACATATACATGATTCCTTTTTGTGCCTCACACAACTAACACTTATTGTATGAGGCACAAAATAAAGTTTTTACATGTACATATATAGGCACCTGGACCACAACCAGACCCAGAATGAGCCTTCTAATTAGTCGTCCACATCTTTCTTTCACTTAATTTTGCGTTATGTATCATTTACGGAACAATATTAAGTGACATATTTGGATTTAGCTTAGGGCTATCAGCCTATCACTAACGTTCTTCTTTGTTTTCTGTTTTTTGTTCTGCCAGCAACATATTTGTTTTACAAAATATCATGAGCACCTAGATTTCGAATAGGTTAGAGGCCTAGCATGTTGTCACACCAAGTTTAGCTCACCTCTTCATACTTCTAAGGTGAAAAATTCACAAATAACCACTTTTACGACTACTATTTGAAAATAAGTCACAGTTCCGAAACTAATTGAGTTTCAGTCATTGTTTCAATTTGAACAAAAATACCCCCAATTTTAAAAAAAGGTGGAGATTTTCTTCTTCGTCTTTTTGCTTTTCTACAACTCCAGACATTATATAATTTATATTGTACTTGAGTTTATCACTACCGTAGATTCGAACTCCAACTTCTTCATATTTTAACTAAACGTATTTTATATAAATTTTATTTTCGCATGTGACTATTTTTACCTTTTAACTCTTTTCTACTAATTTTAGATTGATTGGCATGAGATCACGTGCAATGCACGTAGCAATTAGTAACATGAAATAGAATTGCCTCTCTGCTGATTGAACTTAATTCCTCTTTCATTGCATGCCATTTAATCAGAAATTTTACTTTAAATAATTGCCAAAGGACAATTATGTTTGGGTAACTGATCATCCACTTCTCCTTAAGGCTTAAAGTTTGTATATGACCAGTGTGCTCGACCGAAAATAAAATAAGTAGGAGTACTATTTATGTTGCATGGGTGTAGATCTATTTTGATCCTTATAAAGTCTTTCATGTTCCGAAGCTAAAACTACTCTGAAAAAGGATTATTGTATCATAGAACAGCAGGAAAATGGTCAACACCCAGTCACCCACTAAGCTTCGGCGTTCTTGGTACCTTCGTATGATCGTAGATTTGAGAATCTGAAAACAACATCTACAATAGAATAATAAACGCTGCCATGACCTTTCTTTGTTTGGACAAAAGAAGTGGGTGCGTGGATAATAACCTTTAGATTAGTTAAACGCAGCAGCCATGACCTTTATCTTTTATGTTAGTTATTCTATGATGGATATATTGGAAATTATTGTTGGAAATTTGCCTTCGGTGGGGAGGTGCGTCCTCCCATATTTAATGAATTAAACACTAGGGTTTCACATGTTGGAGGCTTTGTCTCTTCACACGTGCATAATCTACTATGTGAGTAGATGACCGTAGGGCCAAGAATCGTCAAATTTCATTGAGAAATGAAAGAGATATTGGTCCACGAAGTAAGTTGTTTGAGGCATGGAAATATGGTGTGGGACAAATCTACCACATCGGTGGGAAAAGGAAGAATGACTCTCTTTATAAGTCTCAAATTAGGCTAAGGGTTTGGGACCCCAAGGGGTAACACATGTGTTTAAAGGAGGGAGGACCTAGATGTGCTTGGGTTCAAGGCTAAGCTCACACGCGCGCTGCCGCCCGTCCGGTCCGGGCTCGGGTTAATATTTACAGTTTGGTCCCTGGAGTTTCTGAAAAGTTAAATTTGGGAACGACGGAAAGTTTCTGCCTACCGTTTGGGTTGATTTTTGGAGCATTAACCAGCCATTATTAACAGTCATGTCTTGGCAGTTGAGAGGGGAAGCCTTTTGGCTCAATTGTGTGAGACAGAAGTGATATAGAACACAGAAAAAACGAGACTACACTATATACACAGAGACAAACAGAAGAGAAAAACAACACACATTCTGTACACAAACAGTGAGCAGAAATAGTGTCAAAACAGAAACTCTTCCTTCCTTTTCCATTTCTTCAGCAAGTCGTTTCGTATTTGTTTTCTTCGTCAGAATCAATCTATTTGCTTTGTAGTGTTGATTAAGTGTTGTTTAGTCTTGGGAGACTATTGCCCGTTAACGTAAAAGCATATATACGGGACAATCTTATCTTAAAGACAAAGTGTCATCACTCGACTTAGCACACAGTTGTAACCATCCAGATTTAGTGTTTCTTGATTTCAGGTTATTAAGATTCAAGACTCAACAACTTTGCTGAAGTTCTGAATATTGACAATTCGTTTATCCTTTCGAACACTTGTAATATTTATTTATGTAACAAATACTACTACTTATCAAACACTTACTGTTTATCACATATTTTGTTTCAAAAATTAAAATCTGTCGTAAGTTTTCTGAACTTACCCTCCTGACCAAAAAGATGTGATGATTGATGGGAAGATAGGATGAAACGAAAAAAAATATTCATAAAAAGACAGGTAAAAACCTAAACGATGAGGACGAGTCAACACAAGCTGATTCAGAATTTTTGGTTTATGAGTTTTGAACCTTAACGTTTTTTATTAGAGCAAAAGTTCCTAAATTTTGCCGGTAACTCGAATTAATGGTGGCTCCGCCACCTCAATTTTAAATCCTGACGGTTCGTCATCACATCCGTCAGGACTTCCTAATTCCTGTATATAAGTTTGTGATGAGAAGAAACATTACTTGAGAAGACTGAAAAGAAATAGAAAAAAATATCCAGAGTGGAAAGCAAGCAGTGGTGATGGCTACCCAACCAGTAATCAAGGTAGCTGGGCTCTGCGGTTCCCTCTGTGAAGTTTCTTGGCATCGTGGTCTCCTCCATGCCGGTACAATCATTTTTCTCTGTTTTTTTTTTAAAATTGCTTCACCATATGCATTTGGTGTTTTATAATTGTAACAGAGTAAATTCAGCAATAAAACAGTAAAATCTAGCTGTTCTGTTTTTTTCAATTTCTCTAATTGATGCTCCACTTAACTACTACCATCTTGAAGCTAATTTGGACTTGAAATGATTATTGCTTTTGAAATTCTTACTTTGTTGCTCAAAACTTTGGGCAAAACTTAGAATAAGTTGCAAGGTTCCTCGAATCAAAATTAGTTTGGCTCTGGGGAGGAAGAATAAGAAAATAGTTCCTTCTTTATTCTGTTTCTATGTCGTTGTAGCTCTGGCAATTCCAATCTTTAATCTGCTTTCTTATGGCAACTATTAATTGCCATTTCTTCTTTATGCTTTAATTGGTCTGGATTTAATTACTTTACTGCTAGTTTGACTTCTGTGCATGGAGAATCCGAGAACTTGTATATCGAGCATGATGATTTATGATGCTTATCTTTGGTGAAAACAGAGCTTTCAGTAATAAAAAAAGGAATAAGGGAAAAGAAGATTTAAGTAAAGTTGAAAGCTAGCAAAGGGAAAATAATTGGTGTCTGGTTGGATAAGGCTGTAAATGATTATGGTGTGAATTAGGGCCCATGATCACTATTGTTAATTAAGCATACTAGTTTATTCTGTGCAACTTTAGCTTTCATTTGATGGAGGTTGAACCAGGAAGATGATTCAAATGGAAATGGTTTTATTTTATAAGAAAATGAGAGCATGCATAAGCTGTAATTGGTGAAAACTAGTGACCAGTAAGAGCAAAATTAAGAACTTGAAAGGATTAACTTAAATGTATTTGGCTGCAAAACAATGTGTGAATGAATGTGGTAATCAGCTGGTACTTAAGTCTAACAACCACGTGACATATGAAACACTCCCAAAAATCTGTTCAAGTTAAGATGCTGGAAAGATATATTCTCTGCTTGTCTTTCAGGTTGATATGATGAATTTATAGCTTTCTTCTTTTCTGTTCTTTTGTGGGTTAACTTGGTTCATTTGATTGGAGGAGTGAGCATTAAATGTGTTGTACCATTGGGTTTTATGTGTTTTTTAGTTACTATTGCTGGTTTGTTTAATAAACCAATTGCATACCAGTGGCATGGGAGTCTTTAAATATCTGTTATGGTAACGGTTGTGACTATGAGTGTTCAAGTAATCGTAGCCTGTATGTCTTAATTCGAATGTATGATTTGATTGCCTTGTTTGGAAGCCCTTACAGATTAGACTCTGGATATGCAGCCTTACCCTTCATCCACCCTTGTCCTGGTATACAATGTTGACGTACTATGTTACTACGGGAATTTGATGTAAATAGTGCGAAGGATTTTTACTTCTTATGATGATACTCTTGGCACTAATGACTATCATTTCTTGCTCCTTTGATAGCACCATTGAAAAACGCAATTGATTGGGCGTCTTGACCTCCAAATGTTTGGGCTGATAAAGCAGCAGCAATCGTGAGTGCTGGAGGTAACTTTGGTGGAGGACGATCACACTATCACCTTCGACAGATTCCATCTTCATTGATCTTCATTTCATTAACAAGCCTGAACTTTTCGTGTGGGCATTTGAGTCACCACCAAAGTTTGAAGTGATGGTGTGCTGATAGATGAAGAAACCAAGCAGAGACAAAGCAGTTCTTTTGGCTTTACAGGCATTTGCATTGAGACTCAAAGGCAAGTCTGAGTAGCTTCGACCCGTGAATGGGATGGTGAAAATTGTCTCCAGTCAATGTTTTCAGCTCTCAGCAAAGAAAAAAAGGAATCTTGTACTATTGTCGCCTTGAAACATCAGGTCAGTTGATTAGTTAAGTTAGCAGGGTTAAAATTGTATGGAAGTTTCACGGAGATTGATGAATAATGGTATTGGCTGGATAAGTAAAATCTCTACCTAAAGTAGTAGTTGTTCTAAGTTATTCTCTGGCTTAATGTTCACTCTCGAATTTACTTGCCCTTAACTTATTTCCCTTTAGCCCTGTCGTCCAGCGTTTAACTGTGGGCATGATAACTACTACATTAGATGTGCATCCTTCCCGGTCCTCTCGTTTAAAACTTTTTTGGGAATTAGTTTGTTTAATTTTGAAATTACCATGTAAAGAATGGATTTGAGTGTAACTCAACCTCAAAAGCTAGCTTGTAGTGTGAAGATTGTCCAAGTTTATATAAGGAGTTCATGTTTCATTCCATTTCTGATGATACCATGTTAGATTGTATTAATATCCATTGGGGAGACTTTCTCATTAATAACAAAAAAAGTTGTCCCCTCTCTTTGATTCCTGCTTCCGTTGCTTCTTTCTGTCTGCTTTATTTTCCTCTAAACAAAAATTTTCTCTTCTTTTTATTTTCTCTCGGAAGAAAGCACATTATATTTTTTTGTTCTTCTCTATTTTTTGTCCTTTACCCTAAAAAAATCACAATATATAAATATTTTCATGGCAGCCTACCAGTTCGCTCCAGGCCTCTTCCAATCTAATTTGGGTCCGTCTTTCGTTACATTGGCGTCTCGACAGCCCGATAATGCGTGGTATATGGATACAGGCACCACGTCTCACCTCACCAACAATTCTGGTAATCTTCCTCAACTGCGAAGTTTAAATACTCCACAGTCTATTATGGTTGGAAGCAGACATCGCATTCCAATTCAAGGGTTTGGCCACACACTAACCCCACCATCGCATCCCCACTTCTCCCTAAATAACGACCTCTATGCCCCAAATATTATCAAGAATCTAATCTCCGTTAAAAAAATTGCCACAGATAATTCCGTATCAATAAATTTGACATGTTTGGATTTTCTGTAACAGACCTATGTACCGGGAAACTTCTTACGAGATGCAATAGTGAGGGGGACGTCTATCCTTTCCTATCCACGCCCGCTTCCAGTGTCACCCCTCCCACATCTCTGAATGCCCAAGTCTCTCCTCCCACCGCTTTTGCAACAATCTCTCCGTCAACCTGGCACAATAGACTTGGACATCCAGGGGCTCCTGTTTTTAATTTTCTTCGGAACAATAATTTAATTTATTGTCCTAGTGAAAAATTTGCCCAATCGTGTTTTTCTTGTCCTTTAGGCAACCACGTTCGCTTCCCTTTTCAGTCTTCCTTAAGTGTTACGTTTTCTCCGTTTGATATTGTTCATGCAGATTTATGGACATCTCCTGTTATTAGTTCACTGGGTCATAAATTCTATCTTGTGTTATTAGATGACTTTTATCACTTTCTCTGTATTTACCCTCTAAAATTCAAGTCTGAAGTTTTTACCAAGTTTATTGAGTTTCGTAACTTTATCAAAACACAATTTGAAAAATTCATTAAATCATTCCAATGTGACAACAGTCGTGAGTTTAATAATTCCACATTTCATAATTTTTGCACCAAGAATGGCATCGTCTTCCGTTTCTCGTGTCTTCACACCTCACCCCAAAACGAAAAAGCCAAATGGATCATCCGTACCATCAACAACATGGTTCGTACCTTTCTTTTTCATGCCTTTCTCCCCTTGTCATTCTAGGTCTATGCAGTCAAAATGGTAGCATATATCCATAATATTTTACCTACCAGTACTCTTTACAACAAAACCCCCACCAAAATTTTCTACCGTCGGATCCCGTCCTATGACCACCTTAGAATTTTTGATTGCCTGTGCTACCCAAATCTTGCCTCCACTGCTCCCCATAAATTAGCACATCGCACTGCTCCATGTGTCTTCGTAGGTTTTCCGCCAAATCATAGGGGCTATATGTGGTATGACTTGTTTACTCGTAAAATTCATGTCTCTCGTCACGTCACTTTCGACGAGACGATCTTCCCATTTTCGAATATCCGAAAATTCCAAAACACGGATTACAAGTTTCTCGATGAGTCAGACCTCTCCCCCATCGTCAACTCTCTCCTCCGACGTGATAGTACTGTTCTGTCACTGTCAGGTATTGTTGCTCTACCTCTCCTAGGTTCCGCCACCGTAACATTGTCACTGCCACCTACCGCTGCCACCACCGACAACATCTATGTGTCTGTGTCACCGCGTCCGTCTCAGGCACCATCATCGTTGATTGCCACCTCCATCGGTAATCGACCCCGAGTCTCTGTATCACCACCGGTCAACAACCCTACCACCAACAGGAATCCTCAACCACCACAACATGTGTCGCCGCCTCCAACAACCACTATAGCCGACAACCTAGTCACCCACTCCTCCACCGAAACCCTACCTGTCACCGGAACTCCGACCCGTACAACTCCAGTACGCGGACCTCCACTACCACATCGACACACTACCGCTACAGTCCTAACCCACATCCGACACCATACCCGACATCGCTACCCCACACCACGTCAATCTACCCATATCGTCAACCCTACCCAACCCATCTTCGCATCCACCAAACCCTTTGACAATCCCTGCCACAACTCACCCACTACCATGTTTCGTCGATTGCAACTGTCACCAACTCGACACCACCCACCCATCCAATGACCTGAAACAAATAACCCAATAAAATACCATCCACCGCCCCCTCAAATGGAAACCTGTGCCCAACACGGGATTTTCAAGCCCAAAGTCCAGTTTAACTTATCAACACAAACCATTTCCCCAATTCCCAAAAGCCCAAAATTAGCTAAACTAGACCCTAATTGGAATGCGGTCATGTGTGAGGAATTTAATGCGTTAACGAAATAACACACGTGGGATTTAGTTCCTAGACCAGAGTGGGTGAATCTGATCCGTTGCATGTGGTTTTTTCGTCACAAATACATAGACAGTGGTGATCTAGACAGGTATAAGGCGAGACTTGTGACTAATGACACTAATCAATAGGAGGGTATTGATTGTGGTGAGACATTCAGTCCGGTTGTTAAACCGGCTACCATTCGCACAGTCCTGAGTATAACTATGGGCAAGCATTGGCCGATTCATCAGCTTGATGTGAAGAATGCATTTCTACATGGGGATTTGAAAGAAATTGTTTACATGCACCAGCCGCCTGGTTTTGTCCATCCAACAACCCCTCAGTATGTATGATGTCTCCGTAAGTCACTTTATGGTTTGAAACAGGCCCCTAGAGCATGGTATGATCGATTTGCACAGTACATTCTGCGGATTTGGTTTGTATGTAGCAAGTGTGATAATTCTCTCTTCATTCATCGAGGTAGTAGCATCGCTTATTTATTGTTATATGTGGATGACATTGTGCTTACTGCCTCCACTGATTTGGTTAAAAAGTAGATCATTGCTTTGCTTAAAATCGAATTTTCCATGACTGACTTGGGGAAATTGAGCTATTTTTTGGGGATATCAGTGACTAGATCTGCAGATTCTATGTTTTTGTGTCAGCGTAAGTATGCAGATGAGATAGTGTATAGGGCTAAGATGACAAATTGTAAGATAATGTCCACTCCGGTTGATTCTAAATCAAAGCTTAGTGCTACTAATGGTAATCCATTGTCTGATCCCATACTATACAGGAGTCTTGAAGGTGCACTACAATATCTTACGTTCACCAGACCTGATATTGCTTATGTTGTTCAGCAGGTGTGCTTATTCATGCATGCCCCCAGGGAGCCTCACTTTACTGCCCTTAAGCGTATCATTCGATATATTAAGGGCACACTTGATTATGAATTACATCTATACCGCTTTGCACCGACCAAATTATTATCATATACAGATCCTGATTGGGCAAGCTGTCCGGACACGCAAGCTCCACTTCCGGCTACTGTGTGTTCTTAGGGGATAACCTCATTTCCTTGTCTGCCAAGAGGCAAGCCACCCTATCCCGCTCGAGTGCAGAAGCAGAATATAGAGGCGTTGTTAATGTTGTTGTTGAGATCTGCTGGCTCCGAAACCTTCTTTCGGAGCTCCAGTGTCTTTTGCGTAAGGCGTCTTTGGTTTACTGTGACAACATCTCCGCTATATATTTATCTCATAATCCGGTTAAGCATCAGCGAACCAAGCACATTGAGATGGATATACACTTTGTTCGTGAGAAGGTTGTTATCGGTCATGTTAAGGTGTTGCATGTGCCTTCTTCGTACCAGTATGCAGATATCTTCACAAAAGGTCTTCCTAGACAGCTATTCCTCTACTTCAGATCCAGTCTCAGCGTCCGGTGATGTATTAGCAATATTATAGAATATTCATTATATATTTTGTAATATTTAATGTTGTACAATTATGATAGATACAAGATCCTTATTGTAGTAGAATTCCACCTTATATACACTATATATATTTATATTAATGAGAAAAACTCTCTAAAGGAAATTAATATAATCTAACCAGTGAGTGCATATGGCACCACAAAATAAGAGGACTTAAATGCCATGCTCTTGCACTATCTTAAGCTGGAAATGCTTAGCCAAATTAAGTGGTAATCGATTCCCTCTGTTGCCTGTGCGATAGAGGTGACAAATGTCCAATATCAATGGCCTATAGCAGATTTTTTTTTCTTTCTTGAATAACAGTTCCCTATCTGGAGAGGTCCCTATGCTTAAAGTTGTTTTTATCAATTTTGCACGTGGAAAATAAATTTTATGCAACATGAAGGGTGGGCTGCCATTTTATGGGCCGAAGTGCACGCATATCTAATTGCAAGATCCTCATTTAAAGTTATATCCGTAGGGCTTGTAAATTTGCAAATTTTCACTTCCTAATAATTTTAGATATACATGTTTGAAGTTTCATACGACTAAAGTTTGAGTTATTTTTTCATAAACTTCAGATACATATTTCTGAAATTCAGTTATTTTTATCTAATTCATTCATTTTCACCTGAACTTCAGTTATGTAACTTGACAAAGCCTAAGTTCCCAAGTAGATGGGATGCAACAAAAAATGGTTACAAGTTAAATAGCATGTCCAAATAATGGCAAAAATCAAGGCTTCCTTATTGAATTTAGACACAGAATCCTGCCAAAAAAACAAAAGGTAGCTTCCGGTTAGGCAAATGACATATCTCTGTTACTGACAAAGAACTTTTCAAGCTTTTGGAGCACGTGGACATGAGGTATTCTTTGGTTCGATTTTACCTAAAAAGAAACCAAAGCAATTATATCTGTTCACTAAATATACAAACCTAACTAAACCAAATAGAGCTTCTTTTGTTTATTTCTGGGGGGTTTTCTGGTTCTCTTATTTTTGTTCGTCTTTTATATATGAAATACAAATTCAATCCATTCAATTGACTGGAACTAAATATAAAGTTTTTTATATATCGATATATATATTTTGCAAAAATCAAATTGTTATCTATTGCCAATTTCAGTTACTACTATGCCCCTTTGGATTTACAAAACATTATTGAGTTGAGACGTCCATTGATGATTTAGCTTAGGGCCATAACTAATGTTAAATGACCCATGTTATTTTCCTTCTGCTGGCAATCAGGGCACAGCCCGTTATCAACATTTTTAAAGCTTAAAAAGGACGGGAAGAATTCCAAAAATTCTATTTTACTAATCCCCAAAAGGAAATGAGAAATCCATCCCGATGTTAATATTTTAGCCAACCAATTACAAAAGGTTTCACCCCCTAAGTTGTAATACTAGTTTATATCCATTGTTGATATACACTCAATATATAATTAATGTATAATCGATGGAGATCGAAATAATCAGGGCGTCATGCGGAAGCTAACAATTGCAAACCTTAGCGACGATAAATCAGATAACAAAGAAAAACTATAAAAAGACTTTATGCTCTGATATGAGTTTGGTCAATTGACCTACATATAAAAACTAATATAAAAGAAAATCATAAAAACTATTGAGAGATAAATCTTCCCCTAAACAAGATTCCTTTAGAGACTACATTGTGGATACTTTTTTGTGTTGTAGTTGGAGGAATATCTTCAATTTATAGATGTCCAAAACTTTTTTTCAAGAAATGAGTTACTCAAATATGAAAGATTTAGATTTTCCTTTTGGAAAAAGTAAATTCAATTATGGTAAACTCTTTGCCCTTCCTTAAAAAAAGTAAAATCCAAATATGGTAAGAAAATTAGGACAAAACCCTAACATAATCAATGTGCACATGCATATTATACACCTATTGTATAAGTAGCAATTCTACATTGATTTACACTTTTATTCCAACTAAAATTTATTAAGAAAAATAGAAATTAAACTTACGCTCTGTTGTGAGCTTTGTTGAGTTACCATTAATACTTTTTTCGTCCTGTTTTAACGGTTACTTTAGCTTTTCACGCTTATCAAGAAAATAAGTAGATATGAGTATAGTTTACTAAGTTCGCCCTACTTATTAGTATATTTTTTTTTTTAGAATTGAGCAGTATTATAAAAATATTTTTTTAATGTTAACGGTATAGTTAAAAATAACTGTCAATTTTAATTTAAATTCTTCAAGTGACAATTGTCTTAGGATGAGCTAAAATGACTGCTAATTTGAGACGGAGGGAATAGTAGCTAGACAACGTGCTACATTTGACATACGATGAAAATATACCGGACGAAGAGACATCCTCAATACATGGGGGCACACATTTGAGACAAAATTAAGCAACACATAGAGACATAGTTGTAATTGTATAAAAATGCTATTCGGATTTTAGCGAAATTCGTATTGCCTCCTTCCATCCATGTCGACAATGGCAGCACAATCCTCTTCATCACCTGTTACTATCATTCTTCAATTTGGTATTAATGCGATTAAACAAAGTAGCTTTCCTGCCCAATTGGGAATTTTGATGGATCTAGATCAATCATATAATATCTTATAAGAAAAAAAGGAGGAACTAAATTTAAACAATTTCTTGGTTTTTTGATATTGTGTTTTTTTCTTTCTTTTTTTATTACATTGGTGATCATGAAGAGAAAAGGGAAAAGGGTAATGGAAATCGACCACATATTCTAACATAATTTTGAGATAGATGTTATGTTTGAAAGTCAAAACAAAATGTTGCTTAGATAATTAAGACTAAAAATCTTTCTTTGAGAGAATGAATAAGTTTGTACTTTGATCGTGGGTATTTCTGTTGGAATTTTTTTTTTGGTGCGGAGGAAGTTCGAACGCATGAGCTTTGAGTTAAATTGTGAATGGGAAATGAAGGGATGTCGTTTTACCTTGAAAAAAAAGAGAACAATTATTTAGATATAAATAGAAAATTACTTCCACACTAGCTTTAAAAGATGGAAAGGAGGCAAGCCCTTACGTCGTGGTCGTCACTTTGCTTCAAATAAATAATGATTGATTAATTTTTAAACCAAACAAATTATTATTTATTTTTTCGTAAAGGCTCTAATTTTTTTTGTGAAAACGCAAGTCTTTTCTTGTAGAGGCGCCATCATTTTGTCAAAAAGACATCGGGTTCACTTATCCGTTGACTATAAATACAAAATCGTTGTCTTTGATTTTTTTGACTCTTCTCTGTATTGTTTCCAAAAGAAACAAAATTGTGTGATTTACTTAGTTGTTGGTGTTCGAAGTGTACTGAAATTTGAAGTACTACTATTCCAGCAAGGTAGTTTTATCCTATCTCCGGAAGAAAATAATCCAATGGGATAGAATTCTGTAAGACACGCAACAAATTCTTTAGGCTCGAAATAAAATTTTGTTTTGTTTAAAATTATTGTTTACATTTTCTGGTTAGAACATAATGGACCAATAGTTTTTCATTGACTGATCAAATAAGCTCCACGTCAAAGAGCTATTCCAACCATAAGAATAAGTTATTACTGATTATTAATTACAAAATTCATAACTATTAAAATTAATCCTTAAAATTTAGAAAAAAATTCTAATGACAATTCAAAATTATTTTTAGACCTCGAACAGACAACTAATTTTGGTTTCTCTCTGTTTACTGCTAATAAAACGAAAATTACCTTGGTTGTCCAGTAGTACTGAAGCCAAGTTGTATAACACAATTGACATTTTCATGTTTTTGTTAATGAGCTTTTAGAGAAGACATTTACAACAAATGAAAAACTATAAGGGAGTCAACTGTAATTTCTAGAATTTTCAACAAGGGTAGATGAAAAACTAAGATGGATGTGTGAGCATACAAGGAGGGATAGAATTAGAAATGATGATATCCGAGACAGAGTGGGAGTGGCCTCGGTGGAGGATAAGATGCGGGAAGCGATGTTGAGATGGTTAGGGCACGTGCAGAGGAGAGACACAAATGCCCCAGTGCGGAGGTGTGAGAGGTTGGCTATGGACAGCTACAGGAGGGGTAGAGATAGGCCGAGTAAGTATTGGGGAGAGGTGATTAGACGGGACATGGCGCACGTGCAACTCACCGAGGACATGACCTTAGATAAGGGGTTATGGAGGACACGTATTACGGTAGAAGGGTAGTAGGTAGCGCAGCGTAGTCCTACCTACGCTTACAAACTGGTAGTTGTAATATATTATTATAGGCTCGCTTGGCCTATCATACTAGTAGACACAATAGTTCCTTATAGTCACTTGTCGTTTGATTTATGATGTTATGTGTATTTTATTTATCTTGTTTACTTGTATTATTTATTGTTTCTTTTTCTCTTTCAGAATTCGCTATCATAACTTACTCACTTTGTTTGTCTTATTTGCTTAGGCTTGTGCTTTGTCTTGAGCCGATTCGCTATCATAACTTACTCACTTTGTTTGTCTTACTTTGCTTAGGCTTGTGCTTTGTCTTGAGCCGATAGTCTCTCGAAAACAGCCGCTCTATCTACCAAGATAGATGTAAGGTTTGCGTACACTACACCCTCCCCAGATCCCACATTGTGAGATTTCATTGGGTATGTTGTTGGTAGATGGAGTAAAGTAAATTGTCCTAATCATCAATTACTCCTAAATAAGTGACTTGTCTGCTCGAAAGGACAAGTGTCGGGCCCTTAAGATTATTGTTTTCAGCTTCAGATCATAAGTGACGCACGATGAACTGTGGAGGGACCAATTAGAAAACATTTTAAATAAAAAGTAGTCCATGTTCATTTTATTTTGGTTGGTCCTCCCTTCACAATTGTCGTCTGTAATAAGTCATCCCCTAATATTTTTGCACGAACTAAAAGATTCTTTTAAAGTTTAAACTACCAACTAACTTTCGATTGTGATTCATCGAAGAATAAATGACCACCAACAACAAATGATCTAAAAGATGAAAGTATTAATTCAACTCTCATTTATGATAATTTCTTATCAACTTAGTGCAAGTTTGTTGGGTAGTTTAATTCAAGGTGGAACTATAATTTTAAGTTTATGAATTTGAATTTTATAAAATGCAGTTTCTTGGATTCTAGATAAATTACGTGCAATTTTTAATATAACTATAGACTCTAGACAAAGCTACAGAGTTATGATGAACCCGTAAGCAGAACTGTAGCTCTATCCCTGAGTTTCACGATGTTTGCTCAATTTTTATTTTATCGGTCAAAGTCGTAAATTATTTTTTGTAATGTAAAAATCACTCAACGTTACCTAATTACACGAAAGTAATTAAACTAGTTTTGTAACTAACAAGTCACTCAACCTTTACCTAACAAAAAAAAATTTGTTACAAAAATTTATGTAGTGACTTTATGTGAAATTTACACAAAATTCGGTGATATTTTATTATAAAAATAGTTTAGTGACTTTCTGTAATACTTAGCCAAAGTTAATGACTATAAATCGTGTGATTAAGGGAATGTTGAGGGGCTATCTATGAAATTAACCCAGATTTGTTGTCATCAATCTTAATGGCGTGACTTATAAGTCTTATCACCCATATAACAGTGGACTAATGGGATTTTGGGTCTAGAAATGACGAAATCCCGTAGTGTATTCTTATTATATTGTTAATTGTTCAAGTGGCGATGAGCACAATCTGCTTTGTATTTCTTCCCACAAAAGGAAGAACTTTATTTATATATATATATAGATTATTAAATTTATATATGTAGATTATTAAATGGGGATTAGGGTCGTAGATATTATTATAACAAATGAAGTATAGAAAATACTACTATATTCCCTGCAAAACGTGGGGAAGGGAAGACAAAACTGCTTCACCACTCACTCTTATTTAGTTCATTACAAAAAGAAAAGGAATAGACTTCTTGTTGTCTACTGGTAATTCTAATTATATGTTTTCATTCTTAAAGATAATATAAAATAATAAATTGTCGTAGTAGATTCTTAATCTTAATGAAATCTCTTGCTATTTTCATGTAGCCATATATATAACATCTATTTGCAGCCTAAGTTTCAAATTAATACTTCCCCTATCCCAAAAAGATTATTCTACTTTTCTTATTAGTTTGTCCCAAAAAAATTGACACATTTTTATATTTAGAAATAATTTAACTTTATGAGATGATTTATAGTCACATAAATATGTAAGACTTGTTTTGGACCACACATTTTAAATGTCTTTCTTTATTTTTTAAATTGCGTATCAAGTCAAACGAAGTCAATCTTTTGGAGACTGAGGGAGTAACATGTTTCAAGTTCGAATTTAGTTTGTTTCTTGTGAAGATATGGAGTTTGAAGATGATAAACGAAAAACTGAAAAAGAGAGGATAAACTAGAATTAAAGAACGTATTACCACAAGATGTTTGTAGCTTAACTCAAACCAATGTTGGATTTTCTTGTGATTTAGTACAAACCACTCCAATAAGAAGTACCATAATCACAAGTAGGCAATTTTTAAACATATTTAACATGCACTAGGAAGCAAGAATACTTGGGGGCCATTTGGGCATAATATTACTACTCATTTAAATACTTGCAACACTTGTTTGGTTATGAATATTTGCAAAATACTTTGTCAATTGTTGTTGTCGTCATTGAGTATTTGTAAATACTGAATTTTAATGTTTGAATTTCAAGTGAAATAGTGGTTTATACGTATATAGCAACGTAATGATATATAGTTCATGTTCAAACAATTTCTTAACTCAAATATTGTCCAATAATCTTATGAAACGAAGCTAACATTTGGTCATATATATTTGAAAAGATTTTAAAAATTTATCTTTAAATTTGGCCATAGATGTTGGAGCAGATTTTGAATCTTCAAAAAAATTTCAAGTCCCAAAAAGTAATTTTCACTCATAAAACTTCAAAACACAACTTCAAGTTCCAAAGAAAACTCAAATATTCAAGTTTTAAATTTCAACTTTAAAATCTATAGCCAAACGAAAACAAATTTAAAAGTTGATTTTGAACCTAGAGCTAGAAGTATGTGACAAGTTAAAAACTAGTTTCAGAAATAGAAATTATACAAGAAACATTTTCAGAATTATGGCAAACGGGTTGTTTAACTCCAAAAAAAAAATTAAAATACTAGTACTAGCATTTGTGAATTTTGCTAAAAGAATTCGGCAACATCATACAATGTCTTTCATCCTTCCATTTGTCAGGTGTTTTAGTGGATTTAGGAGCCAAATTAGGGGACAAAGAGTAACCTGCTGTTCAACCTTTAGTTGACAACTTGACAATTGACATCCAATGAGTAAAATAGGAATAAACCAAAATATATGAAAAATAAAATAAATAAAAGAAAAAGTAAAAGACAGTACTACCTAAATTACACACACAAAAAAAAGAGCTTTAACTAAATAAAAAACCAGTCCTTGATTTGTTCTGCTCTTTTTGCTATTCCATCAACCTAACAACTTCTGTTTCATAGTTTCCCAATACACCAAATTCCTGAAAAAATTACATCCCAGTTCAGCAAATCAATCTAAAGAAACACATAGAAAATATTAAAACCATATTGTTGTGTTTCATGTTAATTTGCAAAGCCACTCTCTTTCTTTTCAATACAACAATTTCCCCACCAATTTGTCATATCAAGAACCAAAGAAAATTTAGACCCTTTTCAGTAAATAAGGCAAAAACATAATGTAGCAACAAAGATTGAATTTTTATTGTGTTTGAAATGATATTTGATGTTCATGTGAAGCTCACATTGGTGATTCAAATGAAGATTGATTTGGGGTGAGAAGGGGGGAAAAAGGGTGGTTTTGTTTTATTATTGGTGAGAGATGAGCAAAGAATTTAGTGGCATTGTTAAGGCCTGGGAGTTCACGGTAAAGAAAGCAACAGCAAAGAAAAAAGCCAAAAAAAACATCATTTTTGCAACAATGTCAGTGGCACATGTTGATGATGACCTTGATACACCTGGTGAGGTTTATTATGCTGAGAAAATATTGAACAATGGGGATATATATACAGGGCAATGGAGTGATAATTGTCCTAATGGCCATGGGAAATATTTATGGTCAGATGGTTGTATGTATGTTGGTGATTGGGTTAAAGGGAAAACAATGGGGAAGGGAAAGTTTAGTTGGCCTTCTGGTGCAACTTATGAAGGGAAATTCAAGAATGGGTATATGGATGGTGAAGGGATTTATACAGGTTGTTCTAATGATACTTATAGAGGTTCTTGGGTGATCAATATGAAACATGGTAAAGGCACAAGGGATTATGTGAATGGTGATCATTATGAAGGAGACTGGCGACGCGGGCAGCCAGACGGGCAAGGGAGGTATCAATGGATTAATGGGAATCAATATATTGGACAATGGAGAAATGGGAAGATGAATGGCAATGGTACAATGATTTGGGCTAATGGGAATAGGTATGATGGTTCTTGGGAAGATGGATTTCCTAAAGGGAATGGGACTTTTCGATGGGGGGACGGGAGTTTTTATGTTGGAATTTGGAGTAAGGATTCTAGGGAGCAGAGTGGGACTTATTATCCTTCAAGTTCACAAACAGGTACTTTCGATTGGGATCCTCAGGATGTGTATTCGATCGATCTACTAGGATGTCAGATTAGTCCAGGTGAAAGAATATCAGTGTATCCCTCACAAAAGATGGTTAGTTGGCCATGTGAAGGGGAATTTCTGCAAAAGCTGCCAATAGCAAAGACTCCGAGAGCAAATAAGCGAAATTCTGTGGATGGGAGGTTGAGCAATGGAGATGGATACAGTTGGGGATCAGAAACTGATGCAGGTTCAAATAGTGTATGTTCAGAGAAACAAAGAGAGTCAAGTGAAGGAATGAGAAGCTTTTCAACTGATGATTTAGATAATTCAAGAGGATTTACACCACATTGCATCAAAATTCAACCGAACAAGAAGCCAGGAACAACAATATCGAAAGGGCATAAAAACTATGAGCTCATGCTTAATTTGCAGCTTGGAATAAGGTATTCGATTGAATTGAATAAATGTTTTTTTTTATCTAAAGTTGTTGATTTTATTGATAACCACTGCTGGTCTTGTCTTTTCCTTGTGGCTCTTAGTACTATATTTATTGTATTTGGAAAAGCTCCGCATATTAGAAGAACTTAATGTGTATTAGAAGCCTTCCTGCTTGTTTTGCTTATAGGGATCATAAGGATTAAAAGATCAAGTTTTTAGAGTTTTTAGAATCCTTGTAGAGAAAGTGTAAAAAACTTGTAAGAAGAACAAGTTCTCTTTTGCCTTTGGTACTGTAAATATGGTCCCCATGCATTTCCTTAATTCTAGTGAATGCAATGTTACCCTTTCTCAAAAAAAAAAAAAGGAATAAAAGATCAAGTTGGTTAAATCCCTAGTGATGGTTTTCGACTGTTTACACATGAATTCCTTTTTGGGATCTTTACCTTATCTTATTTTAACTGGATGCACAAATATAACTTTTAAGCATCTAAGAAGGACAACTAGCATGGCCGTGTTTTTAGATCTTTATATTCTTTTGAAACATGTTGCTGGTTGTAGCTCATTTATGGTGCCATGTCAGACATTCTGTAGGAAAGCCAGCTCCAGCTACATCACTTGATCTTAGAGCTACAGCTTTTGACACCAAAGAAAAGATATGGACGAAGTTCCCTACAGAAGGATCCAAGCATACTCCTCCACACCAGTCGGCTGAGTTCAAATGGAAGGATTACTGCCCGTTAGTTTTCAGGTTGAGTTGATACACTGTTTTCTGAAATAAATGGGCTATTCTGCATGCCCCTCTACATGTATGATGACACGTCAATTGGGATAAGTCTAGCACTAACTATGTTTTCAGGACCCTTAGGAAATTGTTTAAAGTGGATCCAGCTGATTACATGATATCTATATGTGGAAATGATGCACTTCGAGAGCTCTCATCCCCGGGAAAAAGTGGAAGTTTTTTTTACTTGACCAATGATGACAAGTACATGATAAAGACCTTAAAGAAGGCAGAAGTAAAAGTAAGTTAAATTTCTGCTTCTCGATTGTTAAAGTGAAAAACCTTTGTAGTCTGAATCTTTTTCTCCTTTCAGCTTTATTCCGAATACTTCTATAAAATATGAAACTAAAGTTTCTCGATTTACCTATAATCAAAGACTTATGTACTACCTGGGACAATCTAAAGTTCACATCATCAGACGGTTGTCTTTAATGCATACAGCTTTTCATAAGTTTTTGATATTTCAGTTAGTAACAACATAAAAGGCAGCATTCTTCTCTCCAGACAAAATATAAATTACTTGCTCAGCATCATTGATAAGCCTCTCCAGTGATGCCTAGTTGTTAGTAATCAAAATTCAGTATCTTTGTGAATTATCTAAACATAGTTGTCATAAAAAATAGAGTCTAGCACCAGACATTGATGTCTTTCAAGTAATCAATGTAGCCTAATAAACTTTTGCGAAATATGATGGAATCATATCACATATTTTCTCAGTCTATTAAACATTTATACGATTTAATGGGGCTTTATTCACACAACTGCAGGTTCTTTTAGGAATGCTTCCAGCTTATTACAATCATGTTCGAACATTTGAGAACACTCTTGTTACTAAATTTTTTGGCCTTCATTGTGTGAAGTTGACTGGACCTGCTCAGAAGAAGGTATATGACAATGGCTTTTAGTATAGTATTTGACAAGTTCATGCTTTTGTTGCATCGAGTTTGTCTGTCCTTTTCTTTTCTTTTCTTTTTTATTGATTTTGTCCTTAATAACAACTGATGAGCAGGTTCGCTTTGTCATTATGGGGAACTTGTTTTGCACAGAGAATGCCATTCACAGACGTTTTGACTTGAAAGGTTCTTCCCATGGCCGTGTCACTGAGAAGCCTGAATCTCAAATTGATTCCACTACTACCCTCAAGGACCTGGATCTCAATTTTATATTCAGGCTCCAGAAAGTTTGGTTCCAAGAGTTCTGCAGGTGCCTTCTCTTTTCTCTTTCTCTTATTTAAAAGCATGGTTTTTCTACAATGATAACAGCACATGCCATAATTCTTCCCTGTAGAAAGAAGAATATGTTGAGAAAACAAAAATATCTATATCATTAGCAGATGTTTTCTCTTCTGGTTTTATGTCTGATTTGGTTGTTTCAATTAACACGTGGCCTTTATGCTAGTGAGGCCCAACAATAGTTTGTCAATACTTGAGCATTTTCTAGCTTAAAAGTTTTAAAAGGAGGATATATAACTAGCCCGAAAATGTTGCTTTTATTACTTGCTAGAAGAACCAATAGAACTTTATGCTTGATGTTCCAACATTAAAAAGCTCAGCATAGTGTGGCATGATCTCGAATTACCAATATCCATAGTCGTAGATGTGTAGCCTTTGTAGCCTAAGCCGGGGTCAAACTGCACACTAGAAGTACCTTTACTTTTGCTCCTTTTACAAAGTATGCTGAATTTTCTGTTGCACAGGCAAGTGGATCGCGACTGTGATTTCCTTGAACAGGAGAGAATCATGGACTACAGTCTTTTGGTTGGAGTTCACTTTCGAGAAGTTTCAGGTTCCGGTGAACCAGTCACAACTGAGATGCGTAGCTCTGGAGTTCGAACTCCTACTGGTAAACATGTCTTTCCATATCTCATTTCTTCTTGGAATGCTAGATGAAGAAGGATTTTTCATTTCCTTTTTGTTTTCAGCTAATGCAGACCAGAGCGGTGATGGATTAACTCCTCGACTTTCCAGGGCTGACATGGATCTTCTTTTTGATCCTTCGGGGTAAACCACACTCAAGAGGATATATCATTTTGGATTTACTTGTCATTCTTCTGATTTTCTTCTAGTAATTAACTTGAATATATTTTTGGCAGGTGGGCTTCTATTAGATTGGGTATCAACATGCCAGCAAAGGCTGAATTAACAATGAGAAGAAGCGATTTTGAGTCACAACTAGTAGGAGAACCCACAGGGCAGTATTATGATGTCATCCTATTCTTTGGTATAATCGATATACTACAGAATTATGACATAAGCAAGAAGCTGGAGCATGCATATAAAGCATTCCAATATGATCCAACTTCAATCTCTGCAGTTGATCCCAAGCAGTACTCCAAACGTTTTAGGGACTTCATATTAAAAGTTTTTGCAGAAGACACTTGAAGCTTCAGAAATCATGACACAGGTTTTTTCAATCCCAGCTAGTAGGCCTTCCATGTACAGTCCATATTCGCTGAGGTAACCATGCTAACCACACAACAAAGATGATAACTAGACGGTCATGAAAGCTCGGATATATATATATATGTAGAGAGTTACAGGCATATAATCCATAATTCAGCAAAGTCATAGATTAGTTTTGTGAGTAAATGTCCAGCCATGTAATTTTTAAGCCTGCCTGCCCCAATTGTACATGAAAATAGAAGGGTGAAGCTGAGGTAGGGTGGATTTTTCTTGCAACACAATTTTTTGATCCAAAGTGAGGAGTCTCTGGTAATTCTACTTATGGAATAAAAATATATAGCACGCCAAAGGGAAAAAGAGGAAATTGGAGATCTCTTAATTTGGACAAAAATTTCTACTTCTCTGCAATATTTGTAACATAGAGAAACAATGAACTACTGGTTAAGCCATCTCTCAGGATTAATCAATAAGTCAAAAGTGTTTTTCTTGCGTATTTTTTTAAAAATAGCATTTATACATAAATGTAGGAGGATCGGTTTGGGAAGATAGTACAAATCTAACCATCCCATAAAGATAGTACAAATCTAACCATCGTATCTTCATCTATCGGCTCAGGGCCTCATGCTAGCATGCTTGTGTGTAAGCTATGCTGGTTTTATAGAGTAATTTAGGATGACAATTTTGGATAGAATATATAGTAGTAGTTCAAAGGGAGTTAGGTACGGGCACTTTTTGCACTTTCCCGACTGTAATTGTAAGATCAAGATCAAAATACTCTCTTCATCAACATTACCAAGTCAAGAGAATGATCCTCGCTGTTGACTATAGAGCAATCCATTGAATGACTTTTTCAAATTAGTCTGGCTGACTCGAATTATTTGGGTGTCAATAAAGTCTCAAGAAAATGAATATAGCAGATAATGTGTTGCACTATTTTGAATAGAATATGGTAGTCTTAAATAAGGAGAAATTGGTCGACTTCAAGTTTGAAAGTGTATTATTCTGGTTTAGAAAATACTGATTCAAGGAACATGTATGCACGTCATATAGTTGTACGGAGTAGTGGGGAAATGGGTTGCATTGAACTTTCATATTATCAATTTGATATGTTTGAAAAGTTGTTTTTCTTAAAGAAAAGACACTGACTAAATCTTGCGAAGACTAAACAAAAATTAAAATTTTGAAACTGGAATATTAAATTTGCAAGTTTTGAAGTCAGAGGCGGATCTACGGTATAACCTAAGAATTCACGTGAAATCAGTGGTAAAAAAATTTAGTGAATTCAGTAGCTCTTAGCCAGACTACATATCTATAAACTTGATATATTTTTCGCCTTCATGCAGAAAACTTTTTAACATCTAAATATCTACTACTTGCAAACGAATTGATGATGTTGTTGAGGAGATCCAAGAGATGAAAAGGGGTTGTTTTAAAAACATATCGAACTATTTTTCGATTTTTTTTCCTTTTCAATTTTTGATACCTTCTTTCTAACTAAACACAATAGAGAAAAGTTTTTCAATGTTTATGAAACCCGCAAAAACAGCTTTAGAGTTGCTTACTAATTTTTACAAAAGCTGAAATCTTTTTCTCTAATGGTGTTTGGTTCACCTTTACAAACAAAAAGATTGTAAAAATGCCATTGGTTGCCCGTATGTAACGTTTGAACGGGTAGATGAAAAGTTAATACCTCCATTCCTTTTTAAGTTTTAATATGCAATCACTATTGTTTGAATTGAATTTAATTTTAAATATAGATTTAATAATTAAAAGATTGCAACTTACAGTATATTGTGTGTACATCTTAAGTAGATTTAATTGACGGAATCAATGTGTGAATTCAAACAAAAAAATCAAATACTTTACCCCTCGTATCTCAAATCTTGTTACTTTTTTGGGAACATTTTTGTTTCTTTCAAAACACCTCCTTTTCATTTCACTTCTGTTAATTTTCCTCTACTCCTTGTAACAATTGAATATTAGAAATTACAGTAGTTTGATGTAAAAACTCGTTGCTTGCACATCTTAATTGTTCACATGTGCTAGAGTTAATAGTACTACCGACAAGTTCGCTCGAGGTCGATCTCTCGACAAATTGGAATACAGACATGTTTGTCATCTTAATTTCTAAAATTGACAGCCGAAAAACTTATAAATCTTAAAAAGTGCCAGAGTCAAAAGAAAAGAAAAAAAGCAAAAAGAAAAAGAGAAGTACCAAAGTAATTAGACATAGGTGACCACGACTGCATGAAAGGGGAGTTTGTAACCAAACAAAGGACTTTACTAACTACTCCAAAGTCCAAAGCTAGAGATAGACGGAAAGAAATAATCACTTGATTATTTTCATTAATTGAAAGACTATTTATACAAGTTACATACTTGATTATTTTCATTAATTGAAAGACTATTTATACAAGTTACATATTTCCATAATAGGAGAATCATATTCATATTCTACTCCTAAAACCTTATTCTATTTGAAGATAACTATACAATTATGGTAAGAGTACAAGACTAATTAAGGTACACTACAACTATACAAAACCTTGTACAATAATGTTACAAAAACCGTGACCATCCAATACCAAATATACATAGGATATACACGTGCATACCGTGTATATCTCATGTATATTTGGTATATTTAACAGAGACCTTAGACCTATTATAATTTTGTAAGTACTTTAAATAGAAATTCTAAGATTTTCACCCCCTTTATTAGTTATCCACTTCATCATGTGACAACACTAAGCTGAAAGTTACAGATCTGGGTGCAACACTTTCACAATTCATAAAATGTACAAGTTGTTATAAGCCCATTAGTGGAACTTTTCACGATTCTCTTAACTGAATATGAAATTGAATAATACTAGAAGGCTATTTGAGTTCCTTTTTCCTGCTCAATAGCAGGTTGGAAAGGAGAATATCTGAGCCCATTGTTTTACATTCATGATACAGCACCATAACAGAGACCATCACGAGCAACATAATCATGCCCTTAAACTCAGTATTAACGAATTAAAATAAAAATAAAAATACGTACATTAGTGAAGCTAGACTTGAAAAAACGACTGATAACAGATAAGGATTCTGGTGTAGTCCGTTTATTCTCAGAAGTAGGAACAATTTACAAGGCAAACTTACTAGAGAAGCTTATTAGCAACTAGAGTTATCACAAACATATTATGCCATGAAGCATCCTATTCTTCCATTGGTTAATTGGAATTGTTAGAATATTTTATGGGTCAAAGGACTATAGTATTCTCCTATACACGACACTATGAATTTTGTGTTACATTTAGCCTATTGTCCTTTGTATACATATTTCTACAGAGGATCTGTTCTAATTAAATCCTTCGGAGGGACAGATTCCACAAGCTTCACTTGTCCATACTTCAAATACAACCAGACCTGCTTATCGCATGAAAGGTTACAAGCATTACCAGGGCTCGGAGTTGTTGCGCAGGAAACTTAAGGCGAATCATTAATTTCTCCATAGCTGAAGAACTTCACATTATCAATCAAACCAGACGATTCCTTCAGCATAATGCAATTCTGCAAAGTTAGTCAGTGATAGAAATGAAAACGAAACTAAGGCAAGAGTCACTAAACCGAGGAAGATTAACCTTCTGATCCTGGTACAATGTAAGGTACTGGAATGCTTCCTTGTAAAATCAGCAATGGTAGAGTAGAACGCCATAATCTCTCAATTCCTTAGGATCAGTTTGCAAGAGGATAAGACGCACACATGCTGCCAAGAAAATACTGATCATAATACGCAAATATAGACCAGACAAATTGTAAGGCTCTAACAGCAAGTCAAATTAGTAGTAAAGAAGCCTCTGGGATAATATCAGAAGAAAAGCACGTTCAAACTTCAAACTGAATTGATATAGCCATATTGGGAAGCATTTTATATCACTTTGAAGGGAGAATCTAACGTCCCCAGGTCTTTAGATTAGTTAAGAGTAAACATATGAACCATCTCAAAAGGGCTGGCATTGGTTTCCAGTCAGCTCACCATAATTTCTTATCAGCACAAATTTTAAAATGGAAGTGAAATGTAGAAGTAGTTCTTTCCAGCCTATTTTTGAACCATAATGGCTTCCTAACAGACAATGTCGAAGGCTGTCGTAATACCCCTGCAACCACCCTTTTCAGAAGAAACAAGAAGAAAAAAAAGTAGGTCTTCTCTTCAAGCAGGGAAAGTTCATCTGTGTTTCTCCTTCCCAAAAACCTCTGATGTGCTTATCTAACATAGTCGTTGATTCTTGTAAGTCAGGTGGATCGAAATAAAAATGAACCAAAATTCCACAAGGAATATCACTCAGTAAACAGAATCAAAGTTTCTCGCTTTTACAGTTTATACGTTTTTAAACATGATGGTTCTTACAGCCCATGGTATGCATCCTTTTAGAGCAGTATAAATCATTAATAATCACCGGGAGAGATTACGATGAAGCCTGATCTACTGGAGTCATGAAGAAGAAATCCGACAGCGGAAATCCGACTTTCATATATCTTCAACTATGCAATGTGGAACTTGGACAGATGAGCATGCACTGTCAGGGGAGGTGGTAGCAGAGAAATATATAATCATCGAAAGGCGTTACTTGTCTGGGTTACTGGACTAGCTAATCTAACTATGAATTTCTATCATTATCAGGATAGACAGAGAACCTAAAACATCTCTGTCCTTGTTGGTGCGACCTTTGGAGGAACATTATGAAGGAACAGGAAGATCTCAGCGGCAACATCACATTCGGGATAAGGAACATGAGCAGGATCAGCTTTTGGGGAGCACATATGTTGTGGAGATAAATTTTGAGGCTCGTATCCTAAACATTTACATAGCCTCGTGTCAAAAGTAGAAGACAGTCCAACAAGTATGAAGGCTATAAGAGGGGCTGTTCCTTGGGACCTAGAATGTAGGAGAAACCTTTACGATAGGGAGGTAGCGGAATTCTAAAGACTTACTGAAAAGCTTTAAAAACATAATACATCATTGGGGAACCAGGACTCGTGAAAGTGGGAGTGGGGAGCAGTGTATTGTTCTTTGTAATGTCCTATTACAATAAGCTTTTAATCAGGGAGGATTTAAGATTCCGGCACCTATCAATATGGATTACCAGGGCGCCAAGAAGGTACATTTTCACTTGGTTAGTGGCACGAGGAATGATCCTGACAGCTAAAAGCTTGAGGGAAAGAAGAATCAGTTATGTTAGTTGGTGCTTTATGTGCAAAAACTCAGGCAAAGACGTGAATTACCTCCTTCTGTGTTGCCGACTAGCTATGCACTTATGTTGGGAGGGCTTGAGATGGTTCAGAACACAATGAACAATGTTAGGCGCTGTGAAGGAGGCATTGTTTAGCTGGGACTTATAGAAGATGGAAGAGAAGACGTAGGGCGTGGATACTTGCCCCATCAGCACTTATATGGGTCATTTGGAAAGAGAATAATAGGAGCGATTTTGACGGGAACTGAAACGTACAAAGGTTATGCCTTAATGGAGCCGATAATAATTCTTAAACAAGATAAAATTACTTTTTCATGGGAAAGAGGAAAAAACTTGAATGTGCATACCAGAGAGTGCACGTCTCATGTCCCCAAAACGAACACTGGTCCAAACACCACTCTCTAGCCGATGTAGAGCAGCCTTGACAGATGCAAGCTCGAATACACTGCATGGCAAATGATATAAAAAGGATGGATGGGTTGCAAAAATAAAAAGTGATATAAAAGGATGGGCAAACAAGTGTAGTCTTATTTTGTATAAAGGGAATTTAAGGATGGATTGCACAACTGCTGAAACGCCTTTCTTCGGTATCATTGATACTTTCCGAACAGTTAGCAGCGTGTGCTGCTCTCAGGAAAGGACTCTTAGTACGATCAAGCTGAAATGGCCAGAAAGCATCTTTCAAATCTTTCAGCATCTGAATACAGAAATTGGGCAACTATAAGCAGACTTAAACAAATAAAAGCACATCCGATTTTGAAGTTAATTGACAATCAGGTGGAGAGCTTTTCGAAGTATGACAGCAAGAAAATGTAAATATATTGAAGGCACATTGTAAAAATGAAGATTAGTTGTATTGTCCTAAAGTAGCTTTAGCAGGTTTCTCTTCAGAATATCCTCTCAGATTCTGGAAACAGAACGAATCAGTGCAGTAGCAGTATACCTCTTCTTAAGTCACTGAACTGTCCCAAACGGGCCCCAGTTTTAGCACAAAAGGTGCCAGTGGCATAAAAGCAAAGAAACTAAAAGATCACACAGCTAATAAGGGTATGATACAGTAGAAGTGATAACTATCTCTTTCAATCCGTTACACAATCGGGTCAAATAACTAATTAATAAAACTGTCGAATTATTATATGGAACGATTAGCCATCTGTAAAGAAATATTGACTGAAGTAAATTAGAAAACAACAAACAGCTTTGCAATTTCTCTTTCTCATATAAAAGGTAAAAAAATTCTACGGACTTGAATTTAACCTGGCTTTAGTTTAAAAGACAGCACCAAGGATGACAACTTGACTTGAACTATGAGTAAAGAGACCGCAATTCTAAAACTGAAAGGAGACTTTTAGGACTCTAAATGTTCTAGTCTCCTAGGAGGATAAATAAAGGTGAAAGATTTAAGAGGAATAAGTCGGAACCAGTTCACAAAGATATTCCCGGTCCCTATAATTTCAGGGAGCATTCCTAATTTTTTCTCCATTATTTTCTGAGAACCTAATAAGAATGGAATGAGGTTTATAGCGCGCGCACATATATATATATACATTAGAAAACACATTTAATATATGATAAGTCAAATGTAACTTCTTTAGTGTGTAACCATTTTGTAATTTATCTAGTTGCACGGCATACACAGGTTACTGTATCTGATCCCTATAGGATTCTTGTGCATGCCCTTTTTCAAGTAAAATGAAAAAAAATTAAAGTTTTTCAATTCGATAAAAATTCCATCTTCACTCTGCGTAGCTGTATATTTTTCACTATGTATGTCTTCTAGTTAAGGGGTATGTTCCCCTCGCATTGACTGAAATCAAAAGGTAGGAAAAGAAGTTAATTGCCCAGGAGAGTCATCTTTCAATATTTGAAGTATTTCACAAATGGTCCACCTTTCCAGCTTTATATGATAATGGGAAAGGGTGAAACGGGAACAGAAGTATCAAATTCAACCAACTAAGGCTCAAGGCCAAAGATCACACTTATATGTCCAATTTAAATTGAATATTGCTTGAAACTCCAACTAACTTGTTACTCCTCGCCTCTCTTAAAGAAATATCCAAGTAATGAATCAGGTCTTGAATTGCTGCTGTAAATAACAAGTTTACTTATCTCAGTAATTACATGGCATATGGCAATACACGATTTGAAAAAGCTGTCAAGTGGCATGCTTCTTAGGCTAACTTGATTGGTACCGTTCAATGATGCAATAATACATCTCATGTTCTTAAAATCACCTAAATTAACACTTTAAGTTCCAAACTTTTTAAGTCTAATGAGCACGAAAGCTTCTTTGGTCATATCAAAAGTACAATATAAGGTGGTGAGCAGTATACAATTGATATTGATCAGTAAGCATTCATTTCCAATAAAATTACCTTATTAACATACAAGTACTTGTCTAAACAATGAAGGAAGTGTTCGGGAGAGGATGTAAAAGAAGAGCTATAACGCGAGCAGTATCCCATCGAGAGCAGCTTTTCCTAAATTATGCAAATATTCAATATCAGATAATTTCCGAATTTGAGCGCAAAAACCTTCTCTCGCTATCTGTTAAATGCATTCAATCAGACTAACTAAATCAATAACACAATTGAATTTTTTTTATTTTAATACATACACGGCCGTGGTACGCATGATGAAGAACGAATTTGAGATCATTTCAATAGAAGAATCTACAAGGATACAAACCACTCATAGCTTCGCACTTTCACTGGTACGAATGAATTTTTAGCCACAAAATTATTATCCAGGTAGGAGAAATATTCATTATTTGTTGGACAAGGAATCAAAAATACTCCTTGTGTATTTTCGTCCTTTATGTATTACTCTGAAGAACACAAAAGTCCTTTCTCTTTATGAAAATAGGATATTTTTAGGCCGAAAGTTTGCAATTAATTGGAAAGAAAAACTTCTTTTCTCAACTATTGATGGTTACATTAAAGTATACCTTTTCTGTTAATTTAGTAGGCGTTTGGCAATGATTTTTTTTTTTAATTTTGAAGTTGTGTTTGATTATAGTTTTGCAAAAAATATTTAGTTATCTGAATGTACTGAAAGTGAAAAGGTGAAAATAAAATTTTAGATATTTTTCAAATTTCAAATACAACTTCAAGTAGGAATTTTTCATGACCAAATGATGATTTTGAAATAAAGTAAAAAATTCTCATGGCCAAACAGACCCAAATTTTGTCCGTCTTTACTTGGACTGAAAGTACTTGTCCTCTTATCATATTTGAACAATTTAAATTGCAAAAACCGAACATAGAAGAAGATTATATTATTATTGAACCTGATAGCAAGACATTCTGATGATGAAAGAGTACACTTGTTGAGTTGTTTCAGTCAGATTACTTTGTCAACAAATTTTAGGACTGAGTATAACCTCTACTTGCAAATAGATAGAAAGCAACAACCTTATCAGAAAAATAAATAAACTACTACACCATCAAGGCATCAACCCTCTGAACTTATCCTGGACCATCATTCATAAATGAAGAAAGATTATCGTACTTCAATTAATTGACAGCGTTCTTCATTCAGAAAATGAACCTATGTATACATGTTACAACTATGGATAAGGTTTCTAATTACAAGAAATTTTCTTACGAAAGATAGTGGAAGAAGAGTAAAGGCAAAAGAATGGTTGTATGCCGCTTTCTATTGTCAGTGTTCAAGTTCTGTGTTAGCTTATCTTATTCTTAGTTTGAGGGATTCACTAGATATTTGATTCCTTCACCATCTCCGAGAGCCGGGAAAGGTAAAATGCTATATTATTTCTTCCTTCTTATAACCAATGGAATGACGCAAACAGTCGAAACTCAAATGAGGAAGAAGACACTGGACTGGAAATAACAAGATAGAGAGAAAAAGATGAACGTTTTCAATCGTTCATAAATGTCACTGCCAGTAGTGGTGGTTTACAAAGCATCTTCTAGGCTAACAGCCTCCCTTACAACAGCCTTGAAAGGGACTTCATTGAAATTCTATAAGTTAGGGACTAAACTATATACAAAAGAACTTTCTAACTGCCAATTTGTCAACATGCACATTTAGTTTAGCTCATTGTTTTACCATCTATTACACAAGGCGACCAAGTTAACTATACAACTATCCGAACTAAGAGAAGATCAACCAACTGTTGGTGATGGAGAAGTAACTTTAGGGATGCGCGGTTGAGACTTCTTGAAGTACTTGCCATTGAAAGTCTCAGCCTTAACAGGATATTTTGATCTGATGAAGTTCTCCAGACATTTCCGGGTGGAGAAATCTTGCTTGGCACCATCAGTAGAGACAACGTAGAAGCATCTGGTATCCTGGAAGTCGGTATGTTTGCTAACCTGTTTACACAGATTAAATCTTAGGTCATAGAAACTGAAACCTAACGGTCATAAAATGCTCACAGTAACTTTGGCACGTGTAAGATAAAAACACAACTAAGATTATGCTAGCAACAAGATTAAAAACAAAGCTCCCATAGATGCAGAAGATAATGTGATCAAACACTTCCACTGAAACTTCCTTTCACGAAATTAGCTGGTCAGATTATGGAGTAAACTGCTCCCATAGATGCAGAAGATAATGTGATCAAACACTTCCACTGAAATTTCCTTTCATGAAATTAACAGGTCAGATTATGGAGTAAACTGCTCCATTAGAAGCAAATGACATAGCAGGGGAGCACTGGGTAAGTAGGGACCTGGGGAGTAAAGGGAAGAAGCAAACAAGTAACCATCCAAATCCAAACTCAATGACAATAATCATTTTCTTTAGCAAATGAGACCAGTCCTCCAGAAAAAAGACTCATACCAGGAGGAGGAACTTGGGCTAAACTAGATCCACGTCTAACAAAGGACATAATGTGATAATGCGGGTACACGCCATGCAATAGTTCTTACAAAAGAATACAAAAGAATAATAACCTAAGATGCATCACATGCCCTTTGACTTTGCATATGAGACCTAACAGTTTTTGAAGGTCCTAGATTATGCTGATTTCCTTTTTCACCGGTTTGGATGTGAAAACTCAGAAGATCTCCAACAAAGTGCCTGTAGCTCAGTGGATGGAGCGTCTGTTTCCTAAGCAGAAAGTCGTAGGTTCGACTCCTACCTGGCGTGTAGCACCTTATTATTTTTATGCTCAAGATGCTATTTATGTGGGAAGGAGTCAGAGAACAACAGTCATCCTCTTTTGTATTGTGAAATCAGTCATCACCTGTGGCAGCTTTTTCTAAACATGAAAGGAATCAAATGGACAATGCCATGATCAACTAGGGAGCTGTTGGCATTTTGGAATAGTCTGGGCAGCATCATGTCAAAGAAGAAGAGATGGAAAATAGTTCCTGCTTGCATATGGTGGACTATATGGACGGAAAGAAATTCAAGATGTTTTGAGGATAAATACAGTTCTGTTTTTTCTTTATAAAGAAAAGAAAATTTAAGAAGATAAATACAGTTCTGCTCAGAAGATTAAAATGAATTATTTAGTTTTATTTCACTTTTGGAGTAAAGAGGAATTTCTAGATGATGCAGTCTATACTAGAAGTTATAGTATCCTTGTGAGAAGAACAAAGATGCAGGCTTTAATTCATTGGGCTATGGCATCTAGCACCTTTGTGCTAAAATTATATACAAATTATTACCTTCCTCAAAAACTCAGAAGATCTCTATCTGATAAGTTAGCAATTTCTGCTTCGTGTAGGACTATTTGTAACTCCCACCAAACCCCAAAATCATAAAAAGTACTAACTCCCTTTCAAGTTGAATATATTGATTTCAGTTGAGGAAAGAACTGAAATGTGTTTTACCAAAAAAAAAAAAAAAAAAAAAAAAAAAAAGGTGAAAATGTTAGAACATAGAATTAGGTGCAGGCACTGTGAAAAGCCAAAAAAATTGGATGAAAACGAGAGAAATGGGTCCCAATGTATTTTTGCTAGAGTATTATCTGTTGATTTACTTTTTATGAGACTGGGCATTACTTTGAGAACAACTATAGAAAAGGGAAGGTGGACACTCCCTTGAAGACTAAATAAAACAACTAAAGCATTCAAGTCTGTCTTTTCTACATCGCCTAAATTGTTTGCTTTACTAGTTCTTGGAAGATAGCTTTTTGTTGCCTTCCACACTCTGACTGTTCCAATGTTGACGACTAATAGTTGTATAGATTGATGAAAGGATTTACTTTCCATGAATTTGAATCCTTGGAGAAGCTCCCCAATTGAAAAGCGGATACGGTCAACTTGGATAAGAAGTAGCACATAACGGAACATCAAAAATTACTCGAGCAGTATGACTAACCAAAAGCTTAAGTTTAATGGCGACCAAGAAAAAACTTAATTCTAACGGCAAACACGCGATCTATACTCTCAATGGCAAAGCCAACACAAGGTTCTGGGTCTCTTCAGACCAACTGTTACAACTTCCAGCATTGAAAGTAGAAATTCTGCAAACATGAGCAATATATTGACTTTGCATTATTCACTTGGCTGAAAAAAATACTATCATATCACGAATGACTATACGATCAATTGGAATATGATGAACTGACAACCACTGGTATCAATTATAAATTTATAATGTACAACTTGAACAAAACTGTACAGAAAACCATTATATCCCCATGCACACACAATCTTGATTACCATGGAAGCAATTTAATTATCACGTCTATAGTCCTTTCAGAATATCTTTTGTTCACTTTCCTGACATATTTGACTCCACATTTTGCTGTACAGTTAATGAAATAAAAAAGTGAAGAAAATTGCTCAAAACCTTGGTACTAACAATCTGAGTAGAATATGGTCCAGAGTAAGAAAATATCTTAAAGACATTATTAAATGCTGTAGATTTTTAAAAACTGGAAAAGAATCACTCACCATGATATAATCAAGACCAGCCCCCATCTTGACAGCTTTATCCGGATGGTAATTAAGAACAGTGTCAATAACATATGACTGGTCATCAGCAGATAATGGGTCACCATCATTATACCTTCACGAAGAAAATGTAACCAGAAAATTATTATCGCCTTAAGGGAGAAAAAAACCATATAACCAGAACAGAGATGAGCAGAAGGAAAAGGAATACTAGCTTTCCATTATTGATTAGCAAGCAAAATAATGGACGTCAATTGTCGTGAAATCCTGAATATGTACCTACTCTATTTGTAAAGCTACGTCTTTATCGACATTAACAAAAGTTCCATACAGGAAGTCTGATTTATATCTGCTTTTCCCCACTTTTGGATGGAAAGGAATTTGATTTTTTTTCTTTATTCAAGACTTTTAACCCTCACTCTCTCACTAGATGAATAGAACTAATCCAATTCACATGGCCTTCCACTCATACCATCCCTCTCTTTTCCTTTCTCTCTTTCTATCAAAAACATCGTCAACCTCGTTTTTTGTAAACTCATAACTTGACCCTACCTAGGGAAGTTGCGATCCCTTGTTTTTCCCTAAAACTAAGGAAACTAACTAAAAAGATACAATACGGGGAAAACATTGCAGACTGGCAAAGAATTGCTCAACTACATCAGGCTGTCACCAATCTATAGGTGCCGAGTACTTTTTCTGTTTTGTTTCTTTTCTTTTTTTTGGTTGAGAGCAGCAGGGCTGAGTACTTAATACGTAGACCACAAACAAATTGTAAATCGCGTAGCAGCCAGTTTTCAGCAGAAAGAATTAAGCAGGAAACAAGACTCAATTTCTCCGCTGGAATTAATATTTTCATCATGTAGCAGTTATCACCAAATATGTATATAGTAAATTCAGTGATGCATAGAACTTACCCTGTCCCATGCATTATCTTTCTGATTTTCAGCATAATAGGATCAACATCTGAAAGTATTTCTTGTTCCTCTGCTGTGAATATATCCATCTTTTGCCTTGTTGCTGTAAAATTTCCACCTCTATTGGAGTCATCAGCTGATCTTGCAGGACGGTTGCTCTTCCAATCTCCACCACTAGCAGAGCCCCAACCTCGTGAATTTTCCTTAAAATCTCCTCTTGAATTACGTCTTCGCTGACCCCATTGAGGTTGCTTATCACTCTCTTCAACACCAACCTTTTGAGAATCCCAACCACCAACTGTTGAAGAATTCCAACCACCAATTTTTGTAGACTCATCACGAATTGATTCATTTAACTGCCCATCTCTACCTATACTAGAGTTCCAATCAGTAACTGACTGGTCAAGCTTTCTATTGCCTTCAGCAGTCGTTGAACCCAATCCACCACCTTTAGTAGCTTTTCCCCAAGATGACTCCGAATTTGACTTATTAGGCCCGTCCCAAGAACCAGAGTCTTTTTCCACCTTCTTCCCCTGTGAGGACCAAGATCCAGACTGTGACTGGTGAGGGTTATTCTCAGGTTCATCAACCTTTTTCCCCAAAGAAGACCCACCGTCTTTTTCCACTGGTTTCGCCCACGAGGACCAGGATCCTGAGTGCTCTTTCCCAGATAGTTGAGGGCTATTCTTAGTTTCAACCTTTTTCCCCCAAGAACCACCATCTTTATCAACATTTTGGCCCCAGGAAGAACCACCATCTCTTTCCGATTTTTTTCCCCATGCTGACTGCTCTCCAACCCCAGATTGCTGAGGATTACCGTCAGCTTCCTTGGCCTTTTTTCCCCAGGCAGACCATGACCCTGACTGCTCTCCATTTCCAGGATCACTCACAGCTTCATCAACCTTTTTGCCCCAAGAACCACCATCTTTATCAACCTTTTTGCCCCAAGAACCACCATCTTTATCAACCTTTTGGCCCCAGGAAGAACCACCATCTCTTTCCAATTTTTTCCCCCATGCTGACGCTGACCCTGACTGCTCTCCAACCCCAGATTGTTGAGGATTACTGTCAGCTTCCTTGGCCTTTTCTCCCCAGGCAGACCAGGACCCTGACTGCTCTCCATGCCCAGGATTCACAGCTTCACCAACCTTTTTGCCCCAGGAACCACCATCTTTTTCAACCTTTTGCCCCCAGGAAGAACCACCATCTCTTTCTGATTTTTTTCCCCATGCTGACGCTGACCCTGACTGCTCTCCAACCCCAGATTGTTGAGGATTACTGTCAGCTTCCTTGGCCTTTTCTCCCCAGGCAGACCAGGATCCTGACTGCTCTCCATGCCCAGGATCACTCACAGCTTCATCAACCTTTTTGCCCCAGGAACCACCATCTTTTTCAACCTTTTGCCCCCAGGAAGAACCACCATCTCTTTCTGATTTTTTTCCCCATGCTGACGCTGACCCTGACTGCTCTCCAACCCCAGATTGTTGAGGATTACTGTCAGCTTCCTTGGCCTTTTCTCCCCAGGCAGACCAGGACCCTGACTGCTCTCCATGCCCAGGATCACTCACAGCTTCATCAACCTTTTTGCCCCAGGAACCACCATCTTTTTCAACCTTTTGCCCCCAGGAAGAACCACCATCTCTTTCTGATTTTTTTCCCCATGCTGATGCTGACCCTGACTGCTCTCCAACCCCAGATTGTTGAGGATTACTGTCAGCTTCCTTGGCCTTTTTCCCCCAGGCAGACCATGACCCTAACTGCTCTCCATTCCCAGGATCACTCACAGCTCCATCAACCTTTTTGCCCCAAGAACCATCTCTGTCAACCTTTTGGCCCCAGGAAGAACCATCTCTTTCCGATTTTTTCCCCCATGCTGACGCTGACCCTGACTGCTCTCCAACCCCAGATTGTTGAGGATTACTGTCAGCTTCCTTGGCCTTTTCTCCCCAGGCAGACCAGGACCCTGACTGCTCTCCATGCCCAGGATCACTCACAGTTTCATCAACCTTTTTGCCCCAGGAACCACCGTCTTTTTCAACCTTTTGCCCCCAGGAAGAACCACCATCTCTTTCCGATCTTTTCCCCCATGCTGACGCTGACCCTGACTGCTCTCCAACCCCAGATTGCTGAGGATTACTGTCAGCTTCTTTAGCCCTTTCCCCCCAGGAAGACCATGACCCTGAGTGCTCTCCATTACCAGGATCACTCACAGCTTCATCAACCTTTTTGCCCCACGCAGACCAGGAATCTGACTGATTGACAGCCTTTTCAGCGCCATTTTGGGTTTTGCCAGCCACATCCCAGCTACCACTAGATTTCTCAGATGATGCCTTCTCCCATGCAGAGCCACTCAGATTTCCTACATCTAAATTTTCATTATTATCAAATTCAACTCTATCCTCAAAAGTGGGCATATCAGAACCAGAGTCCCTATTGGGAGACAAGTATAATCCCATATCTTCGTCTTCCTCCAGTTCATCAACTTCTGCACCAAGACAACTGGTACCTTCAACTTCTTGATCAGAGCTGCTCCTCACTAAGTGTAGGAAGCTATAAACATCATGTGCATCCGGTATATTCCATTCAACCTTGCACAGAAAAGACTTTCACACGTTAGCCTCAGTCAAGACCCTTAACCAAGAAAATATGCAACTTCGACAAATAAATATCTACTGCTTATCAGACAAAAGAACTAAAGTGCACAAGACCATTAAAGTAGGTAGGATGCGATGGAAGAAAATGCACATGCTAGTTGTAGCTGGTTCAGATTTCAGCTTAATGGAACAGGTCAAGAAAGCCATTTTTGATACTTACTGAACTTCCAACCAAGTAAAATGAAGTCAACCTGCTTGAAACACAAATTTGCATCTAATGGCCATTGAAGATACAACACAACTAAAACTACCATTTCAACATAATGGATCCCCGCCTACGTAAAAAAAAAGTGCAACGCCCTTGCGAAATTTTACAGTATTCCTGTAGATTAATTCTTTTAATATAGTATTTTTCCTGATTTTAATATAGTATTTTACTTTTAAAAGATACATCATAATCTGTATACAAGAGTCAATTAATTATTTGAAAATCACATAGGGGCAGCCCGGTGCACTAAGCTCCCGCTATGCGTGGGATCCGGGGAAGGGCCGAACCACAAGGGTCTATTGTACGCAGTCTTACCTCACATTGGCAATTTCCACGGCTTGAACCCATGACCTCCTGGTCAGATGTTTCATTAAATATCTTATTACACAAATCCAGACATGAGAAAATAAGCTTCTTATCCATGTGTTTGCATGCATATGACACAATTTTTTGCAACATGCACACTTAGTCATTTATTTTAGTTGATCAATGAAGTGTCTACTTTTGGTGTAAGACAGAATGTGTTTGCCTCCATTTCAAGGAGACAAGAAGCAACATTCCAGTCTACAGCAATAAGCTACCGCAGGAAGCTAACTTAGCCAATGACAGAGATCAGATAACAGAGTCACCTTTTTTGAAACTGGTAACATTAATAACAGTGTCAAGACTCCCTAGTTGTTTGAGGCACATTGGTCCCCAATCTTTTATATTTACAAAAAGAACAAGAAAACGCGTTCAAGTTTCCAGGTCCTGGGGAAAGTTGTTTCCACAGTTGTCCACCTTTTCCATCTTACTCATGAGTCTACCTTAATGAACCACCTAAATAGGAAAATCATATTGTTCGGCTAATCTACTGCTCCATGAATTTCGTTTGCACAGATGACAAGGCTGTTTAGGTCTTCTCTCCCTTAGGGTTACATAGTTTGTCACATATAATTTTTAAAAAAGTGTTTCATAATTTGAATCTTCTAACATTATATAAACCTAAGATCTCGCCATCTAGGAAAACCTGATGTATTTCTTTGGCACGAAGTTTTAAGAAATATAGACCATTTTTAGTCAACATATTTGTTACCATACATGTATTAGATAAACATGCACATGATACACTTGGGATACATAGTACACATGTAATTTTGAGTTTTAGTTTATACAGTGACATGAACCCATTTAGACAAGTCAATCATTACATTTGTGCTAATCACTTCTTGCGTCATTTGTTACATTCTGGTTCTCGCACAGTGTAATCTCAAAAGGACCATAGTAGAGGACTGTAAACATCAAAGCATAATTTCATTATCCTAAAAGAGAAGACATAAACGTTGGACTTAACTCTAGCTTAGATACTCTCGCCGTTACATTTGTGCTAGTTTGACCAGCACGACCATTAAGAGAATAATTGAACTTGTTAACTGAGTTGCTTGCTTGGGGGGGGGGGGGGGGGGGGGGGGGGGGGCAATTGTTGACTTCTCTGTATCTAGAGTAATAGGGGTTACATGTATTGAAACTAGTAAAAATTGGGTCCCTCACAACTTTCAGAATTACATTAGAAGTGGATACCATTTTGGGACTGACATAAAAGGAAAATAGGACGCCTTTGGGATAGAGAGAAACTGGAAGAGTTATTACTGTAGAAGAGGAAAACAGGTGTTCCAAAACATAAGATGCAAACATAATAGAGCAATCATTACAGAGGAGTGAGGTCACACAGTTATAGAGTAGGCTGTGCATGCAATGATTTGTAATTTAATTGAATTCCGTTCGCCCAATTATTGAAAGAACGAGACATAAATAAAGAAATGGTTGTATGTAACGAACATTTATCAACCTATGGCATGACACAATCTAATCAAAAAACAATATACCGCACTCCAATACCAAATAAATATTGAAAGATGTCAAAGCAAAAAACATACATTTCTTGTGTTCAAAAGAACATCAAATCGAGATCCTGTGCCAACTGCCACATGCTTTCCCCAGGAGCAAGAAGCCACAATGCCTGTCAAAGAATCCACATGGCACTTTTCAGCAGCCCTCTCAAAGCATTTTCTTGGGGTCTAAGAAAGATGAACAATAGGACTCTGATTAATAAGATAGCTCACTGGAGAAATGGTCAATATGAAGTGTTGTACAGAGAAGAAAACTTATGTGGCTTACAAATAGTGTTGCTTCTGTAAATGGTATCTGCACATTTAATGATCGAGATAATGCTTTAATTCCACCAGCATTGAAACCAACCAGATTTCCTGCGCATGTCATGCTATTAGCCAATAGAACTAGGTGGTCTTTGAGAACACCCTTTGTGACCATTGTAACTGACGTTGATAGGCGCTGCAAAAGAAGTAAGATTGTAAGCACTTTGAGACTACTAACTAAAAGGAACTCCTTTGGGTAATAGAAATTTCTTGTTTTGCACATAGAAGGTTGTCAAGTACACACTAGGAAGGGAAAGTTGATCATCAAGATGTTTAAGGATAAAATTGCAGCTGAATCCATTGACATAGTAATCTGAGGAAGGTTCACAGATATTGTGGATAGATCAGATTTACAATTACTATTCAAAAGCCTATGTCTCATGGAAAGGATGCCTTTCAAGTTTCAAGGCTCAACAAGTGGCTTTATAGATAGGTATAGTTTTCAAGAGAGGAGATGTTGAGAAGGCCGAGATGTTTGTTCATGAGAATGTCTCCGAGTGTGTCCCACAGAGCATTACCCCAACAAAAGAAAGAAAGTCAAGGCATTTAATGGTACCTTAACAGCTTGCTCAAAGGCACAAGAAATTCCAATAAGTTCTTGGACTTGCTTTATTGCATATGGGATGGAGCGTGTAGTGTCTATAAGATGGATGACAGGAAGACAGGAATCCATGAGAATCCTCCAAGCATCTCCCCTTTGCTTAACAGCTTCTCTCTCGAGAACAATATCCAGAGCTAATTCACCTCTTTGACTCTTGGAAGGGCTCCTAATCCAAGACATTGTGTCAGGAGAAATCCAAGCTATATTTGCACTCGAAACCCTTGGATCACCTGTCCATTATGAGTGTACTATATTAGAATCAAGTATTCATTACCAAGAAAAAGACAAGTATAATGTTGTTGCAATTTTTCGTAAACTGCAGTTATTCCAGGAAGCCATAGCAGAAACATTATGGAAATAGCTCAGGGATGTTGGTCTGGTCAAGAGCAAGAAAAAATAAAATGGGAAACTTGTTAGTGTAATCTTATTTCTCAGACAGTCTGAACTAATAGTGGACGTTCTTCAGCAATTAGTAAACTACCATAATTTTTCTGTTCATCTATCGTGGATTATAGAGCTTCACTGCTCTTTTTAGTATGCCGGAGTGTTAGGGGAGACATTAAAAGAGTTCAACTGTTTTACGGTACACTAGAAATTTCATGACTTAATCCAATTTATAAACCTCATGCCAGAGATCAATGACATAAACAGAACACTGCCTTCCAACTCCTACTTCTCTCCTTCAGATTATTACCCCAGAGAAAAGGTTTAAATACACCTCAAAGATAAATGATTCTGGGCAATTTGAGAAGGGCAGAGAGATAATTTACACCAACTTTTACTACGAAAAAGATATGGAGTTACAAGCTTACTTCTACTTTCTTCTACCTCTCTCTGTCTTTTGCAAACACACAACCACTTGCCTCTTTTTCACACCAAATACCATTTTCCAATGTTTCCTCTGCTAAAGTGGCATGACAGAGCTTCTGCTTTAGTATGTGTTTGGGGCTTCAACTATGCTCTTGAGACATGGATATTCTAGAGGTTCCTTCCCAAACAAAACAAGTTTTTGCAAAAATAATGAAGTTTCCTAGCCACTTCTCCCATTAGAGTGCTCTTTCAAGCACAATAGTTGTAATTTGATACTATACAGTCATATAATGTGACTCAATAAAAGAAAGGGAGCTCCTTCAGGTCATTATTCAGGGACCTAGCCAGAACTTTCACCGAAACTATGTAAATCAAAGCAGCAATAAAGATAGGGGAGACTTAGAAGAGGGGCATACTCAAATAACTACTAGCTCAAAGAAGAAATCCAACATATACTATCAACCTCCTTTTTCTCTTTCTACCACAAAACCCAATTTAAGGAGAAAATTTAACAGTACAGTAGACGTAAAAACTGGCAAGGTTTATACTCAAAATGACCAGAAGAACACTCTTAATATTGTAACCGTAAAAATGACCACAAGCAGACTCAAATACAGTGGAACATGTTCAGTTCATCCAAAACTACCTTTGATAACTGTATCCAACAAAATTGGACATATCATATCAGCGAGAATATGAGAAACCCTCTCTAAGTGATCGTCACTCGCATCTGGCCAAGAGAACCTCAAGCATGATGCGTCCAAAGACTTGCTACCAGAATTGTGGCAAAACGAACAAAATTCACTGCATAAATAAAAATTCACAATGATGTAAATGTTTCGTAACTGCAATAAGATTTATTTTGCACAGAAAGCAATAATTAGGCATCCTTGGGATGTGGTCCATAAAGATGGATACAAACTAACAATAGCTCATGCAAGGGATACTAGTTATTGATGTCAATTTATCTTTAAATCGTTCTTTCAATGAAAGATTCGCCTTTTTAGTCTGCCAGGTACAGGGGAGGATAAGTGTGTGATCTAGAGAACCTCTAGTTTTAGAGATCCACTAATTTGCTGAATAAATTATAAGCAAAGCAATATTGAAATGACTTGGACTTCAATGACCTGAAAAGGCAAAAATGGTTTCGGAGGATTCATTTAGCTAACAGTATTTGGGCTCGAGTTTAGTTGTTGGTTGATATTGAAACATCAAAGATGAATCATTTTCTAGGACATGTAAATACATGAATTGAGTCCCAAGTCAACGAATGAAAAGCCACATCTGCCTAACATGTAGAAATAGATACGGGATGAAATAGACCTGAAGACAGCAGAATGCATATAAAGGTTCATATAGCCGAACCTGAGTAGTTTCAGATTGAGGCACAGTTGATTGCTTGACATAGGTGTGGACCGCTATATCTACAAAATCTCTTTTTTGATAAGATAATAAAATTTTATTAATGACTGCGCAAGAAGAGCCCGTATACAAGTAGTCTACCAAAAGGTAGAAAACCTAGAAAGAGGGGGGTTTCTACAAACAACACTCATACATCGTGGATATCCTGCAGTATGTTATATGTATGGAGCAAGTCAATCAAGTTTTACAGCTTTGTCACCCTCCCAATATTGTAGATATCTCTTAAAGCTCAAATTCCCAGAAAACTTCTCCACTTTGAGACCTTCAGACTTAATGGACAGTCATATCTTTTTGGCCCAAAATTGTGTATAGGTTAGGGAATGTATTTCTCAAGGTATAGTCCCTGCACCACCTGTGTCCCCAGAACTTTGCCCTACTGCCATCCCCTACCGTAAAACACACATTGCTTCTAATATCTTCCCATCCCTTCAATATGTTCCTCCACAAACCAAACCCAAAAGGCATAATGATAACTCGTCTTTCCAAAACCCTGTATTTTTTCGCTATCGCCCCTCCAAAGAAGTGTGTACATCGGAACCAAATCTCCATAACCACTTTCCTAATAAAGCTTTATTAAAGACTCTCAGATCTTCAACCCCAAGACCAGCCCAACACTTCGGAGTCGTAACAATCTCCCATGGCACCAAGTGAAACTTCCTCGCCCTCTCTGTTGAATCCCATAAAAAGTTTCTTTGGAGTCTCTCCAATTTTGTTGTACCGCTGGTCGGAGCAAGAAACAGAGACAAGGAATATATCGGCATACTAGAAAGAATACTCTTAATTAACACTTCCTTTCCTCTTTTGGACAAAAATCTTTTAATCCATCCCGCTATTCTCTTTTCTAAATTAATCAGAGTCATTCACCATTTTTATATTGACCTTTTAGCATTTAAACATAAAAAATACTACAGTTTGTGCAACATGTGGACACTATCAGGTATCAATCAGACAATACGTGAACTTGAACATATTCAGGTAAATAAGATGACTTGAAAAAAAAGGTGCATGCCATGTTAACAGTTCCACAGATGATAGGATCTGTAGTGCCACTACAAATAAAGAGCTTCTAAGATTTCCTCCTCTAGAGATGCATACACATATACCAGTATTTACATCAGATACTCTCACTAAAATTAAGCAGTCTACTTAATCATACAGTGCATTCAGAATCTGGTGGCTGTGATGCTAAATTAACTTAAATTTTGAACAACATACTGATTGATAAAATGGCAAGATCGCTAAGTCATATTGAAGAAATAAGTGAAAGATAGTGTTTGACCTCACTGACAAAACTATTCTCTTGAAAAGATTGCCAATTTTTTTTCTCCTCTGGAATGAACTGATATTTTCTTGGCATCTTTCAAGAACCTCAAGAACACTGATTCCCAAATTTTCCAACTGTCCCTGTCAACCCAAACAGAAGTAAGAATGACACAATAGTTCATGGAAAAATTACTCCAAAGCTTATAAGTTCGAAAATAGGTAAAACCTGGTTGAGACGAATATGACCAATGAGGCCTGTCCCTGTTTCAGAATTCTCATATCCTGCTTGTTGGCCTCCGTATCTACAAGAAAGAAGCAATAAGATCACCAATTAAAGCTAATTAGATGATTTTCTTTTTTCCTCTTCACAGAGGTAGCTACTGTATCACACAGTACATCCGATGTGTAAAAACTAAACTGAGATACGATAGTGCAAACTTCAATTCCAAATTTGATCAACAATCAACAGGTTTAGCATAACATTTGAAAAGTATAAGTTTGAGTATCTTTAGAATGGAAAGCAATGAATTATATGTGCAAAAGGTGGTGCTATTAATTGAAAGAAAACAAATACAACGGAGTCAAAATGATGATAATGGAACTAACGTATCCGATAGTTTATGAACAGCAAATATAAGATGTTCATGTCTGATAAATTTGGGGAAAATGGCCAGATCTTTATCACGAGAAGAATAAGTACTCAAAAAATAACAGTGATCATCATCAATTCTGAAGAGTATCACCACCTTCTGGCAGTTGCTTCAACTTTCTTTGCTTTCAAGGGAATGAAAAGTCTTTTGTACGAATTAGAGGAACCTTTTTTATTTCACACTTTTAGAGCGTCTTCAACATTTCAGTAAGAATGATCGGTGGGTGCTATGTGTAGATAATCACATTTTCTGTGACGCTTTTCTACTTTGTGGATACATCTTATACCCCGACTTCCCAATCTTAATCAACAACATTTGTTACTTTATCCACAATTTAAGAATTAATTTAAAAAAAAACTCTCTACACTTTCAAGTAGAACCAGAAATACCACTTGGGCAGCATAGCAAAATGGACTTCTAAATTTTTTAAAAAAAATACGAAAGACAACTGCAGGCCTTACAGAACAGCAGCAAAAGTTCAACCGAAAATTTTCAGAAACAGCGAATTGCTAGGGCAGTCTGATGAAATAAATTTTTAATTGCAGAAAACGTGCAATGCATTCCATTAGACTAGGCAAAATGTGTTTGATGCAGTAAATAAGTTGGTGACAGTCTGGTCGTAATATATTCATGTTACAGAATAGCGGTACACACACTTTTAGAAGACAAGAAAGTTGCAGCAGAAAAATTGAAAGAACGGGGTTCTTACTCTATCAAGAACTCGTCAGCAGCATCCTTAAGACAGACTTTACTCAAATGATTCTTGACAAGGTACGCCGCTTTTTCTTTGCAGTACCCTCTACGGCATCCACAATCATTCAGATAAAGAATTACTCGACGGTCAGAAACATCATTCTTGAAGCTCACTCCACAAAGCAGTATCTCCTGAAATAAGAAAAAAGGGTTGGGAGAAACAGTTAGAAGATTGAATATAAAGTAGCTGGTCAGAACTGAGTGTCAGAAAAAATGTGTTTCGAAGCACTACCTTCATCATCTCCCAGGAGGAATTACTACTTGGAGATGAATCAAGAACTGCCTTGTATGCAGGATTGGACATAGCAGTTGCAGCCAACACTCCAACAGGATCACCAGCACAAAATTCACTTGGTAAATTTGACTCACCACTAGCCCCATACTCAAACTGAATAATTGAGTTGCTGGACACGTTCCTAACGGTCCCGTCATAACAAATTACTACATCGCGGAGAATGGCCATCAAATTCTTGAACAATGTTCCAGGTTCGGTTAATCCCCTTGTTGAGCGGACAATCACTTCTCTACTGGAGATCGAATGAATCATCTCCTGGTAAGGGTCCAACCCGTAGAACAGACAGCTTCTAACCAACCCAAATTCCTCGGAAGGGTTAGTCCCAACAGAAGGATACATCTTCTGAAACAGTCGAGCCATGTCATTCACCAGTGTCTTTGAGTAAAACTTGCCTCTGTCTGATATTTGTAAACCTAAGAAACCAATTTGTTGCACAACCTTATTAAGGGCAGATTCACTCTTGGAATCAATCAGAACACCCATGCCAGACGACTTGAGCACAAAGTCCATAACAGGAAGTTTCTCGTTACGCAAGTGATGCTCCAATTGTACTTCTACAGACTCATTATAGGATGCCCGCAAATGATGTAGCAACTTGGACATGCACTGGATTCTTTCCTGTATACCATCCCTAACAGCCTTTGACATGTAGAAATCCCGGAGACTAATACTAAAACCTTCTGAGCACAAATTTTCCATTAAAAGAGGCTGTAAGGAATTGAAGAACTTCAACACATCATTTGGACCCTTCACAAAATAGAGAGATGTGATAACATCATTAATAATTGATGAAATCAAGTCCCTGTTGTACTCAATTCCCAAGAACTGGCTTTTTCCGATTGTGTGTGTGTCCCCACAACTATCGAAGCCAACAGGTAAAGCAGTCCCCAAGATCTGCAAGGCAGTCCAAATTGTACCAGATTTACGAACATCTACTAGAGCAGGATCAGGTAAGGCCATCTGAAGAAACATTGCTAATTGTTGGGCGGCTACTCTGTGGAAGAAATAAGTTGAGAACATCAACTTCAATGACAGCAATGAGTCAGTGGCAAGCTGCAAATTGAAGTTGCCAGTGTGAGAACTAAGTAACTGTTTCCCCACAGAGAAAAGCTCCACAACCTCAGCTTTGGCAGAAAGGGACTGAGGGTAAAACAAATGAATGCAGTCCCCATCAAAATCAGCACTAAGGGGACCGCACATGAGGGGGTTGATCTTCACAGTGTGATCATCATGGACATACACTGATAAGGCTTGGAGGGAGTGCTTATGTGTTGTGGGTGGCCTGTTAATGAAAACGATATCACCATCCATTATCCTCCTGTGCACTATTTGCCCAGGTCGTAGAAATGTATGCCCCTTTGACCCTTCTCTCAAAGAATAAGTACTTGACCCATCTTTATATGTTAAACAGAGCTTTTCGTCCACCAATTTCTGTAAGTATGCCATATTGTGCTCACTTACTCTCTCCTCAAAAGTGATCTTCTGAGCAATTTCACATGGCAAACCAATCTCACCCACCCCTTTGTATGAGTCACCAGTTATTACACTTCGAGATGAGAAACCAGACCCCTTTCTGATAAACAAAGTCTTCATCTTCTCTAACCAGGCTTTAGTGGTGGTATCAACTGCTTCCTTATTTACTCCAAAACGTTTATCAACATCACGGGATGCCTAGTATTGAGAATGAAATGGATAATTAGTTAAAATACCATCTTCATTGCATGGATACACCAGTATCAGTGATAGAACACTAATTATATTCCTGAACTAAATATCAAAGAACTAAAGTTTCTACTCAAACCCAGAAAAACTCTGTTCCCTGAGATTTACAATTTGAACCAACAGAAGATGGCACTTATTTTGGAAGTTGGGGATAATTTTGGTTGGAATCTCAGTTAAAGGAGATTGATCAATGACTGGGAGGTGGAAAAGCTGACAGAATTTTACAACACTAATGAGCAGTTCAAAGATTTTCCACTAATGTGGACAGTCTAGTGTGGTTGAAGGAAAAGAAGGGGATTTTCTCTGTCAAATCAGCCTACACTACAAATGCATTCACAACGGAAATACCCCGCTGGAACTTTGGCCTGGGAAGTTGATTTGGAAAGTTAAGATTCCTCACAAGGTGGCATGGTTCACTTGGTTAGTGGCGAGACAAGCTGTTTTAACTCAAGATAATCGGATGAAGATGGGTCTTCATCTATGTTTAAGATGTTTTTTTGTGAAACTGAAAGAGACAATTAATCATCTCTTCTTACACTGTAAAGTGGTAGAACAACTATGGCAGTTTTTCCTTAATTTGAAGGGACTTAAATGGACAATGCCAAGGAGTACAGTTGAAGTTCTAGCTTGCTGGAACAGAGATGGGAATCTGTCAGTACAGAGGGAGAGATGGAAGATTGTCCCAGCCTGCATCTGGTGGACAATATGGAAGGAGAGGAATCAGAGATGTTTTGAAGATAAAAGTATCACCTTCCAGAAGTTAAAAATGAATTGCCTAGTGTTTTTCTATTTTTGGAGTATTCATGAACTCCCTCAGGAGGCAGAGGACATAGCTGGGTTTTAGACAGCTTATGAGGGTATAGGTGGTAGGTTTTGCTTTTGTGACTACTTGTAATTACTACTGAAGTACACTATTGCGGTATTTCTTTGTTCATAATAGATATGTTAAAAAGGGCAGCCCGGTGCACTAAGCTCCGGCTATGTGCGGGGTCCAGGGAGGGCTGAACCACAAGGGTCTATTGTACGTAGCCTTACCTTGCATTTCTCCAAGAGGCTGTTCCCACGGCTTGAACCCGTGACCTCCAAGTCACGTGGCAACAACTTTACCAGTTACTCCAAGGCACCCTTCAAAAAAAAAAAAAAAAACAGAAACTCTGTTTTTCTACATTTGATGATTTACAGAAAAACACTTTGACAAAGTAGATGTTTCATCCTAGATTAGGTACTTCCTAGAAAATTCCCCAAACTTTCAGTTCCAGTTTTCAGACAAAGCTACATTACTGTTCCCCAACTGCAAAACAAGGTCACGGCCTTTTACATGAAGCGGATAAATCCCAGCAAGGCTGTTGGAGTGCACTGTACAGTTTAGGGTGACAAACCATCTCCATCTTCCCTCCACCATTTCCTTCCATGTTACATGGACAATTTTATGCAGTACGAGCTATTTCTTTGGTGACTAAAAATACTCCACTAGCTAAATAAACACTCAATAAACTATAAAAGAAAACAGGGAAACAGAAGGATTTATGTAGAGTGTACGCAGTCCTTACCTCTACCTTGAGAGGTAGAGAGGCTGTCCGGTAGACCCTCGGCATAAGGACAAGCAATTCAAAGCAATATGAAAACAGGAATAACATAAATGAATAAACCATGGCAACAAACTATACAGGCGTGATAGAGCAGTAACGGTACAAAAAGCAGCAATAATCACAAAGTAAAACAATAATCATATAACAAGAAACAAGAAATACTAGTTTTAACAATAAAAGCAGTCTCAGTACCTTGCCTGTCCCCCTAAATTGGAGATACTGGACAACTGCCGCTTGTAAGTCATTTGCTTCCACTTCATGAGCCTCAAAATTAGGTGTACCAGATCTTGAACTTTTAATTATATCAATCTGCCTCAGCACCTTCCTGAGCATTGTTATAGAGTGATCCTGAAAAAGCAACATGAAATTATGTTAAATTGCAACTTGGCATAGACAAGAATGCCAATAATATTTAAGATTCAATTTAAGTGTCTTACCGAAGACATGATGTTATTCCCATCAGATATATCAGGTACAGACAAACAGTTAGGAGGTACTGGTAAGTATTGCAGGATGTATCCATCCTGTGGGAAATAGCCTTTGGCTGATAGCTTTTTCCTCGTATCTTCACGTATTCTTCTCATAATCGTAAGGACCTAAAATCGTGTGTGATAACGAAAAAGAGAGAAAGCAAATTAAACTGAGATATCTTTAATCCAGAGCACAATAATGAATTTAGCAATGGAGAATAATATCAATTCAAAGAAAATTAAATGACAAAACAAAGTTGTGACTTCACAGGCAATGGATTTGCATGGAAGTCTTAAGTGATGGAACCATGAAGCTTTGATATCAGAAGGGCAGCATAGGAAACGCAACCAATATCAAATACATTAACCCACTAGAAATAGATCAGGAGGCACCAGAAATGTATACTAACTTTTACAAGCAACTCAAGAAGTTGAGCAAGGACATTAATCCAATTCAATTCAGCTCATTACAGAACTTAACTTAAGCTGATTTTCTTCAGTCCCTATTTTTAAGCTGTGTGGTGATTCTACAGAGACTGATAAGCTAACCTCAGAAGGAAGCAAAGGTCGAGAATAACCATCACCATAGCGGTAGCCATATTTCTCCAAGAAGTTCCACTCTGGAAGCTTTGCAGCATTTTTTGGTACTTTCAGCTCCAAATAGGAAGCACCGTCTGAAGTTTTACCCTCATATATTGAGATTTGTGAGACATCCTACGCCATATAGAATATATTAAATCCACAAATCACATTACTCAAGAATAAAAGTTCAGCTTCTGGTTATGAATTCAATAAGAAATATTACTACAAATTTAAACAGACTCCAGCTTTAAAATATTCACAGTCAAATAAAGTGCTCAATAGCTTTCAGTTTAGCACTATGGCTAGGGAACAAGGCACGAACTCCTTTTCTTTCAGTTCCTACAGAGAATCTCTTCTTAACAGCCCATCGTAAGACAATACTGTTCGGATAAACACTTAAATACATAACCCGACAAACAGATACAGACAGGTGAATGTGGACCAAATTGCCAGTTTAACCAGTCTATTATATTCAGGAAGAAGGGAAATCCCTTTTGACTTTCATCAAGATGTCATGAACTAATACTAAGGGTGGCCAGTGGGCCGGGACGGCCCTACCCCGTCCCGACCCCGAGTAAATAAAAAAAGGTAGCGGGACTCGAACTCGGGACGGGACAATATCTCGTCCCGCCAGACCAGAGCCCGTCCCAGGCCCGCCCCCCCGCCCCCCGACCCCGCCCCAACCCCGTCCCGAGCCCGCCCCCGATCCCGCCCGAGAGCCCCCTTTGCAAATATAACCGTTGCACCAACGGCCATTTTAGATTTTGGCTGTTGGGCAACGGCCATTTTTGGCCTCCCCTCCTACCCCTTAATATTTATTTTTAACCCATAAGTTATTATATTTACACTTTAACCCAATTTTCCAACTATAAATAACTCATTTTCTCTTCATCTTTCTCACAAATCTTCCTACAATCTCTCTAATCTCTCAATATATCTCTCTACAAGTCTACATTGTTTACTAAATATTCAATTTTATTTATTCATTTGGGAATTGGGAGTGAAGTTGGCAACTAACTTGAGGATCTTCCATCGAGTAAAGTTTCAATTTTCAACCTCTCGATTACACGTCGACGTTACGTCGGCGTTTGGTACATTCGTTCCTTCATTAAATTATTATTGTCTGTTTATTTTATTTAGCGCACTTAATTTTATTGTCTTTAATTATTTATTATCATAATTAAAATGAAAGGATTAAGAGGTATGTTTAAGGGTAAGGGTAAGGGTGCTTCTTCTAGTAGGGGCAACCAGGGCAAGGGTACTTCTTCTAGTCATCTTATTCCTACACAGGATGATTTTGTTGATACTCAACATTTTCCTACAATACCATTAGATTTAGACGAGGAGCTATTTTCTGGACTCAAGAAGACTTTAATTTAGACGAAGATCTAGATGATACACCCACTAATGCTGATGACAACACACCCACTAGTGCACCTTCAACTGAAATGCCTCATATTACCCCTAGTATGAGACGAGATCCAGCAAAACGACCATTAAAATCAGATGCATGGACATTTTTTGATAGGGACGTAGAGAATCAAGTAACTATATGTAAAATTTGTAAAAATGTTTTAAAATTTAAAACTAGAAAAGGTCACGATGGGACGGGGGGCTTAATTAGACACATAGTAAGTGCTCATCCAGCTAGGTATGCACAATACCAGGCTTCAAAACCGGGTGCGCAAACGCCCTCTCCATCGGGACAAGGTTCACATACCGATACTGTCTCGGACCAAGTACAAGGTCAAATTAACCCTATGACGGGGGAATTGTAGGCCCTAAATACAATAAACATATAGATAGGGAAGCAATATCAAAATTAGTTGTTGTGGAGGGTTTGCCTTTTTCATTTCCTTCATCTCCCGGTTTTATTCATTACATTAAAGATATATATAATCCTGCTTTTAACGGTTTTCCTAGATCAATTGTTAAGAGAGATGTATTTAAATTTGCGCATGAATATCAACAATATTTACGTTATTCATTATATCATTTTAATGGCAAAGTATCTATCACGTCTGATATAGGTCGTAGTACTAACGGCCATGATTATTTAACTTGTAACTTGTCATTGGATAGATTATAAATGGTCTATGCAAAAACATATCTTAGCGTATAGATATATAGATGATAGGCACACTGGTACTTTTATTGCAGATAATATTTATCAAGTGTGCCATTATTACGGAATAACCGATAAAATTATGACTATTACATTAGATAACGCTTCTTCTAACAATTACGCAATTACAATTTTAAAAAATAGTTTAACTCCATCTTTTCCAGATCATTTTCATATAAAATGCGCGTGCCATATATATAACTTAATTATAAAGGATGGTCTATCACTTTTTGAAGACATTCTTAATAAAATACAATTTGCTATAAACTTTATTTTTAAAAGTAATAAAGTACAACGAAGAAAAGAATATAAAAAAACTTGTCACGATTGTGTACTATCTTATAGAAAAATTCCACAAGAAATATCCACTAGGTGGAATTCTCTATACGAGCAACTACTTGTTGCTTATGACTATAGAAAACCTATAACTTTATTTTTAACTCTCATAATCAAAATTCAGCTGATATGGTTGTAGATAGTGATTGGGTAAAAATTTCCGAACTTATTGTATTTTTAGAGAAATTTTTTCAAGCAACAAAAGAATTTTCCGGTATATATTATCCTACTATTTCAACTATGTTGTTTTATATAACTCTAATATTTTTATTACTTAGTGAATATATGAAAAAACCAGCTTATATGGCAGTTATTAAAAAAAAAATTTATTCTTATTCCCACTATTTATATTATTGGTTCTGTATTAAATCCGACTATTAAAATAGACGGTACTAAATCACTAATTGAAACTATTTACGATTGTATAGAAGTACTACACCTCCAAGTCCCAAAAATCTAAATCACCCACCACCTATTGAACAAACTAAAGAAGAAGTGTTGTCTAGCGTAGAAGACCAATGCAAAAAAGTATATAGGTTTTATCAACAAGAAAATGCTAGTAACTTACCGGCTTCCATACCATCTTCTTCATCTTCAACACAACCTCACAAAAGACATGTTGTTTCTGCGGCTAGTATTGAAAGCCTCAGAAATAGAATGTGCGGCCATACCTCTACTACTAATCAAATTAGCGAGTTGAATATTTTTGTTTTTTGCAGGGTTCTGTACTGTCCCAAGAAGTTATCAATGAAGATGGACATGAAGACTTGCTGAAATACTGGAGGGGGAATGAGAAGACCTTTCCAACACTTTCATTGATGGCTCGAGATGTTTTGAACATTCAAGCGTCATCAACTGCGTCGAAAGCGCTTTTTCTCGCCACAGATATCAAATAGGAGACCACGACACTCATTAGCCGGAGACGGCTTGGAAATTACAGTATTATTCAGAGATTGGATACCAGCGGAGCGGAGAAGGTGCGGTCAACCAGAGATCAACGAAGAAGAAGACGAAAACTACAACGAAATCTTATCCGAAGGTGGTGGAAGCGACGTGGATCAATTTGACCAACAAATACCAATTCCAACCGAAGAACCACATGAAATTATCAAGCAATTAGAACAGGGTTTTTTGCGAATGTAATTTTTTTAATTGCAATTTTATTATGTAATTTGCAACTTTTGGACAACACCACAAAGTTGCAATTTAGATTTTACTTTTTAGACAATTGTATTTGTATTACAAAAAAATCATATGTATATAAAATAATATAAGAGGCACAAAAACAACCTTGGGATGTTTTTATTACACTATCTTGTCTTGTTTATTGAGTTTTTTTATACATATGTTATTTTAAAAAAAAAGGATAACCCGCCGGAACCCGATACCGATCCCGACCCCGACCCCGACCTGACCCGATTCCGACGGGATCGGGACTGGAGCAAGTCCCGCCAGACCCAACATCGCCAGAGCCCGCCAGACCCGACCCCGACCCCTTCGCCTGTCCCGCCCCGACCCCGCCAGACCCGAGCCCGGCCCACTGGCCACCTCTAACTAATACTAGTGATTGCTTCACCACATAAAACAATAAGTATATGTATACTCCCTATACATGTTGGACAATGGGGCTTAAAAATGGCAATTCCAATTTTAGGGTATTGACCTACTTAATCTAACCAAATTATATTCATGATATCAATTTGATAGTCAAAATGATACATCAAGAAAATGTTGACAGTGTTAAACACCTCATTTTCTTTCTGTCCTTTGCCCAATCCTCCTCCCACTGGTGTTTTCTTCCTGCCTGCAAGCACCTTCTGTGAGTAAGGCTGGAGCTAAGGAAGAAAAGACCACTTCTTCAAAACTTCATTCTTTTCTGTTAACATTTTTTTAAAACATTAGTTTTTGTTTAAAGAAAGACAGAAAAAGGACCACCACTCCATGCCCCCAATAACTTCATTACCTCGTTGAAAGAAGTCAAAGAAGTGCAGCACTAAATCACACTCAGATATACAATCTCAAATTTCAAAAGCACGTGTATATATTTGTGTGTATGTGTGAATAGTCATATATACAAAGATGTATACAGCACTCTCAACTCTGTACATATTGTATTTTAGGAAGAACTCAGCACACACTTTCTATGATTCATTTACTTTATATAGCATACAAAACATACATTTCAAGGACAAAATACTCTTCCACAAAAACTCAAAGAGCTTAATAAAAACTAAAAGAACCATCACTGTCAACACAGTTTGTCACTCTTACATAGAAAAAACATTGTTCCACTCTTACATGCATTTTGATGTATAAAAGATAAATCACACTAGTTAGAGGGCACAAAAATTAGTGATTCACTCCAAAGAAGTGATGAAGGGTCTTATTAAGCCTATGTAGTCCATATAATAATTACTACCAGGTCCCCGTTAATTAAATTGCAACCTTTTGTTGGTGTCTTAGTATTTGCAATTGAAAAGAAAAAACAGAAAGAATTATATATATAAAAGAAAATGGAAACCATGCAAATAATCATATGGACATGGAAAAGATCAAAACCTGACCTTGCTAGTTTCATATAACAATAAGAATAATTGTGTTTACAACAAATAAGAAACTCTGAACAATTTAGAGGCACATAAATGATGATACTCAACCACAATATTTTGTTGATTAATAACTGAACACAATTACATGGGCAGCTAGATACTCACCTCACAACATGAGGACAACATTCGTTCAAGAACACCAGCATGCTTAACCTGAAATTGAGTATTATCTCAATAAGGTTATAAGATAGCACAGAGAGTGCTTTCACATCAACTTTAAAAAAAATTACATCTATGCAGGAATCAAGAGAAATCCCATGGCACAAAGCACCTTCCAAATACAAGTCCATGAAAATCCTCAATTCAACTTCCTTGGCTTTAGAAGAGGAAAAGGAACAATTTAGGATATAGAATTAGAGTAAATTTGCAACAAGCTGCAGAACCGGCAACTCGACTCAATGGGAATCAAAGAAATCGACCACTTAACCTACCAAAAATAGTTTAAATATTTACCAAAAATAGTTTAGTTATTTACCAAAAAATAGTTTACCAACAATAAAAAAGGGCAGCCCGATGCACTAAGCTCCCGCTATGCGCAGAGTCCGGGGAAGGGCCGATAAGGGTCTGTTGTACGCAGGCAAGAGGTTGTTTCCACGGCTTGAACCCATGACCTCCTGGTCACATGGAGGCAACTTTACCCGTTATTCCAAGGCTCCCCTTCCATCTGTGCAGGAATCAAGAGAAATCCCATGCACAAAGCACCTTCCAAATACATGTTTAATTATTTACCAAAAATAGTTCAAATAAGTTTACATCTATGCAGGAATCAAGAGATATCCCATGCACAAAGCACCTTCCAAATACAAGTCCATGAAAATCATCAATTCAACTTCCTTGGCCTTAGAAGGGGAAAAGGAACAATTTAGGATATAGAATTAGGATAAATTTGCAACAAGCTACAGAATCGGCAACTCAACTCAATGGGAATCGAAGAAATCGACCGCTTAACCTACCAAAAATAGTTTAATTAATATAAGTTTCAGCTTGAATAATACTCTTCATGGTCCGGCCCTTCCCCGGACCCGCGCATAGCGGGAGCTTAGTGCACCGGGCTGCCCTTTTTTTATCGAGGCATAAGGTAAACACATTCTAATAAACAGTAAGAGAATATTAGTCTAGAGTTGGTATCAGATTTTCTTTATTCATTTTGATAACTAGCAAAGATAGTATCTGATGTGCAGTAACCTCAACATAATATCCATATGGCAGCATTAAAGCAAACTAATTTAAAAAGGGCCAAGTCCAAATGAAGGTTCCAACATATCACCAATAACATTGCGATGTAGGCTTATATATTGACTAAAGACGACCAAAAAAATCTAAAAAGAAAACAGTTTCAATTCTACTGATCGTAAACTTCCTCCTGCAGCATCTTTGTAGAAATAAAAATAATTTATTCATTATCATAAAAAGGAGAACTTAATGAGATCTGATACCTTTCTGTTTTTCATCTTTAAACACTTCAAGCAAAGCAGGCTTAGCAACTTTTTCAACTCACTGACATGGTCAGGGTGATAAATAGGAATGGGCAACTCAATGTATCCAAAATGACCTGAAATAGGAAATTGGGGTTACTTGAGCCTTCTGAAAAAGCAAGCAACAATTGTGTATAATATTAATCATGCATGAAGCCAGTATTTGACCGGCCAACTTCTCGACTTCAATGATCTATTGACATACGCATAACATATCAATAAAAAAAGGACAACCCAGTGCACTAAGCTCCCACTATGCGCGGGGTCCGGGGAAGGGCCGGACCACAAGGGTCTATTGTACGCAGCCTTATGTGGAATTATTCTTGTTTTTACACTCCGCTTGCACCTTTGCATTACCTCTATGTCTTTCAGAAATAATAAAAGTGAAATAGATGAAAATGTTACAGTACCTTCACATTGGCCAGGCTCTGCAGTACCACAGGATTCACATCTGCCAGCTTCGAGAGGCAGACCAAGGAAAGGATTTAAAAGTAGGCTAGGATGGGTAATGGGACAATCGCTAATAGAGGATTTACACTGCCAAAAAAAACAAGAAAGAATAGGAATTCATAACTGACACATAGTATAAAAACAGTAGTCAACTCAGAAACTTAATTGTAAGGGTAACTGGTTCATAGTTAAACTAAGACTATTCAGTATAATTACTTGAAAATTTCAGAAAATGACTGAACACTATCTTTTTTTCTTTAAATAAGCAAGAAAATTACAAGCATCATTCATCAAGATTACATTCAGAAAGTATTAAATGCACCAGTTGTTTGATAAAATGTGTCTATGGACTAAAGCCCGGTTTACCTTTTCATGAGAACCTTGTAACAAACAAACACAAAAGCTGAATAAACTTGTACTTACTATTTCCTGTGGTGTAGCCAAACCAAATTTGATACGGGTAACAATCCCATCCGATAATTTAGATGACTGACTTTCCTCCATGTTTTTCTACACTGCAGCTGTAAAGATAAGTTAAAAGAATCATTAGGTCCCTAAAATTGCAGCTTTAACAAGGATCTAGTCTGACCACCATTTTGGGAAATTTCCAACTTCCAAAGGAAAACAATCAATGTAAGACAACTTTAAAACAGACTCATCAATTGAGTTTTTTTTTAATCTTTTAAAGGTGTCAAAGCTTCATAAATTGATTAACATTCATCAAAACCTAAATGGTGAAAATAAGAATGTCAAAAGCTTTCTCTACTGCTTATATCCAACCAAACAACTCATATTTAAGCAACAACAAACAACAACATACCCAGTGGAGAGTATAGAGTGTAACCCCTACCTCGGTAACAACACATATTTAGACAACAACAACATACCAGTGCAATCCCACAAAGTTAGGTCTGTGGAGGATAAAGTGTACGAAGAACTTACCCCTACCTTGTTAACAGCACATATTTAGGCATGATGGAAAATTTCCACCAATATATGAATCATCCAGTCAAAAGAAAAAACTAAACAAAAAAAAAAAGAAACAACAAAACATTAACAAATTCTAAGCAAAACCCACATGCAAACAGCAAAAAACAATCAAGAACCAAACCCTATCACACACACACCCAAAACCCTAGTTTTATTTTAGCTTCCAAAAACATCAAACCTCGCAATACAGAACAAGGTTAAGTTAAAACAAAGCATATGTCAATAACCCCAAATTAATACATCGCATAAACACGAAACAAAGCAATTTCTAACAAATGAACAGAAAACCCTCTTTTCAACAACTGGGTAACGCAAAAGAAACACTCTAAAGATGAATGCAATTGAAATTACCAGCAAAAAAATTGAACGGAAAGAAAAGAGTATCAAATTTGTACCACTTGTAGACTGTTGGGGGCAAAATTGTTCAATTGCATTCAACGGAAGAAGAGAAAAGAGGACAAAAATGTGAAGGGTTTTACAGTGGCAGTAGCTACAAAAGGACACTGCTACTTCAGTGCATGCAGTAGTGAGTGAGTGTGATTTGGAGGCTCCGTTCTTGTTTTAGTCACACTACTAATTGGGACAAAAAGAGGAGAAAGGAGAAAAATAAGTTTCTACCTTTTCCACTTCTCTAAATAAAAAAGGAAAAAGAAATTAGAGTTGGACGGACCTATATATGTTTTCGAATTTCGAAATGTTTGTATTATGTACTATACCAATTGTACCTGGCCAGTGTAAAAGATGTCATTTGCCTATATTAAGGTTGGGGCAAAGGTGTAATATAACTTCAATTTTACGTATTATATTTCACGTATTGAATTTTCTAACATCACGTTTGATCATTCTCTATTCATCTACCGTCACTATGTGGATGATATTATTTTAACTGTCTCGTCTGATGTTCTTCGCAAGTTTATCATGTTACTACTTGGCTCTGAGTTTGCAATGAAAGATCTAGGGTCACTGAGTTACTTCTTGGGTATAGTTGTGACACGTTATGCAGGTGGTTTATTTTTATCCCAAAAGAAGTATGCAACAGAGATTGTTGAACGAGTTGGCATGTCATCGTGTAGGTCGTTTGTCACTCCGGTTGACACTAAACTAAAGTTGAGTGCTTCTTCCAGAAAGTCATATGCCGATCCATCACAACCGCAGCCTTACATAGGCCTTGCAATATCTCACATTCACGAGACCCGACATCTCTTATGTTGTACAACATGTTTGTCTATTCATGCATAACCCGATGGAGGATCACATGCATGCTCTCAAACGCATTGTGCGTTATATTCATGGTACTCTCGATTATGGCTTGTATTTATATATGTCTTCGACAACCACTCTTATTTCATATACAAATGTCGATTGGGGTGGTTGTCCGGAAACCAAATGCTCCACGTATGGTTATTGTGTATTTCTTGGTGAATTTGGTCTCTTGGTCCTCAAAGCGTCCAATGACGAAGCAGAATACTGAGGAGTTGTCAATGTGGTGTCTGAATCTTGTTGGCTACGGAACCTTCATTTAGAGCTCCGTTGTCCGGTTCCGAAGGCGACATTGGTTTATTGTGATAATGTTAGTGCTATTTATCTCTCAGGGAATATGGTTCACCACCAATGCGCTAAACATATTGAGTTGGATATTCACTTTGTTCGCGAAAAGGTTGTTCGTTGACAAATATGTGTCTTACATGTCCCGTCACGTTATCAGATTGTCGACATCTTTACAAAAGGTCTTCCGCTGATTTTATTTGAAAACTTTCGGGACAATATCAACATTCGCCGACGTCCCGCTTCGACTCCGGGGTGTAATATAATTAGATTGCATTTAAAATTGTACATCTCCAATATTAGGTAGAATTAAATTTCTGTTGTAATTAGGATTGATTAGTTACCTAGTTTGTAGCACGATAAATATTTTTGTACAATTATATATAGTATAAATCATTAATGAGATAATGAAGGAATAATATTTTTTAGAGGATAACTATTGCAAAATCAAAGTAAATTAAACCTGTATGTAAGAGTTTTATTTTGAAGATCATTGAGAGATGTGTATATATTGCTGTTCGACTGGAGGTTGTTGTACTAGCAAAATGTCTTAATTGTTCATCTTAATATCTATTTATGTCCTTCTGCATTTTGAGATCTTTGTGATTCTTCAAGCATTAGCAGTTTTAACCCTTTAGTATTCTGGTGCATTTTATACAAGTTCGATTATTTAAAATCTTTTGATGTCAGATGATGGAAATATGTTCTTCGATAAAATCATATCCAAGATTAATCTGAACCCTGTAATGCCCAAAACATCTACTCCCTATCTATTTATATCTATATTTATACAAACATATACTTTTGGTCACACTGAAGGTGACTTGGCCCCTCTTTTTGCCAAAAATGTTACTCCAACTATCTAACTTTTTTCCTCCTTTAATTTGATTCCTTTTGTTCCTCTCATTTTGCTCCTATTTTTGGCTCTTTTATTTTCCTTTGATCCCTACTTAAAGTCTTTCATTGCTTCGCACAGTGAATGCTGAAACATAAAATTGACAGAGATAACTAAGCGTTTTGGACTCTTCGTCTGGCTTTATTTTATTTTTATTGTTTTTGTCTTTTCTGTTTGGTGTGTATCCTGTAATTATAATTCCTTCTTTGTTACTTATTAGTAACTCTAATATGATATGCCAGCAATTCCTGTCCATCTTACTTCCTTTTGGTTCTCTCTTTGTTTTCTTTTGGTGTGCTGATGGAATAAGAAAGTGTTGAATTTGGTAAAATATAAACTTGGAGTTGTATGCTTCAATGGATTTTTTTTTAAAAAAAATCATGTCTTTTGACAGTGGGACTGCGGCATGTAAAGAGAAGCTAGACCCGCGGATTTTGCTAATTTAAGGGTGATATATTTTTAGTATAATTAATATAAAATAGAGATCCTAATTCCATTAGTACTATCATTGTACACTCTATATATATTACATTAATAAGAGAATTTCAATCAAGAGAGATTTACACTACACTAGAAACTCTATAAATTAATGCTCTTGGACCACCAAAATTTATTAATTAAAAGAGATATTAATTAATCGATAAATTAATAATTATTAATTTACATATAGATAAATTTATAATGAAATAACCAATTTACAAACACCCCTCAATCTTCAACTTCATTATTGTTCAATGTACTATATCAAATGAAGCACCCTTCAATCTCCTTTATTATGTTTCTTGTGTTCAATGTACTACTTTATAGATATTAAAAAATATTTTCTATATAAACACAAGATCAAATCATACTAACACAAACAATGGATGTCGAACATGTCCTGAACTACCCAGAAGAAAATGTAGTTGCACAGTTGTTGACTGCTGAAGAAATAATTGAGAGCGTTATGAGAACTGATAAATGTGATGAAGATGATGATGAAAGTTCTACGGTAGAGCCCCCTTCGCGAAACGAGGTTATTAAAGCGGCAATCACATTGAATAATCTCTTGTTGAGCTATGCGAAAACAACAACAGAGGTTTTTACAATGATAAGAAAAATTAGAGATGAGATTCAATGTGACATTGATTTCAACAAAAAAACAAAAGACAATTAAGTCATTTTTCAAGAAGTCTTCATAAATTACTCATGTATTATGTAGTATATAAGGAATTATTAATTTATATTTTACATGGGGTCTATATGAGTAATCAAAAATGTATTATCTTATAATTTTAGAGAATTATTAATTTAGCACGTTATCCCCGAGTCGTGACCGACCAAAAATATTATCTAAGAGAGTTTATTAAATAATTGAGTACTAATTAATAGAGTTTCTACTGTATTCTACATGGTATCAAGAGCCAGAAATTCCTCTCTACCCTAAACCCTAGTGTTGGCCGTCATACCCTTCTTTTCGCCTCCCTTTTCCGGCGAAATATCAGTTGTATACTCATTGTATACCACTGCTCCTCCGTGATATATAAGTCTCTCATATTCCTCTAACAACAAGCATGTATACCACTGATATACCGAGATATACAGCCCACCAAGCTCATCTGTAATATATAACCCCGTATACCATTGCTACTCTGTGATACACCGCCCCGTATACACTGCTCCTCTGCGATATACAACCTCTCATCTTCTTCTAAAAACAAGCATGTATACCTCAGATATACCAAGATATACGGCCTTCATCTCTCATATTCTTCTAAAAATAAGCATGTATACCACTGATATACCAAGATATACAGCCCACCCAGCCCTCATATTCCCCTTTCTCGCCCGTATACATCTGTTATACAGGTGATATATGGCCAAACTGAGCCACGTATCACCCACCCAGACCTGTATACCGATGTTATACAACTGATATATGGCAGCCCCAATCCCGATATTCTTCCACCATTTTTCGGGTACCTTAATGGCTTCACCCGCGGCCCACATAGCTTTCCCCGCTTATTCTTCCTCAACACCTAGCATAAAAAATAATCAGTCGCAGTCCCAGTACCCAATAAAGTGGGCCAACCCACGTCCTTGGCCATTGTTCAGGCACTAGGCCCCGTTGACCGGCCCCTTTCCAGGCCAGGCAGCAACAGTGGGCACCGTCGAGGCCCACTACACAATGGCCCAGCACCACCGACCTCTTTCTAACCACTAGGCCCACTACACCGCAGCCCAGCAGCATTGGGCGCCGTCGAACGACCCCTTTTTAGGCGATGCCTAACAGCTATAGTAGGCACCGCCAAGGCCTACTATATAGTGGCCCAGCTCTACTAAGCCCCTTTCCAGCCACCAGGCCCACTACACATCGGCCCAGCAGTAGCCGCCCAGCCTCAATCCAATGGATTTGGGCCAGGCTTTCGGTTCTTTAAAAATTACGCAACCCGATGATGCGTGGTATATGGATACGGGCACCACGTCCCACCTCATCAAAAAATCTGGTAATCTTCCTCATATGCGGAATTTAAATACTCCTCAATCTATTATAGTGGCAATAGTTATCGCATTCCAATTCAAGGATTTGGCCACACACTAACTCCACAAACCGCAACCCCACTTCTCCTTTAAAAATGTCATATATGCCCCTAACATTATCAAGAACCTAATATCTATTAGAAAAATTGCCACCGATAATTCCGTATTCATTGATTTTGATCCGTTTGGTTTTTCTGTAAAGGATCTACATACGGGGAGACTTCTTACGAGATGCACTAGTGTGAGGGACCTCTATCCTTTCCTATCCACGTCCGCTGTCAATGTCAATCTTCCCACATCTCTAACTGTCATCTCCTCCTCAACGTGGCATAGTAGACTTGGACATCCCGGCGCTCATATTTTTTATTTTTTTAGAAACCACAATTTAATTAAATGTAATAAACTGAACCTTGCCCAAAATTGTTATTCTTGTCATCTAGGAAAGCATGTTAGACTTCCATTTACGTCATCTTTGAGTATTACTTTTTCTCCCTTTGATATTATTCATGTTGATTTATGGACCTCTCCTATTACTAGCAATTTGGGTCATAAGTACTATTTAATATTCTTGGATGATTTTTCTCACTTTCTATGGGTCTATCCGCTCCATTTTAAATCTCAGGTCTACTCCAAGTTTCTTAAATTTCGTACGTATGTTAAAACTCAATTTGAAAAAGAAATAAAAGCTTTTCAATGGTCGTGAATTTAACAAATCTCTCTTTCATAAATTATGTACGGCTAATGGCATGGTATTTCGTTTCTCCTGCCCCCATACTTCCCCTCAAAATGGTAAAGTCGAACAAATTCCACACACCATTAACAATATGATTCGTACCTTACTTTTTCATGCATCTCTCCCCCCCCCAGCTTTTGAGTATATGCATTAAAATGACAGAATACCTTCTTAATATACTACATACTCGTACGCTCCAAAATAGGACCCCCTAATGAGTTCATATTTCATCGGATCCCTAGCTATAATCATATTCGGATTTTTGGTTGTCTTTGCTACCCGAATCTGGCCTCCACTATCCCTCACAAATTAGTACCTCGTTTCACTCTGTATGTCTTCTTAGGGTTTCCGTCAAACCATAGGGGGTACTTATGCTATAACGTGTCCACATGCAAAATCATAGTCTCACGTCATGTCACATTTGATTAGAACGTCTTCTCCTTTGCCAACATCCACCAATTCCGACCCACCAATTACAGATTTCTTGATGACTCAGACACCTTACGTCTAGTCCAAAATGCACTACAAAATCCGCACCCTTAGGCCGTACCACTACCCATCCCGTCGACCCCACCCCGCTGCTCAGTCACTGCCCGATGATACACCCGCCATACTACCCAGCTGCCCGTTACCCTCTCAGCCCATACCCGACCCCACTTCCCAGTCCATTCTATCACTACCCAGTTTTCCTTCCCCACCCGTGACCATCCCCACACACCATATAGAAAACCGTGCACAACACAAGATTTTCAAACCAAAAGTTCACTTTAACCTATCCACACAAACTATCTCACTCATTCATAAAAATCCAAAAATTAGTCAAACTTGACCTAAATTGGAATGCGACCATGCGTGAGGAGTTTAGTACGTTAACCAATCAGCACACTTAGGATCTTGTTCCGAAACCAGAAGGGTGAATGTGATTCGTTGTATGTGGCTCTATAGTCACAAATTTTGAGATAGTGGAGAGCTTGAACGCCGTAAGGCAAGACTTGTGGCTAATGATACTGGTCAACAAAAAGGAGTTCATTGTGGTGAGACTTTTAGTCCGGTGGTCAAACCACCCACCATTTGCACAATGTTGAGCATAAGTATGAGAAAAAGTTGGGATATTCACCAGTTTGATGTAAAAAATACTTTCTTACATGGGATTTGAAAGAAACCGTTTATATGCATCAACCGCCTGACTTTGTGCATCAGGAGGTTCCTCATTATGTTTGTCGTCTTCGTAAGTCACTATATGGTTTAAAACAAGCCCCTAGGATTTGGTACCAGAGGTTTGCTACATACATCAAACAAATCGTGTTCGTGTGCAACAAGAGTGATCATTTATTGTTCATTTTTCATCGAGGTACTGACACGACTTATCTTCTTTTATATGTGGATGATATTGTTCTGACAACTTCTTCAGATATACTGAAACACGAGATCATTGCCCTGCTCAAGTCCGAATTTGCTACGACAAATTGGGTAAGTTGAGTTATTTTTAGAGATATCAGTGACCAGATCCACACATGCCATGCTCTTGTGTTAGCGTAAGTATGCATATGAGATTGTCTATAGGGCTAAAATGACAAACTGCAAGATCATGGCCACTCCTATCGACTCAAAGTCCAAATTCAGTGCGAATGACGGGGATCCGGTCAGCGATCACTCTCTTTGTAGGAGTCTCGCATGTGCTATTCAGTATCTCACCTTCACTCGGCCAGATATTGCATATGTTGTTCAGCATGTGTGCTTGTTCATGCATGCTCATAGGGAGCCTCACTTTATAGCTCTTAAGCGTTACATTCATAACGCTAAGGGCACTCTTGACTATGGACTACATTTATATTCCTCCGCACCGACTAGGTTGCTCTCTTCCACAGACACAGCTTGGGTAGGCTGTCCGGACACCCGTCGCTCTACGTCCGACTATTGCGTATTTTTGGGGGATAATATTATTTCGTGGTCTGCCAAGCGGCAAGCCACACTCTCCCGTTCGAGTGCCGAAGCAGAATATCGAGGCGTTGCGAACATTGTTGCCGAGCTATGTTGGCTCCGAGAGCTTTAGCGTCCCTTACTTAAGGCATCTTTGGTGTATTGTGACAACATATCTGATATCTACTTGTCTCATAACCCGGTTTAGCATCAGCGAACCAAGCATATTGAGATGAATATTTATTTTATTTCGAGAGAAAGTTGCAATGGGTCACGTTAGGGTGTTGCATGTTCCTTCTTCATATCAGTAAACAAATATCTCCACAAAGGGGCCTCCTCGACAATTGTTCCTTGACTTTAGATCCAATCTCAACGTCCGGCCTCCTTCCGCTTCGACTGAGGGGTGTGATAGTGAATATATTCCGTATATTCACAATATATTATGTAATTAATATTTTAGTGTAATTAATGCAAAATAGAGATTTTAATTTCAACAGGACTACAATTGTACACTCTATATATATTGCATTAATAAGAGAACTCCAATCAAGTGAGATTTACACTATTCTATAGTATTTGTTCTTGGAATAATGATGTTACTTTCAAGGTCCACAAGGTAAACACTCTTTCTATTACTCTCCCTGTCATATTGTTCTTCATCCCCACGAAGTAAACTCTGTTTCTGATCATATTCACATTGGCAGAATAATGTTTATCTGTGTATATGAATTGTTTATATGTTCATGAATATTCATTATGATATCAGTGATGTGCTCTGCCTCCTGCTGGTAGTAGTGCGTCAACAGTTGTGACCGTTATAGTAGCTGTATATGAGCATTTAAACTCTCTATTGGAGAAATTTGCAAACAGAGATACTGTTTCCCTACTCTTGTTTTTATTTTGCAGGAATACTGAAGGATCGATATTGAAGCATGATGAGCATTTGGCCTTAAACACGTGCATCTAAGTCTTTCCCCCCCTACTTATGTGGCATAAGTTCCCCTTTTTCTTTCCCAGAAATGTTTGAACACTTCTATAAATTGGAGATGATTCATGCATTAGTATGGTTTTGTTTTGAAATGCGACTGCAAGTCCAAATTGAAACCATGAAGTAATGTTGTCAGACACAAAATCTCAACATGGACAGTTCAACTGCAGCAATCAGTGCAAACAAATCCCTTAGTATATATACATAATCATAAATACGTGTATATAAAGTCATCCTTCAAACTTCATTTCAAATAACTTAATTTAGAATACATGAATAAAAGCTGGGACACTGATGTAGAAATGCAGCATACTTAAGAATGTTTGGCATATATTCCCTTCGCCTCTTAACTAAGAAAACAATAGGTACTGTCTTCATTGATGGAGTTTAGTTTTTGCTGGTGTATTATGTGTTTGGGTTTAGGCTTTTGATTCTCATTGTTGTTACTGTTTGTGTGACCATTATGAGAACATATTTTCTGCTAAATTCTGAGAATTATCAGTGGTAATGAATTTCATTTTGTCTTGCTGCATGTTATTTCGATCAATCCATGTCTTTTTGGTCATTTAAACTTAGGTGCAGGCTGTTGGATTTTTGGGCTCAAATTTGTCTGTGATGAGGAGGATTGATTGATATATCAAACGCGACCAATCTTTTGATAAAGAAGAATGGGGAATTTAAATTTAACGATGATGGATAAAAACCTCCGTTCTAAGCTAAAATACATGCTTCAGGCTTCTTAAATTCTGTGAAAAAACTCAGTTAAGGTTGATTTTTGGGTCATCTGCTAAGTGCTATTTTTACACATTTACTAATAGAGAAAGGAGGACTCAGACAAAGAGGAGAGTTGTGATAGATATCATACAAACTAAACATCACCCTGGCAATGAGAATCTCCGCTTCTTTACCTTTTCGGAAGTCTGGAGATCCTCAAACTTGTAATTAATCCGGTGGAATAAAAAGGGAAGTCCTTCAGTTCACCATATATCTGTTGTGTTCATAGAATCCCCCAGCTATTAATTAATTCTATAGCCAGTTAGAGTGGTGATTGCACCCCAAATGAGAGAAGAAGTATGGTACTATTTTTTTTTAAAAAAGAAAGCTAAACCTTGGTCATCATTAGCGACTAAAAAGGGCAAATGGTAGAAAAGATGTAGATAATCTACTGTTTTAAACAAATTTTTCCACATAATCCAAGAATTCTATAAGAAAAATTATGTAAAAGGAACATGAGCTTGTAGTTCTAGGAGACCAGCAGCTAGCAATAGTCTATCGCAGCGAAATATAATTTGAAGGTTAAGAGACAAAATCTTGGACATGTTAGAGATTTTAAAAATTCAAGAAATGCTTGTTGGTAACAGATGTGATGTGTGAAGACTATACTTGATGAATGTGACTTATAAGAAGCCACTTATTTGGTTTAAAACATAGAGAACAACTGAAAAATTATTCATAGACAATGAAATTTTATCCACCTCATCACACAAATTATGAACAACTTACTCAGAAAATGCTGCAAACTTTTATTTTGTGAAGTCAGGTACTTTGAACGTAGTTCCTAATGAATGTTCCAAAATCTGATTTTGCTGGTGCAAAATGCAATTATATTGTTGACATTCACTATATCTTAAAGGGGAACTCGTCTTATGTCTCACACACCAATTAGTGGTATGCTCAACAAAAACCTGACTTATAGCCTGCTTAAGCTAAGCTGTTGAGAAACTAAAAGTACTAATTTTTTTTGCTTATTTAATAAGTTGGAGAGTTACGGTGTTTAGGTGAATTTTTAAAAAATAGGAGAAATAGCGATTTGTCTTTGAGTTATTGCTTAATTTCATTGTTAGTCCTTGTGTTATTCAACTTAGCGTATTTGACCTTCAATTAAATGAAGTGTGCAATTTTAATCCCTGAGGTGAAAGAAGCTAACGGAATTATATAAAATTTAACAGACTTACTTAAAAAAAATCAGAAAATTCAAAAGCCAAAAAAAAAAAAGAAGATCAAAACAAAGAGAAAGGGTAGGAGCAAAATATGATTACAGATCTCTCGACTTCCGCCACCAACCTCGCCAGTCGACATAGTTTGTCATCTACACCCTTTGATCGTCATCATTTTCATCACCAGTGAATTGCGAGAAGTTTGTTTATAAAGAAGTTGTCAAGTTACTTCTTTTTCTTTTTTTAAAGGAAAAGAGAAATTATATTTTCTAAACTTTTAGTTATTCTTTTATGTTTTTTGAACACAACTGTTTAGAGATTTTTTCAATAATTGTATCTTTTTTTTATATATATTATACTCCTAATACTCGAACAGAGATTAAGATTGACCCATAATCCCAATTCAAGGGCGGAGCTACATGGAGCCGAGAGAGTTCATCTGAACCCCATTCGTTGGAAAATTAAACTATATATATAAGATCAAAAATTTATTTTAGGTATATGTATTAAATAATTAACCCCCTTGTTACAAACCAAAAGTGCAGTTCAGCGGTAAAGGGAGTTAAAAAATTTCTTGAGTGTGCAGGTTCTCGATTCCCACTTAACACGTTAAAAACTCCTTCAGGCGTTTATTAACTTATTTTTAAAAAAATAAAAAATGACTACGTTTGCAGGACAAACCTGGTTAGTTTGATTACATCCCTAATTTCAAAATCAAAACAATAAAAATACCGTTTACCCTTTCTTTTTTTCCAACACCGTTCTTGAAAATCGCTGCTATTGCTAGTTTCAATCAGAATTCTGATCAATCTTCTCCTTTTGGTATCCTTTATGTTTAAATCAATGTTTTTTCCTACTTATAAATACTTTTTTTTTGTCAAAAACAGGAGCTAAAACGCTCTTGTAAAAATCTCTATTTGTACTTGTTTTGATGAATCAAATCATGAAGTTTAAGAGGAATTAAGCGATCAACCCAAGGATTCTTTAGGTTATCAGTGCTCTGAAATCAGTTAATATTGATTACCACCTTCTTTTTCGAAAAAAAAAATGGTCAAAAATGCCACTGAACTATTAAAAAAAGGTTTAAAAAAATCATTTTTTTTGGCTCACTTATGTCATTTGGCTAACGGTCAACACAAAATTAAAAAAACAATATTTATTAAATTCCACATTACATTTTATTACTCCAATTTTTTTAATCTGAAAAAACTGATTTTTTATAAAATCTGGAACAAGTGATTTTTAAAAAAAGATGTGGTAAATCCATTTATTTTAAAAATAAATCAGGATTGGATTTTTATTAACAAATGTGGAATTTTTTAAAATCTAAAAAACTGATTTTTTTAAAGAAAAAGTGCAAAACCCATTTTTTTTAAATAAAAATAATCCAAAAACTGAATTTTTTATCAAAAATATTACACTTTTTAAAATTTAGAAAACCGATTTTTTAAAGTAAAATGTGTAAAACTGATACTACGTAATTTTCTTCTAGATTTAAAAAAATCCAGATTTGTTTTTTTATAAACGGGTTTTCCCCATTTTTTTTGTAAAAAAAATCGGCTTTTCCAGATTTTTATAAGAATTCAGTTTTTTTTCCAGATTTTAAACAAATCCACTTTAAAAAATTAATTTTCCTAATTTAAAAAAAAACATTTTTCTAGATATTTTAATTAAAAATTCAATTCAGTTTTTTTTTTTAAATGGATTCTAAAAAATCAATATTTTCCTGATGCTAAAAAAAATCCATTTTCCAGATATTTTTTTTGAAACTGGTAAAAACTAAATATTAGTAACCACTTTTTCCTTTTTTTTAAAAAATAGTCCTAAAAATAAAATCATGAAAATCTAAAATTTTTAGGACACTTTAAAAAAATCAATTTTCCTAATTTAAAAAAAACTTTTTCTAGATATTTTAATTAAAAATTCAATTTTCATTTTTTTAAAAAAAAGACGGGTTCTAAAAAATCAATATTTTCCTGAGGCTAAAAAAAAATCCATTTTCCAGATATTTTTATTAAAAAAACAAATTTTCAGTAATAAAATGCCATGTGAAATTTAAATATTTTTTTATTTAGTATTGACCGTTAGTCAAAGGGCATAAGTGAGCCAAAAAGATGAAATGAAGGTATGTTTAGCAAAATAGGTGGAAGAAGGGTATTTTTAGACATTTTCTAATAGTTGAGGGGCATTTTTTTTATCCTTTTAAAAAAAAAAAAAATGGTTTCAAATACCAAATATCTCTTACTATTTTTCTATTTTGAATTTTGTGATATTTCAACGGGGCTAAGAAATAGAAACCGTAATATAATTTGTTAACTTCCACAATTTTGTTGTTCGCATTGAGGTAAAGTTCCACTTTATCTAGCCCATTCATATCTGATCCGACCCGCTCATATTTTATTCGATCCGCTCATTTGTCAGCACTATGAGTATACTTACTTTCTTAACCTTTAACAGAAATTCTGCCTCCGCCACTGTCTCAATCCAATATCTTTCATCTTCTATTTTTCATTTTAATATTTAAAGAGAAAAATTGACGTGTTTTTGAGGTGGAGAATATTTGCAGATACCTCCGTTAATATTTCAAGTTTAGTATAACAAATACGATATAATTTGATTGATAAATTAGAAGATTTGCACCTTATGCATTGACCATGAGCTTGATTGGATATGATTCTAAATATATGAAATTAGGTGATTTGAAGTTGAAAGTTAATTTTGGACATGCAATTTGGATTTTTTAATTTTTTTAAATATAAATATGAAAACTTCACAATTTGTAAAAGCTATCAGAACTTTCCTAATTCTTGTACAATCTTATCTAATGAGCAAATCATAATTCATAAACTATATATCAAAATATTATAAGTTGATGTTTTAATAAATCACGTATCTCCGTGTTCATTTTATAAATAAATGTCTGCGACTACATATTATTACAAACTTTCAAATACACATAAATTCACAAAGATTTACTGGTCCGAAAAATCAACAATAGTAATAACTAGTTGTTCTTTAATATAATCCTTTCACATGGTACGGATAAAAAAGTTTAAATCCCAACTTGGAATATAAAATCCTACTATTTGAAGAATTTGGAATTTTAAATCATGATTTGAATTGAAGTTAAGGTTTGTGCATATTTTATAAATAAACGCTGATTTAAAATTGGATCCCAAATCCTATTACCAACTGCCTACTATGTTTTAGTCTGTCTTGAATCTGATTTTCACTGTTCAACTTCTGCAAACAAATGTTTCTCCGCACTAACTATTAAAATGAGGAAAGCAAATGTCAAAAAAATTAAAGTAAAGCCTGAAAAATGCGAAGAAAAAAAGATGTGAGAAAAATAAGTTATCAATTCTTGTAATACTTTTAGCTTTTATGTTCTTTATCTGTTTTCTTTATCACCGTATGTAGAGATACCATTTAAAGAAATTGAAAGACAAAGAGTCAGTAATTTCATCAAATTTTGAATTAGAAATTATTAGAAAACATAAATCAAAACAGAGGAGACATATTGATATGTAGATTTTAGTATTATCTTGATGAAACTTTTTCCTAAGTGATGTGAACGATTTCGAGCACGTCATAATTAAAACGTGAGGTCGTAAATCACAATGGCCATGGATCACGTGGTTTCAATTTTTAATTTAAATGAAGTATATGATAAAGGAGAAGTAAATCCAAATATATATGTTTTGATGATGGTTCACCATAATGGATGTACGAATGGACTACCTAGTTTTAGGGCCACTATAAAAGCCTTTTTTTTATTTTTATATTCAGCTTCCCGTTTACGTTAGATTATTCCTGAGATAGTAATCCTGAAATCGTGGGATGTGCCTGAATGATTAAAATTTGAAAACAGAGCAATTGATATCACCTACAAGGTCCTACCTAGAAGAGAGCAAATTACTCCCACCAGAGTTTGAACCCATGCTGCAGGCCTGCAGATGAATTTTAAGTTCTTCTCCTTTGTCATCCAGCTATGACATTTTCTTCTTTCATGTCAGAGAGAAATAAAAACATAACAAAAGAAATAATAAAATATTCAACCAATGTCCGGGAGACAGCTTGTTTTGCTTGAATGAATTATTTGTCTACGACACGGTCCAATTTTTTCCCTCACCCGGTGTACATATTTAGATTTGAACAAACCAAATCTATAAGATCATTTTTTAAAATAATTCTTCCCGTCAAAAGAAAATTATTTATGAGAATAAAAGGGGTAATTTCTTTTAGACCTCTTTTTATCGTTGTACTTTTACGATGCAACAAATCATGTTAAATTATTATATTAAGTAATAAATTGAGGTAAATTCTAAAAAATTAATAACTGTGGTTAATTACGTGATAAAACCATGTTTAAAATGTATGACTGCATTTATTGGTTTGATCATAAACTCAATAGTCAATACAAATCTATTTTTTCTTTAGTTAAATTCACCTACCTATTGACGGAAAAAATATGTACATATCTTTTACAAATTAAGGGAGACTAGTTTTGGAAAATCTAATTACTAGTCGAGTTGGTTGCAATGTAAATTTTCTATCTTATTTGTGATGATTTGATTTCTCACTTTATAATCTCTTATTTATAACGGAGATTGATTTTTTTTTTTTTAAATTTACACAGAAAAAGTTAAGACGACCAAACTGGTGATATATTCTCTATCGGATGTTTAGCCATACTTGTCCTTTTAGCTACCGCATCGAATTTGTTAGAGAAGAAAACTTTAAGACGGTAGTTTTAAGGGCCTATTTGGAAAGCCATCCATATAATTAGAATTGAGTGTAATTGAGTATAATTATACAGTTTGACATATTTGGCAAATCAAGTAATTACATGATCAGTATGTAATTAAGTGTAATTGGGAGGGAGTAATTACTTTTAAATTTATTTTTATTTTTAAAAAATATTTCTTTTTTTTACATTTTAAATTATTTACATGTTTTATATTATTATCTTTCATTTTCTTCTCATTTCTCAACCTTTACTTCTTGTGATTTCATATAATTGTTCGTATTTTTAATATTTTCTTGATTTAGCGTAACTACATTATTATTCTAGTTTTTGATATTACACTTTCTAATATTAGAAAGAATGAGTCATTAACAAACTTGACATATAACGAGTGATGTTATTAAAGTAGATTTCCATTGTTGAATTAGGTTATAGACTTATAAATATTTTCACTTTCTTTTGAATTATATTTACTTAAGTTATGTTGAAATTTATTTTATGTTATATTGGAATTTGATATAAAAGTATCATGTTAAATTATTATTTTTTAAATTTTGAATTTATGTTATATTTGTGATTTCAGATTATTTGCTTTAGTACTATTCACTTGTTGTTTTACATTGCATATTATTGATTTTTCACTTACTATTGATAGATTCCCCCCCCCCCCCCCCCCCCAGAAATTCTATGTATTAATATTAATTTTTTGTCAAACATATATACAACCAATGATGTTCTTACAAAATGCGTGCTTGTAATTTTTATAATTAATTAAATTAAAACATTATTAATTTGAAAATATACTATTACGTTTACAATATTATTTATAAATATGTGATTATTAATTAATATATTTTCAAGAAATAATATGTATCTTAAATACCTAATTTAATATATCATTTGTCAAGTATTAATTTTTATTTTAAAACTAATCTAAATATGTAATTACACACGTGCAACCAAACATTATACTTGTAATTACGTTATGACAAACAAACAGATCCTCGTAATTATTATACTATCCAATTACTAGATTGTGTAGTAATTACACTAATTTCAATTACTAGATGGCTTTCCAAATAGATCCTTAACTTAAGTGGTTAAATTTCGTATGTTAACTAAAAAAAAAACGTATACCTCCAAACTCCAATTTTACCTCATATCAGGCTCATAATTTAAAAGTTAAAACCAGAAAAATAATGTTTTCTAGTTATCTTTGCTACGGGGTGCTGGTATTCTTATTTTCAAATCATTTTTCGGTTGTATCACAAAAAGAAAATATCTGGCTAGTAGGCCCCCTCTCCCCCCTAGCTAGCTAGTACCTTAGCGTTTTTGAAAGGTGGTCATTTTTGTACTCACAAAGGAATATTAAATGGAGAGTAATTACGCACATGCATAATTGTTGACGAAATGACTGGTGAGGGGGTGAGGCAGTCCTGGCTGTATATAGAGATTTAATTGGCTGTCTTTGAATTAAGGTGACATTAAAAAGTAGATAATAGTGAATTGTATCTTTCTGTAAACGTCACTTATTAATTAGGGATGGAATGTTGTTGAAGTCAGAGTTTAAATAAATAATTAAAAATTAAAATATAAAGAATAAATATAGAAAAATCAGAAAAATTCAACATATAATATATTACTACATAATGTAATTAACGCTCTTTGGACAAAGATGGCCCCGTCACTGGGCGAGGTTAATTATTTTGAAACTAAACAAAAACTAGACAAAAGAAATAGTAATAAATTATAAGGTCTGAATGAATCATGACGTCTTGCATAATTTAAGCACATAACTTTTCATGTTATAGAAGAGGTAGAAAACTGTTAAACAGCCCATCACGGAATGGAGTATATATGGTATATTAGGAATGTATATTGTAGTATATTGTAATGAAAATGATACCTTAATTAGTGTTATACACTTACCATAATTGTATAGTTAGAATTATGGTAGAATAAGGATTTAGAAGTAGAATAGGAAAAGGATTTTCCTATTATGGAAATATGTAACTTGTATATATATATCTATTCAATCAATGAAAATAATCAAAGAGATTATTTCTTTCACGGTATCAAGAGACTAGGTCTAAAACAAAAGTTTTTTCTTTCAAACTTTTGCCTCCCTTTGGCCGAGACCCCCCCCCCCCCCCCCCTCGGGTTTTTCTCTTCCAAAATTTCGTCTTCCGCTCTCAAAAACCTCTCTTAAATTTCCCTCCTTCTTTGTTCTTACAATATGTCTAAGAACAATTTTCACCCTGCCCTCACGGTTTCCAATATCAAGCTAAGTATCCCTATTGTTCTTGAGATGGAAAACGTTCAATATGCAACGTGGGCAGAGTTGTTTAAAATTCACGCTATATCTTATCAAGTTCTTCTTCATCACATCATTCCTCCCGCTGACCCCTTCCCGCGGAGGATCCCGAGGTATGGATTACACTTGATGCTACCGTTCTTCGGTGGATATACGCCACTATTTCGTTGGATCTCCTACGTAGACGATTATGGAGCCGGATACCACGGCTATGGCCGCATGGAATAGATTGCGTGACATATTCCAAGACAACCAACATTCACGTGTCGTCACACTCGAGCAGGAATTCTCTCTCGTTCGAATGGACGAATTTCCAAACGTTTTTGCATATTGCAAGAAACTAAAGGAGTTGGCGGATCAACTCCGTAATGTTGGCGCCCCAGTAACAAATAATCGTCTAGTTCTACAGTTGGTTGCCGGTCTTTCGGAGGCCAATAATGGTGTTGGAACTCTCCTTCGCCAAAGCAACCCTCTTCCGTACTTTCATCAAGCCCGCTCCATGCTTACGTTGGAAGAAGCGAGTGTTTGGCTAAAAAGGCGGCTACCGGAGCAAGCCCGCTTGTCATGGTGGCGTCCTCCCCTAGTTCTTCAGGTTTTGTGAATAAATCGGGCCAAAACCATAATAATGGTGGCGGCAAGAATAATCGCAAAAATAATAACAAAATCGCGGGGGCAAACGCGGCGGTATAGGTGGTGGTTCCGGTGGTCAACAAACAGGCGCTGGGTCCCAGCCAGGGTATAGTGGCCCACCACCGCCACGGGCCCAAAGCGGTGGGGCCAATGGTCGTGGAACCCGTACCATCAACAAAGCAGCCCGGCCACAGCGGCTTCCGGTGGCCGGTGGGCCGGCCACCGATCCGTGCCCGCCGCCCGGCGGCGGCGGCCCACCGGCCGGTGGCCCAACAAAGAAGACCTACGGCCCAAAGATCATCACAGAATGGAGTCCTTGGGCCCCGTCCTCCGCAAGCCCATCATGCAGCAGGCCCCACTCAGACTGATATCGAGGCCGCGATGCACACATTGGGGTTGACCCAACCGGACCCAAATTGGTACATGGACACCGGGGCCACTACTCACATGACTTCCGAATCAGGTACTCTCTCATCTTATTCCAATTTGAGCACCCCTAGGGGAATAATTGTTGGTAATGACAGTTCTATTTCAATTCTAGGGTATCCTGTTGAAAAATACTTTACATGCTCCTAAATTGATTAAAAATTTAGTGTCTGTCCGAAAGTTCACAAATGACAATTCTGTTTCTGTTGAATTTGATCCTTTCGATTTCTTTGTGAAGGATTTCAAGACGGGGAGTCATCTTATGAGGTGTGATAGTAGGGGGGATCTGTATCCTATCATGCCCGGTTTCAGTACATCGAGTCCAGACTTGCCGTCAGCTTTTGCAACCATCTCTCCTTCCATGTGGCATGCTCCTCTGGGTCATCCGGGATCTTCTATTTTATCAGCTTTAGATAAAAATAGCTTTATTTCTTGTAAGGGTACGAGTCGTACTCCAATTTGTCAGTCTTGTTCATTACGAAAAATTGTTAAGTTGCCATTTGTAGACTCCAATTCTCATACTTCTATGCCATTTGACATTATTCATAGTGACTTATGGACGTCTCATGTTCTAAGTTCAGTGGGTCATCGATATTATGTTCTCTTTTTAGATGATTATACTAGATTTTTGTGGACGTTTCCAATTGCAAATAAATCACAAGTATTTTCCATCTTCATCAAATTTAGAGCGTTCATTCGTACTCAATTCGAAAGAGACATAAAAAATATTCAATGTGATAATGGGAAAGAATATGACAATAGGGAGTTTCGAGATTTTTGTGCTAATAATGGGATCAATTTTAGGTTTTCGTGTCCTCATACATCTCCACAAAATGGTAAGGCCGAACGCAAAATTCGTTCCATCAATAACATTGTCCGAACTCTCTTAATTCATGCCTCCATACCTCCATATTTTTGGCATCATGCTCTACAAATTGCCACATATCTTCTTAACATACTTCCTTCCAAAGGTCTGACATATTCCTCCCCCCTCAAAATCCTATATAAGAAGGATCCTTCGTATTCTCATCTTCGGATTTTTGGGTGCTTGTGTTATCCGTTATTCCCATCCACCACAATTAACAAACTCCATGCTCGGTCTACCCCGTGTGTGTTTTTGGGTTATCCGTCAAATCATCGTGGTTATAAGTGTTTTGATTTATCCTCCAAGAAAATCATAATCAATCGCCATGTCATTTTTGATGAAACTCAATTCCCGTTTACGAAAGTTCATACTCCCGAACCTAAGACGTATAATTTTTTGGATGACCAAATATCCCCGTATATTATTCGGAATTTTTCGGACAACTCCCGTACCCAAAATCCTCCAATGGCCCACCGCCACCGGTCCCACAAGATCGTCGCACCCTCGTTGTTCCACCACTAGAACGAGCCTCCGGCTATTGGGCAGTCCGGCCCACTCGGAACCGGTCCAAAACCGAGCCTAGTTTTTACCGATTTGGGCCGGCGGAGCCCCCACCGCTGGCCGGCCGATCCGTCCCGAGCCCGTAAAATTCCCAAAATTCACTCGCTTCTTCTTCGAGTCATAGACCGGTCACTCGTAGTCAGCGGGGTATTTTTACACCTAAAAAACATTTTAATTTACATTCGGATGTCTCTAAATCCCCCTTGCCCCGCAATCCTGTGTCCGCATTAAATGACCCTAATTGGAAAATTGCTATGACTGATGAATATAATGCTCTTATTGCTAATAAGACGTGGGAGTTGGTGCCCCGTCCATATGGTATTAATGTTATCAGGTCTATGTGGATTTTTGCTCACAAAGAGAATTCAGATGGGTCCTTTGCTCGACATAAGGCGCGACTTGTTGGTGATGGTAAGACTCAGCAGGTTGGAATTGATTGTGGTGAGACGTTTAGTCCGGTGGTCAAACCGGCTACCATTCGCACCGTGCTTAGCTTGGCTCTTTCAAAGACTTGGCCAATGCATCGGTTGGATGTCAAGAATGCTTTTCTACATGGTGACCTCAAGGAAACAAGATGCTATATGCATCGAGCGATTGGGTTTCTCAGGGATCCCAACCGCCCTAATCATGTCCGTTTGTTGAAGAAATCATTATACGGCCTTAAGCGATCTCCACGGTCCCGGTATACACGATTTGCTTGACTTTGTTTCGACAATTGGGTTCACTCACAAAGCAGTCGATAATTCCTTGTTCATCTACCGACGTGGTTCGTCATTGGCCTATATTCTCGTTGTATGTGGATGATATCATCTTGATCGCTTCTTCTCCGATGCTTTGTGCCGCCTATCATGGCCATGCTCGCCTCGAATTTGCTATGAAAGACTTAGGGCCTTTGAGTTATTTTTTGGGAATTGCCGCCAAACGTCATTCGGTGGGTTGTTTCGTCTCAACGGAAGTATGTCGAGATTATCGAGAGGGCGGGATGTCATCCTGTAAGTCCACTTCCACGCCGCTGATGCAAACCCAAAGCTAAGTGCCACGGCGGTGCACCATACGAGGACCCGACTCGCTATCGCAGCCTCTTGCGGGGGCCCTCCAAGATCTTACCTTTACCGCACCTGATATTACATATGCGGTTCAACAGTGTGTTTATTCATGCATGATCCCGAGTTGAGCACATGAATGCAATCAAACACATCATTCGGTATATTCGGGGGACACCGGATTATGGTTTGCACTTGTATCCCTCATCTACATCCACACTTGTCTCCTACACGGATGCGATTGGGGTAGTTGTCCCGACACCGAAGGTCGACTTCGCTCTTGTATGTTCCTTGGCAACAACTTGGTCTCCTGGTCGGCAAAGCGTCGTGCAACTCTATCACGCTCAAGTGCGAGGGCCGAATATCGAGGGTGGCGAATGTGGTCTCGAATCATGTTGGCTACGTACTTTGCTTTTGGAGCTTCATTGTCCCATTCGTAAGGCAACCTTGGTATATTGCGATAACATTAGTGCCATCTACCTTTCAGTAACCCGTTCAACACCAACGCACCAAGCATATCGAAATGGACATTCACTTTGTCTGTGAAAAGGTTGCTAAAGGTCAAGTTCGCGTATGCCATGTCCCGTCTCGTTATCAAATTGCAGACATTTTTACCAAGCGTCTACCCGCGGTACTTTTTGAAGATTTTAGGGACAGTCTCAACGTTCGAAGACTGCCCGCTATGACTGCGGGAGTGTGTTAAACAGCCCATCACGGAATGGAGTATATATGGTATATTAGGAATGTATATTGTAGTATATTGTAATGAAAAGGATACCTTAATTAGTGTTATACACTTACCATAATTGTATAGTTAGAATTATGGTAGAATAAGGATTTAGAAGTAGAATAGGAAAATGATTTTCCTATTATGGAAATATGTAACTCGTATATATATCTATTCAATTAATGAAAATAATCAAGGGGATTATTTCTTTCAAAAACAACAGTAGAGAAAGGAAAAAGGGGATAAAGTTTTAGTGGTGGTAGGGTCTGGGGATATAACTGTATTCTCATGTACTAGGATTGCTAATTTGTCATCCACATAAAATAAAATAAAATATTTTACGAAAAATTAACAAACAAGAACACACGTGATAAACTGTACATACATTTTGGTACATGACGATTTTGGTATATACGAGTATACAACTAAAAAGTAAAAACTAAACAGACCACATCGTACATATAAGAACATGCAGCATATAATCATAGCAAATCCTACCACGTTTGTTGGATACATCCCACACATTAGCAAATCATATAATACTAGCTGCCAATCCGGGAACATGTGTTATGTATGCGTCCTATAATTTACAACTATTTCAACCTTAATGATGATTATTGGTTGAACATACATGAGAAATAATTAACGTATGGTTGTAATCACATACTTTATGGAAGTTAAGAAATAAGCATAATATAAGACACGATTAACTTGTAACAACACAACTACTTGTATAGATTGTACGACTTTATGAAAACAACAAGGTAATATAATTTTTTTTAGTGATTGTAAGTACTAGTAATAATATTTGATCCGACTAATTTGGAGAAGCTAAAACATTTATGGCCAAAAGTACGTAGCTATTGTTCTAATCTAGTAAGGAGAGCGGTTTTTAATTCATCTTCGGTGCTTAATCCCTTAGGAACCCTAACAACAACATCATGAAGCACAAGATGATTGACGGTTGAGATGCTAGCATGATGGACTTGCATTTGTAGATGTTGAAGCGCAACCATGAGTTTCGCTGATGGATAATCCACGTTTTCAGATTGAACCCTAACCATCGCATCTGGACCCACTATCTTCACTTCAACCTCCGGCTCCGCCGTTGAATTAGCCCCAATTACTTGGTCGTCCGCCGAAGTGGTGGTTCTCTGGTTATCAGCTGACGATGATTCCGTTATGATTTTCTGTTTCCTACTGATACTGTGATCAATATTTAACTGGGCTTCCAATTCGTCCACTTTGGTTTTAAGTTTGTTGATGTAGGACACAGCATCTGATAGCAATGATGCTTTGTCCATTTTGGATACGTTGGGTACGACGGAACGTAGCGCGTAGAACCGGTGGTTCAGCTTTTCTCTTCTCTGTCTCTCCGCCTCCACGTGGTTCAACGCCGCCATATTACTATCCTCCCCGCCGCCGCCGCCCTTGGGCTTTCTCCCTCTTTTCCTTGCTACTGCTTTTAATTTATCGGAATCAGGAAGGTGTAGTTTTTTGCTATTGTCAACTAATTTCTCGTCATTATTATTATCTTGTTGCGGCAAGCCGGTGACAAGGCCAATGTCAGCAAAACAAATTGTTTTCTCGAGAAATTGAATGGGCGAACAAGAGAGGAACAAGGACTTCACCTGTTGAACCAAGTTAAAATTCTGTTTGATTAAGTGTGTCGAGCACAATTCGAGCACTCCATTTGCAGTTGGAATGCAAACCATAGTCTGAATTCCATGAATCTGAGCTTCTTTAGCCCTTTCACAGGTGTAATAAATCTGAAATTGGGCCGCACCAGTTATCCACAAACAATCACCTCGACTAAATGCTTTACCAGGAACGGAACCATCTCCTGGTGAGAAAGAGCGAGCCAGGGACATCACGTAGAACCATTCAGTGTCGGTTACATCAGTACCATCGTCGGCCAATAGAGCATTAGTAGTAGTATCTCCATTAGTACCACCAACCATTAAAGCTTGAATTCCTCTAATGACTTTTTTTCTCTCCGACTGGGCCTGTGAGTACTGCGAGCTGCTACTGCTTCCGCTGCCTTTGTTGTTATTAACCGCACCACTACCTCCTTGGAAATATCCATCTTCCCAAGCTAAAAAAGCTTTTCCCTCGTCGTCAGTAGAGGTTTGCCAGAAAATAGCATACGCCCACCATTCAGGCTGGCTTTTGGCAACATACTGAAGCATATGTTGAAGGCCTAGTGGCAACTGGTTGTCTCCTTGAGCTAGTGAGGTGATTGCCATGGGAGGTGAGGAAACCATGAGTTGTTCCATTTCTTCCTAGCTAGTAGAGGCTAGTGGTAGTAGGAGTACTATATTATTGATGGAGTATAATGATAATGAAACCTCAGCACTAGATAAGGAGTAGGGACGAGGATGTAATGTGAGTGAAAGGGCCATCAATTAATATTGTAGCCTAACGCTGAAAAAGAGTAGCGTTTGGTTAGTACTGCCCACTTGCCTAGTACTACTACTATTGAGCAACACAGAAGGTATGGACTTTAGTAGGCCCTTGGACTTAAATTTGGTTGAAATTTGAAAATAAGAGTTTTTGAAATTAAAGTTAAAAAGGGTATTTGGGTGTTAGGAAAAAATTGAAAGGGTAAAGATTGTATTAATCTTTATTAGGAAGTCTTTCTCATTAATATAAATATATATAGTGTGTACAATGTGAAATTCACATAAATAGGGATCTTATATCTATCGTAATTATACAACATTAAATATGGCTAATTATACAACACTATACACGTTAATACACCCCCTCAGTCGGAGCGGGAGGAGGCCAGACGCTAAGACTAGATCTGAATTCGAAGAAGAGCTGTCTGGGAAGGCCTTTAGTAAAGATAGACGCATATTGATACGAATAAGGCACATGAAACACCTTAACATGACCTAGAGCAACCTTCTCACTAACAAAGTATATATCCATCTCAATGTGCTTGGTTCGTTGATGCTGAACCGAATTATGAGATAAATATATGACGGATATGTTATCACAGTAAATCAAAGACGTCTTACTCAAGGGACACTGAAGCTCCAAAAGAAGATTTCGAAGCCAATAGATCTCAGCAACAACATTTGCAACGCCTCTATACTCTGTTTCTGCACTCGACGGGATAAGGTGACTTGCCTCTTGGCAGACCAGGAAATGAGGTTATCCCCTAAGAACACACAGCAGCAGGAGGTGGAGCTCGCATGTCCGGACAGCCTGATCAATCAGCATCTGTATATGATAACAATCTGGTCGGTGCTGAGGGTATAAGTGCAATCCATAATCAAGTATGCCCTTAACGTATCGAATGATACACTTAAGGGCAGTAAAATTAGGCTCCCAGCAGGCATGCATAAACATGCACACCTATTGAACGACAAAAGCAATGTCAGGCCTGGTGAAAGTAAGATACTGTAGTACACCTGCAAGGCTCCTGTCACCATCAACAGTACTAAGCTTGGATTTAGAGTCAACCGGTGTAGACATGATCTTACAGCTCACCATTTTAGCCCTATACACTATCTCCTCTACATACTTGCGCTGACACATAAATATAGTATCTACAGAATGAGTCACTGATATCCCAAAAAAATAGCTCAACTTCCTCAAGTCACTCATAGAAAATTCGATTTTAAGCAATGTAATGATCTCATTTTTCAACTCATCAGATGAGGCGGTAAGCACAATGTCATCCACATATATCAATAAATAAGCAATGCTACTACCTTTATGAAAAATGAATAGAGAATTATCACACTTGCTGCATACAAACCCAATCCGCATAATGTACTGAGCAAAACGATCATACAATGCTCTACGAGTCTGTTTTAAACCATAAAGTGACTTACGAATATGACATACAAAATGAAGGGCCGTTGGATGGACAAAACCAGGCGGCTGGTGCATGTAAACAATTTCTTTTAAGTCCCTATGTAAAAAAGCATTCTTTACATCAAGCTGATAAATCGGTCAATGCTTACCCATATCAATGCTCAAAACTGTGTGAATAGTAGTCAGTTTAACAGCCGGACTGAACATCTCGCCACAATCAATACCCTAATGCTGATTTTTACTATTAGCCACAAGTCTCGCCTTATATCGCTCTAAGTCACCACTGTCTCTGAATTTGTGATGAAATAGCCACATGCAACGGATCACATTTACCCCATCCGGTCTAGGAACCAAATCCCAAGTGTGTTGTTTTGTTAAAGCATTTAATTTCTCACACATGGCCGCATTCCAATTTGGGTCTAATTTGGCTAATTTTGTATTTTTGGGAATTGGGGATATGGTTTAAGTGGATAGGTTGAATTGGACTTTGGGTTTGAAAAATCTGTGTTGAGCATGAGTTTTCATACGGTGAGTAAGGCCATGGGTAGGTTGGGTATTTTGGTGTGGGGTCGGAGTCGGGTCACTAGTGTCAGGGACGGTGTCGGGCTATATGTGGGTTTGGTCGACAGAGCATTGTAGTGGATGGGTTGTTTCTGGTGAGGACATCGGGGTGGGTGGGGGCAACGATCTGGGCAGATCGAAGTGGGTTTAAGTGCTTGGTGTTGGAATCGATGACTGTGGTAGGTAGGGACTGGAGTGACGGTGTCGCGGTGTGGTTGAGTTATTTCGGCTATCAGTGCTATGATGGATTTCGGCTACTGGTGTAGTGGCGGGGTTGGTGGCGGTCGGTGACTAAGACACATTGGGCGTCGATTAGGATTGCCGGTGGGTGTCAGAGATGCTTACCGGACGTGACAGGGAGACAATGGGCTGACTGTTGGTGGTGGTGGTGGGTGTCAGTAATGACCGAAGTCGAGCAGAGACACTGCCGGTGGTGGCAGTGTATTAGGGCGAAGACAAAGATGCGATGGTAGTGGTGGCGGTACGGGAGAGCTCGATGAATATGACGGGGGAGATGTCTGACTCATCTAAAAAGGTGAAGTCTACGTTACATAATTTTTGTATGTTTGCAAACGGGAAAATTGTCTCGTCAAAGGTGACGTGACGAGATACATAAATTTGACGAGTGGAAAGTTCCTAGCACAGATAGCCCCTATGATTAGATGGAAAACCGACGAAGACACATGTAGTGGTTCGGGGTGCTAATTTATGAGAGGTCGTAGATGCATTTTTTGGGTAGCACAGATAACCAAAAATCCGAAGGTGGTCATAGAAGGGGATCCGACGGTATAAGATTTCAGTTTGGGTCATGTTATGAAGAGTACTAGTAGGTAAAATATTAAGGACGTATTCTACCATTTTTACAGCATAGACCCAAAAAGTGGGAGGGATAGAGACATGAAACAGGTATGAACCATATTATTAATTGTGCGGATGATTCGTTCTGCTTTGCCATTTTGAGGGAAGGTGTGGGGACACAAAAAATGAAAAACCATACCATTAGTTTTGCAAATTTTGTGAAACGTGAAATTATTAAATTCACGACCATTATCACACATAGATCCAAATAAAATGAGAAAAATCATCTAATAAGACTAGATAATATTTGTGACCCAGTGAGCTAATAATATGAGACGTTCATAAATCAGCATGAACAATGTCAAAGGAAGAAAACGTAGCACTTAATGATGACTTAAAAGAAAGACGAACATGTTTGCCCAAAGAGCAAGAAACACAGTGTTGGGCAAGTTTTCCATTATTACATCGAATAAAATTATTGCCTCTAAGAAAATTAAAAACAAGAGCTCTTGGGTGTCCAAGCCTATTATGTCAAGTTGACGGAGAAATAGCAGCGAGAGATGTGAGAGAGCATGAGCTGGCAGCGGAGGTGGATGGGAAAGAATTGAGATCCCCCGTGCTATTGCATCTCGTAAGAGGTGTCTCCGTACGAAGATCCTTCACAGTTAAACCAAAAGGGTCAAAGTCAACAGAGGCGAAATTATTATGAGTAAATTTGCGGACATATATTAAGTTTTTAATAATGTTGGGAGCATACAAGACATTATTTAGGGAGAAGGGTGGGTGAGGCAATTGGGTGTATGTTGTACTATATCCCTATATTGGAATGCGATTGTCATTGCCAACAGTAATAAATTGAGGATACTTTAAGCGAAATAATTTGGGCAAGATTACCTGCCGAGCGGGTAAGATGAGATGTGGCACCCGTGTCTATGTACCAATTCTCATCGGGTTGTTGCAAGTTTAAAGTACCGAAAGCCTGGCCCAAATCAGATTGGGCTAGACCGTAGTTTTGCTGGGCTGGACTGGCGGTGGACAAGTGGGCTTGCTGGACATTCGCTGGTTGATGTCGTGGGCATGGTCCCTGACCCAGAATGCTAGGTGACCAGGCCTGCGTGTAATGGGCACCTGTTGCGGAGTGTGGACCAAGTTGAGGCCCAATTTCCTGAATTTGACCAGGGATATGGGCTAGGCCATGGACACTGCTGGGTTGGGGGTAGGCTGCTGGGCCTTTCCTCTGCCACGACCCTTGCCACCTTTACCATTACCGCAACCTATGCTGCCCTTGCCTCCACCTCGACTGTCCCGCGACTGGTGGTAGTCCGGCGGTGGTGGCTGGGCGGTGGGGCCGCGTGTGTGACCAAATTTTCAACCGCTAATGCTTTTTTATTATGGGCGTCCTGTTTGGTACGTCGGGTTTCCTCCAAAAGTAATTGTGAATGTGCCCTGTTGAAACTCGGTAGTGGGTCGGCTTGTTGAATTATAGTGGCTAGCGTATCGTATTCTCCTTTTGGTAAGCCAACAACAAGTTGTAGGACCATATTTGTTTCAGAGACGGGTGTCCCCACGTTGAATAATTGGTCTGCAACTAATTTCAATTGTTTACAATATTCGGACATGGGAAAATTCTCGAGACGTGTATTATTAAATTGGTCCTCTAAATAAATAGCCTGAGTATTTTTGTTGTCCTAAAATATTTCTTCCAATCGTACCCGTAATTCATGAGCTGAGGCACCTGTTTTCATAATTGTATGAAGCAAATCGTTGGAGATAGTGCCGTAAATTCACTGTTTAACTATAGCGTCGAGACGACGCCAAGTAGATTTTGCAACCTCAACGGGACGGGAAAGAGAGTCGTCATTATGGTCAAGCACATTATACGTGTAGGCGTGAATACGGAAGAGTTCGACCCACAGGGAGTATTAAACATCTTCTTGATCAAGAATGATGGAAATTAAATTCTTGATATTTGTAACGGCAAAAGTCGGATGGAAAGAAGATGTGGAGGAGGGAGCGGGAGACATAGTAGCCGCAGGAATTGAACACAACACCAATAGACGAGAAAGAAAGAAAAAATGGGTGAAGCCGATTGGCCGAGGAGGGGCAGGCCGACGACTTGTGGTGTAGAAGAAAGTAGGGTTTAGGTGTTTTAGGGTTTGACTATTGATACCATGTAAGAATGTATAAATCTCCCTTAGGGAGTCTTTCTCATTAATACAAATATATATAGTGTGTACAATGTTGTATCCTCATATAATAGAGATCCTATATCTACCATAATTATACTATGGCTAGTTATACAACATTATACACATTATTAGAAAGCTTTGTGAGTGTAAAAATTTTCATTTTACCAAGAACTCACAGGTTCACTTACAATAATAAAGTAAATTCTTATAGTGAGCCTGATATGATAACTTTAAATTATAATCGATCATATATATTGATCGACGGTTTAAAGTTTTTTACACCAATAGTGTATTTATATAACTTAAATCCAAAAAATAAAGATGAGGCCTACGAGTAGTAGTAAAATATAATATACTTATTCTACTTGTTTTAAGTTTCTCAGATCCCTTGAGGGATTACACATCGTAAGTTCTTGTTGTATTATACTTTCTTTAAAGAGCCGTTTGGACATGATTTGATTTTTTTTAAAAAATAATTCTATATTACACAGGGATAGGGGAAGGAAAAACGGGGGAGGGGATTATAATGTGGAAATTCGAACCCTCACCAACAAAGTGAAAGTTTAAGTAGTCAACCAATTGAGCTACTAAATCCCTACCTAATTTGAAATCATGATGATTTCAAGTTAAAGTTTTATTTGGACATGTAATTTGGATTTCTTAAGTTCTATTTTTTCTTATAGACATAAAACCCTCACAAATTGTGAAAACCATCAAAACTTTTTCTTATTAGTCAACTTTTACATTTTAAAAATTTTGAAATACCAAATCATGCATTTTTAGATAATTTGGGATTTCATCGCATGAAATGAACATAAGATGAAATCGCATGTCCAAACGCCTACTAAGTTAATACGATTAAAATCAGTTTTGAGAACTATATATATAATCTTTATTTTTATTTAAGCTTATTAAAAAAGTAAATATTAGTTTTTCACCATATAGATGGAAGAAAATTCAAGCTAGACTAATAAAGCTTAAGCCTATTAGGATTAAGACCTTATTTGTTTGCACTTAATGGAGGTCTGATTATTAATCATTCAGATTCAGCCCATTAAGTGTATTTGTTTTATTTTCTTATAAAGCCTCTTAATGGGTCTGAATGAATCAGATCTGTAACAAAGTCTTAAAGTCATTCAGACCCATTTAAAATAGTCCTTCTTTTTTATAAAATATTTCACGACTTCTCTTCTCAGCAAAATTTTCGCCTCTAGCTATCTTTTCTCAACCAAATATTATCAAGAACTCTTGTTGCCACAAAAATTAATTAATTAACCGTAACAACAAAAATATTTCTTGAAGTTTATTTTTTAATATGTCAAAATAATTAGTTAAACTTCTATGTATCTTTATCCAGTTCATGATCTATTTTTGCACCAGAAAAATTAAACATGAGTGAATCCATCTTCTCAATAAAATCCCTCCTTCATTTTTCAATTTTTGAAAGATCGCAGTGACTCTATAATTTAATATTTCTCGAGATAATAACAACGAATTGAAAAAAAAAAACTTGAATACTATATAACCCTCTAATGAAATTTGAAATTAAATTCATAATACCAAGCTTCAAGAATTAACAGATAACACTCATAAATTGTGTCAAGCATTGAAAAGTTTCCTCTTTTTATCTTATTTTAACAAAGTTTCTTACTAGAAAACATCTCGTATGATTCAGTCATAACAACTCTCTTTGAATCACTTTCAGTTGATAAAGAAAGGTTTACCATTTTAATAATAAGTAAAAATTCTTAAAAATTTCATATTACCTTGTTACGATGATTTTTTATATTGATGTATATTTTTTTTTTTGTTCATTTCAGATAGTTCAAATTTTATATTTATAGAAAACAAAAACAGGAGATAGTTTAATTTTTTAATTAAATATAAATATTCAAAATATTATTTTCTATCAAAAATAAATTTATTTTGCTGAAATGAGATTTTTATAATATTTTATAGATATTATAATTAATCTCATATGCACATTCAGATATTGAAAATAAATAATCTTAATAATTCAGTATTCAGATCTAGAGACAACATCTTAATATTTAGATTTGTATTCATATTCAGACATCTAGATATTAATGAACATCTTAATATTTATATGTGTATTCAGATTGAGACGTTACTTAATAGAAACAAATGATGCCTAAGTTATTTCCAACTTGTATAAAATCGAATCTTGGGTGACAGTCATAGGAAATGCTCTATGGAAAAGATTATCGTAGAATTTGATCTATACAAATAAAAGCAACAAAAGATAACAAGCTGTAAAATTATCCATTCAAAGAAAGAGAAGATAGTATAAGAGTAATATTTTAAGGCCATACAAGAACGTAGTACATTGAAATGAAAATTACTTGTTTTTCAACAAATAAGATCTTATAGCCTTTAACCCGTATCTTCCACTAGAGTTTGGATAAACATTTCTAACGGAGATGCTATTTGGTTACATCTCATGTTTTAAAAATTGTGAATAATGTGAAGGAATCTGATGAAACAGAAAAAAAGTTAGTACTCCCTATCCGTTCACTTTTATTTATTCATTATAAATTTTGAATACTCATATTCCTCTAAAAAATAATAAATAAAATATATAATTTATCATGATATTCATATTAATTGTTGTAAAGTTTTGATGGACTTAAAAAGTGATTTGAAATAAGCAATTAATACTATGAGTAAAATATAATTTTTTTAATATGTTAAAAATAATAAGTAAAAATAAAAATTTATTTTTAAAATAATGAATAATTAAAATTGAACGGAACCACAAATAAGTCCGGGAAGAAGGAAACATTGATTTCGTAAGAAGAAGTTGAGAAAAGAATAAAAAGAAAAGTCAAAAGGGTCGTCGCCAATTTCGTACAATAGTTTCTTTTCCTTTTTAAAAAAAATAGAGACGGTAAGATTTATATTCACAAACCATTTTATGAATGACTTCCATCGATTTCACTAGATTTCAAGGTTCCGTCCGTTTAGTTTGTCCATGAATGTTACTCCATTTGGGATATTTGAAAAAAATAATCAAACTAAGTATTTGTTTTACAACCCGGTAGACGGCTTAAAATTTGAATAACAGATTCAAAAGATATTTCAATAAAATAATGACTTTTACTTTCAAAACTTTAACTATTTTCCTCATCCAAATTCATGTCTAAACACAATAATGATCCAAACTCTAGTGGAAGCAAGGGAAGGAACTATAGTATAAAGGTGGCTTCCTGTGTCTATATTAGCTTCTTCAGTTGACACTACGCCCTGCCCTTTGTGCCAAAATCACACCAAATACTAGGAGTCTTTAAATTGGAACAACACTGCTTTCTGCACATTTCTAATATTATTTAAGTCTAATATTACCAAGTACACATACTTCCCCTTGTTTTGCAGTAGTCCAGTGCTGTTATTGCTCTAGAGTAGCTGGCAAATGAGGCACCAAATTAGACTATGAGGCACACCTTCGTCAATATGTTATGTTAGTACTTGGAACACTCTATGAATAAAATGCTCCTCTCACTAGATTCTGGACCAAACATTACTGACACCCAATATTAGTACAAACTGCAGCAAATATTAAGGACAAAGAGATGATAACAGAGATCCCATCTTGAGGTCATCCATCTCATGCCAATGCTTCTCTCCCTCCTCTCCTACTATTTACAATCCCGATAACTCTGCTCTTCTTCACTGGCTTACTCAGTTGAAATACAGTACGCCTGTATAGCTTTTGCATTCCTTTCCTTAAACTAAGTCTAACCATTGTGTTTTCGCCTCCTCAGTGTCAAATCCCTCTCTAAACCTACTCTCTAGTGTTTGTCTTTTGCGAGCATCTGGAGAGGTCTTCGCAACGGAATCACATTCCTCTCCAGCATCACTTGTACTCCTACAGTTCCAGAATTTCTCCTCTGACTCGCATTCTGTACTGTCTAAAGTGACACTTCTTGAGAGTTCACCAGCAGTTTGCTTTTCGCGAGAATAGCCATCCAGAACGGGCTCTTTAGTAAGTACTACATTTGATTGTGTTGAGAGATAATCTACCATGCAACTGGAAATATTAGTGCATGGCGACTGCATTTGGCATGTCATGTGTGATTTTTCTCTTTCACGAAGGGTCTTCATAACGAGTGTCTTAAAGAGGTTCATGACTTGGACTGCATGAATCAGTGCAGTCAAAGGATCAACCATCTGCAAGATTTACTATCCCGTTATTAGTATAGATGAAACACAATCACTGAAGGGCATAACCATCAAGCATGCATTTGTGAAGGAGAACATAATAATAGCTACACTTCAGAAAAATTCTCAAGTACCTGAGTCATGTTAGGAGCAAAAACCATGGCAATATTCCTTGCGTTCATCTTGTTATAATGCTCATTATGCACAACGTCTGCCATTAAATTGATTGCCCAGTCAAGCAGGGCAGCTTCAGTTGGAGGAAGTAAGTTCACTAGCTGGACGCACTCTTCTTCAGTGTTGCAATGCATCACTTGCTCCGGGGTTAGAGAATCTAGTACACCTGTAGGCAGCTTCCTAAACCATGCCTGGAGACATATGGAAAGTGTTGACTCATCAATTTTAGAGTGGTAAAGACTATATTTCTGGGCCAAGTAGATCGTCAATCAATTAGGGGTTACATAGTTATTTAAGGGGTCTATCTGAAAACGAAAATTATCCATAGAAAACTGTTTGGGTGTAATTTTCCAGCCCCCGAGAGAAGTATATAATACAAGGGCAACTTTTCTCAAGAAATAAAGGCAGTTCACAGATAGCTTACTGGTAGTGTAACCAAAAGACAAACGCAATAACCACGAATGGAATTTACCAACCAGAGCACAGAACGATAAGCCATATATGAGACTACGGAACCTCTCTAAGACGGAAGTTAAATAAGCTTTCCATCAAATAACAGTCTTGGCTAGCATAAATTTATATAGGATCTTGGCACAGTAGCAATAAGTAGTGCATATACCTCATGTACAGAAGAGTTCATTGGAACTGAGAAACTAAGACCTCAGATATTCTTCCTAGAATCCTCATCTTTATTATGCTTTGTGTTCAAGAAGCATCTTTTGTTGACCGATTTCATAGTTTATTCACTTTCAAAGGTTGCACAAGAATGATGTACATAAAAAAAGGGTAAATGCATGTTACGTTTTTAATACATTTATTTGATTTTCTATTCTTGCCCAAACCCAGAGCTTATATGCCAAATCTTTGACTCTGCTCATTGTTTTTTCTAATCTATCTTGTAATGGACTCCAGAAGTAAACTGAATTTTCCACACACCATTTAGCATAACATATGCGACAATAGACTGGGAAAGTACTTTAACAGCTAGGCGGCAAAGGTGAATTATTTAAACTTGAATTTCAGTTTAATTCGGAGCTTCAAGATCTTGCTAGCATCTATTCTAGTAGTCACTTTCAACTTAGAAAACTCAGCAACGAATGGAGATTGATGAATATGTTAAAGCTACCTTAATCAATCCTGCCAAACAATGAACATCAATTCCATGTGGAACAATGGCTCTACTATTCAGCTGGTTCCTCACAGTTTCTCCTTGACTATTCTCAGCATTAATCCGGAATATTCCTTCTACCTTTAACCAAATGCAGAAAAGAATGTTAGTTTCGGCATATTTAATGTCCATAGCCATATTTTAAATTATTCAAGTACAAAGAAAGAACAATACTTGCAGGCCTCCTTCAGTATACAGAGGCTTTGCAGCTCAAGAAGTATTGTTGGCACACTGTTTCCCCTAAGGTCATACGAACACTGCATTGACTGGACAGAGACTCCAAATACACTTGCACTGCAAGGTACAATAAAAATGAGAGAACTAAAATGTTTTCAGCATGAAGAATAAGAATCAGCACAAGAAATGAGCAAGACAGTGAGCTCAGCCAATAGTCAGGTCAACATGTGCAACAAAACAAACAACGACTATGCCTCAATCCCAAGCAAGTTGGGATCGGCTATATAGATCCCCACTCCTTCATTTACGCTCACATGTAGGACCAACAGTAGTTGAAAAGATAAAAATCGCCAAATAGCAGTTTTTAATGTTAATTTAGGAGCCCTGATGATAGTACAATAAAATATATCTATGATATCATGAAACTCTTTTCAAAACATAATTCTTTTACTAACAATGGACAATATCAGTTCAGCAATTCTCTCTTTTGAGCAATAGATAAGAAGGAATACTTCACTCAGCTGGTTATTTATGCATATCAATTACATTAGATCTACTATATCAATCAGTCAATCAATCACAAACTAACCGGGATCAACTTTATGCTATGTTGCTCGGACTCTCCAAAAATGTTGCCACACCCGTGTCGAATTCTCCAAAAATACACTACTTTTGGGGAATTTCACACGCACATGTCGACATTTCAGAAGAGTCTGAGCAACATGGGAATCCTTTACATTGATTCCACTCTGTTCGGTCCAATTTCACAATTAATTTGTTGTTCGGCTGTAAGCTGGATAAATTAATTAAAATGTAGCATTTCACAATTCCCAGAAGAGAAGCTTCCTAGATCTGGTTAAATCATGTACCCCAACTTGCCATAAGATAAACTCACCTCCTTGGACACTAGTAACTTTTTAATTTTAAAAAACTGTAATAATAGGGATAGAATAATAAATTGAAGAGGAAATTAAGGAGGAATTACCTTGCGCTAGGGACTTCAGGCTGGAGTTCGATAGGCAGGCCAAGGAAGCCATTGAAGCGATTGAAGGTGACATACATCGGTAGGCCAGCCAATGTCCATGTTCACCACGTCATCTCTATCCACAATGCAAGTCACCAGCGACTTCCGCAACGCCGCCACCGCAACCGCTAGAATTGGGGATTGATTGCTCTGACGTCGACGTTCATCACCGGAAACCCGAACCCGAGTCCGTCTCCTCGGGTCCGGACTTAAGAATCCCTCTTCCCCTTGTTCGTAATTATAGAGAGATGAGCAATGAGGAGACAAGTCTACAACTGAAGTAGAGATACGGCCAAATGTATATGACCTGGATCGCAAAAGACGAGTCATAATTGGGAATTCCTAGCTCAATCTTGCTCCTAAGCAACAGAATAGTATATTATTATGATGGAATGGAACTGACAAAGGGGAAAAAGGGAAGGTGATAAATGGACAGTTGGAAATTGGAATGAAAGCAATAGGGGTCACCAACACCTGTCTTTTGGGATTTTTGTATCATCGACTCGTGACTTAAACCTTCTTTGTGTTTGTTTAGGATTAGAGTTGATTTGATTAGGTTTTGGGTTAAAATTAAATCAAACTAATTAAATTGTTTTTTTAATATTTAAATCAAACTAAATCATTATAGTATAAATTCTATTGGTTCCGATTTTGTCGGTTTTATCGGGTTTTGACTCGATATTTTCAATCTTTAATAATTTAAACATATATTTTATAATATAAAAAGGTAACTAAATACGGATTTGATCATGATTCATTTAAATGATTAAATCTAAGAATCTTCTTGATTAATTTATTAACTTTATTCAAATCTAGGCCTATGACGGAGGATATATTGATTATGTGAGAGTAAATGAGGCGGATGAGTGAGTTTTTTCCACCTTAACGAAGAGAGTAAAGCGTTAAAGAATTTGAATAATAATATATATTATTAATTATACCAATAGTATTATGAATATAATAATATATATTATCAATTATACCAATAGTATTATGAATATAATAATATATATTATCAATTATACTAGTAATAGTATGAGTATACTTTAATAATATATCTTGATAAAATTACGGGTATAATAATATATATTAGTACTAATTATATACATTTATGAATATAATAGTATATTTACTAATTAGACAAGTAATATTATGAGCATGATGATATATATATATTATCAATTATACTAATAATATTATGAGTGTAATATAACAATAGGAAAAACATATACTATATAATTAAAGAGAGAAGGCTGGTAGAAGATAGAAAAAAAGTTAAATTTTCATTACCAATAAAATTATTGTTTATGTTACTGGCAAAATCATTCTTTGAAAGAACGAGTCCAAAATTAAATATATATTGAGTATGAAATTAGGGATCAAGGTTGTTAGAGTTTAAAATTAAATAATTAAGGTAATCTTATTCTTTCCTGGGTTTGTGATGGAGATACGAGTGTAAGAAACGTAAACTAAGTAATTCTACTAAGAAATTGTAAATATTTTAAAATGGTGTACAATAACATTTTTCCCCAATTTAGATTTATGTTGGACTTGGAATGACACGAAATTTTGAAGAATGTATATATATACACACACAATATTGTAAAAATGTATATACTTCTCGATTGGGTTCGGTTTGATTCGGATTTTTTTTATTTAACACCAAATCTAACCAAAATATTATCGGGTTTTAAAATTAAAAACCAAACCAAGTCAACCAAGTTGGTTTTTGATTTATTAAATCGATTTAACCCAATTTATCAGTTCAAATCAATTTTTGGATCTCATTTGAATTTCCCTATTTACAATGTTAGGCTCATATAATTTTGACATTATTCCTTCAAAATTAAAGAATGCATAAATAAATAATGAGTGTATTTAACGTACGGATAACTAGCGATAAGAGGACACCACGGTACGGTAAAGAGTAACATCAAAATTTAAGTTATACTACCTCCTCTCCTAATAACCGTTCAATTGAACTTTTTATTTTAGTTCAAAATAATTGTCAACTTATATAATTAAAAAGAAATTTATTATTTTCTTTTAAAAATTGATTCGAGTTTAGATAAGTGAATTTTTGTGTAATTAAGAAACTATATTAAATAGATAGTATTTAAGTAAGGATAGTTCAATCAGATTTTTTTTTTATAAGAGTTAATATTTTCTTAAAGGATATGCTAAGAGCTAAGTGAACATTTTGAAAGAAATAATCCCCTTGATTATTTTCATTGATTTAATAGCTATATATACAAGTTACATATTTCCATAATAGGAAAATCCTTTTCCTATTCTACTTCTAAATTCTTATTCTACCATAATTCTAACTATATAATTATGGTAGGTGTATAACACTAATTAAGGTAACCTTTACACTACAATATACTCCAAATATATATACCATATATACAATATTGTTTTGTAACTAATTTGGCCGAGAATGGGCTGAGCCCACTGCTGGGGCTTTGTTTAACACACCCCCACATTCATAGCGGGCGGTTTTCGAACGCGGAGACGTCCCTAAAATCTTCAAAGAGAACCGCCTGGTAGACCCTTTGTAAAGATGTCTCGCAATTTGATAACGAGACGGGACATGGCATACGCGAACTTGACCCTTTGCAACCTTTTCACGGACAAAGTGAATGTCCATTTCGATATGCTTGGTGCGCCGGTGTTGAGCGGGTTACCCGAAAGGTAGATGGCACTAATGTTATCGCAATATACCAAGGTTGCCTTCGAATGGGACAATGAAGCTCCAAAAGCAAATTACGTAGCCAACATGACTCGGAGACCACATTCGCTACCCTCGATATTCTCGCCTCGACCGGAGCGTGACGAGTTGCTTGACGTTTTGCCGACCATGAGACCAAGTTGTTGCCAAGGAACATACAAGAGCGAAGTCGACCGTCGGTGTCCGGACACCCACCCCAATCGACATCCGTGTAAGAGACAAGTGTGGATGTAGATGACGGATACAAGTGCAACCCATAGTCTAGTGTCCCCCGAATATACCGAATGATGCGTTTGATTGCATTCATGTGCTCAACTCGGGATCATGCATGAATAAACACACCCGCTGAACCGCATATGTAATATCTCGGTCCGGTAAAGGTAAGATACGGAGGGCCCCCGCAAGATCGCGATACACGGGTCGGGTCCTCGTATGGTGCACCCGTGCGGCACTCGGCTTTGGGTTTGCATCAACCGGTGTGGAAGTGGACTTACGGGATGACATCCCGCCCTCTCTATGATCTCGGTAGCATACTTCCGTTGAGACAAAACAAGCCACCCGAATGACGTTTGACGGCAATCCCCAAAAATAACTCAACGGCCCTAAGTCCTTCATAGCAAATTCGGAATCGAGCATGGCCATGATAGACCGACGCAAAGCATCGGAGGAGGCGATCAAGATGATATCATCCACATATAACGAGAATATAGGCCAATGATGAACCACGGCGGTAGATGAACAAAGAATTATCGACTGCTTGTGTGTGAACCCAATAGTCGAAACAAAATCCGCAAATCGTGTATACCGGCCCGTGGAGACCGCTTAAGCCCATATAAGGACTTCTTCAACAAACGAGACATGATGAGGGCGGTTGGGATCTCGAAACCCAACGGCGTGATGCATATAGAGCTGTTTCCTTGAGATCTCCATGTAGAAACGCATTCTTGACATCCAACTGATGAATCGGCCAAGTCTTTGAAAGAGCCAAGCTAAGTACAGTACGAATGGTAGCCGGTTTGACCACCGGACTAAACGTCTCACCACAATCAATACCAACCTGCTGAGTCTTACCATCACCAACAAGTCGCGCCTTATGCCGAGCAAAGGACCCATCTGAATTCTCCTTGTGAGCAAAAATCCACATAGACCTGATAATATTAGTACCATATGGACGGGGCACCAACTCCCACGTCTTATTATCAATAAGAGCATTATATTCATCACTCATAGCAATTTTCCAATTAGGGTCATTTAATGCGGACACTGGATTGCGGGGCAAGGGGGATTTAGAGACATCCGAATGTAAGTTAAAATGTCTTTTAGGTGTAAAAATACCCCGCTGACTACGAGTGACCGGTCTATGACTCGAGGAAGAATGGAGTGAATTTTGGGAATTTTCCGGGTTCGGGACGGACCGGCCAAGGGCGAGTGGGCCCGCTTGGCCCAAATCGGTAAAAAACGGGCTCTCGGTTTTGGACCGGTTCCCAGACCAAGCTGAACCGGCCCAATTTTCGGAACTGTTCCGATCTCGGAACAACGAGGGGGACGATGATCTTGTGGGACCAATGGGCAGTGGGCCCGCCGGGGGATTTTTGGGCACGGGAGTTGTCCGAAAAATTCGAATAATATACGGGGATATTTGGTCATCCAAAAAATTATACAACTTAGGTTCGGGAGTATGAACTTTTGTAAACGGGAATTGAGTTTCATCAAAAATGACATGGCGATTGATTATGATTTTCTTGGAGGATAAATCAAAACACTTATAACCACGATGATTTGACGGATAACCCAAAAACACACACGGGGTAGACCGAGCCCGGAATTTGTTAATTGTTGTGGATGGGAATAGTGGATAACACAAGCACCCAAAAATCCGAAGGTGAGAATAAGAAGGGTTCTTATTATATAAGATTTTGAGAGGGGAAGAATATGTCGACCTTTAGACGGAATTATGTTCGAAGGTAAGTGGCCATTTGTAGTGCATGATGCCAAAAATACGGAGGTATGGAGGCATGGATTAGGAGAGTTCGGACAATGTTATTTATGGAACGAATTTTGCGTTCGGCTTTCCCATTTTGTGAAGATGTATGAGGACATGAAAACCGAAAATTTATCCCATGAGTAGCACAAAATTCTCGAAACTCCCTATTGTCATACTCTTTCCCATTATCACATTGAATATTTTTTATTTCTCTTTCGAATTGAGTACGAATGAATGCTCTAAATTTTATGAAGACGGAAAACACTTGTGATTTATTCGCAATTGGAAACGTCCACAAAAATCTAGAATAATCGTCTAAAAAGAGAACATAATATCGATGACCCATTGAACTAAGAACAGGAGATGTCCATAAGTCGCTATGAACAATGTCAAATGGCATAGAAGTATGAGAATTGGAGTCTACAAATGGCAACTTAACACTTTTTCCTAATGAACAAGATTGACACATTGGAGTACGACTCGTACCCTTACAAGAAATAAAGCTATTTTTATCTAATACTGATAAAATAGAAGATCCCGGATGACCCGGACGAGCATGCCACATGGAAGGAGAGATGGCGCAAAAGGCGATGGCAAGGCCGGACTCGATGGACGAAAACCGGGCATGATAGGATATAGATCCCCCTACTATCACACCTCATGAGACGACTCCCCGTCTTGAAATCCTTCACGAGAAACCGAAAGGATCAAATTCAACAGAAACAGAATTGTCATTCGTGAACTTTCGGACGGACACTAAATTTTTAATCAATTTAGGAGCATGTAAAGTATTTTTCAAGAGGAGTGGTGGATTGGGGGGAGACAACGTTTTCGACCATACCCTAGAATTGGAATAGAACTCCATTACCAATAATTATCCCCCGAGGGGTGCTCAAATTGGAATAAGATGAGAGAGTACCGAGTCGGAAGTCATGTGAGTAGTGGCCCGGTGTCCATGTACCAATTTTGGTCCGTTGAGTCAATCCCAACGTGTGCATCGCGGCCTCGATATCGGTCCGAGTAGGGCTGTTGCGCGCATGATGGGCTTGCGGAGGTCGGGGTCCAAACTCCTTGCCGAGCCGGGCACGGTCCGTAATCGCTACCACCGCCGCCGCCGGGCCACCGCCGGTGGGCGCCACCGCTGGGCATTGGGCACGGACCGCTGGCCGCCCCACCGGCCGCCGGAATTTCTGCTCGCCTGCCGGTATGGGCTGCCGGCCCACGGTCCACCGCCACGCTCCATCGCCATGGGCCCCACTCGCCGCCCATGGGGGCGGTGGGCCACTGTTCCCGGATGGGACCCACCGACGTTTTGCCGACTACCGAACCTCCACCATTACCACCGCGTTTGCCCCCGCGGTTTTTGTTATTATTCTTGCGATTATTCTTGCCGCCACCATGATTATGGTTTTGGCCCGAATTATTAACAAAACCCGAAGGATTAGGAGAGGATGCCATCATGACAATCGGACTTGCTCCGTAGCCGCCTTTTTAGCCAAACCGCTTCTTCCAACGTAAGCATGGAGCGGGCTTGATGGAAGTCGGGAAGAGGGTTGCTTTGGCGAAGGAGAGTGCCAACACCATTATAGGCCTCCGAAAGACCGGCAACCAACTCGTAGAACTAGACGATTATTTGTTACCGGTGCGCCAACGTTACGGAGTTGATCCGCCAATTCCTTTAGTTTCTTGCAATATGCGAAACGTTCGGAAATACGTCCATTCGAACGAGAGAGAATTCTGCTCGAGTGTGACGATACGGGAATGCTTTGGTTGTCTTGGAATATGTCACGCAATCTATTCCATGCAGCCATAGCCGTGGTATCGGGCTCCATAATCGTCTGTAGAAGGTCCACTGAAATAGTGGCGTATATCCACCGAAGAACGGTAGCATCAAGTGTAATCCACACCTCAGGATCCTCCGCAGGAAGGGGTCTAGCGGGAGGAATTATGTGATGAAGAACTTGATACGAGATAGCGTGAATTTTAAACAACTCCGCCCACGTTGCATATTGAACGTTTTCCATCTCAAGAACAATAGGGACACCGAGCTTGATATTGGAAACTGTAGAGGGCGGGTGAAAATTGTTCTTAGACATATTTGAAAGAACAAAGAAGGAGGATAAATTTAAGAGAGGTTTTTGGGAGCGGAAGACGAGATATTTGGAGAGAAAAACCCGAGGGAAGGGGGGGGGGGGTTCTCGGCCAAGGATACAAAAAGTTTGAGAGAAGAAAACTTTTGTTTAGACCTAGTCTCTTGATACCATGAAAGAAATAATCCCCTTGATTATTTTCATTGATTTAATAGCTATATATACAAGTTACATATTTCCATAATAGGAAAATCCTTTTCCTATTCTACTTCTAAATCCTTATTCTACCATAATTCTAACTATATAATTATGGTAGGTGTATAACACTAATTAAGGTAACCTTTACACTACAATATACTCCAAATATATATACCATATATACAATATTGTTTTGTAACTAATTTGGCCGAGAATGGGCTGAGCCCACTGCTGGGCTTTGTTTAACACATTTATTTTGAACCTAACTCGTTTAGTCGTGAGAATTTTTCACCTTTTTCCAATTTTTTTTTACTTTATTTAAAAATCATCATTTTGACCATGAAAATTCCAAATACAATTTATATTTAGAATTTGAAAAACATCAAAAATATTATTTCACTTTTAGTACATTCAAATAATCAAATATTTTTTATAAAATTTATAACCAAACACAACTCCAACTTTAAAATTTCAAATAGAATAAGCAATATTTGATTTTCGTGCCAAACGCCTGGGGAATACTATTCAATGTTTTTTTGCCTTTTCCGCCTTGTTTCCTCACTGAGCAAAAAGCAATATTTAATTAATGGAGTACATTCTAAGAAGTGTACGTGAATGCCATCAATAATAAATGAGCAGTGACCTATAGAGTGAGCATTGAAAGTATACCGCGATATACATGGTATACACTGGCATATACAATGCCTTGTGTATACCGCGTATATCACGGGAACACAAAACAATTTAGAGTTCGTGATATACATGCCGAGTATATCACGGTTTGGAGCTATATTTGGTAACATATTATTTGTATTTAATTAAGCATTGTACACTTACTATAATTGTAGAATTATTGTACAAATAGAATAGGGTTTTGGGAGTAGAGTAGGAATTGGATTTTTCATATTATGGATATTATAAATTGTATATATATACTCAATCATTAATTAAAATAATCAAGAGATTATTTCTTTCATGATATCAGAAGTCTAGGTCTTGCTTCTATCGATTTTTCTATCTTCCGCTGCCTCGATTTCCGTGTCAATTCTTGGAATCGGTGCACTACCTCCTCTCTTCCCAATTTTTCTTCCAAATCCATCATTCACCTATTGTTCTTTCGTTATGTCTACGTCAAAGAACCTGTTTCATCCTGCCCTTACTGTTTCCAACATCAACAACCACATCCCTATTGTTCTTGAGATGTAAAACGTCCAATATGCGACGCGGCCAGAATTGTTCAAAATTCACGCAATCTCACATCAAGTCCTACATCACATCATTCCTCCCGCTGTCCCTACACCCGCGGAGGATCCTCAGTTATGGATCACTAGATAATCGTTTGCAAGAGGTCAATAGAAATAGTGGAGTAAATCCACTGAAGAACGGTAGTAGCATCAATGGTCGTCCATAACTTAGTATCATCCTCGGGTTTGGGCACCTCCGTATCCGTTGGAGCCGCGGGATAATATGATGGAGAACTTAATGCGAGCGTGCATGAACTTTGAACAATTCTGCCCACTTCGCATATTGGACGTTTTCTATTTCAAGAATGATAGGGATGCGATTCTTGATATTAGAAACAGTTAGGGCATGGTGAAACGTGTTCTTATCCATAATAGCAATGCAAGACGTGATGTAGGGATTGAGAAGAAAAAAATTTAGAAGAGAGGAGGAACCATCGGACATGAATTTTGAGAAAAGAGGCTCGAAATTGGAGGGATTGTCAACGGAATTTTGAGAAAATTGGAGAGAGGAATTTAAGACCTAGACCTTCTTGATACCATGAAAGAAATAATCTCTTTATTATTTTCATTAATTGAAAGAGTATATATACAATTTACATATTTCCATAATAGAAAAATCATATTCCTATTCTACTCCTAAAACCTTACTCTACTTGGACACTAACTATACAATTATGATAAGTGTACAATACTAATTAATGTAATATTTATCTTAAAATAATACAAGAAACCTTACCAAATTAATGCCCAAACCGTGGGCATCCTATATACACCAAACCGAGATCCACTGTACATAAGTATACACTGTATACTTATGTATTATTTAACATTTATGAACCAACTAATGCAGATAAGTCTTTAGGGTAAACGCGAGTTAATAATCCCCAAAAAGATACTAGAAGGATAGCAAACTTACTTTATAATCAATTAAACTATTTTAGAAGTGTAAAATATATACCTGACGATACGGTACTTCAAATGCCAAGATTGACCATTCTGATTAAAAAACAAATAGTTGTATAATCCCTCCCATAATCGTGTTTGATGATGTTATAACTAGTGGCAGGTGTCTCTTCTTGGATTTTTGACCCAAAATATATTAGTCATAAGATCAATTATAATGTTAATTTTTTCATCGAAGTGATCATGTCATGATGGAAGATCAAAGGTTGAGACCAAATTCTGTATACATATGGCATTGATGTCTATTGTCGATTCTTAGACCATCTTATGTGTAGCTCAATTAATCTTTATAATACCTGCATACGTATTTGATAATTTCGTCTAACAAAACTAGACAAATAAGAAGAAATTTGCTTAAAGTTTGTTAACTTATTATTGTTGCGTGCAATTTGAACTCTAATCTCCAGTAATTCCTTTCAACTTTATTTACTGATAGGTCCTTTAAATGACATCATTCCACCCATTACTTGCAGCAACACGTTCGCACTGATGCGTGCCTGCGCCCACAACGTTACAAACAAGCCATGCGCTTTTTTGAAGGTCTAAAAAAGGAGCTAGAGGACACTTGGAAAGGAGTCCCTTTGAAGCTACTCTAAGGTCTAAGCACACAAATATATATATATGCGTCAAATGAATCTTGAAAATGAATGATAAAAGGAAGAGGATTCGAGGGGTTAAGAAAGTAGGTGTGATTATCACGTAATCCCCAGCTAAATCAACAATAGTCAATAATGGACTTCTCAACCAAATCCTAATTAATTAGTTTTAAGAAATAGTAGTATTTATTTTACGTCAGCTTTATCCAATTTATGCTCCTTGTCTTAATTTGGCTGCTTCAGCTTTCGGTGGTAGGAGATTAGTGAGTAAACAAAATTTAATTTTCTAAGATAGCTTTTGAACTACGTGAATTTTTTTAAACTTCTTTTCCTTTTGGTTCGTTGAAGGCACATAGTGTTGATTGTTGTCTTTTGTATAAAGATTGAAGAAGACTTGTTTTACGAGCTAGCTGCAGGATGGACTGATGGAGCACGTTTTCGACAAATCATATCATCAAAATAGTTTGCTTTAATGTACGTACTACAATAACAGCGAGTAAAAAAATCTGACCTCATGAAATCGAAATTTACAGATTTTTTAAAAATAATATTGACCTCACGAGGTCGAAATAATTTTTAGTACAATTAAAAAATAAAAATAAATTATTTTTGGTAAATTTTAATTCTATAAATATAAAGTAATTTATAAAAAATTAATATTTCGACCTCATGAGGTCAAAAAAATTAAGTCAGGTCAAGCATGACTTAATTTTTTCGACCTTGGGATCGAAAAAGGTAAATCATATAGACCAGATTGGATCAATTTTCTGTTGGAAATTAGCCTTTGGCGGGAGTTGCGACCGACCAACTTTAACGGCTTAAACACTAGTGTTACGTATGTTGGAGAATCCGGTTCTTCACACATGCATGATGTACTAAGTACGTAGATAACCGTAGGGCCAAGAATCGTCAAATTTCATTGAGAAATGAAAGAGATATTGGTTCACGAAGTAAGGTGTTTGAAGCATGGAAAAGTGTGGTGTGTGATCAATTCTCCCTCATCGGTAGAGGAAGAAAGAATTGTTGTGTATATTTAAGACTCGAAGTTGGTTTGGGGTTTGGGACCCCAAGGGGTATCCCATGTGTTTAAAGGAGGGAGGACCTAGATGTGCTTCGGTTCGAGGAAAGACCACACGCGCGCCGCCGCCCGCCGGTCCGGTCCGGTTCCGAGTTCCGGGTTCCGGGTTCTCGGGCCCTCGGGCCCACGGGTCCACGGGCTGCAGGCTGCGGGCCTTCTGATATTATCTTTTTGGGCCAAAAACTTTGTCGAAGTACGGTTTGATCCCGTGTTTCGGATGTGCGCTTTGGTCCCCGAAGTTTCAAGATGTACGCTTTGGTCCCCGAAGTTTTCGAAAGTCAGAATTTCGACGGTCCAGAACAGAAACGTCCAACACTCAATTCAGCCATTTATTTTGGCTGAATTACACCTCCTATAATGGCCAACCCCTTACACCATTGTTGAGGCACACTTGATATACACGAAAATACACAAAGCAGAAAGCAAAGCAGTTTCTTCCTAATCTTCCAAGCATCATTTCGTTATTCAATATTCTTCACGATAGCTTTTGAGTTTCCTTTGCTCAATAGTTCCATTGCTGTTTTATCTTGGGAGACGAATTGTCCAGGACGTATAAAGGATACATACGGGGCAATATTGTCTTAAGGACAGAGTGCCACACTCGACTCAAAGAAAAAAACAACTTTCCGCTTTTCTTGATCAACAAAATAGTAATTTCAGTTTGTTATTATATTGTAATTTTCAGTTTTAGAGTTGAATTATAATTTCAATTCTTACATAAGCAGTTACTTGTAATTTCCGTTTCCTGCAAATCCTTTGTAATACCCAACATTCTCTTCTCCTTCTTTCTCTCTCTTTCCTCTCTCCACTGATTCCGCGACAGCCCCATCTCACCGCCCTAGTCGCTCATCCCAACGCAGTTGCCGACGTCGGCAGTGCCATTTTCGGCTAGTTCCAGTTTTTCCCCCTTTTTTTTTTTGTTTCAATCTCATGTTAGCTAGTGTAAAATTGAACTAGTTCTCAGGCATGTTTTTCAATCTCATGTTATTAGTTGCATTATTACCTTGTATATTTAGTAGATTTGTTAACTTTTATTTATTATTCAATATTTGTTTTAAGATTTAGGATGTTAACTTTATTTTAGAGTTTTGAATTGAAATTGAATGAAATGTTAGACTTTGAATGTTGTTGTATTTAAATTGCAAAATTCCAATTGATTTGGGTTACATATTGCATTTGTGTTTGAAGTTGATTGCTTTCTTGTTATTCTTGGTGAAAATATTGTTCAAGTGTGTTATCCAAATGACCAAATTAATTGTATTGAAATTGAAATATGATAATGTGATTAGTTGACTAAAGTGGAAAATTTGTGACGATTTCAGTTAATAACATGATGGTACTTCGTCTTAGTATTTTATATGGTTTAATGGAATGTTAATATTTTTCAATTTTGATATTCTGGTTTAAGTGTTGATATATTTAATTTTGTATTAGAAAAACATTGGAAAAGTTATTTTTGATAATAAATATATCAATTCTATAATATATTTAAAAGTAGTGGGGGTTAAAACCCAAATAGGTATAGTAAATTGCGAGGGTTTGTAACCTTCCTTGCACCCAAAATGTTTCATAGGTTGAAAGTTAACTGCGGAGGTCAAAAATGCAATTTACAGAGGTTATAAACCTCCGTTGTTTGCTTGAGAATTTTCTTCTCTTTTCCTTCCTATTTTTGGTTTCATTACATTTTTTCATTTTCTTTTATTTGAAAAAAAAAGTTCATTGAATAAAAGTTATAAAATATAATTAAAGCAGAAAAAATAATTGAGCCCTTCGATACATGAAACAAAATATATGAAACGTAATTCCTACAAACGATCTGTTCTGCTTTAATCGAAAAGGGCTCGCGAAGCCGGTCACCGGGAGCTAAGATACGCGTTTGTCTAACTCAAGACAGATAGCGGAAATTCGATGAAGACATATAGATTTAGAAAGTGTTCAGCGAGTGAGAGGGAGGATTTTCTTCAGCTCGAACGAAGTGAGAGGGAAAAGGAAGATATTTGACAATAAGAATGTAAATTATTTAAGCTCTAAAAATCCTAAAATATTTATATTGTGATATATCAATAATTAATTTTCATATTCATATAGTTGATTTTTTTGACTAAATTTATTAATAATCATTTTATATTTTATTGATGTCTCTCACAACCGTGCGAAGCGCGTCAAATTCAATTAGCCTTGCAAGGTGATCCTTGTTGATTCACACGAAATTCCACGTGCCCCATGCACCTCTGGGACAAGCAGTTTGACTCAAAGTTGCTGGAACGAGAGCTCTTTTGTCTCCGATTCCTTTCCGCCGAACTATCTTTTCTGAAAGAATAGCGGAACCGGGACCTTACAGTCGATTGAGTCAATCCCGAGACCGGGTATTCACTCGCTTATTGAAAATCTTGCTGCCTTACATGTGCTCTATAGGCTGCACGTAATTTTTCTTCCCAACGAGCCTTTTTTTTTTATTTGGAAGACGGGAATTTCGTTGGGTTTTTGGACAGGACAAGGATTTGCATTGTCACTTAACTCCTATTTATTCAATCATATTATCAGTAACTTCTTCATTGTCATAAGTTCATTTCTTTTTGTGAGATATCAATTGGGTGAGTTGAGAGGATTAAGTACAAATTATGCAAGGGTCATTGCTCAATTTGTCCAATACTGTTTTCGAATGGGTCTAACTAGTAATAGCTCAACCCCAATTTGATAATATAATGCATAAAACTCTACCTAAATATTTCTCTTTTAGTGGAGTATTTTCTACTTTTGACTTCTTGTTTTAGAAATAAAATATCTAATGCAATATCCATATAGGAATATAAGCTGTGAAGTCACTAGAAAATGTATCAAGAAAGAAACAGCTAATAACAAAAATGGACGATCCATATTCACTGGCCTATTTAACTACACGAAAAAAAAGCCAGTTCTCAAACAATGGATGAATTCCAAACTCGAATATGTAATTTTTAATTGATTGATTGTTTAGTTTGTTGAGCCACTTAGACCAAAGAACATACTAATCACACAAAATACTTTGAAGGGATTAGTATTTTTAGTCCTTCAAATATCAACAAATTCTGAGTTTGATAAGCATATTTAACCTTCAATGAATTGATATTTTCACTTTTGATCCTCCAAACGGCGAATCTTCACAAATGTAACGAAGTATTAAGTGTTAAGTCATTCAATTATTTCTGTTGTATTATGTTAAATTTGTATTGTTATTCCATATTTGAGGGTGATATGGTTCTAAAAGTGTTCTAATTATCACATATTTTTTATATAAAGGACAAAAATACATGTTTTAGTTAATTGAATATTAAATGGTTAATTAGCCAAGTATTACAAGGATCGGAATCAGAATTAATCAACAACCGAGTGATCAAACATGCAATTATCGCTATTTTGAATTTTCACAAGATTTGCAAGTTTGGGATCAATATTTCGTTATTCCTTGACAGAATATTTCTAAAATATTCCCGTATCTTTGTATATCTTTTATTTAGGTAAATTTTATATTCCGATTGTAATTAGGAAGATTAGTAATCTAGTTTGTAGCAATGTAAATAATTGTGTAACACTATATATATATATATATATATATATATATATATATATATATATATATATATATATATATATATATATATACACAATAATCAATTAAGGGCAAGAGAACATATTCTTTTATGGTATCAGAAGCCAAACCCTAACTTTTTCTCCCCAGCCCCCCTCGACAGCCCTCCCCTTTTTTCGCCGTCCTCCTCCTTCTTTCTTCGACTTCTCAGCAACCTACTTCCTTTCTTCCTCTTCTTCTTCTTCAATTTCCAATGGCCGAACAACCTAAATTTCATCCTGCTGTTGCATTTAACAACGTCAAGAATTTCATTCCCATAACTCTTGAGATGGAAAAGGTTCAGTATTCATCTTGGGCGGAATTATTTAAGATTCATTGTCGTGTGTACAAAGTCATCGACCATATCATCCCTCCAAAATCAAAGCCCATGGACAAACCTGATGATTTTAATGATGAACTTTGGTCCCGCTTAAATGCGGTTGTACTACAATGAATCTACGGTACAATCTCAAAAGATCTATTGCATACAATCATTGAAATCGACGCCACTGCATGACAAACGTGGGAGCACTTGGAAAGTATTTTTCATGATAAAAAGACACAACGTGCTTTGTATTTGGAAAATTAGTTCAAGGATATTCAGCAGGACGATATTCCTAATGTGTCAGCCTATTGTCAAGAACTTAAGATGATTGCCGATCAACTCTCCAACGTCGGTGCACCGGCTACCAGTCAACGATTGGTGATGCAACTCATCGTTGGTTTGAATGAATCTTATGACGGCGTCGCTACCATCATCCAACAAGCACGTCATTGCCTCCATTCTATGAGGTATGCAACTTATTACGGGTTTGAATATATCTTATGACGGCGTCGCTACCATCCTCCAACAAGCACGCCATTGCCTCCATTATATGAGGCCCGTTCGAGACTCATCTTTGAAGAAACCCGAAAAACCAAGTGGGCTGCGGCCAATGCAAATACCGCCTATGCCGCTATCGTGACTACCGGCAGCACCACTACCGACCTGAGGGGCTCGGCCTTTGCTCCGCCACACCGACTAGCCCATGATCTAAAATATGGCTCACAATCCCAGAATAATAATAAAGCGTGAAATTCTGGTCAAAATCGCAGTGGCCGAACCGGAAACAGTAGCAGCAACGGTAGAGGGCAACCCTCGCAGGCCGGTAGCCACCCGCAGTGGCAGCAGCAGCAGCAGCCTCCGTCATGGGCTACCTACTCATCATAGGCTGTGTGAGCCCAGTCGGCTTGGATTGCTCCACAGTTCCCCTACTCGGTATCCTTCTGGGTCCCACCTTTAGCCCGATAGCCTCAGCCCCGCACCCTCGGTGCACGTCCACAACAAACATACAATGCACATGTTTATCCTCCTTCAACCTACGCACCGACGAATATTGAGGCGACTATGAATATGATGTCTCTTAACGTTCTAGATGACAATTGGTACATGGATACTGACGCCACATCTCATATGACGGCATCCCAAGGTACTCTCTTGTCTTATTTCAATACGAGCAATTTAAATCGAAAATATTATTATTGGTAGTGGACAAGGCATTCCCATTCGAGGTTACATACAATCATCCCTCTCCCTACCACATCCGCCGTTAGTTTTAAATAATGTCCTCCATGTCCTGAAACTTATCAAAAATCTAATCTCTTTGCGTTCACAATCGACAATAATATTTCTCTTGAATTTAATCCTTTTAGTTTTTTTGTGAAGGACCTTATGACATGGATGCGAATAATGAGATGTGACAGCACCAGAGACCTTTATCCTATCACCACCACCGCCGACCATCCAGCCTCCTCTCTATCAACCTTTGTAGCTATTTCATCTCTTTTATGGCATAATAGGTTAGAACATCCGGGAGATTCTGTTTTACGCCCCCTTAGTAAAAATAAATTTATTGATTGCAAGTATGTCTCCAATACTCATGTTTGTGAATCTTGCGTTTTTGGAAAACATGCCAAATTGCCAGTTTATTCTTCACCACATGTACTTTAATGCCATTTGATATAATACACATTGATTTATAGACTTCTCTTATTTTAAGCACGGCCGGACATATATATTGTGTGTTGTTTTTTGATGATTATTCCAACTTTATGTGGACTTTTCCCATTAGTAATAAGTTTCAAGTCTATTCTATTTTTTCTTCCTTTAGTGCTTTAATAAAGACACAATTTGAAAATAATATCAAATGTCTCAATCTGTTAACGGGAGGGAATTCGATAATCAACAATTCAAACTATTCTGCGCCAAACACGGCCTTGTTTTTTATTTTTCATGTCCACACACCTCTCTACAAAATGGAAAAGTCGAATGAAAAATTAGAACCATAAATAACTTAATTCGTGTCCTCCTTGCCCACGCCTCTATCCCCCCTATTTTGGCATTACGTCCTCTCAATGACAACTTATCTCTTGAACATTTTCCCAAATGAGTCTCTCAAACACAAGTCACCCACTCAAGTTCTCTATCTTCGGGATCCTTCCTATAAGCATTTACGAACTTTCGGATGTCTATGCTACCCCCTCCATCCCTCCATTAAAATCAACAAGATGTAACTTCGGTCATCCGCGTATGTTTTTCTTGGTTACCCCCAAAATCATCGAGGTTACAATTGTTACGACTTGTCAAGCTGAAAAATAATCATTTATGGGCATGTCATATTCGATGAGTCCCAATTTCCTTTTTTCAAACTCAATTCTCCACCTCCAAATTCCTATGAATTCCTAAATGATGGCCTAAATTCCCTTCTAATTCATCACTTACAAAATCAGTCATCACCATCACCGGCAACCGACCCTATTACCGCCATCCCGAGGTGGGCAGTTCACTTAGCCCTACAATGGGAGCCTCGGAACAACCTTTCTCGGCCTTCCATTTCGGTTTCCTCTCGGCCAGCCTTCTCTCCCCGACACCACTACCCCATTTCAGCCCCACTCTCTAATTCCCAATCCCACTGCCACGTCTCGGCCATCCCTTCCCGATCCCGTCCAACCCCCATCGGTACCCCGACAGACAATGGAAAATCATGCTATGCACGATATTTCCAAACCCAAACGGCTATTTGACTTGTCCACTTTGGTTGCCCCTTCCCATGTTCCTCGTAATCCAAAAGATGCCTTGTCTGATCCTAATTGGAAAAATATAATGATTGACGAATATAATGCTCTTATTGAAAATAAGACGTGGGATCTTGTACCTCGTCCTCTTGATGCTAATATTATTCGTTTTATGTGGATTTTTCGACATAAAAAGAAATGTGATGGTTCTTTTGATAGGCACAAAACCCGTCTTGTAGGTGATGGCAGGTCTCAATGGGTGGGAGTAGATTGCGATGAAACTTTCAGCCCAGTGGTGAAATTGGCGACTATTTGGATCGTTCTCATTATTGCTTTGTTTAAATCTTGGCCTATTCATCAACTTGACGTCAAAAATGCTTTCTTGCATGTGGACCTTCATGAAATCATATATATGCATCAACCTATGAGATTCAGGCATATGATTCATCCAGATTATGTGTGTCTTTTGAAAAAATTACTCTACGGACTGAAACAAGCTCCTCGTGCATGGTACTAACGGTTTGCTGATTTTGTATCCTCTATCGATTTTTTACATAACAAATCTGATCATTCACTGTTCATCTATATCAAGGGTAATGACATGACATACATCCTACTATATGTCGATGATATCATCCTCACTACATCTTCTGATGCACTTCGCCGATCCATTATGTCACTCATTGCCTCTGAGTTTGCTATGAATCATTTGGGCCTTCTAAGCTATTTTTTGGGCATTGCTGTTACGAGACATGCATGTGGCTTATTTATTTGTCAAAGGAAGTACACCGAATAGATCCTTGATCGAGCAGGCATGACGTCTTGCAAACTGGCCCATACACTGATAGACACTAATTCCAAACTAAGTGCCTCTTCAGGTTCTCTGTATGCCGACCCGACTCACTATCGTAGTTTAGCAGGAGCATTACAGTATCTCACTTTCACGAGACCATATATATCTTATGTTATGCAACAAATATGCTTATATATGCATATCCCGACGGATGTACACATGAATGCGCTCAAATGTATTTTGCGCTATGTACAAGGTACTCTTCACTTTGGCCTCCACCCGTACAAGTCCACACTCTCTGGTCTCACCTCTTATTCTGACGTTGACTGAGGTGGTTGTCCGGACACTCGTCGATCCACGTCAGGTTACTGTGTCTTCCTTAGAGATATCTTGTTCTTGGTCTTCTAAAAGACAACCTACTATGTCTCGATCTAGTGCCGAAGCCAAGTTGAGTTATGCCCAATATCAATTCTTTACATGGTATTAGAGCCAGACCCATTCTAATTCTTTGTTCATCGATGCTGGGCCCACAAATTATATTGTCTACGCTCTAGTTAACGAGGTCTGGGCGTGCGGGGGAGTGTTAAGAGTCCACATCGGAAATGGAATGGGAACATGAACTCTTTATATGGACTTGGACAATCTTCATCCAACAAGCTAGCTTTTGGGATTGAGTTAAGCCCAATATCCCTTCTTTACCTTAATTGGCCTTATTATTATGTGTTTCCTTAATCCTTACATTAGTCCCACCCTCGTGATATAGAAATATTCCACATCTGATGTTAACCCGTGATAACTCAAATTTTGCTAACAATGCAGGATTTAATCAAAATAAGTTTTTTATTTCTAAAGGGTCGAAAACTCCATATATTCTAGACTCGTTTTTGTTATTTTAATTGATAGATTAACTAGTTTGTTGAGTCACTTTATTAAAGAATATACTAATCATATAAAATATTTTCGAATGTATCACAAGATTTGCAAGTTCGGCCTCAGATGTTTCGTTATTATTGCTGGCCATATTATATTTTTCTTATATATCAATTTTTGTCCTATTGTCTACAAGTCCAAAAGCGAAAACAGGCATATGTGCTACACATGAAATCCCTCTTAGGTTAGAGTTGGAAATTAGTGAAAGCACCGCCCAGGTTATGATATGGAGTGGTAAGTATTATTTCATCATAATCAGAGGTTTAGATTTAAATTATGGGTATGAAGTTGTCTCTAGTAGAGAATGCTTTGTCTCAATGTAGAACTTTTCAGCGCGAACAAAAGAAGAAAATTATTGAAAGTATGAAAAGAAAAGCAAAATGCAGCTGTCATCCTTATGAGCTTCATCGAAATCAAGTTCAACACTAGTAATTCGTAACATCATACATAGTGACGACCACAATTTTCTTGTAATTAGATTTAATTTTAACAATTAAACTAAAAAGTTGTTAGCTGAGGTTCAAGAAAAACAAAATTGAAACAAAACTGGATATACTCCTAACGTAATTTAAATAATATTTTGACTCTATTTATTAATATTATATGTTTTTTGAATTCACGTGCATCAACCGATTTTTTTTTATTACATATATGAATTATGATTCATTTTATATTATTTTGCCATTGATAATCAACAACCTTGAATTTTCAAGAACCTGAAGCAGCTAAACAAATTAAACTATGGGTATGTAGCAAAGAGAGCACACCTAATGGCGTGAAAATTTAGTTTGAAGCAGAAGGTGGACTACATTAGCTAAGATAATAAGAGAAGGAAAGATATAGGAAAATAGGTTAGTGAGCCGGAAAACAAATTAACATTTTATAATAATGGTTGGAGTTGTTTAGGACAATTATAAATCTTTACGGTAAGCTTTGTACAATGAATGTGGGATATCATATTCTCATAATAATTTAAATTTTATTTATGAATAGGAAAATAGGTTAGTGAGCCGGAAAACAAATTAACATTTTAATATAATGGTTGGAGTAGTTTAGGACAATTATAAATCTCTATGGTAAGCTTTGTACAATGAATTTGGGATATCAGATTCTCATAATAATTTCAAAATTTATTTATGAATTTGTGTATCGTAAAATAAAACAAAGCTGATAAAATTGCTAAAAAGCCAACTACCATACTAAATAACTGTAACAACCTCGTCTATAAAAGTATAAATGTTGCTTGGGTTTAGTTTTGACTAGGAAAATAAATTAATGATTACTTTCTTTAACGATAAACAAACCAATGAAATTGAATTATTTCAACACGGTAATCACAGTAATTTCATAAGTTTCGGGAAATATCTCGGCAAGTAAAATTAAAGTATTATAATAATAAATTTTAAATATCGATTGATTATTATAAAAAGCTTGGGAAACAAATAGAAAAAAAATACTACTACAAATCTACAATATTTGTAAGTTGTAAGTTGCAATTATTTACATAAAAAGTTGTCATTGTTACAATTTGAATAAGCATTGATGTACGTAGGCGTAGAAATGAAAAGACAATTTGGAGAAGTGGGTTTGTCCAGACAGATAAGGCCGCAAAATAGGTGGACAATTAGGTTGATAGAGAATCCGACCAAAACTATCACATCATTTCTTACCTATCCACACTACATTTCTTCCTCCCAATCATCAATGCCCAAAACAACCAACCACGCCACTCTACCTGACACTAAAAATCTCTACTTAAATATATACTACTACTAAAAAAAAAAAAAGAATTGAGTCGATTATACATACCACAAATTTTACAATTCAAAATTCTTGTAACTCATTGATATTTGCAGCAAAAAATAACAATAATAAGGTTATAAAGAATAGATACAACGTATTGTCACCAATCTAGTCCTCTATTAAACCCGATGGCTCGATGCACTACTATTCATTTTGTAATCACTTTCTCGAAGCATACTTCACCTAAATATTGAGACTTGCCAAGGATCAAGTCATCATTGTGTGCGGCTAAACTTAGCATCTATCGAAAGAGTATGGGCTAAGCGCCTCATCAACTCAAGTAGAAGACTAGGTGCAAAAAGTAGTTTTTTTTTTATAAAAAAAAGGCCCTTCTCGATTATTACTCAAATTAAAAGCGAGTACATAAAAATAAAAAAATAGTGAGACATACTCCCATTCCACATCAGACATAAAAACAACAAAAAGTAGTATTTGATTATTTGCAAAACGTCAAAATTGGGATGAAGAGCTTCAGTTATCAAAAGTTTGGTATTGATTTAACAAATAAATCAAATTCTAATTAAAAAGATAGTGTAAATAGTTAAGATTATATTTTACTTGCAAAATTCATCCGACTATAAACTAAGGGTGGCCAGTGGGCCGGGACGGTCCGACCCCGTCCCGAGCCCGCCCCCGAGTAAAAAAAAAAAAAACGGTAGCGGGACTCGAACTCGGGACGGGACAATGTCTCGTCCCGCCAGACCCGAGCCCGCCCCAGGCCCGCCAAACCCGACCCCGCCCCGAGCCCGTCCCGAGCCCGCCCCCGATCCCGACCCCCGATCCCTCTTTGCAAATATAACCGTTGCACCAACGACCATTTTAGATTTTGGCTGTTGGGCAACTGCTATTTTAGGCCTCCCCCTACCCCTTAATATTTATTTTTAACCCATAAGTTATTATATTTACACTTTAACTCAATTTTTCAACTATAAATAACTCATTTTCTCTTCATCTTTCTCACAAATCTTCCTACAATCTCTCTAATCTCTCAATATCTCTCTCTACAAGTCTACATTGTTTACTAAATATTCAATTTTATTTATTCATTTGGGAATTGGGAGTGAAGTTGGCAACTAGCTTGAGGATCTTCCATCGAGCAAAGTTTCAATTTTCAACCTCTCGATTACACGTCGACGTTACGTCGGCGTTTGGTACATTCGTTCCTTCATTAAATTATTATTGTCTGTTTATTTTATTTAGCGCACTTAATTTTATTATCTTTAATTATTTATTATCATAATTAAAATGGAAGGATTAAGAGGTATGTTTAAGGGTAAGGGTAAGGGTAAGGGTAAGGGTAAGGGTGCTTCTTCTAGTATGGACAACCAGGGCAAATGTACTTCTTTTAGTCATCTTATTCCTACACAGGATGATTTTGTTGATACTCAACATTTTCCTACAATACCATTAGATTTAGACGAGGAGCTATTTTCTGAAACTCAAGAAGACTTTAATTTAGACGGTGATCTAGATGATACACCCACTAATGTTGATGACAACACACCCACTAGTGCACCTTCAACTGAAATACCTCATATTTCCCCTAGTATGAGACGAGGTCCAACAAAACGACCATTAAAATCAAATGCATGGACAATTTTTGATAGGGACGTAGAGAATCAAGTAGCTATATGTAAAAATGTTTTAAAATTTAAAACTGGAAAAGGTCACGGTGGGACGGGGTGTTTAATTAGACACGTAGTAAGTGCTCATCCAGCTAGGTATGCCCAATACTAGGCTTCAAAATTGGGTGCGCAAACGCCCTCTCCATCGGGACAAGGTTTACATACTGATATTGTCTCGGACCAAGTACATGGTCAAATTAACCCTATGACGGGGGGAATTGTAGGCCCTAAATACAATAAACATAGAGATAGGGGAAACAATATCAAAATTAGTTGTTGTGGAGGGTTTGTCTTTTTCATTTCCTTCATCTCCCGGTTTTATTCATTACATTAGAGATATATATAATCCTACTTTTAACGGTTTTCCTAGATCAACGGTTAAGAGAGATGTATTTAAATTCGCGCATGAATATCAACAATATTTACGTTATTCATTATATCATTTTAATGGCAAAGTATCTATCACGTCTGATATAAGTCGTAGTACTAACGGCCATGATTATTTAACTGTAACTTGTCATTTGATAGTTTATAAATGGTCTATACAAAAACGTATCTTAGCGTATAGATATATAGATGATAGGCACACTAGTACTTTTATTGCAGATAATATTTATCAAGTGTGCCATTATTACGGAATAGCCGATAAAATTATGACTATTACATTAGATAACACTTCTTCTAACAATTACACAATTACAATTTTAAAAAATAGTTTAACTCCATCTTTTCCAGATCATTTTCATATAAAATGCGCGTGCCATATATATAATTTAATTGTAAAGGATGGTCTATCACTTTTTGAAGACATTCTTAGTAAAATACAATTTGCTATAAACTTTATTTTTAAAAGTAATAAAGTACAACGTAGAAAAGAATATAAAAAAACTTGTCACGATTGTGGACTATCTTATAGAAAAATTCCACAAGAAGTATCCACTAGGTGGAATTCTTTATACGGGCAACTACTTATTGCTTATGACTATAGAAAACCTATAACTTTATTTTTTAACTCTCATAATCAAAATCCAGCTGATATGATTGTAGATAGTGATTGGGTAAAAATTTCTGAACTTATTGTATTTTTAGAGAAATTTTTTCAAGCAACAAAAGAATTTTCCGGTATATATTATCCTACTATTTCAACTATGTTGTTTTATATAACTCTAATATTTTTTATTACTTAGTGAATATATGGAAAAACCAGCTTATATGGCAGCTATTAAAAAAATGTTTGTCAAAATAAAAAAATATTTTATTCCTATTCTCACTATTTATATTATTGGTTCTGTATTAAATCCGACTATTAAAATAGATGGTACTAAATCACTAATTGAAACTATTTACGATTGTATAGAAGTACTACCACCTCCAAGTCCCAAAAAGATAAATCACCCACCACCTATTGAACAAACTAAAGAAGAAGTGTTGTCTAGCATAGAACACCAATGCAAAAAAATATATAGATTTTATCAACAAGAAAATGCTAGTAACTTACCGGCTTCCATACCATCTTCTTCATCTTCAAGACTTCAACACAACCTCACAAAATACATGCTGTTTCTGCTGCTAGTATTGAAAGCCTCAGAAATAGAATGTGCGGCCGTACCTCTACTACTAACCAAATTAGCGAGTTGGATATTTTTGTTTTGCAGGGTTCTGTACCGTACCAAGAAGTTATCAATGAAGATGGACATGAAGACTTGTTGAAATATTGGAGGGGGAATGAGAAGACCTTTCCGACACTTTCATTGATGGCCCGAGATGTTTTGAACATTCAAGCGTCATCAACTGCGTCTGAAAGCGCTTTTTCTGCCGGCAGATATCAAATAGGAGACCACATACACTCATTAGCCGGAGACAGCTTGAAAATTGCAATATTATTCAGAGATTGGATACGAGCGGAGCGGAGAAGGTGCGGTCAACCGGATATCAACGAAGAAGAAGACAAAACTACAACGAAATCTTATCCGAAGGTGGTGGAAGCGACGTGGATCAATTTGACCAACAAATACCAATTCCAACCGAAGAACCACAGGAAATCATCAAGCAATTAGAACAGGTTTTTTTTGAGAATGTAATTTTTTTAATTGCAATTTTATTATGTAATTTGCAACTTTTGGACAACACCACAAAGTTGCAATTTAGATTTTAGACAATTGTATTTGTATTACAAAAAAGTCATATGTCTATTAAATAATATAAGAGGCACAAAAACAACATTGGGATGTTTTTATTACACTATCTTGTCTTGTTTATTGAGTTTTTTTTTATACATATGTTATTTAAAAAAAAAGAAAGGAAAACCCGCCGGATCCGACCCCTACCCCGACCCCGCCCCGACCCGATTCCGACGGGATCAGGATCGGGACGGGACTGGAGCAAGTCCCGTCAAACCCGACCCCGACCCCTTCACCCGTCCCGCCCCGACCCCGACCCCGCCAGACCAGGCCCGCCAGACCCGAGCCCGTCCCACTAGCCAGGCCTACTATAAACTCTCTACATTTATTTTCTCACTTTTTTTGTTTTAATTTTTTTTATTACATAGAGGGTGAGAGATTACAACATAGAGATTCAAACCCTCATCAATAAAGAAAAATTTATTAACCAACTAATTGAGCTATTAGATCTCTATTTACTCACTATTCATGAACTGACTGAAATTTTTTTTTGGGTTGAATTGGTACTATAGTGTGAGAAATAGAGTGGGGAAGTTTGAAAAAGACAGCCGCAAGAAAGAAAGTAAAATGTGGGCGGAAGATGGACAACTGAGCAAATAAGAGACAATCAGGGTGGGCTTTGATATACATACAATTCCAGATTAGACGGATCCCCTGCCATTGGAATTTTCAGATCCTCTCATTCACTTGTAATTTCCTCTTTCCCTTTTTTTTTTTTTAATATTCAAGAACTTACCCCATACTATTAGTCATACTATTACCCGAGATAGTAATATCCGTTCCTCAAGGCTACTATAAATAAATCGCGAAATAACGGAATAACTTGAAAACAAAACAATCTCTACAATGTCCTATCAATAAGAGAGCAGCTCGAACACACGCTACTGGTTAAAGTTGAATTTTAAGTCCTTTGACATGCAGGACACCCTTTTGTTTTTTCTCTCTGTATATAAACTCAACAACAGCACAAAACACACACACACACTCTACCCCTCCCTCTCATTTTCATTCTCTTTTTTTATCGTTTTCTCGCCGCAGATCCCCCCCCCCCCCTCCTTCTCTGTCTTCCTCGATCTGGACCGTTTAATGTTTCGACTTTGCTCTGTTTGACTTCATTTCTCTGCTAATTTTACTGGTGGGGACTTGGTGAGCACTGACCTTCTACCATGGGCCAGTGTTACGGCAAGTCCATCCCCACCGTTCGTGACTCTGATGGAACAGCCATCACAACTATTAACTCCGTTGACGGCGACGCCGATCATCCTTTACCGGCGACTCCCGCAAACAACAACAATTTACCCTCTGTTAAGAACACACCTGCTCGATCCTCTGCTAACAGTCCTTGGCCAAGCCCTTACCCTCACGATGTAGTAGGTGTGACTCCGTCTCCAGCCAGGTCCACGCCTAGAAGGTTCTTCAAACGGCCTTTTCCACCGCCGTCTCCGGCGAAGCACATCAAAGCATCGCTCGCCAGGCGATTTGGACATGCGAAGCCCCCGACGGAGGGACCAATTCCCGAGGATGGTACAACTGAGATGGATCAGTCGTTAGATAAGAATTTTGGATATAATAAAAACTTCGGGGCTAAGTTTGAGTTAGGGAAAGAGATCGGACGGGGGCATTTTGGTCATACTTGTCATGCTAAGGGTAAGAAAGGAGACCTTAAGGACTTGCCTGTTGCTGTCAAAATCATCTCCAAAGCAAAGGTAGTTTTTCTTCATTTGTGTTTTTCTTCCTCTTTGAAAGCATTGGAATTGTCAATTACGTCCAAGCATACTGCTCCATTGTTTTTATGTCTAATCTTTTTGCTGCGCCGAGGGTCTATCTCTTTTTGCTGCGCCGAGGGTCTATCGGAAATAGCCTCTTGGAAGGTGTAAGGTCTACCTACACTTTACCTCCCCGACCCCACTTTGTAAGATTACACATGTATGTTGTTGTTGTTGGCTATTTTGAGCTTACAAGAAAACAAATTTACTTCAGAACTGAGTATGACTATTATACACTAGATATATATATATGTCGGGTGATACTCATCAGTATTCCACATTTGCGACACTGCAAACTCTTAGCATAGTCAGAGTTTATATTTAATTGTCTCCCTTTTCCTTTTACTGGGTTCATTCCTTATGTGATTTTTATGTTTAGAGGGTAACTTCAATTTTTTAAGAGATGGATGAGACATGTAAAGGGCTAAAAGATCATTAAAGCTGTTGAACTCTGCAACAGCAGATTATCTTCCAAATGTGCTTCTATGTTAAATTTTGTTTTCAGACATTCAATATGCATCTATCTCGTCCTTGTCGAGTACTCCTGAATGCATGAGGTAACATGTTAGTATGAAGAAAGGAGTTACAGAGAAATAAATGAGGAGATGTTGAAGAAGATGGAATGTGTTCAGTACTGGTTTCTTTCGTGGTTTTCATTTTCAATGAAAACGAATGCTATCATTCATTTTAGGAATTGCACCCTTCTAAATTCTATAATCCACTATTGAGTTCATTCTTTGGCTAAAGGCTAAAGAATTATGCTGTGGATAATCTGGTAGTCCAACCAAATCAGAACTGATCATTCTTGGCTAAAGAATTTTTAGTTTTACTGAAATAAGATATACTGTGTTTGTTCTGTAGATCAAACTAATTCAGAATTAAATAATTTGTTGGAGTTTCCTTCAAATGGCATATCTTTGTGTACTCAGGACAGGTGTAAACTGTCTTTTGTACCTAGAATCAGCAAGATTTTCGGTGGTACAACCTGGAAATTGAAAAGCAAAAAATGGACGTTTTTTTCTAGAAATTGAAACTGAAAGAGGTTTTTCCGTGTACGTTTGGCCCTGGTATTCATATTAACTTTAGCTTGCTTGTGGATATGGTCTTGTTTTGGGGTTGAACGTGTAACAGTATCAGTGGGAGCAACTATGTTTGAATCTGAAGGATCACGTATTGTACAATTGAATCTAAAGCTTAGTGAATCTATTTTCCAATTTTCTATTGGAAGCTCATAAATTGTTGCTTCTCTTCACATTCGGTAACCTTTATAAATTTTCCGTTATGGGCGTAATATATGTGCAGGCTATACTGATTTGAGTTGAAATATGCTCGTTGGTTTTACCATCCTTGAATTGCCTTCACATTACCTAAGTCTTTCTTGATCATCTTGTTTTTGTAAAGAAGAGCAGTGTCTATGACAAGCTTCACTGAATCTTCTCTAAAATGAAATACTAAATTGTGGGAGCTTTTGACCTGAAGGATATGCTTACAACGCGGTGGAGTTCTCGCCCAAAAGTCATCCCATCTTTTTAAGACATTGTGTGCATCAGGTTGAATTTCAAAGAAGGCAACTCCTTACTAATGCTACTTCAAGTCACGAGACTAGTGTGGCCAAGTGACGTTACTAGATTCTAACATGTGTAAAGTTTGTACCTTAATATTAAATATCAAAACTAGTCTGAATATCCGAATATCATACAGGTTTAAAGGAGCTTCTCAATTTCAGCTGTCAAAGGACTTTATGGTTTTGCAACTTGTTAAGTTTTTGAATAAACAAAAACCAATGTTTTATTTTGAGGGTTAGAGGGTGAAGGTTGATTTATCATAGAGCTTTATCTTTGCTTAACGTGGATCAAAAGATCTAATGGTCATTGTGAGAATGGTATGCTAGTGATTTTGAATGCCGAGTGGTCCTTTAATACTCCCTCCATTTAAAAAAGAGAAGGGGTTGGGTGTATGAAGGTCAAACCTTCTAATTTTTGGTTGTAATTCATATATCAACTTCATGATCTTCTTCTCATAAAACTTAGATAATTAGAAACTACACAAAGAGTACGGTAAGTATAACTTTCTATTAACAAAAATATAAAAAAATGTGAAATAGTTGTCAAGAAAAAGTTATTCGACTCCCTAACTAGTTATAGTGTTATATAAAGTGAAATGGAAGAGTAAGTTAGAATGTTAGAAGTGATTGGTCCATACTTTGCTTTATGTTTTGCCAGTTATATTTTTGTGAAAGAACGCTAATAAGGCATTTATATAGAACCCATTGGCCTTACATTTTGTATTTCAAGTAACTCTAACTCTAGTTTGTTTCTCTTTTTTACCCCAACCCACACCATCAGAGGACCAATAGTGTTCCCACTTACCCTCCAACGTGACTCGAACCTTTGCTCAACCACTAGAACTACCCTCGTCAACTCAACTATATTAGATATACATTTCACACAACTTATCTTCAATATTTTTTTCTTTATAGTGGTGATGTCCTGGTCAGCTTGCACGCACCTCGACTATTTAACCAAGCACCAGCAACCTCCCAAAATCACAAGTATCGGGCAACTCTATTTTTTTGATTAAAAATGTCGGGTAACTAATGTCGGGTAACTCTTTTACCCTATTGCTTAGGCAGATGGGAAGAAGTCACCTAGCATTTTTTGCCTGTACTGCAATATGAACCGTGGTACTTGTGAATGTTCAGATGCGTGACCACTCTCATCATGATGGTGTAAATGATTCTATTTTGATATATAGGAAAATACAAAGATAGGATTTGGTCTACTCATTCCTAAATTGGTTCGCATCTCTAGAAACTGTAGTGTTTTCAATCTTCCTTATTTGGAAGAGTTTTCATTGATTCTTTGGGAAAGATCGATTGGGCCATATTTAATGCTAATGGGAGGAAAGTAATTAATTTAGTCAATCTATAGTTCTCTTTCACAAAGCTTTTGCTCTTTGTTCTCCTATAACAGGGGGAAAGTTAGTGTAACACCCTAGGCAAATCCCACATCGACAAAACACGGGATAGATATTGGGTATATAAAGAAGTAAGCCTTAGATCCTAGTGACACGTTTAAAAGCCGTATGGACCTAGGCCCAAAGCGGACAATATCACTAATGGACGGGGATGTTACATATGGTGTCAGAGGCACTCCGCGTGCAACCTTGAACGATGGTTGTTGTTCAGAGCCACTCCACGTGCAACCTTGAACGATGGTGGGGCGAACCTCAGTGAGGACCCTGTGTCCCTAACCGGGGGTGTATGTAACACCCTAGGAAAATCCCACATCGACAAAACACGGGAAAGATGCCGGGTATATAAGGAAGCAAAACTCAGATCCTAGTGATGCATTTTAAAATCGTGTGGGCCTAATCCCAAAGCGGACAATATCACTAGTGGGTTGGGCAGTTACAGTTAGGCAGGTTGTTTGTAAATAGATTAGATGTATGTGAAACATAGAAGAGTGTAAGGGACCCGCTTTCGGAAATATATATCACTAGTGGGCTGGGTTATTTCTATTATCTTCCATTTCTTGCTTCTGCAGCTCATGTCCAGGTTTTACTCTAAATATCTTTAGTCCTTTGCATCATTTGTTGCCTAATCTCATCTTTGATGTTCTCCTAGCCGTATTCAGATGAGTTCTAGGCCAAATGTTCCATTGTAATCATCCTCTTCCATCAAATCTTGATGGTTGGAAACTTTGAGCAAATGATCTTTGGTACAAACCAAGTGGTATAGAACTTTTTGAAATACATAAGGCAAATTCAAGTTGCATAAGTTCAGCTCCATAGGTACCTTAGATTCGCAGGGTGAAATCAGAAAGATCGCAAATTATATTTCCCGGATTACTGTAATTTACACATCTGTTGACGATGTAAAAGAATTCTTATCTAAATAATTTCCGGTGTTAAATTCATTTGAGATTACATGCATGTACCATTTACTTTTTTGCTGCATTTTATACCTATATCTACTCCCACATTTTTTTGAATATTTATTGAGTATTCTTATCTACTGTTTTAAGTAACGCAACTGGTATTGTTCTCCCTTTTTTTTATTGGTATGTGCATTAATTCTTAATTTTTTTTTGAATTGCTATGATGTCATTTTAGGCGAAAAGCTTGATTGTATTATCTCACAAATCACAATTAATCATAACCGAATAAGATGTTTAAAGTCCATATCTTTCTTTTGTTGATTGAGCTAAATCTATCAGGTCTGATTATTTTAATTCGAGATATTTGGATGGACAAAAACTTTTGTTGAATAGTTTCATTAGAACGCTACTGCTTGATACACAGTCTTACAGAATGCTGCTAATTAACTAGCGATTGTTGATTTACTGAATGATGTTCAAATTTTATTTCCAGATGACAACAGCAATATCCATCGAAGATGTGCGCAGAGAAGTAAAAATTTTGAAGGCTCTATCAGGCCATAAACATCTCGTCAAATTTCACGATGCTTGTGAGGATGCTAATAATGTGTACATAGCAATGGAGTATGTGCTTCATTTTCCATTTGCTTTTGGCTGTTATAATAATTTTTGTTTTACTTCTCATAAACAGATTTTAGTAACTAATGACAAATCTGGAATTCTTTCAAGATCTGTCAGCATTTTGATCTAGTAATGAGCAGATAATATTCTCCTCCCACTAGTATAGCTTTGTGCCTAATGGTCTTTTAACTTTTGAATATGCAGATTGTGTGAAGGAGGTGAATTACTTGACAGAATATTGACAAGGTAAATGAAATGCTTTTCATAAACCAAATAACAATCTTTTAGTGCTTGTCGTTTGTATTTCAATGTTCTATGTTTCTATTGCAGAGGTGGTAAATATTCAGAGGATGATGCCAAACTTATTATTGTTCAAATTCTAAATGTAGTTGCATTTTGTCATCTCCAAGGTGTGGTCCACCGTGACCTGAAGCCTGAGGTTTGTAGGAGTTCTTTTGCTCTCTATGAAGACTGTAACTGCTTTCTATTTCTTTGTGGTTTTGTACTTATCAACTCTTTCTCAATTGTTGGCATCACAGAATTTCCTTTTCACCTCCAGAAATGAAGATGCTGATATGAAGCTTATTGATTTCGGGCTTTCTGACTTTATAAGACCAGGTAACTTTATTACGATTTCTTAAAATCTGTATAAGCTACTATATACTACCAGTCTGAAGCAGGCAGTGATATTAACACACACTTCTGTCCATTGGAATAATTCTGTTCCAAGTTATTAATGTCATTTTTGCAATCCGAAGTTGTCACATGTGACTTACTGTGTGTTTGGTGATTTCTACTAGTTTACCTAGTTAAGTATGTCATTGAAGTCATTAAGCACTTAACCTAGAGGAGTACTAGATCTGCTTCAAAATATGATTGTCATGCACTCACTCACACTATGGTTTTTTTGTTTGCTTTTGGGCCTAATAAAGCCTTCCAAACTGTTCTTACGAGCAGAATTCTTTTTTAAACCAGCTCTTCCCTCACATGATGTGAATAGAAGGTGGGACACCAGTGTAGTACTAGTTCTTTTTCACATTAAGTTATCAGTGTCAAGCTAGTAGTTTGTTCTCTTTTATGCTAGTAAACCACCGTTTAAGGTTTATAGTTGAATGTTTCATTGTCTTCATGATTTTTTTCAGAAATGAATTGCTAGTATTCTGTCTGCTTGTTTTGTTCAGAACACACGAATGATGATGTTATTGTTCTGTTATCATGGCCTTGTACTGGACTAAAGGAAATAACTTGTGTTTAAAGAACCTCTCGTTGCCACGATACAGATTGTTTACCCAATACCCACAAACTCTATATTCCTATTGGCTAATATGTGGTTAATCTAGAAGTTTTCTTGGTTTGTAATATGTGGACCCATCCTTTGATAAACCCACAAGTTTAATTTTATTCAACCTCTTCTACATTTGGGGTTTTGCAGATGAAAGACTTAATGATATTGTGGGAAGCGCATATTATGTGGCACCAGAAGTTCTCCACAGATCTTACAGTTTGGAAGCGGATATCTGGAGTATTGGGGTGATTACCTACATTTTGTTATGTGGAAGCAGACCATTCTGGGCAAGGACTGAATCTGGGATTTTTCGCGCAGTATTGAGAGCTGACCCTAACTTTGAAGACTTACCTTGGCCTTCTGTGTCCCCTGAGGCTAAGGACTTCGTAAAGAGGCTTTTAAATAAGGACTACCGTAAGAGGATGACTGCTGCCCAAGCTTTGAGTAAGTTATCAACCTCCTTCACAAATTCATTGGTTGATTATCACTTCTCAGCTTGTTAGTTCTCCACGTGAGTGTATCAACCTGGTGGTGGGTCAACTTGACTGAATCGAATGGTTAGAGCACTGTTCAATGTGTTTAGCGGCAACCATTTCCCATGTAGGGGATTGGATCAGATAAACTTAATACTATATGCCCGATTTATGGTGTACTTTTAATTTCAATTCCTTGGGATGGTCATGATATATGGTGAAAAACTTTTCTTCAGGTGTACTTGCTGTATGCTTCAAGCTTTTCCAAACTGAAATGTGGTGGGGGTGTCGGCGGATATGGTGTTATTATTGCTCACCTTTGTTATTTTTGCTTAGACCATATTCTGTTAAATTTTCTTGGGTGTTCGTTATGTCCATGCACAGAGTTTCTTGTAAAAATGTAAAATAATACAGATTTTTCCAATTACAGCGCATCCATGGTTACGCTGTGAAAGCCATCCTATTCCTTTGGATATATTAGTCTATAAGTTGGTGAAGTCATATCTGCATGCTACACCTCTCAAACGTGCGGCACTAAAGGTATGATGCTTTCTTTTTCTTTGTTTTTCCTTGTCCTCGTTTGACAGTTAAAGCATGACAACTATAACGTTCAAAACACATCTTGTAATTGAACTTTATTCTCGTATTAAGAAAATAGTGGCATTCATCTGGAATAATTTTTGACCCAATATAGAAGGTTTGTGTTTTGGGGCAGTTAGGTTTTGAAAGACTAATTTACTGTGACTACTGAAACTTTTGGTCGCCCAGAAGAGCAAACTGATGACTGACAGTTCTAGAAATCAAGCAACTAGGAAGAGGTAAAAAGAAAAGCTGAGTAGGAGAAGTACATGTAAAATGGAAAACAAATAATTAGAAATTTCAAAAGAAAATTATCTGTAAAACCAAATCAGGTCCTGACAAATATGATCAATGCAGTTGGCAAGGTGGGTCAAATTCTCCCTATTTATCCAAGTTAGTATCTTATATTACTACACATTCAACTTTTGACTCTCATTCAAACTTGATAGCTTTCCACCTGCAAGTCTACAGTTCGAATGCTTATCTGGCATTCACTTCAACATCTTTCTCCTTCAAGTGTCTAATTTTCCTCCTTGTATAGACTGCTGCATTCTATGCATCACCTGGATAACGTGTGGAGGGTCTTCCTGTCACCATATATTATGTTACCTATGAGCTCTTGCATTGCTTTTGCTTAAGAGTTTTTCTCATTAACAATTAATAGAAAATGAAGACTCCATTCTAGCAATCTAGAAAGTGTTCGATTAATAGACAATTCTCTTGGTTTTTTTCCCCCAGAGAGTGGTTATTTGGCATTGTTTGATAATTGTTTATATGTCGGATGAAAATTTCATTTTCTTCTCACCTTTAAACAGTCTCATGGTTTACCCTGTTACAATAGTCATCTTTTTAGCGATTCATGATATGGTAGTGTCTTTTACTTGATGAAGTTCTTTCTTGTGGTGCTGTTCTTCATGGATGGATTGCTCTTCTAATGTGCAGATTTTACTTCGATGAAAGTACGATCAGAATATAGTCAATGTAACAATATGCTAAGTTTTAAAATACTGTTGTGGCTTTATGCGTTCAGGCTCTTTCTAAAGCTTTAACGGAAGATGAGCTGGTTTATCTAAGAGCTCAATTTATGCTTCTGGAACCTAGTAAAGATGGCCGTGTCTCTCTTGAAAACTTCAGAATGGTTAGTATCTTGACAACTCCTCTGTTCATCTTTTTCTAATTAAATAGATTAAGACATTTGACACTGAACTGTTCAAGCATGATAGCAGAGATGCCAATATCTCTTCAGCCATTTCTCTGTCAATTGTGAAATCAGAAGTTACAGAATGTTTTGAAACTGCAGGCTCTTTTAGGAAATGCTACTGATGCTATGAAGGAATCAAGGGTGCCAGATATTCTGAATGCGGTGAGATGCATCTGATCTTTAAAATCAGTCAAATGTCAAGTTTAAACTATTTTCCACAGTAGATGCGAGGTTAAGCTCCAGCGGTTAGAAATAATGTAGCAAGTGATTTCGCCATTTCATTATTGAAGGCTAGCTTCCATAGATGTATTGTCTTCTGCTTGTGTCCGTACATGGAGATCTGTCTTCTGACCCATCCAGAACGATTTTTCTTTTGAAATGCCCAAATACGCACTTAACATTTATGTCTTTCATCATTATGTGAAGCTTATTCTCCTTTTACCTTTCAGATGGCAACATTGTCATATAGGAAGTTGGATTTTGAAGAGTTTTGTGCTGCTGCAATCAGCACATATCAATTGGAGGCCCTCGAGGGATGGGAGCATATTGCATCAGTGGCATTTGAACATTTTGAGCGAGAGGGAAATCGGCACATTTCAGTGGAGGAATTGGCTAGGGTATCTTTCTATTACTATATCTGTTAGTATTAAGCAAATTCTTGCTTGAGGAAATTCTGAATATGGTTCACAACTATGCAGGAATTGAATGTGGGCCCAACTGCTCATAACATTCTCAGAGATTGGATAAGTGATGGAAAACTCAGTTTACTTGGATATACCAAATTTTTGCATGGTGTGACTCTTCGTAGTGCACATATGAGACATCATTAGCATGTTTTATCAAGTTCTTTACTTGCTCTTTTGGTTAGTGTTTGACAAAATGATAGAATTGAACTGTTGATTTTTTTTTTAAAAAAAGGTGTTGATGATATGGAAGAGACATTTTTCTTCTTTCTTTAGTATTTTCCTTTTGAAGTTAGATTTTGGTGGCAGCCGAGATCGATAGATATACAAATTATCTGGGAGTTCTTGAGTAGCAGAAATTTGTTAACTGAGGAGTGTCTGTAGCTCATGGACATCGTTTATTTGAGCTCAGTTTTATTACCTGCACAGAAACTTTTAGAAGCTAAGTTTTTCTTTTATTACTAGCATATATATATGGTAGAGGCAAGAAGTGGGAGGGTTGTACATTAATCTAGGCGTAAACGGAAGCTATTGTATGCTATGTAATTCTGCATGAAGTGCATCAGCATACTTAAGAGTCATGCAAACAAGAACAGGACAGTGTCACAGTGATGAGGAAAATCAGAATTTCTGACTTCCTGTTTCCTGTAATTTACTCTTGTTTTCTTTCTAGTGATGATAATTTCAGGATTACTAATCCTGAGATATGACATTAGTAGCATTATCATCATTTGTTGCTGTCAAATATTTTTCCTAGTGCACTGGTAACCGATAGTTTAGTAGTGACAGCCAGAATTGATGGTCGTGGCCCGTGCAGTGTTGGTTGAGTTCTGGAGGCTAATGTTGGTAGTTTGTGTGATTATAATGGATAAAATACTTGTAAAAGTCACCTTTACTAATCTAATGATGTTAGGATTTGTACAAGATTTGAATGATTGATACATAGTACTTAACAGCTAATAAGTGATTGTAAAAGAATGTTGTTAATAGATCGAGAACTGAATGATACATTTAAGACAAATAAAGCCCAAGTAATTGTTGAGAGTAATGTTTCTCAACATGGTTTTTCTTTTCCCTTTTTTCGTCATTTTGTTGTGGAGCAATTGAAAGATAGTACTTAGTGTTCCCTTTCAAACACGGCTGTGTCTGCTGCTACCCGTCCACCTAAACCCAATGGAGCCCATGTAAACAACGACCTTGGTGTTTGCTTTGAATTTTTCAACTTGTTTTGAATAAAATCTGTTCTTCCAATTAAAACTAACAAGAGCAAAACATGTAATTCTGCAAATATTAAAGAGAACTTCGTTTTCTTGGTGTTTAATTAACATGCCACATGCTTCACATCACCATTCTAGGCTCTAGATCATCACGTTAGGCAGACTAACACCTTTTTTTTTCTTCATTTATTTGCTTAAAGTTGTTCTCAAAAATGATTTTCTCAAGTCAAAGAAAATTCTTTCAAAATTGATTTTCTTGAACAATTCTCCATTGATTTACTAAGATGCAATTTCTCAATGAAGATAGTAGACTCCACAAACAACATGCAAAATATGTAAATTTAACCAAAAGCGAAGGAGAATACAGAAAGAAAAGGAGAAAGTAACTAAAATTCACTCCACTATTACTTTAGCTAACAAATTCAGTAACCATTGTAACAGAAACATTTATCATCATCATCATTAACCGCCTCCACCGAATAAAAAAAACACTTTCTAGATAATAATTTTTTTTTTAGAAATTCATCATGCCCTAAAACATGGAACATGAAGATGATGGTGGTGGTGTTTATCAATTTTGCCTTGAACACATCGGAACTGTTCAACATGACAAGGAATAGTAATAGTTCCCTTGTGATGAAAACCATAAACTTCCTCAGCTTCCTTGAGTAACTGAATGAAAAGCGGATGATTGAAATAAGAAACAGGAACAACAAATCTTTGTTGTTCTTCCTCTTCTTGCCCTACTTTTATCGCCAAATAACCTTTCGGCACATCATTTTTTCCATGTTTACTTTTCCCCCCTTGATGAATATGGAGGTGTGGCAAGTGCAAAAGACTCCTCTCTCCACCACCCATTGATTTAATTAATCCTGCAAATTAAAAACAAAATACTACTAGTACTAGAAAAGGAAAAAAAAAACAGAAAAAAGGCTTTGTTTCACAGATTAAGGGTGGAGTTAGGCCAAGGATTAGCAGAGATGGCCGGTTTGAAAAGGGCTAAAGAACAATATCTGAGAGACCTTGGGAAGTTAGTCATGGCTGAATTTGTAACATATAGGAATAATTTGGAACATCTATAGATTGTGAGGGGTATCTAGACCTACCGCAAAACTTATATACTCTCTATATTATATTCTTTATTTTTATTTTGTTTAGAAAGAAAGATATATTTTAATACTATTAATATTTTCTCTGTCGCGATTTATTCGATACAGTTCCAATTTCGAAAGTTAAACTTATTTATTTTAATTTGAACTCGGACATATAAGTTATTTGAAAAATAATTTATATATTTAAAAATTAAATAATTTAAATATTTAAAATACATATGAATAAATTGCGGTCAAAGATTTTTTTATTTCACTTCCAAAAAATGAAAAGTATGTTATATATCGGGGTTGAGAGAGTAATTTTTTTAATGATATAATTTATTATTGCAAGAAATTTAATATATTATAATTTTTTAATTCTTTTTAAAATTTGTGTTGGATCGAATATCTTGGTGGGATGAGTGCATTAATAGCTAATGGTATATGGAATGTCCTACGAGACCTGTGCCGTCTGAGGCTCGTGGGAGGGCCACTTATGAGTAAATTATTAAAGTCAAGTCCTCAAGAAGAATCCGACAATTAAAAATTAACAAACACAAAAGTCTTGAAAAAGAATAGATACTCGGTTAGTGGAGTGGCAGAAGTTGAGACACCTGGGGAAAAATATTTTTTATTTGTGAAACCATCGTCTTATATCAATGCAAGATAAGAATATCCTTGTGGTTTGACCCTTTTCTAATCATGCGCATAATGGGAGCTTAGTGCATCGGACTGTCATTTATTCTAGCTTGTTTGAAATGAATTCAAGTAGTATTAGATTATTCTCTCCAATCTCATTGAGTCATTGTAAGACCAGATCGAAATAATAATGTGTTAAATAATAGTTAAATATAATTACAAATTTTGAATAATACTCTCTCTGTCCTAATTTATGTGGACTTTTCACTTTTCGAGATTCAAATTGTATGAACTTTGACTAACATTTTAAGATGTATTTTTTCATCAAATTGAAATGAGAAAAGTTGCAATTTATAGTACTTTTACGTAGTTTTCAAATATATAAATTTTAATGTTAAATATTGAGTTATTCTAATCAAATTTGCTTCAAAATTTAGTCAAATTAACTCTCGAAAAAAATGAAAAGTGCCACATAAATTGAAACGGAAGAAGTAATAAATTAGAAAATTAAAAAAAAGTACACTTAAATAGTTATAATTTTTTAATATAATTTGATCAATTGACCTATAGAAAAAGTATAAAAATTAACGAGAAAAGTAATTTCTCTCTAAACAATTCTATTATGATTACATTGTGAAAAAAATTATTTGTTGATGTCCAAGACTTTTTTCTGTGAGTCCTGGGCAAATCAGGTCTCGAGCATAGGTCAATTCGCTCTAAATTGTGATGGAGGAAAATAAGCATACAGTAAAACAAACTTGTCTGTTTCAATTTCTCCATGATGATGAATTAATGGTCCCATACAATATACATCATTCATTTAGCTTTGCCCTTCTCTGAGATGCATTATGTAACTAAAGTAAATGTTCACCACATATTGAGAATCTTATCAATTCTCTGGAATTTTATAGCCACCAATCAGAAGATTACGCTTCTTAATTTGGAGTCCATGAATTTGAAAAGAATTACCAGCGAAAAGTTGGTAAGAAAATCTTGGTAATAAATGGTGATCATAATATATGGAGCAAGAAAATAAATGAGATCCCATATTAAATACATGGGCTTAATTGGAAAAATTGCTTAATTAGGGATGATATTTTTTGTAATCATACGCGATGATACGCTGTATAGAGTGCAACACATATTTAGGACCTGATTGATCAAACTTTTACAATTTCCTTATTTTGAAATCACTTCTTATTATATATGGAGTTTCAAAAATATACACACATATGAGAACCTTCTTTTGCCATTAAGGAAACCGCTCACATTTATAGCATGTTTGATCAAACTTCTAAAATTAGTTTATTTTGAAAAGTGTTTTTGGTGAGAAACATGTGTTTGCCTAATTAATTTGAAAAGCACTTTTGAGCATCAATTAGTGCTTAAACTAGCTTTTAAAAAGTGGTTCTAATTGTATTAATTTTCTTAAAAGTAATTTAAAAAAAATATTTTTATAAAAATAACTAGTTTTTTAAGCGTCTGAAAAAAAAACTTTTGCTACTCCTCAAAAACACACTTATTTTCTCCTAAAAACTTAGTCAAATACCTCATTAGTTGATCTTTGAAGAAAGTAAATTTAAGTATCATATTAAGAAAAAAAATGTAAAGTTCACTTTCAAAGCAGTAAATCAGAAAAATAGGAGTTAGAACATAAATGAAAATTAATTTTGAGCCCACAAAATTTATTGTGTAATCTTAAGAAATTTAATACATCAATGTTGTTCAAGTTATTTGGATTAATTCCAGAGTGATTGTTGCCTCTGTTGCCAACGGAGTAGAGCTTCTCGGAGATGAAGCTAGTTGGTGGCGCTGGGGCTATCAGACTACATTATTTGTTGATCGTGCTGCTAATTCTATTGATTTTGGAATTGAGCTTCGCCGGGCCTAGGCTTCTCTCGGTGATCATTGGCTTTTGTAAATATTTTATTGGCAGGCATCTGTATTGCGTATTCTAAGTACTTGTCACGACTCACCCATCTAGTCGCTGTTAGCAACCTTTGCTTAATTAATTGAACCTTGTCAAGTGTCGAACTCATTAAATTTGGATTCAATATTTTTACCTCATTAGTCTTGAACCAACCAATGATTGACAAAGCCTCATAGGATGCCATCTGTATATTTACTTGAAAGTTATTATTATAAGCAAATTCCACTAAAAGTATATATTTGTCCCAACCATCACCAAAATCAAGGACTCAAGATCTCAACATATCTTCCAATGTTCTAGGAAGTAATATGCAATTGTTGAAAGTATATTTATGTCCTAGAGACAATCTGTATTAGGACAAATGTACTTTATACACATTCGTATTATTATTAATGGAGATTAATATTTTAGCACTTGCAAATTATTAAATTATTAATTAATTGTTTGTAATATTCTATAATATGCATCCCTAGAGGTTACATTGTTATTAATAGTGTGAGATATTAATATTATAACGTAACTCTTAAAATAGCCTCGACTAATGATCATCGAGAATGGAATATCGATGATATGTGATAAGTCGACATGTGGTCTGCATCACATCCTTAGAGGATGTAGTATGTCTCACATGCTACGAGTAAGCTACACGTGATGGACACATGGATACTTTGAAAGTATTGGTAAACCCTACTGATATACTGTTTGTTATACTTGTCTAAAGTATGATCAACGTGTGGGAGATAAAAGTCCTTAGACTTGAGGTCGGTACGCGCCTTATCTACAAAGTAATGTACTTTGATCCCGTCCTAAGCTCAAATGCCTTACAGGTTGAGATACGGCTTGTATTGGGTACATTATGATGTGGATTAAAGGTGATAGTTGAGCCAAGATTAGGATTCATTCCTCGAATGTATATTCAAGAGAACACTCGGATTTTCAATGATATTAGGTTGACTAAGTCGTTGGCCAACACAATAGACGTATTTAGAATATGGTCTAGTTGTCAACTAATATAGATGAGATAAAATGATTAAGCCATTTGGATATACACTTGACAAATCCTAAGCTTGATCGGGTGTGTCGTGAATGAAATGATTTTATCGTACCACATAAAGGTTAAGTTTACTGGATTCGAGCAAACGTACTTCATATTTTGAGTTCGTCTTCCGGCGCCGTCTAGGAGTTCCGTGTAGACCTTAATTTGATTACTGTCGATATGAGAAGGCATGTAGGGTCACACTATGTCGATTGTCCGTTTCGATCTAAGGATGTATTAAGAGAGTAATTAAATGTTCGATTTAGAATCGAGATATTTAAATGAATAATAATTATTTTAATTAAGTCAAAATTGGATTTAATTAGGAATGCGCGGAAAATAAATCGAGACAGTGCAGGAGCACGTCGAGCGCCGCGACACCTCTGCCTCGAATTTTGGACCAGGCCCAAGGTCAAACCCTAATTCGATTTGACCTAATTTTTCGCCTATAAATAGTGGCATTCTCTTCATTATTCAATACAATAATTTTCAGATTATCATTCTAAGCCTTAGAGACTTAGAAGCAAAACTTTCTCGAACCTCTGCCGGATTTCCTAGCTTTCCGAAAGAGAAATACATTGAAGCTTGGAGCTTGCAATCGGAAGGGCAACCGCGTGTCAACCTTATAGTAGATAAAGATTCCAGTTACTATAACCTGTAAGTATTATGCTTTATGTTACAGGTTTGATTGTTGTATAACCATACCAGAAAAGTTGTTGGGGTAAGTAAAAAATATTTGTTTTTAAACTTCCGTTGTGCCTTACTTATGTGTTTTGAACCCAACAAAAATCCTACAATTGTTGCATTCTTTTTTTAGATAATTGATACGCCGAGGACGCGATTGTGGGAAGCAAATTGGAATCTATCGGCAGAAGTATTGTGAGTGATAGCTTTTTCATAGTTGCTTTTCAATTATAGCGTGTGTTAAATTTGTTTTCTTGCACCGAAATGGTTTATTAATAAAATTGATTAATTGCATGTGGACAAGCGATATTATTATCAATATTTGAATATGTATTAAATCGTTCTTACCATGAATTTTACATACAGATTTCTTGAACTTATGTTATAAGTTGCTATTGATTGTTGGATTAAATTTTCCAACACACAAAGAATATGAGTATATTTTGTACTATAAAGAAGGTAGCTGAGGAAGAAGCTTTCCAGATCGCCGTGATTTAAATCTTATTTTGGTAGTAAAATAGTGGCTTGAAACTTATAAAGGTTTTGGGAAAGCCATTTATTTGGGATTTTGTTTTTTTTTTAGATTTAGTATGTTGGGTTCTTGTTTACTGACTACTGACAATTTTGAGTTTATAGATTGCTTCCGGTACACGAGAAACTCAGCTGCATTTTTAACTTGAATTGGTTTAGACTTATTAAGCGCCGGTTATAACATGTCATGACCTAGGTGTGGGTGACAATAATGCATTCAACCTTTTGATAGAAAAAAATAAAGAACAAAATTACTTTTTAAGAATAATCTTTTTCAAATTTCATTTTTCACTATTTCAGTTTTTCTGCTATCCTATCAACAGGTCAGTCAATATTAATAGTGGAGGAAGAAGAGTAGTTTTCAATTTCCCATTCACTCGGAAAAAATGAGCAAATGAGAGGGCGAAAGACATTAAATTAAGGAGTCATGGTTTAATTATGAAATTTATCCAAAGAAAAGAAAAGACCACAATGCTAAGAACCAGTATATGGACTTTGTATAGTTTTTCAAAAATATTTATAAAATAAAATTAATGTCTTATTTACATAGCTAGCCGCATGCCTTTTTAATAGCATTCATCAATTAATAATTAGTATAACTATTATTGTTATTGTTATTATTTATATTAGTAAGAACTAATTTAAATTAATAGGATATAAGCCATTTTTTGCAATATAATCTTTTGGATGTAGTAGTATAAAATTTTATTTACGAATACGAAAATGTGAGTGGTTTATTTAAAAATTCTAAAGTATTTCTACTACAAAAATTAGGCAGTTTTTTTATAATTTTTCTTTTTTATACAAACTTCAATATTGTCAAAGCAAAAATAAAATCATAAAATTCACTATAAATAAAAAAAATTGGGGCCTAAAATTTTTGGACACTTAAAGTAAATGCTTCACTGGCCTCCCCTTTGAGCCATCCCCGATCAAACCTCTTCTATTTGACTTTTAGTTTTCTTATTTTAGTTGATATACATAGATTATATATTAATTATATATGATAATATACATAGTATACACATATTACAACATTCACCAACTATTTATAGTTTTTTCCGGATGTGGCCAAAGCCAATGGGACTATTTCAACTTCAATTTATGCCATCTATTTTGGGCCAGTCGCACAAATGTCCCTATTTCAGGGTGATTTTTAATGTTTGCGTCTCAAATTTGTGGTCTTTGATTTTTGCTCTTTGGCACTTTGGCGCGGTATAACATAAATTTAGATTTCGATCGGTAAAGTTAGCGGTTAGCTTCGGTATGTGTATCATAATTATGCAAGTTATGCCAGACAAGGCAAAACTTTCAACACTCAATACAATTTGAGAAACGACATAAGTTTAGATTTACTGCAAAGTTAGTGTTTAGCTTCGGCATATGTATCATCACATCCACACAAGTTATGCCGGAAAAGGAAAAACTTTTAACACTCAACATAATATGAAAAATACTACACAACTTATGCCGCATAACTTAATTTCTATAGAACTTGCCAAGTGAGACAAAAGTTCAATTTCCGAAGATAAAAATATTATAGAGCTTATGTCGAGCTAAACATAGCTGGATATTTTCATTAATTAAGTAGCATGGGCAAGTTAAAGACCACATATATGAGGAGCAAAAATTTAAACACCAGTGTGTTTGAAGGGAAGGTCTGCGTACACTCTACCATCTTCAGACCCCTACAAAATCCAATTTCTTGTATGACAGTTGAGCTCAATGACAAAGTCTAATTCGAAGTGGAGATGCTATCTAGACAACCAACAAGACAAAGAGCAACAATTTCAAATTAGTTGTTGTGGGATTTCACTGAGTGTGTTTGAAGGGAATCCGTGCAAAAAATTCATCTGTTTTTGTTGCGTATAAAGAGAAAGATAGTCAGTCCTCGTGGGCCGGCGGGAGTGTTAGGTAAAAAGGACCAAGGAGGAACTAATTTTTGCTGGGCCGAAAGAAAGTTGGCTGCCGTGCCATATTTTGGGCTTTCAGTGCATAAGTCATAACTGGCCCAATCTATAGATCCTTTCAGCAAAAGAGACCTAATGGGAAGAGATTATAGAGAGGTTTGTGATTATCAGGAAAACTTAACGGCCTGGGTATTCCTTTCTCTATTAAATTTTTGATAAACCAAATTCCTATCATATAAATTAGAACGGAAAGAGTATTTTGTTACTCAAATGTCTCTTTTTGATTTTTTGCTTTTCTTGTTCCTTGATGGTAAGTTTTCTTCCATTCTATATTATAAGAAATTCAACTAAATTATCAAACGGTAAAATCACTAAACTCTCGCTATGTTGCCTAAAAATATCCTTTTAGCCCGAACTCAGCCAAGCTAATGCCAAAAATCTTACATGGGAAGTGTCAGAATTTTAAAAATTACCCAATTTGTGACTATAAAGTTAAGCATGCCATTAAGTGTAAATTTTTTTTAAAATCAAAATTAAATTATTTAAAAAACATAAAGACGTGTCTTTTTTTAACAGACTAATAAGTGGGAGTAATTTTTTCACATAAATTGAAATTGAAGAAGTTAGCAAGAGGCACGGGTTGTTCCTGCCCAATACTCCTACGTGCTGTGCAATCTGTTTAATTTTATGTACCTCAGTTGAATTGAATATGAAGTTTAAGAACGTAATTAAGATCGTTGAATTTTATGATCTTTTATTGTACATGTGATATATCAAAATTATATTTGAATTTTGAGATCTTAAATATGCTATGGAGTATAATTCATATAAAAATGTCATTAATAATAAAATGAGAATGTTGAAATTAGAAACTCATTAACATAGAAATGTGATATTTTTTGAAAACATACTGCAAAAACAAAAATGAAACGGAGAAAGTACTACTCCGTGTTTGAATATCATTAAGTTCTTTTCCTAAGTAATGGGAAATAGTCAACGAGTCAGTAAGATTATTACTCCCTCGATCTCAATTTATATTTCAGTCCCAAAAATAATGACATAAGGACGATTTATAGATCATTAAAGTCCTACAAATGATAATGAAAAGTGGGTCATATCTTTTTATATTTAGTAACAACTCAATTTTAAATTACCTTTATTCTATTAATGAAATGATTTATAGCCTCACAAATTTCGACAAGTGATTTTAGACCACAACTTTTAAAAGTCTTTCTTTATTTTTTAAATTTTGTGTCAAGTCAAACACCTTCGTATAAAATGAGACGTAGAGAATAGTATTTTATTGATGGAAGAACCGAATAGAAGATTCATAAAAATCAAGCAACCCTTTGTATGCAAATTTTTGACAACTGCCTTCATTGCATAATAATAAGTGGTGTTTTAGCTTTTTATTTTATTTCAAAATAAGTGGTGTTTTAGAAATTTAAAAAGAAATTGATCTTATTTTTTTAAAATTATTCTTATTTACATAATCAAAAATCATTAAGTAGTTTTTTTTATGCATTAATTAGAGATAAATTAATAAAAATATTTATAATTTTCTAAAAAACATTTTAAAAAATAAAAAGTGTACATAAAGCTAAAAATATCCATTATTATGAAATAGACATGTTTGTTTGTGGAAAATGAGGAAAGCAAAAGGAAAAGGAAAGGCTACGTATAGCCTTCACTTTATTGATTTGCAAAGTCAAAAAGATTCCATCTTTACGAACAGTATTCCCTGTCAGTCACTCTTCTTACACATTTCTTAACACTGTCCTTTAAATTACTAGTCGAGCTTATAAATGACTTCACAGGTCTACCTGTTGCTAGTTGCTTAGACTAGATGAATGGCGATTGTTATTCAAATAAACTTACGTCTATATATACTTCCCACTTCTTTCTTTCTTTCATTCACTTATTTCAGGTCCACTCAACTGCAGAATCTACCGTCACAAACATGAAATTACTGAGTTTCAATTTTGCAAGTCTCAACCTAAAATCTAAAATGAAATTGAAATGTACATAGAGACACCCAGTTTCCTTTCTTTTTTTTTCCATATTTTGTTCGACGTTTATCTTTCTTCTACTTTCAGAGTTTTCATTGATGCTGTGCTTTTCAGTTTCCTTTTTAACACAACTTGTGCTCTGTGCAAGAAACTATGAGTTTTCATTGATGTTGTGTAGTTTACTGATAGTAGTGCTGAAGAACCGAAGCTACTACCTCCAAGAATAGTTTGACGTAAGAATATAAAAAAAAACTATAGAATATTCATATTCCAATGATATTATAAAAAACAACTAAACTATATAATGTTCATATTCCAATGACACTACTAAAATCAACTTTTATGTCCGAAAAACTTTTCATCCAAACAGGGAAAAACGAAACATAGCATTGCTCTTTTCTTTTTTTTTTGTAGAAGATCATGTAATACATGAAATGATGAAATACTACCCTCTATCTCAATTTATGTGACACAATTTGAATTTTGAGAGTCAAACAGTATCTGCTGTGAAAAGCTTTCATGCGACTTGTGAGTGTCAAATATGGCTGAGGAGAAGAGGGAAAACAAGTTAATTTTATTAGCCACTTCTCTGCGGAATATATTCAAATCAAGCACCGTGTTTATTAAGTCCTACAGAAAAGACTTCTCTTTGTGACCTACCAAACAGTGTTTCTCTTTTTCTGTGTTTTCCTTAAAGATGGAGCAAACAATCCTAAACTAGCAGGAAATGTTTTTTCCTAACAGGCAAGAGGTAGTAAATAGAAAAACCTGTATTCACATTAGAAAGACATCACATCTTTTATATCTATCTAACCTTCAGAATCTTTAATTAGCTGTCTTTCTACTTTCTAGTCAATTGTTTTAGCCGTATTTATGAAGCCATTGACCCTCAGCAACTGAGATTTATTGTCAAAAGAGAGTCCATATATGTGGTGAGTTGTAAAAGGCGTTTTTTCAAGTCACAAAAGTAATCTTCAAAATGCACCATTTATATATATCTTCTGGAAATCTCAGCCTCGTAGTTAAAAGCATTTGTTTTACTAATTTTTTTAAAGTTCAAGAGGAAGCCTTACCTTGAAGCCAATAATTGTAACAAGCTGCTTAAATCGAAAGCAATCATGATAGGTCTGCAGCACACAAATAAACTAGATTAAAAATGAATGTTTTTGCTCAAATAAAATTACAAGTCAGTATTTAGAGTTTACATTCTTCTAAAGAAACATAAAATGAATCTCTAAGGGGTTGTTTGGTTGGAAATAAGTTATCCTATGATTAAAGTTATCCTACCCTCATGTAGGGATTAAAATAACACTTCAATCTCGGAATACCTAATCTCATAATTAGTTATACCGTTATTTATCCCATTTAAATTTAGAATAAAATCATCTCAAATTTAATCTCGGATTTAATTACTTTTCTTATATCTGATACCAAACGAGCCATGAGGAAGGGAGAGAAAGAAGTATTTGTGGAGAAAATTAAAAAGAGGGAAAGGGTTTTTGAAGAAAGTTTAAAGGCAGAAATTATCAGATCTGAATATTTGCAGAAAGAGAGAACAAAAAAGCCATGATGACCACAATGATAACACCCATGACTATATATAACAAGCATACGTTACTGACTAAAGAAACACATATCAAGTCCAAAAAAGGCAGTAATGATGAAACTTTTTTCAGGTTGGGATTTGTAACAAAAATGCAAAGGAAAGTCAAGATTTCTCATCATTACATCAATCTACTACACAAACAAAGAAGGATTGATTTACAAAAGGACAAACAATATAGGTTCAGAAACTAACGGAAACAAACAAAACAAAACAAAACATACAAAAAACAAACAAGTTCTTACCACTGAATATTAGAAATGGTGAAAAGGATCTAATCTGATGAGTGATGAGTGAGCAATATTCATTGGGGGGAATGAAGCCTGGTCCGACGACACCAAAAACATGATTCAACAATATAGATCTATTAATAATACATATATAGATCTATAAAGAGTAAGGAAGAATTTGATTCCTCGAGCCAGACAACATTCCCGCAATAGAAAGGCTCCCCTTGAAATATATCCTCAGATTCTCTCTATATATCTATGTATGGTGTGGTACCATATCCCCCAAAAGTCTCGCCTATATTTAAGGACTGAAGAGAGAAAGATGAAAGGGATAGAGATTGATGAAGAGAATGATTTGCTGTATAGTAAGGCAGGCAGGGTAAAAAAAAATAGGAGGCAAAAGTGAGGGGCAGAATCTGAATCTACCAGCTGTGGGGATTTATGAAATGACCATGACGCTTTACCCTCACCCTTACTCGTCATGACCTAAATGTTTGTTTAATAGTTACTCGTGATCAAAAAGAGTTACTTACCAAATTCAAAAATAATTAATTTCACTTTTTAGATTTTTTCTTATTAAGTGTTAGATGATTAAATTTTAATACTTATTTAATTAAGAGCATTTTAGTTAAATTACCTACATTCAACTAGAAATTGCTATTTTCTTAAGGGATGTGCAAATGACCAAATGAACATTTTTTTATCTGGAAGAAGTACTAATATTCATTCATAAGTGTTAGATGATTAAATTTTAATACTTATTTAATTAAGAGCATTTTAGTTAAATTACCTACATTCACCTAGAAATTGCTATTTTCTTAAGGGATGTGCAAATGACCAAATGAACATTTTTTTTATCCGGAAGAAGTACTAATATTCATTCATTTTCACCTATAGAAATTCTAATCCAATGATATATTGATTAGTAATATATTAAACTATATGTTTCACCATTATGATATTCAAAAAATTAATCAGTATATCACTATGAGGCGGAGGGCAAACACTATGAGCTAGTGCATCATTTCCTTCCTCTTTTCCCTCTCATTTCCCTGATGTAATTAACACGAATGCCGCTACTTTAGGTATTTCATGTAATTTTTTCGACATCTATATTTCATTTCCTAAACATTAATTACTCCCATAGATGTTGAAAATATTAAGATGGGTAAAGTACTTAAGATTTCGGTGTGAATTCGAAATAAATACATTTTATATAATTGAAAATTATAGAAAAAATATATAATCATAGTGTACAAGTAAAAGTGGATGGAGGGGGTAATAGTTCATACTTCAAAATTGTTAATGTTGAATTTGGTGTTGTGACTTTGACCCAACACATCTCCTCAAGTATTGATATGAATCTGTAAGTATGTTGGGACAAATGTTGCACAACATTCGGATCAACATTTTCTGAACAGATTTTGTCTTACTTCACGCGGTGCATTAGTATTTGTGTGAATATTACTATGAGGTAAAAAATGACTTGGCAATGTAAAAAAAGGAGCTGGTAAAAAGTGAGTGAGGACTAAGTCAAAAGTTGTTGCTTGTCGTGACGATCAAGCCAAAACTGTTGAGATTATTACTCATTGATCTTATCCAATCAATCCCACCAACAATCCACCTTTCCCTCAACTTTCACAACTGATCGATGAGTTTTTCAAAGAAGACCTTCTACTATAAATAGAGAGGCTACTACATAGAATCTACATCCAGAATCAGAAAGTAAAAATATCAAGAGAGATCTCGGGATTTCATCTCAGAAATCTGGATCACCAGTGTTGCCTGAGTGTGTTGACAACATTCTGTCCAACATTACAATTGCTGTTTAGATTCTAGATTAGTTTTGTATGGATCGATTGTAATGAGAGGTTGTCTATGTCTACTTAGTTAGATTTTTCAGCCAGAAGTCATCTGCGATTTCAACATTTAATTCATTTCCGCTTTATCTTGTAAATCTGTAAAGAAAGTAATTTATTTATTTGTATATAATATATATACAATACATTCGGTCATTGACCGTCATACGTTATATTATATATATAACTTATGAAAATTTAAAACCTTTGTGTTCTTTAAATTTCCGCTGCATTTACTCTTCAAAGTTTTCTGTTTTGCTACAGAATTAGCATTCGAGTTTATTTCATTTTATTTTTATTGTTCCATAGCCGATTCAAGTGGTATCAGAGCCGATACCTAACACAATAAGTGCTTGGTCCTGTTGTCATAAGCTATGAATCCGGCAAATCCAACTATTAGTAGGCTTCCTATTTTAGATGAATCAAATTATGCCTATTGGAAGATTCGTCTACGTTCTCATATAAAATTAATTGGTGTTAGGGCATGGAGATCTATAACCAATGGGTATGTTGTTTCAATGTTGCCACCGGATGAGGAATATGACATTCTTGTTAAACCTAAATCCGAATGGACTACAGAAGAAACCAATAATGCTAGCTTTAATGAAAAAGCCTTAAATGCACTTTTTGGATGGGTTGATATGTATATGTTCAAACTAATTCAAAACTGCCCACGGCTAAGGATACATGTGATACTTTACAAATTTATTATGAAGGTAGCTCAAGTGTTCGTCGAACAAAGCTACGGATGCTCATGAGTAAATATGAACGTTTAAGGATGGAAGAAGCGGATGATATTAAATCTTATTTTGAAAAGTTGATTGACATCTCAAATGAATGTCAAGTGCTTGGTGAACCATTAACCAACACTCAACTTGTTGAAAAGACTCTCTGTTCTCTTCCTGAAAAGTTTAATTTAAAGATTTGTGATATTGAAGAAGCTCACAATATTGCCATAATGGACCTTCATACCTTGATGAGCATTCTCAAAACTTATGAGATGACCATTGAGAATCAAAAGAAATTATATAAAAGCAAGAATGTGGCACTTCAAGTTCAATCCTTGGAGAGTCAAATCGAAGAAGATGATGAGATTCTTGAAGAAATTTGTGATGGTGTAAAAATTGCATTACTCACTCAAAAATACAATTCGATGGTGAGGAAGTTCAACAATGAGAGAAATCAATCTAAATTAGTTTTGTATGGAGCGATTGTAATGAGAGGTTGTCTATGCCTACTTGGTTACATTATTCAGGCAGAAGTCATTTGCGACTTCAACTTTTAATTCCTTTCTGCTTTATCTTGTAAATCTGTAAAGAAAAGAATTTGTTTATTTGTATATAATATATATATATATATATACAATACATTATGTCATTATCATAAGTTATATTTAGGGATGGCACCGGATAGGATTTGGACCGGATCTTACTAGATCCAGATCCAGATCTATTTCTCATACATGTATCTAGATCCATCGGGTCCATAAATATCATATCCAAATTCAGATCCATCGGATCCACCGGGTCCACGGATCAGATCTGGATCCACATGTAAATTTTTTTGGCTTGAATAATATTCCAAAATTCAACATACAACCATTCCAGGATACTGAATCAACAAAACACAACAACATTCATATCCAATATTAAAGCCAATGCATTCAGTTTTCAGTAACTAGCAAACTGGAAAGCTCCAATGCATTCAGTTTCCAGTGCATTCAATTTGGGATTTCCAGTTTCTCGTTTCAAAATTGAGATACTGGAAAGTTTTTTTCTACTACAATGACACAATTCTACAACAATCACAAGAATGACACAATTCACAAGAAATTAAATTACAAAGGTCTTGAAATTAAATTCTACAACAATGTTCTTTAAAATGCCATCAACGTCTTCTATAACCTTTTGCCAAACTTCATAAACTAGTCTTCGAAGTCACTAGTTTCAACGTCATCAACATCCTAAAATAACAAAGAAACAATCATATTAAAAAGAGATTACTAAAAAAAATAATCTCAATAAATATTTATGATTAAATATATCATTTACCATATCAATATAGTCAACTACTTTCTCTTCTTCTTCAGAATCTTCAGTAACTATCGAATAAGCATGTGTGCCCTCCAAAGTACCTTTATTTGAAAGAAATTGAAAAATAAATAGAAGGTTCATTTTAGGGAAAAAATTGATATTAACGTATATGAGAATAATCAATACATAAATAATAGATACCTTTAATGTCTTCGATCATCCAATTTTGCAAACACATTAATGGCTCCACTGTTTTAGAGTGAAGCCTAGAACGATGAGAACTAATCACCCTTCCACCCATGCTAAAGGCACCTTCCGAAGCCACAGAAGAGACGGGAATTGCAAGGATGTCCTTAGCAATTTTTTGTAAAGTAGGATACATTTGATCCCTTTTCCACCAATTAAGTACATCAAAATCATCATTCTCGAGTATAGGATCATCCTCCAAGTAATGCTCCGCCTCACCCCTCACATTCATCTTTCTTTTCTTTGTTCTTTTAGCTTGAGCATATTCATCTTCATCATTATCACAAGACTCTGAAATTCCTCGTTTGCCACTTGAAAAGGTTCTTGGCTTTTATTTCCCTCACTTCTCATTTGATATTCAACCACAAGTTTATCAAGATTTTTCCTAAATTTTCCCACTTCATTATCAACATCATCTTTGTACAATCTCTTAAAATAGTACTCCACACAATCCATTTTATTTCATGGATCTAAAATTGAAGCAACCGGCAACATCTCATTAATATTATGCCAATATTTGTTAAACTTGTCAATCATATTTTTAGCCATCATTCTAATGGTCTCAACATCACTCTCCACCCAATGCCTCAAAGCAAGTCTTATATCACACACTTTTCGAAAAAACAAATTTGAAGTAGGATACTTTCTATCGGAAAACACTCTAGTGGCCTTGTAGAAAATTTCCAACTTCTCACAAACATGTTTTGCCATCATCCAATCATTCTCACTAGGAATAACTAACTTGAGCTTCTTATTCATACGTTTTAACTTAGCAAATACATCTTGAAAAGGCAAAGCGGTATTAAGCATCAAGTAAGTAGAATTCCACATAGTTTTGACATCAAAAACCACTCTTTTAGGTTTAGAAATATTCAAAAGCCGACAAGCCTCCTCAAAATTTTCAACCCTTTTAGGAGTAGACATCCAAAATAAAATGCAATCTCGAACTTTTTCAATTGCGGGATCAATTACTTCTAAACCATCTTTCACAATCAAGTTTAGAATATGATCACTACACCTAATATGCAAAAACTCCCCACCTAACATTAGATACCTACTTTCCAATTTCTCCAACAAAATATTCATCATTGCATCATTAGTGGTACAATTATCAACTACAACCGATGAAATTTTGTTTTTCAAAGAATATTTTGACAAACAATCCATCAAAATCTTTGCAATAACCCCCTTTGTATGTGGACATGGCACAAAACAAAACCTAAATAAAAACATACATTAAACACATACAATAAACCTAAAAAATCAGCATTTATAAGTAAGAATAAGCTCATTACCTCAAGGTTCGATTGCGTAAAACCCATTGTTGATCAATGAAGTGAGATGTCACGGCCATGTAGCCCCTTTTTTGGTTGGAGAGAACCCTTATCTTCATTGAACTTTTTCAAAATGTAACTCTTCAAAGTGTTCCTCGAAATCATCTTGAATCCTCACGAACCTTTTAAAACCTATATGATCTACAATGGATAAAGGATACTCATGAATCACCACCATACCAACCAATTCTCTTATTGAAAAGTCTTGATCAAATTTCTTTTCCTTTCCCTTTTCTTTAAGTTCTAAAGTAGTAGACCCATCAGCTTCTGTTTTAATCTTCAATTATGTTTGACCACTAACTCCAATCCGCAAATCCTTTCCCGGACATGTCTTCTTAGAATGTTTAAGAAGATGTGAGGTTCCATTCGCACCATTATAAGAGAGTAAAAATGTACAATATTTACACTTTGCTCTTGTAATACCTTTCACTACGATCTTATCAAAAGATTCTCATGCCTCGGAAGTGAGTTTCTTGCTTGTTAGTTTACTTGATTGACTTTTTTCTTTTACTCCGATCTCAATAAGACCTTCTGAATCCATTTCTAAATCATCCACTCCACAAAGCAGAGGCACTGGAGGTGGGTTAAAAGAAGCAGCATAACTTTTATAAGTAGCATTTGCATTATTGTGAGATTGTTCACTATCCATTTCCTACAAGAAAATATTTGAATACATTACTTAACCACATAACAGAGGAGTATCATGCACATTTTAGTCCAATTAACATATTCAAATTCCAAAATTTGTACTCTAAGGAGCCCCTATAATGACTAAAACAAGACAGAAGTAATACTCATCTAACACTACTACTAAATTGAAGCACCTAGCTCTCTTTCCACCATGCATACAAAAAACCAGTGCCACTGCCACCATTACCTTCGATTCCCATACTCCTCCGTCATTTTTCCTAAAGAACAATAATACACACACACACACACACACACTATCTTTCCTTCACTAGAAATTTCACACACCCTATATATAAATGGTTGTTAATATATCTTTCAAAATCCCAAAACATCAAATATTATATAAATGAAAAAATAGAACTAACAAAAAGAAGAACTAAAAAAAATAGAAGTTAAAAGGGCCAAAAAACAAAAATCGAACTCATCGTTTAATACATGGCAGAAAGTATTGAATCTAATTTGTCTTACTACCTTGGAATCAGAAGGGGTGGACATGGACTGATGTCGTATGAGTAGGGATGGCAAGTAGAGACGAGTACGACGACTAGGGTTTTGGTCTTTGCCCCCTTCGTTGAATGAAGTCTTTGCCCCTTTGCACCAAGGACATGGATTGACTTCGTATGAATGACTGAATGAGGTCTTTGCAGCTTTGTGCCTTTGCCCTTTCGTTGGCTTAAAGACACGCATGGACTGGGCTTCGGTCCTTTATGGACTTGGACCTGACCGAGAAAATTAAAGAGGTCTTATATGGATGTATAAATGTATAAAGTATTTAATAAAAAAAACGGAGCCACGGGTCGGATCTGGATCGGATACGGATCTCAAATACAAGATCCATATCCAGATCCGATCAGGATCCGTCGGGTCCAAATTTTGAAGATCCATATCCTATGAAACAGATCTGGATCCACCGGATCCGTACCGGGTTCAGGATCCACTGCCATCTCTAGTTATATTATATATATAACTTATAAAAATTTAAAACTTTTATGTTCTCTAAATTTCCACTGCATTTACTCTTCAAAATTTTCTATTTTGCTAAAGTGTTGTTACTGGTGTTGGACGGCATAATTTCCGACATTCGAAAACAGAATTATCATTCGAGTTTATTTGATTTTATTTTTATAGTTCCATAGCCCCTCAAAAATATTTAAGAAAACCAAGATCAAAGAAGAACAATTTTGACTCCAAATTACTGTAGTAATATTATTACCACATAAATTATAAAAGAAGGGGAAAAGGTCCAAGCAGATGTAACCAGCTAGCTATATGTAGCTGATTTAACCCTACACTAAAACGCGCGCTGTTATTCTAGCAAATTATAGCACATGAATCCAAGAAGGCAAATGTAACTAGCTAGCTATATGTAGCTGATTTAACTTGGTCAACAAAGACTAAAAGACCTCGTTTTTGGAGGAAAATAACACTGTTGACTGTCCGATTTGATGAGTGATGATTATCAAATGAAGTGCGTGAGAGAGTGGAAAAAGGTACAAGCAGAAATTAATGAGGGGACACAATTGAGTCAGAGGAGTTGTTGAATAATGGAGAAAACTTAAAAATTGAACTTCAAATGTTTCTTATGAGTTGTCGTCTTGTTGGTACCATGGGTTTATACTTTATACCCAGTAATTAGATATCCGTAATTAGAGCTGGATTAGAATCTTAAAATATATATGCGTGTACGATTAAAGAAAGGATAAAAAAAGGAAGTGCTAAGTTGAAATTGATTTTTATTCTTTTGGATAAATAACTCACCATTTAGCCGAGTACATTCAATATCATTGGAGCATGTATATCAATAGATAATATTAGATGAAATTTAAATATACATAAAATATCTAATTTGATGAAAAAATCATGACTACACGCACACTTTAATTTACTAAACAAATCCGCTCCAGCCCATAGTGCCACTTCATATATAATATCGGGTTAAAATACTATACACATACTTCGTGTTTAAATTATATATATGTTCCATTAATATAAGAAAAAAATTATATTATTAAGTTATAATTATATAACAAATAACTTATCTTATTTTTTTCCAAAATTATGATCTTTTATGGGATTTTATAGTAAAAATAATTGATTATACTAATTATACACGTAACTTAAATCATACGAGAGTGGAGAATTGCTTCCCGGACCACCACAATTAGCTAGAATATTGAATTTATCTAGTGTAAGCTTTTGAATTTAAACGACTCCCAAAAAATGAAAGGAAACTACCTAGTACTACTACTCAATTTATCTCAATTTATGTGATGTACTTTTTTAATCTGTTCAAAAAAGAATGATACATATTTAAAAATAATTTAATTTTATGTGATACACTTTTTTTAATCTATTAAAAAAAATGATACATATTTAAAATTAATTTAATTTAAAATTTTCAATTTTATTTTTAATAAAATAATTTAGAGTCATATAAATATCTATAATTTATAATTAAATTAGTATTTGACTAGAGAAAACATGTAATTTAAGGGAAATAGAAAGGGGACCCTCGTTTGGCGCGTCCTTTTTGCATAGGCGAAGAACTCGAGGAGGAGGGCCGACAGATTTTCACCCTTCACAAATTGAATGCCTATTGCATTTATTTTTGTAACACGGAAACTGAAATGTTTGTTTACTTTCGAAAAAGAATGAGAGCACAATTTTAAAAAAATGAATTTTGGCTAGGTAACTACTTCTCGAACCAAAAGTGACGTAGGAATTTATTAATGATAAAGAGTTTGTTTGTGTCATGATGCGGATGAACAAAAATTTGAGAGTTTCTATTAATTAAATATAGATAGCGGTCAAAAGCCACACACAAAGTATATTCATGAGTCAGTTATTATGTAGACTGAATTTTATGGACGAATCAAGCTATCACATCGTATTTTGATAATTATATTTAAACACATGTTCTAGTAAGTTTTGAGTAGTGTTTTGATAAATAGTTGGTGATAGTTTAAGTAGAGAAACATAAACAATTGATAATTCAAGTAAAAAAATTTCTCAAAAACATGATAAATCAAGTGTGTTTTGACAATTTATCTCACTGAATAATAATACATGTAAGTTATGCGATTCTTTAGAATTTGTGAAAAAACTATAACAAAATACAATCTAGTTGGAGTTTCATCCGCCAGAAACTATGAATAATTTTATTTAATTCCTGCAAAATTATGACAATATCATACTACTAAAATCCTGACAATTTAGTAGGACATGGGTGACAAGACAAGTTTGCCCATCCATTAAAAATTCTAGCAATGAATCAAGACTTACTGCCAAATTCTTATCCGCAAGTTTCAAATTAGTGATATGAAAAAAGTATATTTGTGCAAATCTACTGCAACACGACGCATAAGTGCACCGGCCATGCATGCACTTCCAAGCCCTATTACTACCATTCACACAATTCACAGGCGCAACTCCATTTCTTTCTGTAAACCTGCATTGCCTTTTGTCTTCTACTAACTAGTCAACGGGGCAATTTAACATCTCCTTTTTCCTAATTTTTTTTCTTTCAAAAGTATACATCATTTGATTCAATTAGTAGATTTGCAGTATTTATAATATAATTGTATAAGATTTTTAGATGCAGAAGGAAAAACATTTTTTTCCAGTTTTATTCTCATGAAACTAATTTCACTTTGGATATAGCCAGATAAAGATATCCTTAATTACAAGAGGAATTTCGAATTTTAATGCTAATTGTTCAATACTTTTTTTTAGAGTAAGCTTTTCTTGTGTTGTTTTATTTTCTTAACTTTCCTTTTATCCTTCAAATATATTTTCCCACCCCATTATATTAGGTTTGTTCTGGCCTGTCGACTCACAAGTTGAAGCCCAATTTCTGTACCACATTCTCCTCAGTGTACTCACTCATCAACCTAAATTCAAGTCCAGTTTGTTTGTATTAAAGCATACCTAAAATTTTCGACCTTGTCCCGGTTTGACATTATTAGCACGTGTACATTTAATATATTTAGCCATATTTAGTCTTGTGTTATGTACTATTATAAATATATAGAAAATAGATATGCCTGAACTATAGACGGCTGAAATCTGGTCTCTGCAGTAACTATGGCATCAGCGTATTAAAATATGAAATTATGGAATACTGAGTTGGGCAACCTCTGCGGTTATCATTGAGAAATTTCTCTGGGTTGATTAGACCGGCAATGTCAATAGCCCATCTTGACCAACATTTTGGGATGGGTTAAATTGGGCATTAGCCCACAAGCCCAAACCAACCCAACTAAGGGACAAAACTTTTCTCTAATATCACGATGTCACTAATTTCTGATTAGCATATTCGTTAATTACCTAAACAAATCAAAATTATGAACTAGGTTGCATGACCTTTTCTGTAGACTAAGCTAGTTTGTTAATCTAATAGTGGATGAAAATAACTTGAGAGAGATTAATCACGTCCTCTATACCTGTAGTTCACAAAGAAAACAACATACCATGTCCTTTGAACATGATACCGCATACTTACCACATCAAACATTTTTAAAAAAATTTATTTTCTATTCATACATAATAATGCTCCGGGAAAGAGCCTTGACTTTAGGTTAGGCCGGTCTCATCATTCACGCAATTCCCCCGTCCATCGATTGATCACGCGAGTACGCATCTAGTCAGCGCACCAGCTCCTACTAAACAAAACAAGCTTAAAATGAGGCGGCTTGTAAAGCCTTTTAATGAAAAAAAGAGATCGAGAAAAGAGCGACAGAAAAGCCAAAACTAAAGAAAAGCCATTAGATATACATCACAAAGAAAAAGACTTTAAACAAGTTTAAGTTGCGGTACCACATCAAACATTAGAGTATACTACCTACTCAAACTTTTAATGCAATTCCAGCTAAATCAAAACTAAAATGACAAAATTATCCTCTACATATTTGTTAAGTTAAAGTACATGTATAGAAAGCCTAAAATATACCACAATAAACGACTAAAATATTTACAAGTTTTTAAGTAGAATAAACAAAATACTCTGGCTCGCTTCAATTTAATTGTTATGTTCACGAAAAATAATTGTTCCCATCATTTACATAACTCAAGAAACCATAATCTTTTCCAGCTTTAGCCTTAGACCCATTTTTTAAAATTACAAGTAGATTAATGAAGGGGAGCCTTGGAGTAACTGGTAAAGTTGCTGCCATGTAACCTGGAGGTCACGGGTTCAAGCCGTGGAAACAGCCTCTTGCAGAAATGCAATGTAAGGCTACGTACACTAGACCCTTGTGTTCCGACCCTCCCCCGAACCCCGCGCATAGCGGGAGCTTAGTGCACCGTGCTATCCTTTTTTTACAAGTAGATTAATATGGTAAAAAATTAAAAGAAAATAAAAATTTTACCTGAGCTAGTTACAAGTACAAAATTACAATACTAATTCAATGATAAATTCAGGCAGGAATAAGAAGTTGTACAGGCTAGCCAAGGCGAGGGAGAGGAGGGCACATGATTGGACCAAGTGAAGTGCATCAAGGACGATGGCGATAAAGTATTGGTGGAGGAGGCACTCATTAGACGGAGATGGAAGTCATACTTTCATAAAATCTTGAACGAGGAGGGAGATAGAGTCATTGTGTTGGGAGAGCTGGAGCACGCTTAGAGGCATCACGATTCTGGGGATTGTATGCATATTGAGGTTGAGGAGGTCAAAGGGATTATCCGTAGGATGTGCAGGAGAAGAGCAACCGGGCCAGACAAGATTTCAGTGCTATTTTAGAAGTGCGTGGACAGTGCGGGTTTGGAGTGGCTGACTGAGTTGTTTAATGTTATTTTTAGGACATCGAAGATGTCTGAGGAATATTTCGCCACATAAGGGCATCACATCATATTGGCCTCTTCGGGCTCTTTCGTGATAGTCTGTACCAGCTGCAGGTGGTGTGCGTATATAACGACTTTTTCCATTTTCCCCAATTCACACACACACACACACACACACACACACACACACACACACACACACACACACACACACACACACATATATATATATATATATATATATATTTACTATATAGTAATGTGCATAGCACAAGTGATCCAGGATTGATGAAAGGTTTATTGCATTGGAAAGTAGACTCACTGAACTTGAATGTAGATATATTATGCACCCCATAACAACTTATATACTAGGAGATATACCCCCGACAATATGGGCCAAAAATCAGGTCTGAAATTCCGTTTATCTTTCCCCGAGTTTCGACGAACCTAGTTTCTTTGATTCGTTTGACCCCGAAGTCTTACGAAACTTTCATAACACTTGTTTAAACTTATTTTCATCCTAATATGGGATCTTAGCCTCACTGGAATTTATGTAACTTTATTTATGTTGCATACGAGAGCGAAAATACGGGGTGTAACACAAACCCTGAAATCTAAAGGGTTCTGAGCAATACCAAGAACACTATGGGGTAGAGTGTTGGTTAGTCAAGAACTCTCATGTTCATATGATGAAGGTGACAAAAATGAGAATGTTGTGGTGGATGTGTAGGATATTCGGGAGAAAGTGGGGGTAGCCTCGGTGGAGGACAAAATGTGGGAAGTGAGGTTGCGATGGTTCAGGCATGTGAAGAGGAGATTCATGGATGCCCAGTGCTGAGGTGTAAGATGATGGCTATGGATAGCTTCATAAGAAGTTGAGGTAGGCCGAAGAAGTATTGGGAAAGGTGATTAGACAATACATGTAAAAGTTTTAGCTCAGTGAGTACATGAACTTAGATATGGGGTTATGGTGGTCATAGATCAGGGTAAAATGCTAGTAGGTAGTTTCGCGTTGTCACGCCCAGTAGTACTCTTGTAGTTTCTTGCCCTTTGATTTCTATTAGTATTTGTTATTTCCTGTATTTTGATTATAGTATGATTTTGTGGTAGTTACACTATTGTTCCTTTTTCAGATTGTTGTATCATGTTTTACCTAGTATTTTGCCATTAGTTTTTTACTTCTATTATTTTTTTTCGGACTGTTTTGGTTTGATTTTCGTCGAGCCGAGAGTCTATCGGAAACAACATCTCTACCTTCCAAAGTAGGGGTAAGGTTTGCTTACACTCTACCCTTTTCAGACCACACTTTATGAGATTACACTGGGTATGTTGTTGCTGTTATTAAAGGAATATGTTCCCCTCCTCTTCATTGATTATTATGTAATATATATATATATATATATATATATATATATATATATATATATATATATATATATATATATAGTGTTACATAATTATTTACTTTTTGTAAGAGATGTACAAAGAATATTCTAAAAATATTCTATAATAGGAAGGATTTCGAAGATAGAGAACTTAAGTGGAAGACTTGTGTTTGAGAGACTTTTTAGAGAGAATGTTTAAGAGATATGTTGCATGGATAGAGCGTAATGCCAAAAAGAGGGGGATAGAGGCGTGGGCAAGGATGAGTCTCGAACGGGCCTCATAGAATAGAGCCAATGGCGTGCATTATTGGAGGATGGTAGCGACGTTATCATAAGTTTCATTCAAACCCGCAATAGAACAAACCCAATTGGATTGGTAAGATATCTATGATTGCTATACCTATTTTTCTTTGTAAAGAGATCCTAATTGTCAAGCAAAGTTATCTCAACTCTAATAAATACTTGTATAAAATGAATTGAAAAAAAAATGGTAATGGAAGCATTTGTCCTATATGTACAAATCCAAATCGGGCGTATCTTTACTCGGAGTAGAGCATAAACCTAAAAAGATGAAACAGACCCATTCAGGAACAAGAAAATACCATCGCGGTTTGGATTAAATCTCGCTAAAAGAATACATCAATGAGACCAACCGCTGATTAGTGACCGGTGCACCGACGTTGGAGAGTTGATCGTCAATCATCTTAAGTTTCTGACAATAAGCCGACACATTTGGAAAATCGTCCTGCTGAATGTCCTTAAATTGATTTTCTAGGTACAAGGCATGTTGTGTCTTATTATCCCGAAAAATACTTTGCAAGCACTCCCACGTTTGTCGGGAAGTGGCATTAGTTTCAATGATTGTATGCAATAGATCGTTCGAGATTGTGCCGTAGATCCATTGTAGGACAATCACATCTAAGCGGGACCAAAGGTCATCATCAGAAACATCAGGGTGTTCCAGAGGCTTTGATTTAGGAAGGATGATATGGTCGATGACTTTGTACACACGACAATGAATCTTAAATAATTATGTCAAAGATGAATACTAACCCTTTTCCATCTCAAGAGTTATGGGAATGAAGTTCTTGATGTTGTTAACTGCAAGAGCATGATGAAATTTAGGTTGTTCAGCTATTAAAAAGTTTGGGGAAGAGGAGAGGGATGAAGCGGCCGAGAGGTGGTAGGAGAAAGTTTATGGAGGGCGGCTGCCGAGGGTTGGGGCGACCGAGAGGTTAGGAAGAGAATTTTAAGTTTTGGCTGCTGATATCATAAAAGAATATGTTATTGATTATTATGTACAATATATATATAGATTGTTACATAATTATTTACTTCTTTACAAATTAGGTAACTAATCTTTCTAATTACAATTGGACTACAATTTTATCTAATATCGGAGATGTACAAAGAATATTCTAGAAATATTCTATCAGTTATAATTAAATGATAAATTCAGATATATCATGTATTAATTATTTATAATTAAATAATAAACAAGGTATAAAAGACATATATCATGCGGATTTATTGTTTTGGTGCAAAGTATTAAGTGAGGTTTTCGATTGTTCTACTCCAAATTTGCATCCCGGGAGGCCCCTTTGATAATTTCTTAATCAATCGAATACGAGGTTGATATGCTACCACAATACAAATGAATCGAAGTAACATCTATCACCACTAAAATAAACAAAAGAAATATGATTCTTCTATTGATAATGCCTTCAATTGTTCCATTCCCAATTTATATCCGAAAACTCAGAATCCATGCCTTCTAATGACATGATCCTAAACTCAACATACAAATATGCTGATCCCAATCTAGAAGTGGAGCCAAGATTTTAAGTTTAAGAATTTTGAATTTATTTTTTTTAAAATTATTAAATTCTAAATTAATAATTTGCACATTTTTAATAAATTCTAAAGATAAATATAAATTTAAATCAAGACTAATAAATTTGACAAGACCTGTATTAAAGTTAAAACCAAAAGAGAAGAAAGGGAAAAGACATAGTAATAATTAGAATAATTATTATAATTAATGAGAGTATCATTTTATGTATGATAGGTAGTAAAATGATTATTAAAATTATGATAATTAGGAAATAGATTGATTTGATTAGGATGATTAGAGGCATGATTTACTCTTCTCAATTAATTGTATATTGTGTATATATTATTCCCTTAGTGGATGAATACAATTGAGGAAAATATTTTCAAAGTCTTACATGGTATCAAGAGCTTAAGGAAAGATCCAAAATAGTTTTATTTTCTTTCAAATTTTCGGTCCTCTTCCTCCCTAGAACCCTAGTTGGCCGAAAAAAAATTGCATTTTTTTCTTACTCCATTATTGATTATCCTCCATCACAACCAATTATGTCTGAATCTAAATCATCCTTTCACCATGCCCTTGCTATCTCAAACATCAAAACATGTGTTTCCATCAAACTAGAAATGGAAATCGTTCATTATGCGACTTGGGCGGAATTATTCGAAATATGTTGTCGTGCTCACAAAGTTCTTCATCATATAATTCCTCCGATAGATGGAAAGGGGACGGACGTAACCACCGATGCAACTAAGAAATTGTGGGATACACTTGATGCCATAGTCTTGATTTATGCAACAATCTCCACTAACTTGTTGCATACGATAATGGACCGAATTCAACAGCCATGGCGGCTTGGGAACACTTGCGAGATATCTTTCAAGATAACCAAAACTCTCGCGTTATTACATTGGAACAAGAGTTCTCAACCATTGACATGGTGGATTTTCCTAATGTGTCTACATATTGTCAACGAGTCAAAGTGTTGACAAATCAATTAAGAAACGTTGGTTCACCGATTACTAATAACCGGTTAGTTTTGTAATTGGTCGCCGGTCTCACGGAAGCGTATAGCGGCGTGGGAACTCTAATCCGTCAGAGTAATCCTCTACCAAAATTTTATCAAGCAAGGTCCATGCTTGTGCTTGAAGAGTCGGGCTTGGTGAAGAAGGCCTCAACTACTTCAAATTCTGCCATGATTGCCACTTCTTCCAATGATGGTAATTTTTTGACCCTTCTCAACAAAATAAAGGATAAAAAGAACGTCATAACAATAATAAAAAAAAAGGATGGAAATCGCGAAAATCACAAAGGTGGAGGCCACCGAAATTTCGATGGCGGCGGACAGTGGCAGCAGCACGTCGGCAGGAGTGGTGGACAGTGGCAGCAGCCCGGCGGCAGGGGTGGTGGACAGTGGCAGCATCCCAACGGCTGGTAGTGGCCTTGGGCTCTACCACCCAGCCCAGTCCCTACAGGCAATTGGGCCAGGCAGCCCAAACGGCCCACTGGCCAGCCTTAGCCCACTCCATATTTCTCAAATAATTGGCAGCAGCAGCAGCAGGCCCAGCAGCCCCACTTTGTTGGGTCTGTTAACACATGCAGTAGCAGTGGGCCTCAGCCGACCCAGTGGCATGATATCCATTCAATAAAAACCCACCCCACGGATATTAAGTCCATCATGCACACCCTTGGACTAAATCCACCGGATTTAAATTGGTATATGAACTTCGGAGCGACATCTCATTTGACGTCCTTCCAAGGTAATCTCTCATCCTATTTTAATTTGAGGAATGATAATGAAATAATTGTCAGAAATGGCCATTCAATTCCAATAAAAGGGTATGGTTCTAGCAAATTGTCACCCCCAAACCCACCTCTAATTTTAAAGAATGTCCTTCATGCTTCCAAATTAATCAAAAACTTGGTTTCTGTTAGAAAGTTCACAACTGATAATTGGGTATCTGTTCGTTTTGACCCGTTTGATTTTTCCGTGCATGATTTTCAGACGGGGAAGCTTCTCATGAGATGTGATAACAAGGGGGAGCTCTATCCAATAAATCCGTCAACACAACAATCCAAGTTTCCATATGTTTTTGAAGCCTTGGCACCATCTTTATGGCACCAACGTTTGGGACATCCGGGAGAGGTTGTTTTGGCCTCTCTTAAACAAAATAATTTTATTTCTTGTACCCAAACACGGACTCTAAATAAGTGTCATTCTTGCACACTTGGTAAACAAGTTAAATTGCCATTTATTTCCTCTACTTCATGCACCATTTTGCCATTTGATATTTTACATTGTGATATTTGGACATCACCCATTTTGAGTTCTTCTGGTCATAGATATTATTTGCTCATACTTGATGACTAGTCTAATTATTTGTGGACATTTCCTTTGTCGAAAAAATCACAAGTGTTTTCCATTTTTCTCACATTTAGAGCATTCATCCGAACTCAATTTGAACGTGATATCAAAAATATTCAATGTGACATTGTGAAGGAGTTTGACAATAAATAGTTTTGGGATTTTTTCAAAACAAATGGTATTAATTTTCGTATGTCTTGTCCTCATATTTCATCTCAAAATGGGAAGGCGGAACACACAATTAGAACCATAAACAATATTGTTAGAACATCTCTTTCTCATGCTTTACTTCCCCCTATATTTTGGCATCTTGCACTCGAAATGACCACTTACCTGTTGAATATCCTTCCTCATAAAAACCTGTCTTACCAAGCTCCTCTAAAAATGCTTTATTTACGAGAGTCCTCATATCATCACTTAAGAGTCTTTGGTTGTCTTTGCTACCCCCTCTTTCCATCCACCACAATCACAAAACTCCAAGTCCGGTCTACTCCATGTGTTTTTTTGGAATATCCTACTAATCATCGCGGTTACCAATGTTACGACATTTCTTCCAAAAGAATAAGACACTCTACCTCAGGTTATTGTGTCTTCCTCGATGACAATTTGATCTTCTGGTCATAAAAAAGACAAGCCACAGTCTCACGTTCAAGTGCTGAAGTAGAATACCGTGTTGTGGCCAATGTTGTGTCTGAATCATGTTGGATTAGGAATCTGCTACTTGAACTTCATTGCCCAACTCCTATAGCCACACTTGTATACTGTGATAACATTAGTGCAATCTATCTATCAGGTAATCCGATCAATCATCAACGCACTAAACATATTGAGTTAGATATCCATTTTGTTCGTGAGAAGGTGGCTCACGGACAAGTACGAGTGCTACTTGTCCCGACACGTCATCAAATTACATATATTTTCACAAAAGGACTTCCGTTGATATTATTTGAAGATTTTCGGGACAGTCGCAACATTCGTCGCCCTCCAGTTTCGACTGCGGGGGAGTGTTAGAATATAATAATTAGAATAATTATTATAATTAATGAGAGTATCATTTTATGTATGGTAGGTAGTAAAATGATTATTATAATTATGTTAATTAGGAAATAGATTGATTTGATTAGGATGATTAGAGGCATGATTTATTCTTCTCAATTAATTGTATATTGTGTATATATTATTCCATTAGTGGATGAATACAATTGATGAAAATATTTTTAAAGTCTTACACCATGCCTTCTAATGACATGATCCTAAACTCAACATCGTATGGACAAATATGTTGATCCCAATCTAGAAGTGGAGCCAAGATTTTAAGTTTAAGAATTTTGAATTTTAATCTTTTTAAAATTATTAAATTCTAAATTAATAATTTGCACATTTTTAATAAATTCTAAAGATAAATATAAAATTTAAATCAAGACTAATAAATTTGACAAGACCTGTATTAAAGTTAAAACCAAAAGCGAAGAAAGGGAAAAGACATAGATTCCATCCCAAACTATACACGAAAAGTTAATATTACATTTTAATTATTATGACGATCTATTACCTCTACACATTTAAAAAGCAAATTTAATATCACCTTGTGAAGTAAAATACTACCAGTCTCAGGTGAGGAAGTGTTCCACATGCGTGTACTACATCAGCGATACATCATCATCAATGTCAGAAATACAATAAATTTATGTTTAATTTATTTTTTCACTATTACTCATTTTTTCTTCAATTAAACTTTTTTCCTTTTTTTTCTTTCTCTAATTAACCACCCGTAGCCGCCTGCGTAACGCCACCACCATTGCTACAATTAGAAATAATTCATCGGAATCTGTACGAAATAAGCATAATAGCAACGCCAAAAAAGCGCAAACACGCCAGAGAAGATGAGACGGGGCAGTGATATGCTGAATAAATAAGGTCAACGAGGTGGTTCAGAAGAAATGATGTTACGTAGGCCTAACTCGATGCTACATATGCAAGTTAATCCTTGCTGCACCTTTTTTCTAGTGTTTGCGTGGCACAAGAGACCTGTTAATTCTCTTTCGTTTGTTCCGTACCTTTCACTTCACATAAGCAATAATCTCAGATATATTGGTCCATATATATCAGGCCATCTGTATATCTAATAACCTTTCATCCATTTATCCTTATCCTCTTCCACTTCCTCCATGAAATATGAATGCGTCTTGTCCAATTCATCATTAGTTGATTGATACTCGTGCATCGATATTTATTGCTTCCGCAGTTTTATTTTATCTGACATTTAAAAGTTACAAATTTCAAGTCTTTATTTTATTTAAAATTTATGCATGACAATCAAGTAGAATCACATAAAATGTAACGTATAGTGGTCTTTTGGTTGAATGGTAAATTATACCTACTTAGTTATATGAAAATTTATCATACATAGATTAGTTATACAGAAATTAGCTATATAAGAACTAGTTATACAAGGACTATTTAATTTCACAATCCATATATAAATTTATATCATTATGGAGGTGGAATAAAGTTATACAACAATTTAGATATAAAATTATGTCGATATCAGTTATATCGATATTAAAATGATAACCAAACACAGTAAAAGCTATATAAAATTCTATACGGACATACTGTACTAAATTATGCAATATTTTTTTTTACGTGTATTAACCTTATACATCGAACAACCAAATAACCCCTAGAGTATTATTAAAAAATGCCAAATACATAGGCGGTCTCTTAAAGTTGGCGGAAAATTTTATTTTTGCACCTGAACTATATATTCACACTCCAACATCTATTAAACACAAAAGATGACATAGGCACAAAACGTGAGCCTCACTTACTTTTCAGCGCGTGAATGAACAAAAATGTTAAAAATCCCTAAAACAAGATACCAACATCATTTTTCTCTGCACACCTATCTTCTTCCTCCTTTAATTCCACCATTATTGCCCCCCTTCTTCGATTTTCAAATTTGAAAACACCGCTAATCATTATTTTTAGTCGCAACTCACGCTTGAAAGCCCTTCACAACTTCTTCATGATAGAATAATCATTATTAATAATAATGATTATTGTAATTAATGTAGCATCTTGTATATTTGGTAGTAAGTAAATATTTATTTGGTAGATTATCTTTATTAGGTAGATTAGTCATATCTCTTATTATCATTATCTTTATTAGGAAGGGTAGTCTTATCAATTAGAGGATATTGAGCCATGATTTCCACTAATTAATTAGATGTACAATTGTATATTAACATAGATTGTAGGGGGGGGGGGGATATTTCTTCTAACATGGTATCAAGAGCATAAGAAAATATCCAAAAATATTTTTTTTCGCTTCTCATTTTTCGTCCAAATCCTCATCGGTTAGCCGAAAATTATCATTTTCCCTAATTATTTACTCCATTATTGTTCTTCATTTTTTCCCCATCCAACCAACAATCTGAATCCAAATCCCTTTACCATCCAGCTTTAGTAGTTTCAAACATAAAAACACATGTTTCTGTCACTCTTGATATGAAAAATGTTCACTACACAAATAAGCAGAACTATTCAAAATATGTTGCCGCTCTTACCGGGTTAATCATCACATAATCCCGTCGGAAAATAGCAAAGGGAAAGAATCATTGACAGGTGATGACTTGGAACTGTGGGAAACTCTTTATGCCACAGTTCTTGGATGGATTTACACAACAATCTCTTCAGATTTGTTGCACACAATAATGGAACCAAATTCCACTGCAAAGGAGGCTTGGGATCACTTGCTGGATATTTTTCAAGATAATAAAAATTCTCGCGCCGTCACATTGGAACAAGAATTCTCCACCATAGATATGACGGATTTTCCAAATGCGTCGGCATATTGTCAATGCCTGAAGGTTTTATCAGATCAACTTAAAAATGTTGGTTCACCCGTCACCAACAACCGATTAGTCCTACAATTGGTTGCAGGGCTTATCGATGCCTATAGTGGTGTGGGAACACTCATTCACCAAAGCAATCCACTACCCCTTTTCTATCAAGCACGTTCCATGCTAATTCTTGAAGAGGCGGGGTTTGCGAAAAAAGGCAGCCACAATTCAGAATTAGAATTTTGTTGCCACCAATAATAATTCCATGAATTTTGAACAACAAAATCGATGACAAAAAGGACGAAATGGTAATAAAAACCGGAGTGGTAATAACCGAAATAACAAAAAATGGTGGAAATAAAAATTCTGGTGACGGCAGTGGCGGTGGACAGGGTGGAAGAACCAACTCCGGGGGACAACAGAGGCAGCAGAGTGGCGGGACAGGCCACTGGGCCTGGCAGTGGCCATGGGTTGTGCTGCCCAGTCCATTCCCAATGGGAAACTTGGCCAGACCAGCCTACAGGCCCACTGGCCAGTCCAATGGATACTACCCCAATTTCCAGAATGGGGCGGGCCATATTCAGTTCCAGAATTCTGGGCCTCCCGGTTTTGGGCCAAGGCAGAACGCAGGAAATTCCAGAAGCAGTTCAGTGGCAAATGGGCCACTGCCGACCTAGTGGCAGGAGGCCCACTCGGCAGTGGCCCACCCGACGGATATAGAGTCTGTAATGCACACTCTCGGACTTAATCCACCCAACTCAAATTGGTATATGGACTCCGGAGCGACGTCTCACATGACGTCCTTCCAAGGTAACCTTTCGTCCTATTTTTATTTGAGCAAAAATAATGGTATTACTGTCGAAAATGGTCATTCCATTCCAATTCAGGGTTATGGTTCTACAAAATTATAACCACCAAAAGCTCCCTTAAGTTTAAAAAATGTCATTCATGCTCCAAAATTAATTAAGAACTTGGTTTCTGTTCAAAAACTTACTACTGATAATTGGGTATCTGTTAAGTTTGATCTTTTTGGTTTTTCCGTTTATGACTTTCAGACGGGGAAGCAAATCATGAGATGTGATAGCACATGAGAGTTATACCCAGTAACATCGTCTATTCAACAGTTCAAGTTTCCTTTTAATTTTGCAGCCTTAGCATCTTCTATTTGGCATGAACGTTTGGGACACCATGAGCCTTTGTTTTGGCATCCATTAAAAATAATAATTTAATCTCGTGTACTCAAACACCATCTTTGAATAAGTGTCGTTCATGCCCCCTTGGTAAACATGTTCAATTGCCATTTAATTCTTCTACTTCATGTACAATTTTGCCATTTGACATTATTCACTGTGATATTTGGACTTCTCCCGTTTTGAGCTCTTCGGGCCACAAATATTATTTGCTTATGTTAGATGATTACTCGAATTTCTTGTGGACTTTTCCTTTGTCTAAAAAATCACAAGTGTTTTCCACATTTCTTCAATTTTGAGCCTTTATCAAAAATCAATTTGAACGGGAGATAAAAAATATTCAAAGTGATAATGGTGGGGAATTTGATAATAGGAAATTTTGGGATTTTTGCAAGTCTTATGGTTTGAACTTTCGTTTCACTTGTCCACACACATCCTCTCAAAATGGGAAGGCAAAATGAAAAATAAGAACCCTAAACAATATAATTCGTACATCCCTTACTCATGCTCAATTACCCACAAATTTTTGGCACCATGCTCTTCAAATGGCTACACACATATTGAACATTCTACCTCACAAAAACTTGGCCTACCAAGCCCCACTAAAAATCTTTTACCTACGGGATCCATCCTACTCACATTTAAGGGTTTTTGGGTGTCTATGTTATCCCTTGTTTCCATCCACTACCATCACCAAACTTCAACCACGGTCCACTCCTTGTGTTTTTTGGGGCTACTCGTCTAACCATATAGGCTACAAATGTTATGATCTTTCTTCCAGTAGAATAATCATTAGTCATCATGTCATTTTTGATGAAATGACTTTTCCATTTGCTTCTCTACATAGGTATGGACCCTACACCTATGAATTTTTGGATGAAAATCAGTCCCCATGGATAACCAAAAAAATTTCACGTCCCAAACCCAATGTGTCGGATAACCCAACAAATTTGGACCAATTGGGCCACACAACAATGACCCAGCCACAATATAGTCCAATCCAGATGACCGATCCAGTCACTGGGCCACTGTCACAGGCCCCAGATCCATTACTGTCCCCCAGCTCCCCAGAATCATTAAGGCCCAATAGTCACCCATTAAAATTTTGGATCATTTTTTATCCCCAATGTCCAACCAACACGGCCCAACATCGGCACCACTGGCCAAACAAATAGGCTCAATATTCTGCCTGCTCCACCACTGTTCAGTTCACTGCCAAACAGGCCAAATACCATGCATGATCCACCAACGTTCGCTTCTGTAACACCCCGTACTTTCGGGTAACGGTTGAACATATAAGCGTAGGCAAGTAGACCGGACTCCGGAAAGTTTATGTTGCACTCACGTATGCTAATAAGGAAATTAGTATGTAAAAGGATGTGATCCCGAAATAATTTTGGATTTAATAAGTGCGATGACGGGGAGTATTAATAATAATTGTGTATCCCCGAAGAGGTTATAGACTAGTGTCATATTACAGGAATTACGACATTAGGTATAAGAGGATTTTATAAGTCACCTGAATTTAAGTGAAATGAGATCGAGAATTTAATTGTGTGCATAATTAATTAATTGTGGGATTGATTAATTATAATTGGGGACAATAGATAGTGGAACGCTACGTGTTACAGTACTACGCTTTACCTAATGACTAAGTCTTATACGCAATTGTTGACAGCTTTTCAAGTCTTCAAGATATTCATCTTTAGCCATTAAAATATCTTCTTCTCCTTAAGATTCTGAAGGAATCCTTCCATGTAGAAATAATGGTCACACTTCTATCAGGAAGAGGAAATCTCAGTTGGTGGATTCTCGATCGAATTTGGGGATTTTCACAAACTTTCGTACAACCAAAAAGGGGAGAAATCTGTGGTGTTCTAGACCATTATTTCCAGTGAAATTGAAACCTTGAAGGTTCAGAAACCAAGCCGAGACTTTGAGTCTCGGCGAGGCTCTAGCAAGTCGATTTCAGTGCTTCTGGTTCTGTCTGTCGGAATCTGGTACGAGCGAAAGGCTTTCCGATGATTTTCGTTGCTACTTCTAATCGAGGTAATCCTTCTTGTTCCTAAGTTCATACGAATTATAGAACCTGACTCTTACTAGTTCTAAGATGGGTATTGAGAATACTAAGTAGTTAGGTATTCTTGGGCTGTTGATATGAAATTGGAAGTTGCATGTGAAATTGCTGAATTGTTTTAAGCATTGTAGCAATAAGAAAAAGGGGGATAAAAGGGCCGATTGTGTGGTTATATGCATAGGTTTCGACATAGAAGAAGTATAGATTCTACGCGTACAAAGTATTCGCTAGAATGTCTCAATGAAGCGATTTCTGGTATATTGATCCGATTATGATGTAAATCGTTCATATGGTGTAGATAAACGTTCATATAGCTTACAAGGACCCGCGGAACTTAGATAATTTCAACAACAAGGTATGCAAAGCTCTTTCTTTCTTTTGGCATAATTCTATGTGCGAAACATAACCATTGTGTTGCTACATAAATTACTCTACTATCAGTAGTTATGAATGATCAAGTCATTGACTCCTATGTTGAAAGAATGTCCAAGTATGTTTCTATGTCCTTATTGGGGCATACGAAAAAAATGTTGATATTCACAGTATTAGTCAAAGGTACCTGGATATTGGGCCAGGATGTGTTATTGTCATTCATGCATTCTCACTTGTATTGCATTCATATATTACCCTGGACCACTTGTGCTACGCACATTACTATATGGTAACTATTATATATATAGGGGATATGGGGAAAGGGAAAGACGTTATATACGCACACCACATGCAGCTGGTACAAACTATCACAAAAGAGCCCCAAGAGGCCAATATGATGTGATGTGATGTGATGATGTGATGCCTGTGTGGCTTATTGGTATGGGTTGCACGATCCGCAACACTAACATATATTGGGACGGGTTGCACGATCCGCAACACTAATATATATATATATATATATATATATATATATATATATATATATATATATATATATATATATATATATATATATATATATATATATACACACACACACCGCATTTGCATTATGCATACATTCGTTTACCAATATATGGTATGATGCCCACAGAGGATGTTATGGTAAGGAAGATGCCCGAAGAGGCTGATGTATATGTATACTGCATTGTGCATAACATTAAGGCATGTGTATTAGGGCTCTCAAAGGCATTTACTGATGTTCAGTTGTTTCTGTTTCAGATTATGATATATCTCTGCCATGTTATTTCTTATGCTTGACATACTCAGTACATCAGTCGTACTGACGTCCATTTTTGTCGGGGGACACTGCGTTTTATGTCGTAGGTTCATATTGAGAGGGTGACGGTTCACACTAGTAGGTTGCTGGTTCAGCTGGTATTCGGAGCACTCTATTTGTTTCGGAGTCGCGATCTGGTCTTGGTATGTTCTACTCTTTAGAGACTTATAGATAGGTGTCCTGTGGTTAGTTGTCATGTATGGCCTTGTCGGCCTTGGTATATAAATGTGTAAGTTGAGGCTTTTGGGTTGGAACTTTATTTAATCTATCATGACTCAGTCCGTGTTAAATATGATTAAGGGTAGAGTGTAGATGTGGTGCCCGGCGGGTAGGGTCCGGGTGCCCGTCGCGACCCTCCGATTTGGGTCGTGACAGCTTCACTACCTGACAGTAAAGTGGGCCGTGACCCAACACCCAGGTCTAACATTTTATCGTAGCCTGGCAGGGGCGTTGCAATATTTGACCTACACCAGGCCAGATATTTCCTATGTTGTACAACAAGTGTGCTTATTCATGCATAATCCGATGGATGTTCATATGCATTTCCTGAAGCGTATTGTGCGGTATATACAAGGCACTCAGGAATATGGTTTGCACTTATATCCTTCGTCAACATCCACTCTCGTCTCCTACACTGACGCTGACTGGGGAGGTTGCCCAGACACTAGACGTTCCACTTCGGGCTATGGTATATTTCTCGGGGATAACTTAGTGTCTTGGTCTTCAAAAATACAAGCTAACTTATCCAGATCTAGTGCAGAGGCAGAATACAAGGGTGTGGCAAATGTTGTATTTGAATCATGTTGGCTTCACAATCTTTTACTGGAGCTTCACTGTCCTATTTCGAAAGCCACATTGGTATATTGCAATAATGTTAGTGCTATCTACCTCCCTGGAAATTCGGTCAATCATCAACGTACAAAACATATAGAGCTGGATATCCATTTTGTCCGTGAAAAAGTCTCCCTCTGACAAGTGCGAGTACTACATGTCCCGTCGCGCCATCAAATTGCTGATATTTTTACTAAAGGACTTCCGCTGATATTATTTGAAGTTTTTTCGGAACAGTTTCAACATCCACTTGCCTCCTGCTTCGACTATGGAGGAGTGATACAATAATCATTACTATTATAATAATAATAATGATTATTGTAATTAGTGTAGCATCTTGTATATTTGGCAGTAAGTAAAATATTTATTTGGTAGATTATCCTTATTAGGTAGATTAGTCATACTTCTTATTATCATTATCTTTATTAGGAAGAGTAACCTTATCAATTAGAGGATATTGAGCCATGATTCCCTCTAATTAGTTAGATGTACAATTGTATATGAAATGAAGAAGGGGAAAAAATATTTCTTCTAACACTTCACTTTAAAAATTAACACCAGGACCTCCCTTTTCAGTTTTTATCAAATCATTGTTACGGTCAAGTACCAAGTAAAAATAAAGACACAAAAAAATCAGTAATCCTAGCCGAAAATCAATTCTCACAGCGAAAAACCATATACTATAATTATGTGGGTCTCTTAATTTGTTGTTCTTGATAGAAAGAGATGAGAGAAGGGGATAGAAAAAAAGAGGGAAATATTTTTTAATGGATAAGATTAGACGATGAACCAGGGGATACGGAAGACAACAAACCTGGGGGTGGGGTAGGATGGAGAAAACGGTGGAAGGGGTGGAGAATTTATCTGAAAACTGATTATATTTATTTATGTATTATTAGATTTTTTTTTCTTAGGTGTACAATTTTTTATATGTTAGCTGACATGTAATCTTTTTCTTGTTTTTAGCTTCTGAAGAGAGTAGCATTCAGATTTGTGTAAAAAGTATCAAATATGTGTCCAGTAGACATATTTTTATAGATGTTGGAGTGTCTAATAGAAACCAGCATTGATTGAGGTGATAAAATAAAATTTTCTGCAAATTTTAAGGGACTATCTAATGTATTTGTCCATTAAAAAAATATTTTTGGAAGGTCACTCCGCTGCTTGATGCTCATATATAGTACTCTCTCGTGTTCAAAATAAAAGTCTACTTAGCTTTTTTTACCTCCTTTAAAAAACATTAATTTCTAAAAAATAGATATTTTAACTAAATTATTCTTAATTAAGAACTCTTACCTATTTATTGTCTTGAGTAAGTAAGGGTAAATTTGAAAAATTCCTTTTTGATTATGTAAATATACATTTATTTTTCACTTCAAGAAGAAAGACATTTGCCAACAATATTTTTGTTGCCATATGTTGGACATTAGTACATTTCGCAATAACAAAAGCTGTTGCATGTCGTTGCAATAACCTCCGATGTGAAAATTTTTTGTAACAATAAATTATTTTTTTATTGTCATTTATGTTTTTTAGCAATAAAACATTAAATTTTATTGTCATTTACATTTTTTAGTAACAACATATTTATTATTATTAAAAAATTTATTGCTAATTTATACTTTCTTATAGTGTTTGAACCAAAATAAAAAGATTAAGTAAATACTTATTTTTAACCGGAAGGAGTATATGCAATGCGTTTACCGCACCCATGCTAATGGTTTCCCTTCGTTTCCATTAATGTAAATTTTATCCCAAGAGACAATGTTGTATTCAAGACAGTGATATTCCATGCAAATTGTCAAAATATACATATTTTTATCAGCAGACCGATACGAAGCTTGACACGCGCGCCCACCATAATTTCAGAGTGTGGTCTTGTAAATAACATCAGTAGCCACGTTCAGTAGTAAAACTGGCTTGAGGTTAATTAGAATACTCTCATAGGTTTGAGAATATCATGTTATATGTCAGGGTTTGTTTGGTATGGATCTGAATTTTTTATGTTTGATAGGTCAAATTTTTGAAATATATATATATTTTTTAGAAAATTAGTTATTTAAAAATGAGAAAAATGAATTTCTTGCTAGACGTAGAGAAAACAAGTTTCTTAATAGGCATTTCACATTTATTGTTTCCTCTCTACCTGCCAAAATATACACCCTCACCCCACCCCTACCCTCGCCCTCACGCCCGTCATGTGAAACGCCTTAGATTATATATAAATAATTTCGGAACAATATTTCTTACATACCAAAAAAATTTAAAAAAATTATTTATTTTTCAGAAAAATATTTTATGTGGAAAATATTCAATTTTCTCCATGCCGTGCGCACCCTAAGTAGTAAAGCAGGCTTAAGGTTAAAACTTAAAAGTAACTATTATGTGAAGATAAATTTTCATTACTTTCTTTAGGATTATATGCTATTTTTTGGCCTTTTTAGTAAGGCTATACCCTTCCTTTTTTGACAATTACATCGGGCTCGGGAGAGGAAGAAAATTAAACAAAGTGAAGATCCTTATCGTTTCATTGTTTATAGTAAAATTAGTAATACAGGCCATGGTCACCGCCCCTTATACACATTTTAACACAGTAGAGAGTCGACGTGACTCGTCACCAACAAGTATTTTATGCTATATATATTTTATATATACATACCTACCAAGGTAGAGGTAAGGTCTGCGTACATTCTACCCTTCCCGGATTTCACGTTGTGAAATTTTACTGGGTATGTTGTTATGTATACATATATATGGCTTCTTGAATGTGCTAACTTGTTGAAGTCTCCTTCCTCTCATTCGTACGTCTGTTGTTTAAGTTGTGACAAAATGTGCATTTTATGGGTTCTGAATTCTAAGACATCAATCTCAAGTGATAGTACATTAGGAAGTTCTAAATTTACTTTTTGCGTATATTTCATAAATTTTTTAACACTTACTATAAGATTCTGTTGATTTTGTATCCTAAAGGCTACCTTCGCCTGGTATAGTACTACAGTATTGAAATTATGACACCAGACCAAGAGTCTTTTCTCTGGATTATAATAATAACAATAGTAATTGCTCCACCTCTGTTTGTTTTCTTTCTTACTTTCACTTAACAATCGAGTAGTGTGAGTTATAAAACAAAAAAGAGAAAAGAATACTATGTTAGAACTATGAGCTTGTATAGCTTAACCTATTTTGTGAAATCTCAGTTTTAGCATGATACTGATGTATTATGTTAAATCAACTTGAATGGAGTTGAGAAGGCTAGCCAACAAAAATAAGAGAAAAGAAAAAAAGAACTTCACTGTAATTGGTGAGAAGAAAATCATGTTAGGAAATGTTTGAATTTAGGCATCTATTACACTTATTGTGCACTTCTAAATTCTGTTGGTAAAAATCAACCAATTCTAGAGCAATTTAATTTATATTTTGAGATACTTTAAGAACTTTTTATTCTTTTCAAGATTAAGATAGTCGAGTATTATAAGATTATCTCCAAATTTAAACACTAAATATATTGAATTGTTTATTCTTTAATATCTAAATTTAAATTACTTAATCTTTTTCTAGAGATTACTCTATGTATATTAATAAAATGTCCAAATGCTATCATGGGAAGGGAGCATGGCAATACTCACCTATATAAATTTCGACTTTCCAAAAGTATAAACTAACGAATCTCTCCAACTTTTCAGAAAAAATGAATATAGCGAATAGAAACAGAGAAAGAAGAGTATTGTTAATTCCTTGGAAGACCACATGGCACAAACACTGCATGGGTAGACTTCGACGGACACCTGTACATAAAAAAGCATTTGGTCTCCACATCTGTCGGCACGTGTCCTCTTTCACTGCAAGTTGAGATTCGCTTTGTCCTAAAGCACAACCACCAGTTTTTGGCCACTTCATGATGTTGTTACGGGATTTGCTTTGTTTTCCGGCCAGGTGGCTCCTTTTTGTTGGACTACGTGTGAGTTGTGACACTCGTTTCATGTTTTGTCGTCTGGCAACTGCTTTTATTGGCTGACTTGCTTTGAAAACTCCAAATTTTTTTCATTTGGATTTTATCTTTCTTAAAGTATCAGTCGTATATAAAGTAGGCCACGTAAAATGGTGGCGGCTCCGCTCAACTCCACTTTCCACCCCCGGCTAAGCCTAATATAATTCCTTTTTTTTTTCTCCATGATAAATTATAATTTTCGTTTATATGAAATAAACTTATATATACTATTTTAATTTGCATAATAACATAAGCGTCCGCTAAAAATTATATATCACATTTTAGAAATTTTAAAAGAAATTTAACAGTTCCGTAATTTCTTTTACTTTTTTTAGGATTGTCCCAACAAACAAAGAATGTATAAAAAATTCGTTAATGTTCTTTCATTTGCTTGTATGATTCTCAACTAGTAATATATATAATTAGAAGAGTTCACTTTCCTGTAAGAGACAACAGACACGTCTTTGATATATCTTTAGGAAGAACATGAAAAGAAACGTTGACGAGGCCATACATACTGCTTTATATTAATTTTAAAAGAAAGCTATCAAGTTCAGCCACTCTTTAAAATATTAAGTACAAGCTATGAGTATTTTATATCTTTATAGATTCTGATATCACAGAAGAAATATATTTATTTGGTTTGTAATTGCTGTTTTAACAATTACTATAATTAAAGGCCTTCTTTGGAGAGTCAGCTTGCATTATAGTCCAACAAGGGATGAAACAATGATGGACAAAGACTTATATGTGAATTAATTTATTATGCTATTTTAATTATCCTGTCCATGAAACAGACATGCACTTAGGGACTCAAAATTAAACCTGAAAGTTTCAATATAACCAAGAATGACCTACAGGCGAACCCGCTGTGTCAATTAGTAAGTAAACAATCTTAAATCTTGATAATCAATTGCACAAACAAAAAACAGCTAGTAAACAGTATTAGATACTTCCTTGCAATAAGCAGCGCACGACCAATTAACATGGTTCGAATTGTTTTAGGCTACCGTTAATAGTGATTGGTTTATTGAAGTAGAGTGCGATATTAGCATAGGCGGAGCCATGATTTGAAAGTTAGGGTTCAAAATTTTAGTTTGAATCTCCTGAATAAATTTTTTAGAATCAATTAATGAATGTGGCGCAAACCCATGTTTTTTTGTTAATAAAAATTACCTTAAAAGACTATATAAAAAGGTTATATAATGCACGCACAATCGAAAATAAAAGGTATTGTCACATGTTGTTAGCTCCTTCTCAACCGGACATATTAAGAATATAATTTTCACGTACCAAAATATATTAAGATAGATGTTACTATTAACGTGTATTATCAAATATACTCCATATATTTTGTAATATTTAGTGTTGTATAATTATGTTAGGATCCTTATTGTATTGAGATTCCACATTGTACACACTATATATATTTGTATTAATGAGAAAGACTCCCCAAGGAGATTAATACAATTCTACATGGTATCAGGAGCAAAAAATTCTTCCCTACCTAAAACCTAATTCCGGACGCCCATACCTTCTTTTTTCTGGTGTCGATTCGTTCATATACCAGCAGTATACCTTTGATATATGCTGATATACAACTTCCCAGCACCCCAACTTTGCAAACAGGCCCCTAGAGCGTGGTATGATCGCTTTGCATAGTGCATTATACAGATTGGGCAGGTTGTTTGGACACGCGACGCTCCACCCCAGGCTACTATGTGTTCTTAGGAGATAATTTCATTTTTTGGTCTGCAAAGAGGCAAGCCACCTTATCCCGTTCGAGTGCAGAAATATGAGTATAAAGGCGTTGCAAATGTTGCTGCTGAGATCTGCTGGCTCCGAAACCTTCTTTTGGAGCTTCAATGTCGTCTTTGGTTTACTGTGATAACATATCTGCCATATATTTATCTCATAATTTGGTTCAACATCAGCGAACCAAACACATTGAGATGGATATACACTTTGTTTGTGAGAATGTTGCTATCACTCATGTTAAGGTGTTGCATGTGCCTTCTTCGTATCCAGTTAACTAGATTTCGGATCCAGTTTTAGCGTCCGACCTCCTCCCGCTACGCCTGAGGGGGTGTATTAACATATATTATTAAATATACTCCATATATTTTATAATATTTAGTGTTGTATAATTATGGTAGATATATGATCCTTATTATATTAGGATATTTGTATTAATGAGAAAGATTCCTCAAGTGAGATTAATACAATTCTACCGTTACCAATTTTAACTTGATTTTTTTCCTTTCAATATATATATATATATATATATATATATATCATGCAATGAACCAAAGACATGTAAAGTAAGGTAAATACAGAGCACAAAGGGCCGTTACAGAAAATAGGATCTTGATAATTACATAGAGCACAACGTGATTCACGTAACCGACACCCATACGATATTATAATGAAGATACCAATAATTACTAAGATGAGAAATAAACACCACTAATTAACTCCACTAAGGCTTGATAAACCAAAGATAGAATAATTTATTGGATTAGAAGTACTTGTTGGCTCCTTAAGCCAGCCAACTACAAAAGCCCCAATTGTGGCGCCCCCTAAGTATTGAGGAAAAGAGAAAACCATTTTTTCCATCCGTAAACCAACTATATTATATTTAGAGGTATCAGATGGGCCGTTTGGGTTGAAGTTGGGCGGGTCAAGATGGGTGGAATCAATAGACGAGTCAATGCCCAACCCGCCCAAAACTTACATGGGCTAAGATGGGCGGGTCAAGATAGCTAAATGATGGGTCATAACCCAAGTTGTCCAATTTGACCCATTTCATATCTTTATTTTTAAAATAAGAATAATATTTTTTTTTTTTATAAAAGCAAAATAAATATATAAAATAATAGGTGGGAGGATTGGGAGTAGTGGGGCGGGGGTGAGAGGGGGTGGGTAGTGGGGGTAAGAAAAGTTTTTTATATTTTATTAAAAAATTGTATAAGTAAAATAGATATATAAAGTAAAAACTTTGGGTGGAATGGGGCGTGGGGATGGGATAAATAATTTTTTCTCATTTTTTATAAAAAGTTTATAAAAGTAAAATAAATATATTAAATAGAAAATTTGGGGGTGGGGTGGGAGGGAGGGGGTAGTGGGGAAGGGGGTTGGGTGATGGGGTACGAAAAAATTCTCATTTTAAAAAAAAATATTATATATGAGTAAAATAAATATATAAAATAAAAACTTCGGGGGTGGTGTTGGAGGGCAGGGGGTTGGGGGATTAGGAAAAAAATTCACATTTTTAATAATTTTTTTATAAAAGAAAAAATATGAAATAGAAATTTGAGGATGTGATAGGGGGCATGGGGTGGAAGGGGGGTAGGGGGAGGAGGTAAGAAAAAAATTCATATTTTTTATATTTTTTTTATAAAAGTAAAAAGAATATGAATTAAAAAAATGAGGATGGGGTAAGACATGGGGGCATGGAGGGAGGTAAGAAAAAAATTCATATTTTTAAGAATATTTTTTATAAAAGTAATAACAAATATGAAATAGAAATTTGAGAATGGGTCAAGTTTGGATATTATCATAGGTTTATTTGGATTGTTGATTTATGATGGGTCAACTTGGGCTAACCCAAATCAATCCATAATCAAAATCACTATTGCCCAAACCCATGAAACATTGGACGAACTATTTGAATTTTGGCTAATTTTATCACCCTTAATTATATTATTACTTCATAATATATTCTACATGTATGTAGGATGCCAACACATCATTTACAATTCAGCTTGGAAAATTAAAATTTTAAAAAACTCTATATAAAAGCGAAAGAGAAAACCTAATTATATTATGAGCTAGCCGGGATATGTACAAAGTGAATTTCCTCAAAAAAAGAAAAGAAAACCAATCATCTAATCAACTGTGGGGAAAACAACAGTTTTGAGGGGTTCAAGAAAATGAAGAATGGACGATGATCACTAGTTACCAAAAAAAAAAAAGTAATGTTCGACCCCACGTACCCTTTCTTCAGTCCATATAAAAGCATGTGCACAAGTTGAGAATTCCCCACCAGACTTAACACACCATTCTATCAACTGTCAACTACTGCCACAGAGATACACGACCATTCCAATTCCAATTCCAATCCACACACATAAATAACCCCAAATCAAGAAATCGCAGAACTTCCTCCTCCACCTTCCAATTGCATGATTGAATCTAGACAATTAAGATGTTTGATGCAGGGGAATTTTCTCCAAGTTCTTCAGCAGCTGCTATTTCTGCAGAGTGTTTCAGCAGTAACAGTTGCTTCAGCAGTCTATCATCCTCAAAGAAGAAGAAAATAACCAGTAAGAACACTCGGAGGTTCAGCGATGAGCAAACTAAATCATTAGAAACCATGTTCGAGACGGAGACAAAACTGGAGCCAAGAAAGAAACTGCAGCTAGCCAGAGAGCTTGGATTACAACCTCGTCAAGTTGCAATTTGGTTTCAGAACAAGAGAGCTCGATATAAGTCCAAGCAACTCGAAAGGGATTACAGCATACTTATGTCCAATTATGACAATCTTGCTTCCCAATACGAATCCTTAAAGAAAGAAAAACAGTCCTTGCTTATTCAGGTACTTGGGACCTGCTAGGCCATGATTTTTTTTTTTTACTTTTTTTGAAAATCATTATTTGGCCGTGAAAATTCAGAATACAAATTGAAGTTATATTTTGAATTTGAAAAACACCTAAAAAATTTTGTTTTCACTTTTTTCACTTTCATTACATTCAATGATTCAAACAACCAAATATTTTTTGCAAAAAATATAATCAAATACAACTAAAAAAGGGCAGTCTGATGTACTAAGTTCTCGCTATGCGCGAGGTTCGGGGAAGGATCGGACCACAAGAGTCTATTGTACGCCGTCTTAATTCACATTTCGGCAAGAGAATGTTTCCACGGCTTGAACCTGATCACATGACATTAATTTTATCAGTTAATTCAAGGCTCTCTTCAGACCAAATACAACTCCATCTTCAAAATTTAAAAAGTGAATAATATTATGTTTTCATGGGGAAGCTCAAATGATATCTAATGGGATGGGCATGCTCCCCGGTGCTCTATGATTTATTATAGTCATACTCTGTTTCTAGCCAAACGGCTACTTAATATGCACGAATTAATTTCCTTGCTAGCCAATAGTATATTACTATATCAATAAAACGTCTATTTTTTTTTGTGCAGTTGCAAAAGCTGAATGGTCTGATGCAGAAAGAAGGCGGGAGTAAGTACTGTTGCGGGCAAGAAATAGATTCAATTGGCTTATCAGAGGCTACTAAGAATAATGAAATGGATGGGAGGCCAAGTTTGTCGTTTGACTTATCAGAGCATGGATCAAAGGGTGTAATATCAGATGATGACAGCAGCATAAAGGCTGATTATTTGGGGTTGGATGAAGATGCAGATCATCATTTACTGAAAATGGTTGAAGCAGGGGATAGTTCTTTAACTTCCCCTGAAAATTGGGGCAGCCTAGATGATGATGGTCTGTTGGACCAGCAGCCTAATAGTACTAGTTATGATCAGTGGTGGGATTTCTGGTGTTGAACCAGAATTGTTATTAGAATATATATACCCATCTGAAACATTATGATCATATTGCCAACGTCTGTTGTACAGTTGATCGAGCACCTTAAAGCTTCCACACTATCCTACCACTCCATAAGTGGCTGCTATATATAGTTGAGTGTACCTCAGCAACTGGCCTAACGAACACTGCCAAGAAGAGAGAGAAATGAAAGCTTTCAGTACAATAGAGGATGTGTGATTAGCAGCCAGCCCTTGTCTACTGGACAAGTGTAATCTTGTACTAGTACTAGTCGATGGTAGTTTTAGTTTGTTTGCCCTGAAATATGCTAGTAGCAGTAGTAATAATTATCAAACCCGAATAACAGCGAAGTATAATTTCAAGCAGCTCAGATATACTTAAGAAGAATGTCACCAAGCCGGAAAAAAAAATCAACTGAAAATTTGTTATCGCAGGTTAGTCATAACTGATGTTATTGTTGGAATAAAAAGATTGTTTTGATGCAAAAGTTAATAATTGTAAATTATTTAACTACAATAAATCAGAAATAAGAAAATATAGTAAAAGAGACATAATATTCTAATATGATTTGGTCAACTGATTTATATATGAAAAAACCACTAAAAAGTATAAAAGCTATTCCCCCGAACAAAATTATTTAATGACTACATTGAGTATACTATTGTGATGTTTATGAGAATGATTTCCTATTTATAGAATTCCAAAACTTTTCCTCCAAGAAAATAATAGATATGGTAGAATCTTTTTTCATAAAGAAAATCTTTTCCACCAAGAATTTTTTTTTGAAATAAAACACAACTATGGTGAAATTCAAATAAGGTAGAAAATTTAGAGCAAATCCTAACAAATCTTACATTTTTCTAGCAAAATAATCTTGATTCTTCTTTTTCACATAATATTCATCACTGATGTTTGTCATGGTTAAAAATAAGTTTAAAAAATATTTTACTTTATTTTTAAAGATGCAGCAGTAAGGATGTTGAAATATGGTTAAAAATTCATTTCCACATGTAGAACTCCTAGATAAAATCGTCATTATCGTGAAATTAGCTGCAGCTTGACTTGAACCTGCTTTAAACTTGTCTTCAATCTCGCCAAATCATTAGCTCTAATGTCGCTTGTTGGGATAAAAAAATCAGGGCGTCACACGAAAGCTAATTGTAAGAGTGTATTAATCTCCCTTGGAGAGACTTTCTCATTAATACAAATATATATAGTGTACAATGTGTGGAACCCTAATACAATAAGAATCCTCTACTTACCATAATTCTACATCACTAAATGTTTACACAATATATGAGATATATTCTAATTATGGTGGTGGGATTGAATTGTTCTAGTACACGTTAATACACCCCCTCAGTCGGAGCGGGAGGAGGCCGGACGCTGAGACTGGATTTGAATTCGAGGAATAGCTGTCTAGGAAGACCTTTCGTAAAGATATCCGCGTATTGATATGAGGAAGGCACATGCAACACCTTAACATGACCGAGAGCAACCTTCTCACGAACAAAGTGTATATCCATCTCAATATGTTTGGTTCGATGATGCTGAACCGGATTATGAGGTAAATATATGGTGGATATATTATCACAGTCGACCACAGACGCCTTATGCAAGGGACACTGAAGCTCCAAAAGAAGGTTTCGGAGCCAATAGATCTCAGCCACAACATTTGCAACGCCTCTATACTCTGTTTCTGTACTCGAACGGGATAATGTGGCTTGCCTCTTGGCAGACCAGGAAATGAGATTATCCCCTAAAAATACACAGTAGCCGGAGGTGGAACGTCGTGTGTCCGGACATCCTGCCCAATCAGCATCCATATATGCTAACAACCTGGTCGGTGCTGAGGGGTATAGATGTAATCCATAATCAAGTGTGCCCTTAACATATCAAATGATACGTTTAAGGGCAGTAAAATGAGGCTCCCTGGGCATGCATAAATAAGCATACATGCTGAACAACATAAGCGATGTCAAGCCTGGTGAAAGTAAGATATTGAAGTGCACCTGCAAGACTCATGTAAAGAGTGGGACCGGACACTAGATTACCATCAACAACACTAAGCTTTGATTTAGAGTCAACTGGAGTGGACATGATCTTGCAGTTCGCCATTTTAGCCCTGTATACTATCTCCTTTGCATACTTGCGCTGACATAAAAACATAGTATATGCAGAACGGGTCACTGATATCTCCAAAAATAGCTCAACTTCCCCAAGTCAGTCATAGCAAATTCAGTTTTAAGTAGTACAATAATCTCATTTTTCAATACATCAGAGGAGGCAGTAAGCACAATATCATTCACATATAACAATAAATAAGTAATGCTACTACCGTGATGAAATGTAAATAGAGAATTATCACACTTGTTGCATACGAACCCAATTTGCATAATATACTGTGCAAAGCGATCATACCACGCTTGATGGGACTGTTTCAAACCATAGATTGACTTACGAAGACGGCATACATACTTAGGGGCTGTTGGATGGACAAAACCAGGCGGCTGGTGCATATAAACAATTTCTTTCAGATCACCATGTAGAAACATATTTTTTACATCAAGCTGATGAATTGGCCAGTGCTTTCCCATAACAATACTCAGAACTGTGCGAATGGTAGCCGGTTTCACAACTGGACTAAACGTCTCACCACAATCAATACCCTCATGTTGATTAGTGTCATTAGCCACTATTCGCTCCTTGTACCTCTCTAGATCACCACTATCTCTGTATTTGTGATGAAAAAGCCACATGCATCGGATCACATTCACCCCATCTGGTCTAGGAGCCAAATCCCAAGTATGTTGTTTCGTTAGCATTAAATTCCCCACACATGGCCGCATTCCAATTAGGGTCTAGTTTGGGATTTGGGTTTTTGGGAATTTGGAAAATGGTCTGGGTAGACAAGTTAAACTAGACTTTGGATTTGAAAATCTCGTGTTGGGCACGGGTTTCCATACTGTGCGTGGGGGCTAGCCGGGTATTTTCACTGGGTGTTGCGTTGGGATCACTGTCGGGGGTTGTTTCCGGGATTTGGTCGGGTGTCGAAATCTGGTGACGGTTAGGTGTAGCTAAAGGTGGCCAACATGGTGAGGCGGAGCAGGTCCCAGCGGGATGGGACCCGACGGGACGGGGGGTAGGGCGGGACCGATCCTCTGGCGGGACTAGGGGTATCCGCCGATGTCCCGTCCCATTCCCGATCCCGTCGGAAAAGGGGATCGGTATTATCGGATCGGGGCGGAACATGGTCGGGTTTTTCTTAATTTTTTGCACTTAATTTTAAAAAATAACATATATATAAACACCTCAATAATTGAACAAGATAGTGCAATAAAAATATCTCAATGCTGGTTTTGTGCCTCTTATATTATTTAATAGAAATATGATTTTTTGTAATACAATTGTCAAAATTGCAACTTTGTGGTGTTGAAAGTTGCAAATAATATAACTAAATTGCAATTTAAAAAATTACATATTTAAAAATACATTTTCTAGTTTCTTTATAATTTCTTGTGGTTCTTCGGTTGGAATTGGTATTTGTTGGTCAAATTATTCGACGTCACTTCCACCTTCGTCGGATAAGATTTCGTTACAATTTTCGTCTTCTTCTTCGTTGATCTCCGGTTGACCACACATTATTCGCTCCGCTCGTATCCAATCTCTGAATAATACTGCAATCTCCAAGTTGTCTCCCGCTAATGAGTGTCTGTGCTCTCCTATTTGAAATCTGCCGGCAGAAAAATTGCTTTTAGACGCTGTTGATGACGCTTGAATGTTCAACACGTCTCGGGCCATCTTTGACAGTGTCGGAAATGTCTTCTCATTCTCCATCCAATATTTAAGCAAGTCTTCACGCCCTTCTTCATTTAGAACTGCTTGGTACGGTACAACACCTGCAAAACAAAATCATCAAACTCGCTAACTTGGTTAGTAGTGTTATCACTATACATTCTATGTCTAAGACTCTCAATACTAGCCGCAGAAACGACATGTCTTTTTTGAGGTTGTGTTGAAGAAGAAGAAGATGGTATGGAAGCCGGTTGGTTGCTAGCACTTTATTGTTGGTAATGCCTATATATTTTTTTACATTCATCTTGTATGCTAGACAACACTTCTTCTTTAGTTTGTTCAATAGGTGGTGAGTCATTTGGATTTTTTGGAGTTGAAGGTGGAAGTACTGCTATACAATCATAAATAGTTTCAATTAGTGCTTTAATAGTCGGATGTAATACATCACCAATAATATAAATAGTGGGAATAGGAATAAAATATTTTTTAAATTTGATAAATATTTTTTTAATATGTGCCTTATAAGCTGATTTTTTCATATATCCACTAAGTAATAAAAATGTTAGAGTTATATAAAATAACATAGTTGAAATAGTAGGATAATATATACCGAAAAATTCTTTTGTTGCTTGAAAAAATTTCTCTAGAAATACAATAAGTTCTGAAATTTTTTTCCAATCGTTATCTACAATCATATCAGTTGGATTTCGATTATGGGCGTTAAATAATAAAGCTATAGGTCTTTTATAATCATAAGCAACAAGTAGTTGTTCGTATAAAGATTTCCACCTAGTCGCTACTTTTTCGAGAATTTTTCTATAAGCTAGTCCACAATTGTGATAAGTTTTTTTATATTCTTTTTTCGTTGTATTCTATTACTTCTAAAAATAAAGTTTATAGCAAATTGTATTTTATTAAGAATGTCGTAAAAAAGTGACAGACCATCCTTTACAACTATGTTATAAATATGACACATACATTTTATATGAAAATGATTTGGAAAAGATGGAGTTAAAAGATCTTTTAAAATTCTAATAGCATAATTATTAGAAGAAGCATTATCTAATGTAATAGTCATAATTTTATCAGTTATGCCATAATAATCGCAAACTGAATAAATATTTTCTGCCATAAAAGTACCAGTGTGACTATCATCTATATATCTATACGTTAAAATACGTTTTCGCATAGACCATTTATAATATATCCAATGACATGTTACCATTAAATAATCATGGCCGTTATTACTACGACCTATATCAGACGTGATATATACTTTAGCAGGAAAATGATATAAGGAATAACGTAATATTGTTGATATTCATGTGCAAATTTAAATACACCTTTCCTAACAGTTGATCTAGGAAAGCCGTTAAAAGCAGGATTATACATATCTCTAATGTAATGAATAAAACCAAGAGAGGAAGGAAAAGAAAAGGCCAAACCCTCTACCACAACTAATTTTATTATTGCTTCCCTATCTCTATGCTTATCATATTTAGGGCCTACAATTTCCCCCGTCATAGGGTTAATTTGACCTTATACTTGGTCCGAGACAGTATGTGAACCTTAATCCGACTGAGAGGGCATTGACGCACCCGATTTTTCAGTCAAGTATTGGTCCCACCTAGCTTTGTGAAAGTTTTATACGTGTCTCAATAAACCTCCCGTCCCACCCTGACCTTTTCTCATTTTAAATTTATAAACATTTTTATAAATTTGACATCTAACTACTTGAGTCTCCTCGTCCCTATAAAAAAATCCATGCGTCTGATTTTAATTTTCATTTTATTGGGCCTTGTCTCATAGGGGGAATAGGAGGCGTTCCAGTTGGAGGTGTACTAGTGGGTGCGTCATCTAGATTAGTGGGTGTGTCATCTAGATTATCTTCTAAATTAAAGTCTGGTTGAGTTGCAGAAAATATCTCGTCGTCTAAATCTAATGGTATTTCAGAAAAAAATCAGTTTCATGATCTATATGTGTGTAATCAACCAAATCATCATGTCTAGGAATAGGATGACTAGAAGAAGTACTCCTGCCCTTGTTACCCATACTAGAAGAAGCATCCATACCCTTACCCTTAAACATACCTCTTAATCCTTTCATTTTAATTATGCTAACAAAGAGTTAAAGATAATGAAATTAAGTGACCTAATTAAAATAAGGTAACAATAATAATTTAAAGAAGGAACAAATGTACCAAACGCCAACGTAACGTCGACGTATAATCGAGGTTGAAAATTGAAACTTTGCTCGATAGATGATCGTCAAGCTAGTTGCCAACTTCACTCCCAATTTTTGAACTTTGATACAATTATACAAATGAACAAATAAAATATAATATTTAGAAGGCAATGTATACTTGTAGAGAGGTAGATTGAGTAGAGAGATTGTAGGAATATTTGTGAGAAAGATGAAGAGAAAATAAAATATTTATAGTTGGAAAATTGAGTTAAAGTGTAAATATATTAACTTAGGGGTTAAAAATAAATATTAAGGGGGTAGGGGGTTGGGAGGGGGGGGGGGGGGCCAAAGATGGTCGTTGCACAACGGCCAAAATATAAAATGTCCGTTGTGCAATTGCCATTTTTTGTAAAGGGGAGGACCGGGCGGGATCGGGGCGTAGCGAGACTGGGGCAAGACGAGCCCAGTTCCCGTCCTTCCCTCCATCCCCCTGTCGCCTGTCCGCTCGGTTCGAGTCCCGTTACCAATTTTTTTATAGCGGGGTAGGGGAGTGACTGGGGCGGGTCGGATTAGGATCGGGCCGACCGACCCCATTGGCCAGCCTTAGGTATAGCGAACTGTGGATTGGGTATTATGGCGAGATGATTGTGTTCAGGGTTTAACGATGGGTTGGGCGGTGCGGCCGATCTGGGTAGGTCAAGGGTGAGATGTGGGTTTTTGTGTGAGGTCGACGACATGGGGTAGTGTGTCGGTGGTGGAGACACAATGGGGTGGATACTGGTCGGTGGTGGTACTGTGATGTTAGGCCGAGTGCCGTTGGTTGTGGCGATCGGCGTTGGAGGTGACAGAGCAGTGTATGGTGGCAGAGGCATAGAGTTACCATCGGAGGTGGGAACTGTCACAGTCGGAAGATGGTCAGGGTCACTACCGGAGGTGGCAGTGATAGGTGGCGGGGATGGCAGTGGTGATACTGGGGTGGTTGCACGACACAGTTCGTCGAGTCGGACGGGAGAGGTGTCGGACTCAAGAAAGGTGTAATCCATTTTACGAAACTTTTGGATATTTGCAAACGGAAAGATAGTTTCGACAAACGTAACGTGACGAGAGACGTGAATTTGTCAGGTGGACACATCATAGCACAAATAGCCTTTATGATTAGGTCGGAATCATACAAAGACACATGGAGTGGTTCGGGGTGCTAATTTGTGTGGGGCAGTAGAGACAAGATTTGGGTAGCACAGACAACCAAAAATCCGAAGGTGATCATAAGAGGGGATCCGACGGTATAATATTTCGGTTGGAGTCATGTTATGTAGAGTACAAGTAGGCAAAATATTAAGGATGTATTCTACCATTTTGACTGCGTAGACCCAAAAAGAGGGAGGGAGAGAGGCATGAAAAAGTAGTGTGCGAATCATGTTATTTATGATACATATGATTGGCTCAGCTTTGCCATTTTGAGGGGAGGTGTGAGGACACGAAAACCGAAAATTCATGCCATTGTTTTTGCAAAATTTGTGAAACTATGAATTATTAAATTCACGACCATTATCACACTGAAAGGATTTGATGGCTTTCTCAAACTGTGTTTTAATAAAATTATGAAATTCAAGAAATTTTACAAACACTTCCGACTTAAATTTAAGAGGACAAATCCAAATAAAGTGAGAAAAGTCATCTAATATGACAAGATAATATTTATGACTCAATGAACTAGAGATAGGAGAAGTCTACAAATCAGCATGAATAATATTAAATGGAGAAAACATAACAATTTGAGATGACTTAAACGGAAGACGAACATGTTTGACTAAAGAGTAAGAAACGTAGGGCTCGACAAGTTTCCCATTATTATATTTAATAAAATTATTACCTCTAAGGAAATTAAAAATTGGGGCGCCTGGGTGTCCAAGCCTATTATGCCAAGTTGTCGAAGAGATAGTAGCGAGAGCGACGGGAGAGCAAGAGCTAGCAGCGGAGGTGTATGAGAATAGATATAGATCTCCCGTGCTATTGCATCTCGTAAGAGGTGTCCCCGTACGAAGATCTTTCACAGTAAAACCAAAAGGGTTAAAGTCAACGGAGATGGAATTATTACGAGTAAATTTTCGGACTGAAATTAAATTCTTAATAATGTTTGGAGTATACAAGACGTTATGGAGGGAGAAGGGTGGGTGAGAAGGTTTGGTGTATGTTGTACCATAACCCTGAATTGGAATGCGATGTCCATTACCAAAAGTAATAAATTGAGGATACTTTCAATGAAACAGTTGGGGAAGATTATATGTCGATCGGGTAAGGTGAGATATGGCCCCCGTATCCATGTACCAATTTTCATCGGACTGCTGCATGTGTTAAGGAGCTGAAGGCCTGGCCCAAATCAGTGGGGGCCAGGCCCACAGGAAACTACTGCTGGATCGACATGTGGGCCTGTTGGTCGGTTGCACCTGCTGTATATGGTCTCTATTTTGGGCCTGGATTGGGACCCAGCAAACCCATCTGCTGAAACGTCCCTTGGGCCTATAGAGGCTAGAACGGATAACCATCACAGTTAGGAAACCCAGGCCACTGGGCATTCATTGGTCACTGACCGGGAAACTGTTGTTGGGCCTTACCATCGCGGCCTCTTCCTTCCGCCCATTTGTCGTTACCTCTGCCACAACCGCCTCTGCCTCCGCGGCTGGTTGTCCGGTGGTGGCGGCTGGATGGTGGGGGCTCCGTTTGGCGGTGTATTTTCCACTGTTAACGCCTTTTGATGCTAATCATCCTATTTAGCAATATGTGTTTCTTCCAATAACAACTATGACCGAGCCTTATTAAAACTGGGTAAGGAATCGGTCTGTTGTATCATTGTGGCTAGGGTATTATACTCACATTTTGGAAGACATGCGACTAGTTAGAGAACCATCTTTATTTCAAAAACAGGTGATCCCACCTTTGATAATTGGTCCGCCAATAGTTTCAATTGCTTGCAGTATTCGGATATGTTAGAGAAATTATCAAGACGTGTGTTGTTAAACTGTTCTTCCAAATAAATAACATAAGTGTGCCATAGATCCACTGCTTGACAACGGCGTCCAGATGATGTCATGTGGTGTCGTCAACCTCAATGGGTCGAGGGAGAGAGTCGTCAATGTGATCCAGCATGTTGACGACACATGCATGGATACGGAAGAGTTCGATCCATGGAGAATACTGACCATTTTCTTGATCAAGAATTATAGAGATGAAGTTCTTGATGTTAGTTACGATAAGTGATGGGTGAACAAATGCTGAAAAGGATTGTTTGGGTATGTCAGGGATGACGACAGTTGAGGTTGATGCAGCTGTGGGAGTTGTGGCAGGAGTTATTATAGTGGAGTATTTTTGTGGGAGTAGGAGAGAAAAGACGAAAGAAAAGGGGATGATTTCGGCCACACAGTGGTGTCGCCGCCGGGGTGGTGATCCCGAGGTGATGGGCAGCGGTGATTTAGTGGAAGAAAAAAAAAGGTATGGTTTAGGATTTAGCTCTTGATACCATATAAGATTGTATTAATCTCCATTTGAGAGACTTTCTCATTAATATAAATATATATAGTGTACAATGTGTGAAACTCTAGTACAATAAGAATCCTCTACTTACCATAATTCTACATCACTAAATATTTACACAATATATGGGATATATTATAATTATGGTGGTGGGATTGAATTGGGATTCTAGTACACGTTAATACTAATAATTGCAAACTTTTAACGACGATAAATCAGAAATAGAAAGAAATATACTAAAAAAGACATAATATTCTAATATTGTTTGATCAATTGATCTACATATGAAAATTACTCCATCTGTCCCAATTTATATGACACACTTTCCTTTTTAGTAAGTCTCAAAAAGAGTGACACACTTCCTTATTTGATAATAATTTAACTTTAAATTTTACATTTTATTTTTAACGAGATGATTTATAACAACACAAATATCTTTGACTTTTTTAAGCCACAATATTTAAAAGTCTTCCTTTATTTCTTTAACTTCATGCCCAGTCAAACTACATCATATAAAATTGGGAGGAGGGAGTAATAAAAAGCATAAAAGCTTTTGAGAGAAAAATCTCCCCTATACAAAAATTTTAATGACTATGTTGTCGATGCTATTGTGTTGTTTATGAGAAGAAATAATCTCTTATTTATAGAAGTCCAAAGCTTCTCTTTCAAGAAAAAGATAGATATGATAGAATCATTTTTCATAAAAAAAAATAGTTTCCACCAAAAAAACATTTTTAAGGTAAAATACAATTATGGTAAAATTCAAATAAGGTGAAAAATTTAGGATAAACCCTAACAGTTATCCAATTTTAGAAGATGTATGATGCTATCAGAAACTGACTGGTAAGCTGATATACTTTACCATTACAAGACCAGATATATGCTTTGATGTACAAGTCTTAAGCCAGTTCATGCAACTTTCCAAGAAGTCACATTGGGATGCAGCTCTTAAGGGGGGTGAAGTATATGAAAAGGTCACTTTGTTTGGGAGTGTTATTGATCAGACATTCTAGGACAGAAATGTCTGTTTTCTGTTATTCTAACTGAACTTCTTGCCCCAACACAAAAAGGTCATTAACTGCCTTTGCATTTCAACTAGGTAGATCTCTCATTTCATGGAAATCAAAGAAGCAGCACATAATTAGTAAAAGCTTAGCAGAGGCAAAATAGAGGTCTATGGCTTCAGTAGTCTCAGAAGTTGTTTGGTTAACAGGCTTGCTCAAAGATCTTCAGGTAAAAGTTGTGCTTTTAATCAAGGTGTTTTGTGATAGTAAAGCAGCTATTCAAATAGCTACAAATCTCATTTTTCGTGAGCGTACAAAACACATTGAGATAGACTGTCACTTTGTCAGAGAGAAATTCAAAAATGGACTGATCCAACCAACTTATCTCAACACCAAATTACAACTTGCAGATTTGTTGACCAAAGATTTAGGAGTGGCTCAACATCATTTTCTCTTATCCAAGTTGGGGTTATTGATGTGTTTCACCAACCAGCTTAAAGGGGAGTGTTAAAATAAGTTGTATACCAGGGTAGTTTATCATGCATATCAGAGAAGTGACAATAGTTTGCTATGAGTTGGTTAGAAGTTATTAGAGGTAGTTAGCTTGTTAATTGTGCTGATGATTGGTCGAAGCTGGACACAACTGTCTAATCAAGTTAGTTAGCACTACAAATATCTCAAGCCTTGTAATGGATCATTTGAATACAATACAATTCGATTTCTCCTCCAAGCTCATTTCACTCTTCAATGTCGATCTCTATTGTTGAACCTCAAGCTCAATACATGGTTCTTCTTCAATAATTTCACAGATCCCACTGCATGAGAGGTTATTGATTGTACAATAATAACATTGGCATATCGAAAACAAATTCATAAACAAGTTGTGGTTTGAACCACGAAGAAGTGAAAAAGCATTGCTAGCGAGCAGGCAAAGTAGATAGAATGAGAAATGGGGTGGAAAAACAGCTGACGATATTAAGTATTTAAGGGGAAAATCTGACAAACCACATCAATGGAAGAAGGCACAAAGTAACAGAAAATCCAGTTTTTCATTTTTTGATCTGCAGTCCTACATGCAATGGAAGCAATGAAGAAGTCTGTCAGTGATTTTATTGTAACCATTCAAATTTCTTACTTTTATGCTAATAAGCATGACAAGGATGTAAGAACGGTGCGAACGGTGATCTTGCAAAAGATTAACAGTCAACCCATTAGCCCACATTAGGGGGTATGTTCTTTGATTGTTCTGTGATGGTCTAAACTTTGGCACTCAATGTTTTCACCTATTTTTGAATTAGAACAAGAGACTCCCATCATCTTGTATTCGAGATGTTGTTCCAATGAGATTGACATAATTTGTAATTGCAAGAAGGGCCGATTTTTGAGTCGTCGTTGCAATAACATTTCTTCTTTCTCAACCACGCCGTTTGGTATTCTTATCATGAGATTCCTTCACTTCTTTTTGGTTGTCGAAGATCCATAAATGTGTAGAAATAGCACAATTATTTCACGTTGCTTGTTCCCAGGTGGGTGATTATCAAGGTTACCATCATTAAACACCCAACATGTAATACTCTCTGTTTGGTTTTTTTAGCCTATGAACACACTTTAAGAAAGTGGTCACTCCAAGAAAATTAAGAGTTTTTTACTAACTTATCCATAATTAAATATTTAAAAAGAAAAGCTACTTAATGATTATTTATTATGTAAATAAGGTAATTTTAAAAGAATAAGATCAATTTCTTCTTAAAATTTTAAAATATTACTTATTTTGAAATAAAATGAAAAGCCTAAAACACTATTTATTTAGAAATGGAGGGAGTATTTGCATAGTCATTTCTCTGAAGTCTTACAAAAATAGAATACATATCACCGTCAGATTTTGAATAACACCTCCACCACAACAAACATTCCCTTTTTTTGTTGTATAATTATACTCTATCCTCCAAGTATCTGAACTTGCTATGATGTGAAGCTCTGTCTACATCTTCATTCAAGGTAAACATCTCTAGAAGGAGCATGAGTTATAACTGCATGTTTAACAAAGCCGTTATTTAACACTAGAATGTCTGAAGTTGGCACTATAAAGCCTAACTAAGACAAAAGTGTCTGAAGTTTCGATTTGTATAAAGCATAAATTAGAGAACAAATGTCTGAAGTTTGGGGGTACTATAAAGCCTAACTTAACACGAAAAGCTAGTTTTTGGGGTTGAGTCTATCTTGGGCCTAACTCAACCACAAAAGCTAGATTGTAGGGTGAGGATTGTCCAAGTTCCCATTTCATTTTCGATGTGGGACTCTTAACACTCTCCCGCACGTCCAGACCTCGTTAACTGGAGCGCGGACAATATAATTTGGGGGCCCAACATCGGTGAACAAAGAATTGGATTGGGCCTGGCTCTGACACCATGTAAAGAATGAATTTTGGGCCTAACTCAACCCCAAAAGCTAGCTTGTAGGGTTAAGATTGTCCAAGTCCATATAAGGAGTCTATGTTCCAATTCCATTTCCGATGTGGGACTCTTAATACTCCTCCGCACACCCAGACCTCGTTAACTAGAGCGTAGACAATATAATTTTTGTAAAGATATGACACTTGGGCCTAACTCAACCCCAAAAACTAGCTTGTAAGGTAAGGATTATCCAAGTCCATATAAGGAGTCCATCTTCCCATTCCATTTTCGATGTGGGACTCTTAATACTTCCCCGCACGCTCAAACCTCGTTAACTGGAGCGTGGACAATATAATTTGGGGGCCCAACATCGACGAACAAAGAATTGGAATGAGTCTGGCTCTGATACCATGAAAGAATGGATCTTGGGCTTAACTCAACCCCCAAAAGCTAGCTTGTATGGTGAGGATTGTCCAAGTCTATATAAGGAGTCCATGTTCCCATTCCATATCCGATATGTGACTCTTAACACTTAGCATACTTAGATTCAACACATACTTGACACTTTGAATTATTGCAATCAAATTTAGACAATACTTCCAAATTAATCATTTCTTGCAAGGTTTTATAATTAACATGTCCCAAACGTCCATGTCATTTACTATTTGACTGAAGTACAACATACCCAGTGAAATCCCACAACGTGGGGTCTCGGAAAGGTAGAGTGTACGCAGACCTTACCTCTACCTTGGTAGGTAGAGTGACTATTTTCAAAAGACCCTCGGCTCAAGACAAAGCATAAGCACAAGCAAAGCAAGAGAAACGATCAGACCCGAACAAGAAATTTAAAGCATTATGAAAATGATGGTAACAAAAGCGAATAAGCCATGATAGAACATTCTAAAAAAGGAAAAAGTAACTAACGAAGGTAAATAAGATACATAAGATAACAAAGTACACTAAAGAACACAGAGTAGCAGAAATCAAACGACATGGAACTACAAAACAATATTGCGTCTACTAGTATGATAGGCTAAGCAGGCCTACAATAATAACACTACAACTACCAGTATTTAAGTATAAGTAGGACTACGCTCAACTACCTACTACCCTAATCTGTGTCCTCCACAACCTCCCCAATACTTCTTCGGTCAACCTCTACTCCTCCTGAACCCGTCTATAGCCAACCTCCGCACTGGGGCATTTGTGTCTCTCCTCTGCACATGCCCGAACTACCTCAACCTCGCTTCCGCATCTTATCCTCCACCGAGGCCACTCCCACTATTTGACTCAAGTAAGTAAAACGAAACAAAACTTTTATTAATATCAACTGCAATTACACTGAGGTTGAAAAGGTCCTAAGTAAGGTAATCCTTTCCTACATACATCTCATTTTCGCTACCTACAATGTTTTCGGAAACAAAAACACACTTGAATTTATTTATGACTAGAAGTGATGTCGAGACTAAATTCTTCCGCAGCTCAGGAACATGAAGGACATTGTTCAGAGTCACAATCTTGCCCGAAGTCATCTTCAAAGCAATTTAACCCATTCCTTCAATTTTTACAGTAGCGGAATTTGCCATGAAAATTGTCTCGTCGAGTCCAGCTGCAGCATAAGAAGAAAACAACTCCTTGTTAGAACACACATGGCGAGTTGCACCAGAATCTATTCATCATTCTCTTGGATTACCTACCAAGTTCCATTCTGACAGCATGGCACATAAGTTGTCCATGTCTTCATTCATTTATGTCAAGTTTGTTTGACCCTTCTTCTTCTCTTTATCTTTTTTGGTGCATGACATTCTGAAGACATGTGTCCAAAATTGCCACAATTGTTGCAATTTCCTTTGAACTTCTTCTTGCTTGGAAGATTTTTCGATCCAGAAGTCCTTTTCCTTTTCTTTGAATTTTGGAGCAGTTTCAACAATATTCGCTCCCATAATTGTTGACTTCCCACTTGCTTTCTTTTCTGAAGATTTGTTTTCCTCTTCAATTCTAAGACGAACAATTTGATCTTCCAATTTCATCTCATTTCGTTTATGCTTCAAGTAGTTTTTAAAGTCCATCCACAAAGGAGGCAACTTTTCAATGAAAGCTTCTACTTGGAAGGTTTCATTAATTATCAATACTTGAAATAAACATATTGATTCGAATTATACCTTCCGCAAGGAGATCGGGAATAATCACTTGCAATTCTTGGACCTGCGACATGACAGATTTATTGTCTATCATTTTAAATTTCAGGAATTTAACAACAACAAATTTTTTCAATCTAGCGTCCTCGGTCTTGTATTTCTTGTCCAAAGCATTCCATAATTCTTTAGAAGATTTACAGACATTATAAACACTGTACATACCATCATCCACTCCATTCAGAATATAATTCATGCATAGAAAATCAGAATGCTTTCATGCCTCCAACACGACAAAGCGTTCGTTGTTCGGAGTATCTTCTGGCAGGACTGGAACATCCTCAGTAATATTTTTTGCAAACTGAGGGTCGTTAAGTAGAAAACATCTTTCGTTGTCATCTCTTAAAGTCAATGCCGAAAAATTTCATGGGCTTTTCAGCCGCTCCATTGCAATCGCAGCCCGTGGTGCGGCTGGATGAGGCAACATTTGTTGCATCAGGAGCAGTAGCATTAGTTGGATCAACCATTTCTTTTTTGGAAAGGAAACTTGGCGATTGGATCCGTGAGTTCAATCAAATCGGATGTGGTATCGTATTTAATAGATGCGAAGTTTTTATATTCTTCAAACCTAATCCAAAAAAAATATTCACTTGATGAAGTTTTTATATATTCAAATCAATTGACTTAATGGAGTAGAAAATTCGAAGACTTTAATCTCCAACCAAAATAGAATATAAGATGAAACAGAAATATATAATTAAATTACTTAAGTCTGTAATCTTTGTATTCAGAAAATATATATTGTAAATCAGACAACGTTAAACAAAAGTTTAGTTTCGAGCCCACAGAAAATTGTGTTTCCTTAAGGAATTTAATCCACTCACAATTGCCCAAGGTTTGGACTAATTCCTCGCAGGATAGAACGAAACTCTATGTTGCAATACCGACAATGGAAATTGCAGAACTTCAGCGAACTCAACAAACGGCAATAATCACACGACACTTACTATTTTTGTCTTTGAAAAATGATGCACAAATGAGGGGAAGAAAATATTGATTTTTAGAGAGTAAAAATTTCGTGATTTTTGTGTGTTACCACACAATTCTCAATAGATGCGAAAATGTTTGTTGGAAAGGGAAGTGTCTGTTTGGAAAAGAACAGACCCGTTGGGATTTAATTTATTCTTCGAAAATAAATTACTTAACTAAATTCGGTGCGAATTAATATTAGGAAAAGGAAAATTAGATAATGAAAATGAAAAATAAATTTGTCCAAAAAGATTATCAATTAATCAGATCATTTGACCAAATCTAAATCCGAAGCTGAGCGACGATGGCGCGAGAGGTGATCCTCTTCTCAATTCTTTATTAACTAGAAGATGTGATTCTATGTATAAACACACAAATATTACTTTCTACCACCAATGTAGGAGTAACTTTTCAATTTACATTTTCTCTTCATTTCCTAATTCACATTTCATCTTTAAAGTCCGTCATTTAGTGTCCACCCCTTAGTGTCTTTAAAACCCAACAATATAGGCATCCAAGACCATGTACGTGCGTCATACTTGGTTACTAATACAACAAACCTACTAACCATAAAACTAGGAATAACTTCCCCTAACTTCCACTAAAAATAATAGTGATATTACATGCTAGGAGACAAGTAACTGACTAAGTAACAGGGAGAGATTAGACGAGCAGCCAAAGACTTTACTGCCAAGTAGTAAATGAAAAAACAAGGAACTAGAGTTGGTCTTTTGGCAGTGCATATTTTGCAATCACAATAGATGCTTGTAAATATAGAGGACATGATTTATTCACAGCTTCTAGTCGCCTCACTTTGTAAAATCCTCATATGTAGAGTATTTTTTAATTTCTCCGCCTGTTTATATATAGTGATATTACTTTGAAGATTAAATTGATTTATAGGAAAAGGAATTATATTAATAAATATCTAACATATACAAACATATGACAGTTTGGCCAAGTGGTCTAAGGCGCCAGATTTAGGCTCTGATTCGAAAGGTCGTGGGTTCAAAAATCCTAGAGCTGTCAATTTTAATTCTTTTTTTTTTTGCATCTTATTTTAGCAGTAGTTTTCAACAAGTAAACAGGATTTATTCTTTTGCACAAATTTCACTTTTTCCTCCACAAGGTGTATACCCGATAACCTTTCAGTGCATATGTAAGATGATATTAATCTCTCTTAGGGAGTCGTTCTCATTAATACCAATATATATAGTGTACAATATACAATCTTAATACAAGAGGAATCATATTCCCAATATAAGAGGAATCGTAGTTTAGAATCCTATTCTAATTATGGGTAGGAATTGTAGTGTTATACTTGTACACGTTTACACACCCCTTCAGTCGGAGCGGGAGGAGGCCTAACGCTAAGACTGGATCTGAAGTCAAGAAACAGCTATCTTGGAAGGCCCTTCGTGAAAATATATGTGTATTGATATGAGGAAGGCACGTGCAATACCTTAATATGCCTGAGAGCAACCTTCTCACGAACAAAGTGGATGTCCATCTCAACATGCTTGGTTCGCTGATGCTGAACCGGATTGTGAGACAGGTATATGGCGGATATGTTATCACAGTAGACCAGAGACGCTTTTCTTAAAGAACACTGAAGCTCCAAGAGAAGGTTTCGGAGCCAACAGATCTCAGCAACAACATTAGCAACTCCTCTATACTCAGCTTCTGCACTCGAATAGGATAATGTGTCTTGCTGTTTGGCAGCCAAGAGATGAGATTATCACCCAAAAACACATTGTAGCTGGAAGTAGAGCGGCGGGTGTATGGACAGCCTGCCCAATCTACATCTGTGTAGGATAATAGCGAGTTCGGTGCGGAGGGGTATAAGTGTAGTCCATAGTCCAGTGTGCCTTTAACATATCGAATGATACGTTTGAGGGCAGTAAAATGAGGTTCCCTGGGGGCATGCATAAACAAGCATACATGTTGGACAGCATAGGCAATGTCAGGCCTGGTGAAGGTGAGATACTGAAGTGCGCCTGCAAGACTCACATAGTAGGATCAGTCACTGGAGTACCGACCAGTGCACTAAGTTTGGATTTAGAATCAACTGGAGTGGCCATGATTTTGCAATTGTCCATCTTAGCCCTATACACGATCTCCTCTGCATACTTACGCTGGCAAAGAAACATACAATCTGCATATCTAGTGACTGAGATCCCCAAAAAATAGCTCAACTTTCCCAAATCAGTTATGGCAAATTCTGACATGAGCCGTGCAATGATCTCATCTTTCAACACAGCAGTAGAGGCAGTAAGAACAATGTCATCCACTTATAACAGTAAATATGCAATATTACGACCTCGATGTAAAGTAAAGAGAGAGGTATCACATCTGCTGCATGTAAACCCAAGGCGCTTAATGAACTGTGCAAACCGATCATACCATGCTCTGGGGGATTGTTTTAAGCCATAGAATGACTTACGGAGACGACACACATACTGTGGGGCTGCTGGGTGGACAAAGCCAGGCGGCTGGTGCATGTATACAATTTCTTGTAATTCCCCATGAAGAAATGCATTCTTCACATCTAGCTGATGAATCGGCCAATTCTTACCCATAGCAATGCTCAAAACTGTGCGAATGGTAGCCGGTTTGACAATCGGATTGAAAGTCTCGCCACAATCAATGCCCTCATGTTGGTTAGTACCATTTGCCACTAGTCTTGCCTTGTATCTTTCTAAGTCACCACTATCTCTAAACTTGTGTCGAAAAAGCCACATGCAATGGATCACATTCACCCCCTCCGATCGAAGAACCAAGTCCCAAGTATGTTGTTTTGTTAATGCATTAAACTCCTCACACACAGCCGCATTCCAATTTGGGTCCAGTTTGGCTAAGTTAGGGCTTTTTGGAATAGGTGAAATTGTTTGGGTGGACAGTTTAAATTGGACTTTGGTTTTGAAAATCCCGTGTTAGGCACGGGTTTCCATCCGGTGTGTGGGCGCTGGTTGGGTAAGGGTATCGATCGACTGGTTAGGTGGACTGTGTGTTGGCAGATTCGGGTGTGGTATGTGTTGTGTTGTCGGGACTAGGGTTTGGTCGAGGGTAGCTATCGGATGGTGTGGAATAGTGGTGGTGTTTGGGTTTGAAATCGAGTGGGTTGGGTCGGTGGGTGCCGGTGAACTGTGGTAGCGATTTATAGGGGTTCTCGGTATGCAAAAATGGAGGAGGGTTGTAGTGTCGGGTATGATGTCGGTGGCGTAGTAGGACCGATGGCTGGGTTTGCTGGATGGTAGTTGAGGGTCGGACTGAGGTCAGCATGGTGGTGAGACAGTTGGGCCGGCATAGTGAATGGGACGGTGACCGGTGAGTTGGTGGAACCTGGAGACAGAGTGGTGCTAGGGGTGGCTAGCAGCGGTGACGGGGAGGTCACTGGTGGTAGGGATGTTGACAGTGAGCGATGTACGGTGGCCGATGGTGGATGTGGAGGTACAGTTCCTGAAAGTGACGGGCACAGTTCCCGAAGGTGGACAGGAGAGAGAGTTGATTCATCTAAAAATTCGTAATCCGGTTTTTGAAATTTTTGGATGTTGGAAAAGGGGAATTGCGTCTCGTCAAAAGTGACGTGACACGAGACGTGAATTTGACGAGTGGATAAGTCATAGAACAGATAGCCCCTATGGTTTGACGGAAAACCTAAGAAGACACACGGAGTGGTGCGGGGAGCTAATTTGTGAGAGGCTGTGGAAGAGAGATTAGGGAAACATAGACAACTGAATATCCGTAGGTGATCATAGAAGGGAACCCTACGGTGTAAGATTTCGGTTGGAGTCATGTTATGGAGGGTACTGGTGGGTAAAATATTAAAGATGTATTCTACCACTTTGACCGCATAAACCCAAAAGGATGGAGGGAGGGAGGCATGAAACAAGAAAGTGCGGACCATATTATTTATTGTACGGATGAGACGCTCGGCTTTGCCATTTTGAAGGGACGTGTGAGGGCACGAAAATCGGAAGATCATGCCATTATTGTTACGGAATTTTTGAAACGCAGAGTTGTTAAACTCACAGCCATTGTCACATTGGAAAGATTTAATGGCGCGTTCGAATTGCATTTTGATAAATGTGCAACATTCAAGAAATTTGGCAAAAACTTTGGACTAAAATTTTAATGGGTAGATCCAAAGAAAGTGAGAGTAGTCATCCAATAACACGAGATAATATTTATGACCTAAGGAACTAGTAATAGGGGAAGTCCACAGATCAGTATGAACAATATCAAAAGGAGCAAACATAACGCTAACTGAGAAATTAAACGGAAGACGAACATGTTTGCCTAATTGATAGGAAATGCAGGTCTGGGCAAGTTTTCCAATACATTGAATAAAACTATTACTTCTAAGAAAATTAAAGACGGGAGTTCCTGGGTGTCCGAGCCTATTGTGCCAAATTGACGGAGATAGAGCAGCTAGGGTAGTGTGTGATCGAGAACCGGCAGCGGACGAGGATGTGAATGGATAGAGATCCCCTGTGCTATTGCATCTCGTAAGGGGTGTCCCCGTACGTAGATCCTTCACAGTAAAACTAAAGGGATCAAAATCAACAAACACAGAATTATTATGAGTAAATTTCCTAATGGATATTAAATTTTTGATGATGTGTGGGGCAAGCAGGACGTTATTTAGGGAGAAGGGTGGGTGAGGAGGCGGAGTGTGGGTGTGACCATAGCCCTGAATTGGAATGCGGTGACCATTGCCAACTGTAATAAATTGTGGAGACTTTAAATGATACACTTGGGAAAGATTACCTGTAGACCGGGTGAGGTGAGAGGAGGCTCCGGAGTCCATATACCAATTTTTGTCGAGCTGTTGCATACTCATACTGCTGAATGCCTGACCCAAGTCAGTGGGGATTTGATTGAAGGGTTGCTTTGCGAGAACCGGGCACCGCACGACATGGGCTCGTTGGTCTTTGGAGCGAGGGCGGTCGCGGACCTGGAGCCTGGACCAGTAGCCCTTGTTGCTTTGAAAAGGGAACTGGGCTGGGGGATATGCTGAAGCCGCGGCCCAGTTCTGATTTGGGTAACCAGACGCTGGGCCGGCCCATGCCATGATGTTGCTGGACTGATGTGTTTGTTGGCCTCGACCCTTCCCGCGGCCCTTGCCGCGGCCTTTGCCACCCCTGCCGCCGTGGTCGGATATTTTTCGGCGGAGGCTGTTGGCCGGCGGTGACCTGATGTTGTGCGGGCAGTTCAACTGTTAAAGCCTTCTGGTTATGCTCGTCCTATTTCGCACGTCTGGTTTCCTCCAATAACAATTGCGAGCGTGTTTTGTTGAAACTTGGTAGAGGGTCAGCCTGTTGTATCATCATGGCTAGGGTGTCATATTCACCCTTGGGGAGTCCCGAAGCTAATTGTAACACCATCTTAGTTTCGGACACAGGTGTACCAACATTAGACAGTTGGTCTGCCACAAGTTTCAGCTGCCTGCAATAGTCTGACATATTAGAGAAGTTTTCGAGACGGGTGGTGTTGAACTGTTCTTCCAAGTACACGGCGCGAGTGTTGTTGTTGTCTTGAAAATTTTCTTCCAAACGTATCCATAGATCATGGACAGAGGCACCCGTTTTCATAATTGTGTATAGTAAGTCCTTGGATATAGTGTCATAAATCCATTGTTTGGCCACGGCATCGAGGCGACGCCATGTGATATTGTCCATATCGGGAGGACGAGGGAAAGAGTCGTCTATATGATCAAGCACATGATATACACATGCATGGATGCGAAATAGTTCCACTCATGACCAATATTGGTCGTCTTCTTGATCAAGAATTATAGGGATAAAATCTTGATGTTGGTAACGGCGAGAGCCGAATGAAAAGACGGTGAGAAGATGGGTTGGATGACGACTGAGTGAGAAGCGGAAGCATCAGAAGAGGAAAAAAAAGGTTATTGTTGCCGTCGGCCGAGAGGGGGGTTGGGCGGCGGCAAGGAGGATTTTTTTTTCTATAGTAGAGTTTTGGCTCTTGATACCATGTAAGATGATATTAATCTCCCTTAGGGAGTCTCTCTCATTAATACCAATATATATAGTGTACAATGTACAATCCTAATACAAGAGGAATCATATTCCCAATATAAGAGGAATCCTAGTTTAGAATTTTATTCTAATTATGGGTAGAGATTGTAGTGTTATACTTATACACGTTTACAGCATATATCTATTTATTTTCATGACATTGGCACTAGTAGTTTAAATTCTTTATTAAACAAATGGAAAATTCAGTCTGCCTTCTAACACCTACTATGAATTAAGGTTATGTTAGATATCTTTTATATGAGTCATATGACAGAATTTTAAGGTATAATAGGGTTGAACTTACTTTCAAGCTAGAGGTTCCCATCAAGATGTAATAACCTTCTTGTCCCTTGCTGAGTTGCTGTATACCTTATCCGAAGTAAGGTGCAAAATGAGAGAGGAAAACACGCAAGTAATATTAAATTCATTATGTTGTCAATACATACGGCATGACTTAAATCTTAAAACAAGAGTTTAATTTTTATCTACTGGCAATGTAAAAAAAAAATATTTACACAATTGAATTATTTAAAAGGTATTTACAAAGAATTTCATCTAATAACATTGATTGGCAATTTAAAATAAATGTTCAAGATTTAACAAGAAGCCAAAGCTTTGGCCACGAGGCCGAGAGCAATTTGAACTAGTAAAAGCACCTTTCAATTTTCACCCAGGCATGAACTTGTAGGCTAATTCCACCAACTTTGGCCACTGAGCAACATGTCTACATTTGCTTAATAATCCTCGATTTCTCCTTAACTCAATTTTTGCTTTAAGTAAAGCGCCTTTTTTGTGTGTAGCTTTTGAGAAATCATGGTGAAAAGACAGGTAATTTATGGTTGATGGGTAATGCAGACGACAATTTAATTAATTGAAAAAGAAAGCAAACCATTTGATTATACGATTAGGATATATAATGTTAGTGGTCGAACCTATTGTTGCTATAAGATATTTTACGCAACAAAATTCAGCTTTTACATGGCCTTTTTAATTTTAAGAAAAAACTATGTAAAATCTCGAATACTATCATCCCTCAAGCTTTCTAAACTAAATGTAACGAAGGATGACGAATAATTTGATCACAGGAATAAATAAATACGCGTTGGCGTATACGTTAGTAATAATAATGACTCGTGAATGTATCAAGAGTGATGACATTTGAACCTATAATATTATCTCTTTGATTCTAATGCTTTTACCATATATTGGCTATTATTGCATTACTCATTAAGAATTTTAAGAGTTGTTGATGGAATTTAGTACATAAAATGCTAACATTATTATTAGTGAATATATTTCATATATATTCACAATATATTCTATAATTAATATTTAGTGTAATTAAGATAAAATATAGATCCTGATTCTATTAGGACTACAATTGTAATTAAGGTAAACTAGAGATCCTAATTTTATTAGGACTACAATTGTATTACACTCTGTGTGTGTCTCTCTCTCTCTCTCTCTCTCTCTCTCTCTCTCTCTCTCTATATATATATATATATATATATATATATATATATATATATATATGACATTAATAAGAAAACTCCATCAATGAGATTTACAATATTCTACATGATATCAAGAGCCTAAAAACCCTAACCCTATTCCCCCTCCTTATTCTCAAAGAACGTGTCTATTCTTCTCCTGGATCTAGAGAATGTCCCTTGTAGGCCACCAATAATTCCTCTTTAGTTTCTGTAAACCTTGATACATACTTTTCCAAGAACAGACGCTCTGGCAAATAATTACAGAGGGAAAACATGGTACTTTCTTCACAAGTTTTTTTGACTTTATCAGCTGAAGAACTTGATATCTGGGAATCACTCTCTTCTTCATGCTAAACATCAAAAGTGCAGGATGTTGTACTAAAGTTGACTTCTTTAACTTCATTGTTTCCGAGAAGAACACTAGTCCTAGTCTTATTTTCTCCTCTGAAGTTCGGAACAAACTTGGTGTCTTCCTAAACATTTCCAAGTTTGGGCCAACAATAAATGGTGTCACTCGCGGCCCACATATCTTCTTCCTCTTCCTCAACACCCGACATCACAAATCCTTCTCGTGGAAACTAGGCCAACAATACGTGCAGGTCACAACAGGCCCAACAACCCAACATAGTTCCAGCAGCGTTCGGACTGGGTCTGCCCTTCCAGCAGCATTCCAATGGCCCAAACAGAGCAATTTCAGTGGGCTAAACCGAGCCCAGTATCCTAGAAGCCCATCCAACGGCTCGCCATGCAGGCCCAAGCCATCAGGCCCACTACACAGCGTCCCAACAGCAGTCGTCAAGCCTCAATCCAACGGATTTGGGCCTTACTTTCGGTTCTTTAAAATTGCAGCAGCTCGATGATGCGTGGTATATGGATACGGGCGCCACGTCTCACCTCACCAATAATTCTAGTAATCTTCCTCAACTGCGCAATCTAAATACTCATCAATCTATTATGGTCGGAAATGGTCATCGCATTCCAATTCAAGGGTTTGGCCATACACTAACCTCACCATTGCATCATCAATTCTCTCTTAAAAATGTCTTATATGCCCCTAATATTATCAAAAACCTAATTTTAGTTAGAAAATGTGCCACCGATAATGGTCGTGAGTTCAATAATTCACTTTTTCATGATTTTTGTGCGGCTAATGACATGGTTTTTCATTTCTCCTGCCCCTATACTTTCCCTCAAAATAGTAAAGCCGAAAGAATTCTCCGTACCAGTAACAATATGATTCGTACACATCTTTTTCATGCATCTCTCTCTACCTTTTGGGTATATGCATTAAAATGGTAAAATATATTCTTAACATCTTACCTACCCGTATGATCCAAAATAGGACACCCACCGAAATTCTCTTCCGTCGGATCCCTTCCTATGATCACCTTAGAATTTTCGATTGTCTTTGTTACCCAAATCTGGCCTCCACGGTCCCTAAAAAATTAGCACCTCGCTCCACTTCGTGCGTCTTCATAGGTTTCCCGTCGAACCATAGGGGGTACTTATGCTATGAGTTATCAACAGACAAAATCTTAATCTCACGTCATGTCATGTTTGTTGAGTACGTTTTCCCGTTTGACAACATCCAAAAATTTTAAGTCACTGATTACAGATTCCTTGATGACTCGGACACCTCACCTCTAGTTCAAAACGCACTATAAAATCTGCACCCTTCGGCCATCCCACCACCCGTCCCGTTGACCCCACACCACTGCCAGGTCCCTGCCTAGTTACTGCCCGAACTCACACCCGGCACACTACCCCGACCCCCTGCCCAGTCACTGCCCGAAATTTCACCCGCCACACTGCCCGAAATTTCACCCGCCACACTGCCCCAACCCACTGCCCACCAGTCACTGCCCCTGCCCCAACCCACTACCCACCACTCTGCCCAGACCCTACCCGTTACCCTGCCCGGCCCAGTCCCTGCCTGTCCCACTGCCCAACCCCACTGCCCGGTCTTGACCCGTTGCCCAGTCATGTCTGTCACCACCCTGCCCCCTACCCTACCCTACCCGTGACCGTCCTCACTCATCGCATGGAAACCCGTGCACAACATGAGATTTTCAAACTAAAAGTTTACTTTAATTAAATCTACTCAAACCATCTCACAATTCCTAAAAACCTAAAATTAGTCGAACTTGACCCAAAATTAAATGCGGCCATGCGAGAGGAGTTTAATGCGCTTACCTTACAGCGCACTTGGGATCTTGTTCCGCGACCAAATGGGGTGAATGTAATCTTATGTATGTGGCTATTTGGTCATAAGTTCAGAGATAATGGTGCTCTTGAACGTGACAAGGCCAGACTTGCGGCAAATGGCACATGGCAACATGAGGGTGTTGATTGTGGTGAGACTTTTAGTCTAGTGGTTAAGCCAACTACCATCCGCACGATTTTGAGCATTGCTATAGGGAAGAATTGGTCTATTCACCAGCTTGATGTAAAAAATGCCTTCTTACATGGGGATGTAAAGAATGCTTTCTTACAAGTCTAGACATATTCGTATAGGCATAAGACCGTTAGGCAGTTGATCACTATGGGTGTCATTTCCATTGATTACGTCACATCAAAGGATAACTTAGCGGATCAATTAACTAAAGGCCTGCCCAAAGATTAAATATTCTGCCTGTTTAGGGGAATGGGCTTAAAACCCAAACAATAAGAATCTTTATGGTGGTAACCCAACCTTACTGACTGGAGATCCTAGGAATTGGTTCAATGGGAAAAATAAACTATAGAGGTTCAGTTTAGCGCTTCACTTGAAGTAAGAGCACTTCGGATTATCATTCTTTAAAGAAGTATAACTCCAAAGTCGTTCCCGCGATAGACATTAAGTGCTACATGCATAATTGGTAAAGGATAAGTTTTTAAAACTTCTAATGATTTCTAACACTTGCGAGTGGGTAGAGCAATATACCTTATAGGAGATCACCTATTTAAGTGTGAAGACAGGCCGCTTCAAATGTACGCACTTAAGAATCCAAGCGTTGTCCATGGACACAACGGACAAAACAATAAGAAGAAATGAATAAGGAGAGTAATTGTGTTGATATCATTGTCTTGGTTTACACTAAACACTGACGGTTCAAGACATCGCGTTCACCGTGCAGTAAGTAAATCCGATGGTAATCGACTAAGGAAAGTTCAAAGCCGAAAGCTACATTTCCTGATGCAATATCTTTTCGCTGAAAGATTGCTGAACTTTGAGACCCTGTGTGCACCAATTCTCTTTCAAGAGGGGATTGAGTTTATCCTGTCTTTAATGACTTAAACACGTAGGCCCCGCACGTCGGAAACATCGTTTCTTCGCACAGAATAGTGTTTTTGGAGTAGAATAGGAATATAATTTTCCTATTATGAAAAGTTGTAAATTGTATATATAATCTTTCATGAAAATAATAAAGGATTTAGTGGCAGCTTGACTGAACCCATGTTGTTTCATTTGCTCCAGTCCCTCGCCTTCTCCTCATCAGACCCACATAACACCTAAGAATTTTTCATGACAATCTTCAGTCTGCCGTTCTCTTCAAGGTTAGTCTCCTTTCTCCCGTGGGAGTCTCCCCATTTGCTATGAACATAACTTCCCCAATTCCAAATTGTTGCATGTCCTCTCGATACCTCATATTTTACCACATAGTTTCACCGTGTCATATTGTTTCTACTGCAAGTATTTTCTGGAGGTAGATGAGATTTATGTCTCTTGTCAAGAATGGGAAATTCTAATAAAAAGATTAGACAAGAGAACTGTTGTTCTTTGAGAAATGGTTTCTGTAGGTTAAACTAATACCTACCAGACATGAATTTTAAAAGAGAGTAGGATAATGTAACCCTTGGAGGATTGAAAAGATGAGAGTCTTCTGGATCAACATTAGTGCAAATATTTCTTAAATCCAGATTGGAAGATGGATCACTAACATATACCTAGAGCAAACACAATCTAGATTAAATTTTGTCGACTATGGGGCTCTCTATGTTTATGCATGATATGGTTATGTGAGTCCTATGTATATACTGCACGATAATATATGGTGGTAACGTATAATTGTAAAGAACATTTACGTCAATGAAATTGTGAAACTAGCACCATGTAAAATCTTGATATTTCTCACTTTAAAAAAAATGATTAGATTTTAGCTAGACTAGATCCAGTTAAACCTAGAAGAGAACATTCTTGATAAAATGTTGGGAAGAATCACCTCTTGGACGACTAAGGTTTCTCTCTTATGTTGGGAGAACTCAGCTTGTCAAGAGTGTTCTCTTCTCTATTCAGACTTTCTGGGCCCAAATTTTCCTGCTTCCAAAGAAGATTACCAAGATGATTGATTCACTGTGCAGAAGTTTCTTATGGACTTGGGGGGGCTGAAATCTCAAAAAAAAAAAAAAAAAAGCACTCATAGCTTGGAGTACTCTATGTTGGCCTCATTCAGCAGGTGGGCTGAAAATCCTAGATATACTAACATGGAACAAGACAGCCATTTGCAAGCTCTTATGGAACTTATGTGCAAAGAAGGACAAGCTGTGGGTACAATGGGTACATGTCTATTAGGAAAAGGAATAAATGTTTGGGATATTGAGGCAAAGAATGCGTAAAGAAGATTTTGAAGACAGACCATATTTGAAGCTGCAGGGCTCTATGAGGCTGATCTAATGCAAATGCCAAAGTTCTCAATTCAGAGAATGTATAAAAAGCCGAGGGGGAGCCTCTTAAAAGTGCCATGGGAGGCTAGTGTGTAACAACATGGGTTCACCCAAATGGATTTTCATGCTTCGACTGGCTATCTATGAAAGGTTGCTCACAAAAGAGAAGTTAGTGAAATGGGGTATACTTGAAGATGCTAAGTGCTCCTTCTGTCCTGCTACTACTGAAACAGTGAATCACTTACTGTTTGAATGCTCAATATCATCAGGGGTATGGAGGAGAATGTTGAACTGGCAAGGGATTACTAGACAAATACTTGATCGGAAAGACGAAGTAGAATGGGCAAGCAGTCACTACAAAGGGAAGAGTCCGGAAGCAGAAGTGTATCAGATGACATTAGCTTGTGTTGTTTACCAGATTTGGCAAGAAAGCAATTGTAGAGTGTTTCAACAGAAGCTGAGAAGTGAAGATGAGATTGTGAAGACTATTGTCCAAGACATTCACTATTGGGGCAACATCAACAGTAAATTGGGTAGGCAACTGGCAAGGTTGAATTTCTGTCTGTAGAGGAAATAGATATTGTATAGGAGTAATTGTCGTAGAACATAGGAGTTATAGTGTTTAGAAGTATAAGTAATAGGATGATTGCTGGATAGTATTAATAGTAAAATAGAAAGAAACAGGAGTAAGCACAACTGATGCTGATGAAGCTCGGATTGTTGCTGTTTTTTTTTCTGGATTGTAAAGCTCACTTGGTGAATAAAAGTCATTTTATCTGCCAAAAAAGGGGTGGACTATTGACTGAAGAGTTTGATTCAGAACCTTAAGGTCCAAGGTTTGGTGGTCAGACTTATCCGGTGCCTTTGCTAGTGAGAGGTAATAGGCATCTGGTGTATTAGTCTAGTTGCACACTAGCTGATGAGGAAATAGGTATACATATTTATCAAGGATCACCAATCTTAGGTCACCAAAATCCAATTATATGACGAGTAGATGTAAAAAAGAGAGTTGTGATGTTGTGCTTATATGCACTGGTCTCATAGTAAATGACCTTAGTGGCCTTTTTTTCCGCTTCACCAGTTTCATTACATGACATCATGAAGTACATTAGAAACAGTTTCAGGACGCGCTGAAGGCAGGTAAAAGAGTTTTAGCCCTGCCAGGAGAAGAGTAAGAGTAGGAACCCGCAATGGTGGCTCAGTTGGTTGAGCATGGGGCTTCCATAATAGAGGTCTCAGGTTCGAAATCCCCTGCCTACAACAGCAGGGGATTTGCCTTCTGGGTCGAGCTCGTCGCACGGGGCTTGCCTAGTACGGATTATCTCTCCTGTGTGATTTGCGAGCTATTACACAGGAGCGGGTTTACCCTGTGCGCACCCGAAAGGTAGCGGCTACGGGTTACTTTGTCATAAAAAAAAAGAGGAGAAGAGTAGGAGGAAGATTGAAAGAGACCCAACAATCACCTTTTCTTTATCACCTAGTTCGAACTGAAATATTTATTTAAATATTTAAAATAACCGTTTTACCCTACAGAATGTCTCAATCCTAATTTCTATTTGATTAATGCTATTATGTATGTCAATATCTCAAACTTGGAAAAATTGTCCCCTTTGTGTTGAGATTAGATACTATAACTGATCGACTATAGAGATGCATGCCGGTCACAGCTGTGAAAAATCAGCCTATTCTCATTGTGCAATTTTGTGTTCACTTGAGTTCACCACAGAGTAAGTTTTGACATGTTAAGTTTCTCCTGGCAGAGGCTCTCAACTGACTTCTACATAAACTGACAAGAACTCTGGTACTAGAGCTTTGGTCAAACCTGGACCTGACTCCAGAGTTATTCCACTGATAACAGAGAGCAGACTGGTTACAACCACCAAAAACTGTAAGGTCTTGGCTTCCCATTTGAGAAAATGGTTTAAGGGACACGAATCTTTCATCTGAAGTTCGTTTACTACGTCTAGAAGAAGGGTAACATATGCTTATGCCTTATCTTTTACTTACTTGCTCTTTTCTCCCTTTTGTCGGTAGACATGTATTTGGAAAACTAATAGCTTGAAATTCTATGGACATTTGGCAGATATATCAAGGAAGGTAGCTCGCTTAGTGTGTTCGGTATTTTGCAAAGGAGTAGTGATGTCATGGTGGTTACTCCACCGCAGGAGCTCATTTCTACTGGCTGTCTATGGAAAAAGTTGCTTCTCCCTGTTGATGTTGATGGGCTCATCCTTGCAATTCCATAGTCTGCAGATTTTGCAATCAACTCTAACTTGGAAACACAACAGAGATAAAGGTGATAAACCTAGGAAGGAAACTACTAACAATGCTGCATCACGTTTTGGTTGTTTCCATTCGCATGTACAGCAGCTTGCTTAAAGGAAGGCAGGCTTATTTTTTGCTCAGAAATTCAGGAGTTAGTACTATCGTTATTTCCAGATACATGTGAATTATCTTGTTTAGACTTAGGCTTGAGATAACTTTGCAAGACTTTTCTCTTTGTTTCTTACAACGGTTAAACTGGTACAAGCTACACAAGGTAAAATATTAACCCCCCAGTTGAAACAGTTTATGTACATTTTCAAATCCCATGGCACGACTAAAGGGCAAGTTCTGGAGACATTTGGCACTTTCAAGAAAGGCAAAGCCCGGCCAGCAATGTTCAGTATACAATCTCAGCAAACTTGACGAGCGGAGAAATGATTCATTAGGATCGGTCTCACCTTCGCCAAGCCCTCAAAGATCGGTCTCACCTTCGCCAAGCCCTCAAAGATCGTCTCAAAGTTGACTCCGGAAAATGGTGAGCGCATAGACATATATTCATAATTAATAAGGAATTCATTAGTTGATTAACCATTAATTAAAACTATGTACTAAATCAAGAATTATTCAGTGTAATATTGAAAAGCTAATTGCTACTAGCCTTAAGTTCCAGTTAGAACGTGGGAGCTTAGTGAATGGTAAACAGCTTGAGCAAGGATACAAGTAGAAACTTCCAAATTTAAAAACATTAACTTCAGAGTACATAACACCATGATATATAATTTTCGGGCTTGAAAATTCAAAAGGGTCACTACCAAATTTGAAAATTTTTAAAAACAAAGTACTAAGTATAAGTTTTACAATTGATAGTCTTATCAAAGTAAATTTGTGAAGAGAATTTATCATTCCATTCCTCTTTCTAGAATAAACATTATATTATAACCTCAAATCATAGATTAAGAACCCAGTAATAGCATGTGCTTCCTATTCAAACAAGGGTTTGAGCAACAACGTACCAGTGTAATCCCGCTGTGGGATCTGGGGAGCGTAGAGTGTACGCAGACGTTAATCCTACCTTGGGAAGTAGAGGTTGTTTACGAAAGACCCTTGGGAGGTTTGTGCAATTAAATGGAATATCAAAAAGCATCTAGAGAAAAATGCAGTATTGAAGGACCACAAAAGGATAGTAGAATATATCAAGCAAGTGTAGGCTCGCTTTTCAGGAAGGGCATATACTAAACTTCATAAAAACAGCCATAGATCGAGTAAACAGGGATATCTTATCAGAGAAATTTGACGTTTAAGACATGCTAGTCTATCCATTGCAAGTAGTTGAAACAAGACTGAAAACTATAAAGACTGCGGACTGCTAGTATAGCTGCACACAGCACACAAGTGATCCAGCTAAACAAGACATCACATCTACTTGATCTTCTTCTTTGGCCTCAGCTGCAATGCAAGAACATTCATGAGTGCCTAATCAAAATTGACAGGGAATGAAGGTAAGAGTAACATAGCAAATTTGTTCACCAACCTGGTTGCTGTGCCCGCATTTTTTCTTCCTGCAATTAACAGCACGAGGGTGCAAGCGAGCATAACACCTAAAACAAGTTGCAAGTTGTCAGGATTAAGTAATCTCCAGCAAGGTTTTATCATGAGCCAAATCAACAAAAGCTGTACCATAAGATAGAAGTCTAAGAGAGGAAAAAGAAACTTTTAGCTTCAAAAGTATGCAGGTCAGCAAGTGACAATTATACAGCACCGGGTAACTCAACATACATATCCTTGGCATGGATCTTTCTGTCAAAATAATTGACAGAAAGATCCATGCATTTTATTTTCCCAATGCACTATTAAGTAGAAATAGTAACCCTAAATCTTGAGAAAAATTATGTTCAAGAGATGCTACACTATCTTAAACAACTAATTGGTTGAAGGGAGAACAGAACTGATGATGCAGGTCAAGGGATGTCGGCAATATTAATCCTTTAAATGTTATTATACTCGGAACAGACCCAGATAAAAGTCAAAAGTAGAAGTAATCAACAAGTAAGTCCTCAAGCAGAAAGCTTCTAAGTCAGTTGTTCCTTGGGCCTTTATACTTCTGTATCATTATGACACGTATTTGCACTTGAACAGCACAAAAATAATGCTCTTCACTGACAATCAACAGAGAATTCAATTTCCTCAGAGCCCAATTCAGCGTGGTACTCTAAGTTATGGCCATTGGCCTTGAATATATATCTAAGTTACTTTAAAAAAGCATCACTTGAGTCTTTTTTCAAAAGAAAAGAACAAGATTTTCACAAGGTAAAATAACAATTTTAGCAAAAGGGTTAACAAGGTTTGACATCATTTAAAGCTGAACAAGGATACATATTCTACAGGCCGCAAAAGTTCTGATCACACAAATGCCCCTAGACATAAAAGTTAAAATTCTAATAAAAAAAGGCACTCCCAGCTCGTTCCCTACCCCTCTGGAACCCTAGTTCTTAAGCTCTCCCTTCGTCAATCACATCTTCCCAAACGACATCGCAGCTCATAGTTGTATCATAACTCAGCTCAACTGATATGAACTTTAAATAGTATAATCAGAACTAACCTCCAAATGGGGATCAAAACAATTATATTTGACTATTTACGGAAAATAAAACTAAAATTTCAAAGGCATGAACTAACTTATCAACATTTTCAAAGTTAGAAATATCACACAATCATATGATGTTCAATAATAAGAGCAAGAGAAGACCACCATCACCTAACATACATAGATGAACTATAGAATACAACATAGTTACATCTTACTAAGCGAAATGCAGTCGCATAAGTAGAAGAAAGAAAAGCTTACTTGCGGCAAATCATCTTATCCTGGTTGTACTTCCTTGCCAAAGCCATCAGAGAAGGCTCAATAATACCTCCACGGAGCCTCAAAACCAAATGCAAAGTTGACTCTACAAAATTGACCCTAAATCATCACTAAAATCACAAAACAGATACTCCTATAACTATTACACTTCTAAGTCCATAATAATTACCTTTCTGGATGTTATAATCAGCAAGAGTACGTCCATCTTCGAGCTGCTTTCCCGCGAAAATCAACCGCTGCTGGTCCGGTGGAATACCTGAAAATTAATTATGATAAAAAGAACAAAGCTAAGACGGAGATTAACGGTTTAATCAATCATTAAGTACCTTCCTTGTCTTGAATCTTAGCTTTGACATTGTCAATTGTATCGCTCGATTCAACCTCAAGCGTGATCGTCTTCCCAGTTAGGGTTTTCACGAAGATCTGCATTTTGGCGGAGATCTCTCAGGCTCTCTTACCCCCTTTGTGTTCTCTGATTGAACTACGCCTCCCTTTTCAAATTTATATTCGGGCTGAAATTAGGGTTTTGCATAAGAAGCCCAATTGCTTTCTGAGCCCAACACTAACAACAATGGGGTCATTAACACAAATGACCCTCTTTTGGCGTTGTCTTTAATTTTTTCCATCAAATTTGTGTCCTTTGTTATTTTTGGCGCGGTATAATTATCGTTATATCTTCGACATATGTATCATTCATAACCTACATATTATGCCGGATAAGGCATAAATGTTAACACAATATAATATGAAAAAATGATAATTTCATATTTCGGCAGGTATAGTTAACGTTTAATTTCAACATATGTATCATAACATCCACACAAACTATATCGAATAAGGCATAATTTCCAACACTCGACATAATTTAAGAAATTAGTATAAAACTATGCCACATAACTTAATTGCTACATAATTTATGCTGCGCGAGGCAAAAATTCAGTTTTCGAAGAAAAAATATTATGGAAACTTACCTTGCGAAGTAGACCTGTATATTTTCATAAAAAATAGCAGAGTTGGAAATTAAAGACTACAGATGTAAAGAGTAAAAATTAAAGACTTTTTGAGCCCTGTCATGAATCACCTGGTTGGAGCCATGGTCTATCCAGCAGTGCTTCATATCCAAATTGCTCTTTGTCTAAGATTGGACTAAAGGTACCAAAGCAGGCATCTTTTTTTGTTCTTTTTATTTTGGCTAAAAAGCATGTAGGTTGTACGCCAGCCATACGTAGCTTGAACTGTGATGCCACAATGTTTAGCTATTGCCGATCCCCAAGACGCCTTTGGTTGATTTTCACACCTGATCCACCGTCTGCACTTACTACATTCACTCCCGGAGTGCGTTTGACGGAAATCCGCACAAGAAAATGACAACAATGACCCAATCTTATCTTACTTGTAAAAAATTAAGGACGAGTGGGTTTGAAGAAATAGTCATAGTTTCTTATTTGGTGTAGGCAGGAAATTGTCATAAGTAAATCATAAGAAATAACCATAAGTGTAGCAGCATGCATGCAGTCAGTTGGCTAAACAGCCAGACGCAATAGCAACAGTATCACGAGGGCTACCATAATTAATTACCAACACCTATTTATAGAAGTAATGGGCTTAAATGTTTAGGTGAATTTTGCTAGAAATGATTGGGGAATTAGGCAATGGACTTTTACACGGCTCTGAAAGGCACATATTCAGTCCCTCTTTGTCTAAGTTCTGGGAGACGACAAGAACAGCATTTAAATGAAGAAGAAATAGCAGCGTACAGGGACAAAAATGAACATTACTATATTGAATTGTGTTTTTGGTATATGGGAGTTGAATACAAGTGTTCCATTTTTAGCCCCCTGTACCTATCCAACTTAATTAGAATGGTGACAATTCAGGGTTCCAAGATAAGTTTTGTCATGATACAATGTAGTAGTATGTGATATATACATATATATATTGGATTTATTTCACTATTTTCAACTTTCTTTATTTAGCTAGCAGTAGCACTCGTCCAAGTTCATGAGAAAAAAAGAAATTGTACTCTAAAATAAGGATGGAGAGGAGACTGATTCCGTAGACACACGATATCAAGCCCCATGCATCTTATTCAGAACCTAACGAAGTAACACTGAATATAGGCTTCATCGCTCAATTCTACTTTGACCTTTCTATTTAATTGAAGCATATACTTGTTAATTTGTATCACATAAGGTCATTTTCAGTTACTTTTTATATTGCACGAATCACGATCATGGGTGTTCTGATCTACCAGAATGGCCTACTTTTTACTGCAAATTAATGCTTATGACTAGAGTAGCATATATCAATCATTACTCTTTTGTTATGTATAGTTAATATTTGTTCAATTGTAAAGTATTTGCATCTGTCGGAAACTGTGTCTCTCTTGATCACATTAGAAGGAAAAGTAGATGCTAATCACGCTGTACTCTGGTCGAAGAAGAAAGGGGCAAATCGATACAGACGAGGGAGTTTATCCATGAAATTATTTAAAATGAAATAAAAGACCAAATGCTCCTTGCTTCTAGAAGGCAACACGTGCCATCAGCTTCAGCTGATTTACGCAAACATTGCTGGCACAAATTTCAGCCGTCCGATGAGAATAAAATACAGATATGCAGTGATCAAGAGCTGAAATTAAAGTTGTTAAAGTAGTTATTGCATAGTCAATAGGAATTGGACACTTGTATAGTATTTAATTTTGTTTCTATTTATTTTTTGCACAGATATACTTGTATAAATACAGTGCACAGTTTAGCAATGAAATCAGCAGAAATTCTCCAAGTTTTCTTCTCGTTTGTTTTTCATTCAAGTTTTATTTGCTTTAATTCTCTTTAGGATAAAACTTTTCTAGCTAAAACTAATTTTAAATTGATAGGTTAAAAAAATAAAATACATCTACATAAATAATATTTCACCGTGTAAAAAGAAAAAATCTTTTACAACGTGGGTCAGCAAATTCTGAAATATTCTTATTAGTCATTTGATTATCAAATCTTTACTAATGATTACATGATTTGGTCTCTTCTCGCATTAAATTTTCGTTTCCTTTCAAATTCCATTGGCGCTAGAATATCAGGATGACAAAGATTTATAGGTTCTCTAAGGAGATTACATGTGACATATTTTCTAAGTCACGTAATTACATGTCATTTAATATCACTGTAAACCTTCATTGTGTAAATGCTTTAACGTTGTCAAGAAAAGTAGAAGAATGCACCGAAAATTGGTAAATTCATTTTTCAAGAGTTGGCTGAATGACAAGAAGGCCTATTTGCAAATTTCATTCTTTTAATTATGTCACCAACCTTTGACAAGTGGCATTTTAGTTCGTGCCATTTATATATTCTTAATTATTATAAGTAAACACCTTATTATATGGGATAATGGGGAAAGGAAAAAACTGGAACATTCTAATATTAGACAGAAACCACTTGCTTGGAAACATTAAGAACAAGGTACACATCAAAGATTTCATTTTCAGTCTTAACATATTATATGGTGCATCTGCAAATGAAGGAAAAGATGCCACTGCCGCTTACCTACCTATACAACTCATCAAGACTTTAACAGCCTAACTAACTTAATTGAATGTGTGGATTCATTAATTAATTTAAGTTTTATAAGTCTCTTACCAAATTTGACCTCCTAATTTGTTTTAATTACTTAGTTGACTCCTCAGTCTAAGTGACCAAAAAAGCATCCACAAACTCCACCTAATATATAGCTATCATGACCTAATTCTTGCTTGTCTATATGTACTAACACATGAATTATGTTCTTAATTAACAACATGAAAACAGAAAAGAAGCATTTTGTTCTTGTTAGGCAAACAAGTTTCAATGGATCATAACACAAAGTAGTGCAATATATACCCGACAAGCATCTATAATTTTTGCTAGTGATCTTCCTTGCACTTTAATGGCGCACCAAACTTTAAATTCCTTCTCCTTTGCCTCTGATTAAATACTAGTCAACGAAATTACTGTTGTGTATTTGACCACAAAGCTACTAGTTAACACATGAAATAGGAGTAGTTGATTGTTATATAGTACTCTTCTCTGTAGGGGTGGCTGAGCACATTAATTGATCAGTTTCGTTGAGACGTGAAGTTTATAACGTAGGGGAATTAACTATTACTCCTATAATCTGATTATAATGAATCACAACTAGTTATAATTTATCATGGTTAAGTGCATGAAATTGAGGTAAGAATGTGTATAGTTAAGTGATTATCGTACATAGAGACACAAATCATATATATATTGATTAGGTTCATGTAAAACCAAACGTGGTAAGTTTTTTCTGTAACTCTGTATATAGACTAGAATTAGTAGTATTGCACACAATTTTATTAACCTCTACGGGTCGTTTAGTTGTGATATTTAAGCAATTAATTCAAACATAAAATTCCGCAAAAGATAATATAATGTTTGGTTTGTCACATAAGAAAATTAATCGTCGTGATTTGGTTGTCGATATTGAATCATATATGTGTTAGTTTGTACAGAATCTATAAACTATTTTATGTGGTATGAAATGTGAAATACGATTACGTTTATTAGCAATGCAGGATTAAACTATTTAACTATAATAATGCCCTATTAAAATAAGTAATTATCGTATAACAATACTTTTAATAATTACTAGTATATAAGAATTCTTTCATTATTAGTCACCTTATAAACAATTTTTGCATTGTAATATTAATTTTCTAAACGTACTCATTCTAGTACATGTGAAAACGTAAAAGAGAATAATTAAGAGTTAGCCTCTAGGCTCTAGCTAGGCAATAAACGTAACGTTAATTAGAACCAACTTGTGCTTGGATATAATTATGGATTTGGTCATTGAAACAATCATTCTCGAATCAACTCCAGCAATTTAATAAGCAGTATTTAAATCCTCCAGAAATAACAAATAATTAAAAAGATGTATATGACGCCAGAAGAGATTTAATTAAGTGGAAGCAGTCTCAAACTGAAACGAAAAGAGAGAAATAGTCCGAATTGTTTCTTACTCCAAAATTTTGTATGAAATTTTCCAGTACCAAGCTCAAAATATAACATATGACAAAATTAAACTTTTAATGTCTTTCAAATCGACAGTTTCCTTTTTACTGATATGTAAAAAAATTAAAAAAGATCCGATTTGAGCAATGCTGATCCCCTCATAAATTTGAAGATAAAGAACTAATCAAGGAGTAAGTGGAGTACTCTCCAATTGCTGCTGGATTGGCTTTAACATTCCTACCACTTGGCAAAGCACAATGCATGCAGATTCTGTGATAATCATCCAACAACTTGCGAATGTATTTTATACTTTGACCCATTATATAATATTCTGGGTAACGCGTAGTATGGAAGACCATACAATCAAGGGGCGGAGCTAAGAGGTACAATTAATTTATTCCATCAAAAAATTACGCTTTATATATAAAATCATTTTTTTATACATAATAGAAATTAATTCTTCTTGACTTTTTCTTGTGTGTGCTTTTTAATATTTTAAACGCCTTGGTTAAAAAACTCTGACTCCGTTAGTACATAATATAATCATAGAGGATTGAGGTATATATGGAAATCCAAGCTTCCCCAAAGCGGAAAGATTTTGGTTTCCAAAATCATCCAAAAATATAATGAGCTGGTAAGAGTAGGACCCAATTATACTGCTTTTGTAGAGAACTCCTACTTGTTGAACTATTTTAGTCAAAAGCATTAGTGGCAAATATAGCTCCATCCAATTACAACTTGTGAACCAACAAACGAATTTGATTAAAATAGTCAAACTAAAAGAGCATAAAGGAACACGAGAGAGAATTTGAACATATTCTTCAAACAAATCATCCAATCCAAACCCAAATATAATTAACTAATTAAGAAGGGGGGTCAAGGAGGGAATTCTAAGACTATGTTTTCGAATCCTAGGGTGGTTTAATTCGATTGATTAATTAAACATTTTAAAGTAAAAAAAAATGTGAAGTGGGTTAGGCAACAAAAAACAGCTAGCGCACTCAAAGAAGGAAAAAATCATATTGCAATCATGCACTACTCATACTTTGAAAGATTAAGGTAATCTTAATCCATGTCTAAGGTTCTTTTGGCACCATGTGGTTAGGCTATGTTTTTGTTTTCTTTTTTCCCTAATGAATAGTATACGCCAACTTTAAGAGGCTGATGATAGATAGCAACAGTCCATGTACACTTCCTCATTTGCTTGTGATCCCCAAAGCAACAACGTGTACATGGAACAAACATAACTTCACTAGCACGTTCTAGAATAATTAGTGTTTCTTTTGTTTTAGTTTTGTTCTCTCTGTTAGGCATTACATTAAATAAATTGTATAGGAACTTAGGAGTTTGATTTGGAGACGTTGGACATAGCCTACTCATGTGAAGTTTCTTCTTCTTTCTTCGTTAAAAGACTCTCGTCTGATCATAATAAGTGATTTTTTCATCTTTCCATTTTTGTTCAAAATAGTTACTGATATTTCCCAAAAATAAAAAAACAAAAATCAATTTTATCCTTATTTAAATAAATGATACATAACCAAGAATCGTCAAAGAACTACTACTATTATTAGGCATTTAATAAAGTATAAGTTAGTAAAACTAACACTTCATACTTTCTAGGAGTGAGTAGTTCTTCTAAGAGGTGTGACAAGCTAAAAATATCACTTACTATAAATAGGAGGAGTAACAATCTTCTCTAAAGGCTTGTTTGGAAGGCCATTGGTAGTTGAATTTAGATGTAATTATAATAGTTACTAGTATATGTTTGTTTGGGCAAATTATTAATTGGTTTGCTTGGAAATGGATATATGTAATTGAGGGAAATAATTATTCTCTCCAATTTTCAAAAGGATGGGGTGAGAATTTTAACACCATATAAATACCAAATGAATTTTTAATTTCCTTTAAAGGAAGATTCTTTCATCACAGTTTTTTCCTCTTCTCAAATTTTTATTTCAATGGGAAAGCCACGTTGTTGCTCCATTACTAGCTCCATTTCAAGCAGTACTTCTCCTTATATTTGCCTTTTTTTCTTTTAACTTCTTTTTTCTTATTGTGTACAATCTTAATACACTAGTACTCGCATATAACTTATAAGTACACTATACTAGTACTGGTAGTAGTACTTTGTAAGTTGATGGCTTGGTGATGGTACTGAATTTAATGACTTGCTATATTGTTACTTATTATCTTCAGAACATAAATATTTGCTACATCCCTAAGTCAATGAACCCTCAAGATTTATTTTGTCATAAACATTACTGTAATACACTTGAACTGACCAATAAAGCAAGAAAGAGAGAGATGAACAAATACTGAAAAAGAAGATTAGATTGATTAAGATTTATAAATTGTACTAAACACCCATCTCCATCTGAAAAGGGATGGACCACTAATTGCAACAATCATACACTTAGAGCATGTTTGGATGGGTTTATAACTTTTGACCTATAATACCAAAAGTCATAAGCTAGGAGTTATAGCTTATGACTTTAGGCTTATTTTTATTATTTTAATTTGAAAATAAATGCTTAAAAATACTTTTTTATTTAGTCAAATACTATTAAAACGCTTAAAAGCTATTTTGATTTTAAAGCACTTAAAATAAGTCAATCTAAACAGAGCCGTTTGGTTTAGCATTGATAGAAACCGTGTATAATTGTGTATATTTAGGCTACTTACCATAGTTTGTAGAATTCTTGTACAAGTGTAATTAGGATATTAGTATTATAGTAGGAATATGATTTTCCATATTTAGAGATTGTATATTGTAAATATAGACCTCTTCATTAATGAAACTAATCAAGAGATTATATTATTTCATGGTATCAGTAGTCTAGGGCAAAAATTCATTCTCCGAATTTCACTTTCCGCCGACCCTACTCTCGGATTCCGACGTCGGTTTCCTGCCAAAAATCCCTCTCTCTCCCAAATTTTCTTCCAAATCCCTAATTCTCCTCTTGTTCGTTCATTATGTCTACCTCAAAGAACACATTTCATCATGCCCTTACAATCTCCAACATCAAGAACCACATCCCTATCGTTCTTGAGATGGAAAACTTCCAATACGCGATGAGGGCAGAATTATTTAAAGTTCACGCTCGCATCAAGTCCTTCATTACATCATCCCCTCGGAAACATGCAAGGAGAAGGTGCCTACCGCCGATGATGACCCTACGTTATTGATGACTCTTGATGCTATAGTTCTCCAATGGATATATTCCACCATCTCCATGGACCTTTTACATGCGATTATTGAACCCGACTCTACTGCGATGAAAACTTGGAATAGGGTGCGTGATATATTCCAAGATAACAAAAATTTACGCGTGTATGACCCCTGTTTGAATTGAGCAGACCAACACATGGATGACGTGATAACACAGCAGCATATGGATGGCGTCGACCAAAGCAGTGGTAAGCTAAAATTCCTTTCTTTTCATTTTTCGTCTTTTCAAAAACATTATAGTAGTTAATTATTTGTAGGTCAATAAAAATATAGAAAAAATAAATATTTAAATTACAATAAGAAGTGATTAAGAAAAATATTGAAGTCACTAACTTATTTAATTAAAACCTACATTAATAGAAAATATATTCTTATTATATTTTTAACAAATAAAAATAAAATTGATATCTAAAATATGAATCTGTTTTTCTTCATTTTTTTCACAAGTAAAACTTGCTAAAATAATATAAAAACTAAAACATCAAAATTCGGCTTAAAAATCGAAACAGAAGTTTTGCCTTATTTTGTCTTTTTCTAGTTTGATTTTTAATTTATTTTTGTTTTTGTTTTCTTTTATATAAAAATTTAAGAAAAATAATAAAATAAATTTTTAAAATTTAAATAAAAATGTAAAAAATAATTTGATATATACCATGTATGTATCGTAGAGGATATAATTATATTTTTCTTGAAAGAGTGGACCATTTCTCTAGATGACTTGTCAGTATATAGTATTATATAATATATATCATCTTAGTATATTTTTACACCAAAATAAAAAGAAGAAATGAAAAAGAAAGAAGTTAGAATTAAATATGAAATCAAATTTTGGTGAAAAAGAAAATAAAATATAGTATGAAAAAAATAAATGAACAAAAAAGGAGGGAAAAAAATGAAAAAAAAAAGAAAGAAAAGAAGCAGGAAAGTAAAAAAAAAAAAAAAAAAAAAGAAGACAATTAATTTTTATTCATATGTTGTGGGTATGGGGCATAATTAGTTTTTGAGTATAAAAAATAAGAGGGATAAAGACACATAATTACTTGTTTTAAGGGTTATAAGTTATGTTTTCCTTTAAATATATTATTAACAATTGGTGCAGGTTTTAACTAGCTAGTGAACTTTCTCCGGGAAATTCATCCGAAATATGAAAATATATATACTATAGCATTTAACTATTACAAGTATTCGAAAGGATAAACAAAGAATACAATATTTTCGTAGCATCCCCGAAATTTGACGTATTTTGGATACGAGTTAAATTCCTTGTTGATGACACTGTCATCGGCATCGCGTCTAATTATGCACTTCCGGTGGGAGTCATTTATTTTCTTCTGCTTTACCATTTAATAGTCCAATTTTTTCTTTAAATTACTATAACCCAACAAGTCCATATTTCAGGCCGTAGACTCCCCTTATCCATCACTAAAATTTAATGTTCAATTATGAGTAATCGCTAACGGGCTTGTAGTGCCAAATTTGACTCCGTGGATATCATTTTCTCGAATTAGCACTTCATAAGTTCATATTTCCCCACATTTTATTCGCTGTACATTTGGTTCAGAAATAATTGAGGATTTTTCTTCTGGCACAGAAGCCATAATTGATAACCACAAGTTAGTCCCTTAATAAACCACAACCTAACATGCACTAAAAAAGAGAGATTACAAGTTAGATCTCCCCATAAATAAGTATTTGAGTAATATATACTCAGTGCCTAAAGATTGTTTACACGATCTCAGAAGTTATTATAAATACTAGTTATATTATATTTATCAAGTTACCAATTGACTTTTATCTTAAAAATTGAACTATAAATAATTTAATTGTGTAAGTATTTTGTATATTATCAGTATATATAATAAAATATAGAGAAAGATCAACCTTTGTCAGGTTACTTGAGAGGATATTCAATTTCTTTGAGAGGATAATGTGTTCCTTTCTTTTTCCAATCTTTCGACCGTTCATCTGAAAAGGATGGGTCCCATTTGAGCAACTTCCCTGTGGCGCTGCCAATATCAATGGACAGGGCTTTATTATAATCTATGACAAGAATCAACACCGTTCGATATGCAGGACTGAAGTAACGTTTGCTTTCCCTGGCCGGGCCCGTTTTGTGTCATGACTTTCCCATATGACTTTAAAATGTTAAACACATGTTTGTATCAACGTTAGCAGAAGATTCCACCTATAAACGTTTAATCTTTAGATCAATAAGGTAAATCTACACGACTTAGTATGTAATAGAGCATGATCTGTTTGAGACGTTGCTCTTTTAGGGGCGTACGCAGTAGAGATTTGTATTAAGCAAACACAGTAAGGTGCTACGTTTTTTTTTAACATTAAACCTCATTGTAATTTCCTTGCCTTGAACATCTAACCTCATAAAAGAAATTATGACACCAACTTCCGAGGCATCTGAGGACGACATCATTATTAGCAGGGACCAAAACATTTATACTCACACAAGCATAAGGTGGAAGTAAATGCAATGATATTAAAGGGTACTCCCTCATGTTCATAATAAGTCTTCGTTTAAGTCTTTTTATTTTAATTTAAAATAAGTATTAACTTAAATAATTAATAAAAAATCAATTCTATTTTTTTTAATTAGTCTCTATTTAGATATGTAAGTTTTTATATAATCAAGAAATTATATTAATTAAGATAGTATTTAATAAGGATAATTTAGTTAAAATTCTTATTTTTATCTAGAAGTTACTCTATCCATTCTAATTTAAGTGTTTTAGTTTGACTTGACACGAAATTTAAGAAATAAAATGAAACTTTTGAATCATGTGGTTTTAAATTAAAGATGAGTGTGATTTTTTAAATCTTGTAATCTTAAATTTGACTTTAAATTGAAAAACTTACTAAATATAGAAAGAGACGTTCTTTTTTGAACTAACCAAAAAAGAAAATAAAAAATAAAAATTGGATGGAGGGAGTATTTTTTTTTTTTTTTTTTTTTTTTTAGAGGTGGGTGAAAAGCTAAGCGGCCCCTTAGTTTAGTGCGTGATAATGAAGGGCAATACTGTAAAATGACTGAAGAGAGGAACAGCAAGGTTATTGTAAGTAACGTACGCGTGTAAAATGAGTAGTCATAACCGCCTGAAGCTTCGGAAAGTGGGGAGAAGGAGTAGTCAGCATCTTGTCGGATAAGGGTAAAATTGGAAAAGCTTGCATGGTTAGTGAAACGTGGCACTGCTACAACGTTGGCTCAGAGGAGTGAGGAAGAGGGGTTATTTTGTACATATTCGGCCACAACCCACAACACCAAGCAAACACTAGCACCGGCGCCATACCGACCGACCAGTCCACAACATTGATAATACCTGTGTGCCTCGATCGGAGCTCTATCTCTGGATTATTTGATCTCGTACATGGGCAGTGTCTGCCAGCCACTAAATGCACGACTGCAACATCTGTATAATCTGCATGTATATGAAGAATTGAGCCTCGCTTTGGCTGGGCGTTTCAGGTTCATGTGCTTTCTTGGCCACCTCATGATATAATGCCCCCGACAACTTCACGCCATAATAAGACACCCACACCACACTCCTTTGGAGTTTGCCCTTTCTTTGTCTTCTCATACTTTACTGCTAGCTCCAACTTGATCATTCCACCCGATATGCTGCTGCCCACTGTTTTCACGCGCTCCTGATTAATCTACACTACAATTATTGTATGTACTGTACAGTACTAAATACTACAGTATTCTATATATCCATTGCACTTGTTCCATTTTTTAAACATGAACCAATTACTGAAACCTAGCAATAGATCCATCGGCGGATGAGGTATTGAACCCCGTCAACCTTTTTTGTTTGAATCGATACGAATTTTCTATCCTATCCCGCGAACGAATTTACTATCCTACATATTTTTCTAAAAACATGTATATTTTTTTATTTAAAAAAAATCTAAATTTAGTTTAGCTACTAATGAGATAATTTATAGCGACACTTATATTTATATCTAATTTTAGATTAGAAGTTATACAAAAATTCTTTTAATATTTTGCTCAATCAATTACAATCACATAAATTGAGAAAATTGAGATGTAAGAGTAAATGTTAGTCTTAAATAACAAGATTGTTAATAAGTTAATATGGATAGAGAGCTCTTATCAGAATAACATACTATTTATTATCTTGAAAAAGTGAAACACATAATATGGCAGAAGAAATCATCACATTTTGAAATTGCTTTACTGATTCATCAAACAATTGCGAATGGCATATCCCGCAAATATGCTACTAGGTAGCACGTCTATCAGTATAATGCTTTGGGATTAAATTTTTCTCCTTGCTTTAGACCAAAATATTTCATTTAATTAAATAATCTACTATAATGATCTCTAGCACTTCCATTGCTGTATGTGGTTATAAGTTATAACATACATACCAAACCCGAAGAAGTTGCATCGAAATTAACAAATATTACACAATCAAATATATTAAGTTTCTCAGAAATTAAATTAGACAGGACAGAATAGTTATACCGTGGTAGGTATAGTAGTCAATTGGATCCGTATAAATTAGTGTTGTTGTCATGCAGTTGGATGCACTGCCATAAATCTAAAGCAAAAACAATTAAATGGCTTAAATTTTACTCATTCCGTTCTATTCATGTGACATCATTTGATTTGACACAATTTTAAAAAAAAATGAAGACTTTTAAAATTTATGGTCAAATAAGTCTTAGAATTTGTGTGGCTATAAATCTTCTAATTAAATTAAATTATTTATAAATATAGAAATGTGACATTCTTTTTTAGATAAATTAAAAATGAAATTGTGTTATATAAATTAATACAGAAAATTAATAACCAAATGATGGAATTGGAGTTGAAAATTAGTCAATCAAAAGCTCATGGAATAGACTAATTAGTTATAACAAATTAAGTTCACAATCATTCATGTAAAAGATTAATAGGTTGCACGAATTAGACAGAGCTTGGTTAAATATCTAAGAAACTAATGCTCATAAGATTAGATTAAATAAATTTGGGGATTTTTGGATCACTGCATAGTGCCGACACAAGGTGACTTCATGAGGAGATTGACCCAAATAAATAACTATTCCAAAGTCCCAAATACTGTTAACTTAACTACGGACCATCATTATTTAATTAATCCTGCTTAGCAGGTTAGCACGCAATCTATTGTTATTGGGGCGTGCCTCATGCGCCTAAGTGTCTTGTTCATTCTACCTTCGTCATGCAATCGTGTGTCAATCGAACTATGTCAACATAAACCTTTTTAAACTAATAATTACGGATTATTGTCTCTATTTATTTCTAATCGCACACCAACAGAAAATTAAACCACTCAAGTGATACTCTCTATATCTGTGATATACCTTTTTTTTATATTTAAAAATAATTTTACATAAAACTTTTTTTACCCTAATAAAATAATTTACAACCAAACACAAACATCTATGACTTGTTTTAGACCATAAATTTTAATAATCTACTTTTCTTTTTTAAATTTCATGCCTAGTTAAACTTTATCACATAAATTAGGACGAAGAAAATACTATTTTTCCACTTTGTTTATAAAAGAATAACATTTTTTTTATCTAATACATAATTTAATATTGTATTTTTATAATATATTTAATAATATAATTATAATCATATAAATTTGAGATAACGACCGAAAACAGTTACCTCTATTACTCATTAAATATAATTGATAGTGTAAATATATTGTAATTAATATCTTATAATTTAGATAAGATATATTAGTCTTCCATTATTCAAGCATAAGATGATTGTATATATATTGTATCTTTGGGAGAATATTAATCAAGGAATTACTTTCCTACATATATCAAGAGTCTAAAAATCCTTAGCCCTAATTCCTCCATTCTCTTACACGATTTCCCTCTCTTCTTTCTCCTCTCTTTTTCCGGCCAAACCCTAGCAAAACCCTAAACCACTTTGTTACAAACTAATAAAAACCCTAGCCGGTTTTTACACCCCACCACCCCTCATCGGCTACTCCTTATCCGAAACCCTTAGGGTTTTTCTCATCTCAAAACATCAAACACTACTTCTTTCATTCTCTCGTTTGATTTCTCGTGGAACCTATGGCCGAAAAACAAACCTTTCATCCCGCTCTTGCCGTTAATAACATCAAGAACTTTATCTCCATAACTCTTGAAATGAAGAAATGGCGGTATACCTCATGGCCAGAACTATTCAAAATTCATTGTCGTGCTTATGAGGTGATTGACCATATCATCCCATCCGAGTCACCATCGGATACCACTACGGTGGACAAGAAATTATGGTCTCGATTAGATGTTATAGTCCTTCAATGGATTTACGGCACAATTTCGAATGATCTGCTCCATACCTAGGGATGGCAACGGATCGGATCTGGACCGGATCCTACTAGATCCAGATCCGTTTTTCATACTTGAATCCAGATCCGGATCCAGCGGGTCCATAAAAATCATATCCAAATCCGGATCCATCGGATCCGTCGGGTCCACGGATCGGATCTGGATCCACATGTAAAAAAATTTACCTTGATAAAAATGTAATCTTGAGAAGAATTTTTTTTTGAACTGACAAACGATTTTTACTTAGCTAACAGTTTACTATTTTTCAATTTTGAAATGTTCATATGAGATATTTTGTTCGTTGTCTCGTTTTGATTGTGAGCTATTAATTAAAAATGTTGGACAATGACAATAGTTGTGGAAAATGCTCACTAGTATTTCCACAATGCAGAACTTGCATGTGTTTGGAATCTTCATAAATGAAGTGAATATAATTTTAACTACTTGTCTATGGAGATGTTAGTCATTCACTAATATAACAATGATTTTATTATCGAAGTTACCTCTTTATTTTTTTTGTTTTTGAGTTAACGCGGGGATAAATTAAACTTGTTTTGAGAATTAAACTTGCAAGAATGTGCTTAGCAATTTTAAGAAAATACTTATAAAATTACATTCTAGGTTATGAATATATTTAATAAAAAATGGATCCACGGGTCGGATCTGGATCGGATACGGATCTCAAATACAATATCCAGATCCAGATTCGATGCGTCAGAAACGGATCCGGGTCCGATCCGGATCCGTCGGGTCCAAATTTTGAAGATCCATATCCTATAAAACGGATCTGGATCCACCGGATCCGGACCGGGTCTAGGATCCATTTCCATCTCTATCCATACCATCTTAGAACCAAATTCTATGACACATCAGGCGTGAGAACGGTTACAAAATATTTTTCAAGATAACAAAATTTCTAGGGCCGTTTATCTTGAACACCAATTTACAAATGTTAAATTGTATGACTTTTCCAACATCTCCGCTTATTGTCAAAATTAGAGGTACTTGCGGACCAACTATCCAACATTGGTTCGCCAATGACAAATAAAAGGTTGGTTCTTCAGTTGATTACGGGGTTGAATGAATAATATGATGGTGTTGCTACGTTCATTCAGGAAAGCAATTTGTTGCCTCCCTTTTACGAGGCCCGTTCGAGGTTAATTCTCGAGGAAAGGCGGAAAGCAAAGCAGGCATCCTCTGGAGCAACCACCGTCGGAACCGCTCTCGTCTCCACCAACTCATCTTCCACTGATTTGGAGCCCCAAAATTCTGGTTCAGGGGGCCACGATAATCATTCCAATAATGGTAAAATACGGTGTTCAAACCGTAACAATAAAGGAAAAATAATGGTGGAAAGGGACGGGGGAGGGGCGGTGTCCACCGCCGGCAGGGTGGGCCGATCCCGGGCGATGGCGGCAACCAGTGGGGGCAGTACCCACCGTGGGCCTGGGCCCCACATTGGGTTACCCCGCCATGCCCATATCCGACCTATTCGTGCGCTCGGCCTCCTCCATCTTCAAATCGCCAACCCGATATTCTTGAATCTCGTCCGCAACATGCGTTTGCGGCTCAGGCACCATCTTTCGTTAGATATGCACCCGCGACCATTGAACAAGCCGTGAAGAACATGCATCTAAGTGTTCCCGATGAGTCGTGGTACATGGACACAGGGGCTACGTCACACATGACAGCATCTCAAGGTAATCTCTCGTCTTATATTAATATGAGTAATAATAAAAATATTTTTGTCGGCAGTGGGCAGAAAATTCCAATTTGTGGTATTAGTCAGGTAACACTACCCTCTCCACACCCCCCATTACACTTGAAAAATGTCTTACATGCACCAAATCTAATTAAAAACCCGATCTCGGTTAGACGTTTTACAATTGACAATAATATTTTTATTAATTTTGATCCGTTTGGTTTTTCTGTGAAGAATTTTCAGACGGGGATGCCACTTATAAGATGCAATAGCACGGGGGACTTGTATCCCATCACCTTTGTTCCCAAAAATAGAATGAACAAACTATCTACCTTTGCTGCCATTTCTCCTACTTTATGGCACAATCAATTGGGACACACATGAGCACAAGTTTTTAATAAATTTAGGAAGAATAATTTGTTTTCTTGTAATAAACCTTTGGACTCCGATGTTTGCCAATCTTGCGTGTTTGGTAAATATGCTAAGCTTCCTTTTGCATCTTCTAATTCTCATACTCTTATGTCATTTGATTTTGTGCACTGTGATTTCTGGACATCAATAATTTTGAGTTCTGCAGGTCATAAGTACTACTATATGCTTATTTTTATGATTATTCAAATTTTTTTGTGGACTTTTCCATTAGGACATAAATCACAAACCTACACCATTTTAAAACAATTTAGTGTCTTTGTCAAAACTCAATTTGGCAAAGGCATTAAATGTTTTCAATGTGACAGTGGGGGAATTCATAAATACTCATTTTAATAATTTTTGTCACCAAAATGGAATGTCTTTGCGTCTTTCGTGTCCACACACCTCACCACAAAATGAAAAAATCGAAAGAAAAATTCGAACAATTAATAATATGATTCGCTCTATTCTTGTGCATTCATCCACACCACCAAAGTTTTGGCACCATGCACTTCAAATGGCCTCATACCTTTTACATATTCTTCCTAGTAAATTGCTTTCCAATGTGTCTCCTACACAAATGTTATACCATTGTCTCCCGTCTTTTACACATTTGTGGGTGTTTGGTTGTTTGTGTTATCTTTTGTTTCCGTCTACTTCCATTAACAAGTTACATGCTCGTTCAACTCCTTGTGTGTTTTTGGGATACCCACAAAATCATAGGGGATATAAATGTTATGATTTGACGAATGGGAAAATTATAGTATGTCGTCATGTGATTTTTGATGAGTCTACTTTCCCGTTTGCTAAGTCTCATGTGACATCATCACCTTCATATGATTTTCTAGACAATGGAATACATTCCATTTTACACCATCATCTTAATGAACAAACGCATGTGGAACCAACTCAACAACACTCGGCCCAACCCAACAACACTCAGCCCTGTTTACGTGGCGGTCCGGCCCAATTGGGGAAGTCCACAAACACACCCTTACACCAAACAATTCACTTTAACCTACCATCATTTGTTCAACCATCACCTCTACCAAAAAATTCCAAAGCTGCCTTATCCGACCCGAATTGAAAAGCTGCCATGTTAGACGAATTTAATGCTCTTATTACAAATAAGACGTGGGAATTAGTACCTCGTCCGTCTAATGTGAATGCCATTCGGTATATGTGGTTTTTTTGTCATAAGAAAAATTCGAATGGTTCTTTTGCGAGATACAAAACTCATCTTATTGGTGATGGCAAGTCTCAGCATGTTGGGGTAGATTGTGGTGAAACATTCAGTCCGGTGGTTAAGCCAGCAACTATCCGGACTGTTCTCAGATTGGCTCTTTCCAAATATTTGTCCATTCATCAATTAGATGTTAAAAATGCATTCTTACATGACAACTTATAGGAGACAATGTACATGCATCAGCCGTTGGATTTCCGAGATTATACACGTGAAGATCATGTTTGCCTATTGAAGAAATCCTTATATGGTTTGAAATAAGCACAACGGGCATGGTATAACAGGTTTACAAGATATGTTTCACATTTGGGATTCTCTCACAGCAAGTCTAATCAGTCATTGTTTATTTATCGGAAAGGCACTAACATGGCATATATCCTTTTGTATGTCGATGATATTATTCTCACAACATCCTCCACTTCACTTCGCCAGTCCATTATGTCCCTTCTTGCAGTCGAATTTGCAATGAATGACTTGAGTCCATTGAATTATTTTCTTAGCATTGCTGTCACCCAATATGCAAGTGGTATGTTTCTCAGTCAGAAAAAGTATGTCGAAGAAATAATTGACAAAGCAGGGATGTCATCCTGCAAACCCTCACATACTCTGGTTGACACAAAGGCGAAATTGAGTAAGGATGTCGGGTCTCCGTACAACGATCCTACCCATTACCTTAGCCTAGCAGGAGCCTTGAAGTATCTGACTTTTACAAGACCAAATATTTCTTATGCGGTTCAACAAGTTTGTTTACACATGCATGATCCGAAGGAAGAACATATGGGGGCTCTCAAAAGGATTCTGTTGTATGTTCAGGGTACTCTCCATTTCGGACTTCATCTGTACAAGTCCTCAATCTCGCGTCTTTCGGCCTACACCGATGCAGATTGGGGTGGCTGCCCAGACACATGTCGTTCCATTTTCGGTTATTGTGTGTTCTTGGTGACAATCTCATTTCATGGTCCTCCAAACTCCAATCCACACTTTATCGGTCAAGTGTTGAGGCGGAATACCGCGGGATAGCCAACGTAGTTGCTGAATCATCTTGGCTCTGAAACCTACTGCTAGAGTTACATTGTCCGATTGACAAAGCAACAATGGTCTATTGTGACAATGTGAGTGCGATCTACTTATCTAGAAATCATGTTCAGCAAGAGCGCACGAAACATATTGAAATAGATATCTTATTTGTCCGAGAAAAAGTTGCCCATGATCAGTGTTGACACTAAGAGAAAGAAACCCTGGAGCATTCCTCTCTATCCATTCCTTTTTCATAATCATAAAGGATGGGCAATAAAGATGTGAATTAGGATGGATTGGTCGACGAAATATGAACCGAAGAAGTCCGTGTTCTCCATGTGTTGTCCCGATATCAGATAGCCGACATCTTCACAAAAGGTCTTCCACACGTCTCTTTGATAATTTCAGGGACAATCTCAGCATTTGAGAACCTCCCGCTAAGGACTAAGGGGGACTGTTAGAGTAATTATGGGACACTTCCATAATTACCTCTATTACTCATTAGATATAATTCATAATGTAAATATGTTGTAATTAGTATAATTGTAATTAGTATTTTATAATTTAGATAATATAGATTAATCTTTCATTATTCAAGCGTATATATATATATATATATATATATTGTACCTTTGAAAAAATATTAATTAAGGAATTACTTTCCTACCTTTACCGCCTAAACCATTAGTACCTCAACCATGAGGAGGCAATAGAATGATTCGAGTCATACGGTTTTAAGTTGCTCCCAAATATGTCCCATATCTCTCCTATATAAAGCATCTAAATTCTCTTCTTTTATGCCGCAAAACCAAATAAACCTTTCTCACTCTTGCTCTTTATCGCTCTCTTCTAACTCTTGCAATACTCTGCCTATCATATCAAAATTTCCCTCCAAAACTCCCAAGAACACATTGCAAATAAATAGAGAAAAAATGAGCACAGACATAGAAAGCCTTTGGGTATTTGCATTAGCTTCAAAATGCAAATCTTTCACCTCCATAAACTCCATATGCTTTGTTCTCTTTATTCTTCTGCTCTGGCTAGTCATGAACATCATTTACTGGTCTCACCCTGGAGGCCCTGCTTGGGGAAAATATAAATGGAGGAAAAATTCTGGTTTAGCTTCTTTTACGACTAATAATAACAATAATATACCAGGCCCTAGAGGATTTCCCCTCATAGGAAGCATGAACCTCATGGCTGGTCTAGCACACCGCAAAATAGCAGGGATGGCTCAAACACTCCGAGCCAAGCGTCTCATGTCCTTGAGCCTCGGCGAAACCCGAGTTATTGTCACGTGTAATCCAGACGTAGCCAAGGAGATATTGAACAGTTCAGTTTTCGCTGATCGCCCCGTAAAAGAATCCGCTTACAGCCTAATGTTCAACAGAGCAATAGGTTTCGCTCCTTATGGGGTCTACTGGCGAACCCTTAGAAAAATTGCCGCCACACACTTGTTCTGTCCCAAGCAAATTAAATCTTCGGAAGCTCAACGTTCCCAAATTGCCAAACAGATGATCACAATGTTCCAATTAGACGGACAGGACACAATCCGAGTTAAGGATGCCCTGAAATTGGCTTCTTTAAACAACATGATGTGCTCTGTTTTCGGGCGCAAGTATAGTCTTGATTCTTGTAACGCAGAAACAGAGGAACTAGGGAAGTTGGTCAATGAAGGTTACGAGCTTTTGGGCATGCTCAATTGGTCTGATCACCTACCTTGGTTAGGTGAATATGACCCACAAAAAGTACGGCTCAGGTGCTCTCGGTTGGTGCCTAAAGTGAACAGATTTGTTAGCAGGATCATCAACGAACACAGGGTTCAATCGCGTGATGATGTTCACCCTGATTTTGTGCATGTGTTGCTATCTCTTCAAGGTTCTGAAAGATTATCAGACTCCGATATGATCGCCGTACTTTGGGTAAGCATTACTACGTTATAGCACCAAAATTAAACAATTTTCAATTCTCCCTATGCATTTACTCCTTGAGCATCACTCAAAAAAAATTAGCTATGAAATTCGTTATCAATGTGGCATCATATAATTCGTAGTTAACAATATTATTGATAATTTCTTGTTAATCCACTGTTAAATGAAATTAACGATGCATTTTAGCTATAGAAGTTGTGAGTTGCCAATTCTTATTTTATTTGGTGCATATGTTAGCATAAAAAAAATTTGGATTTAAGTTTTATGCCACGATGGTTTATAAACCTCTTTTACAATCATGTTGATTACTCACCATTTTTCATTTTTATGAAGTGGTTGTGTGAATATTTCATTTTCTCGAAAATTTCTTTCTTATACACTAAAGTTTTTTTAAAACTCTACCATGCCATACCCGCTTGTGAGAATATATTTTCAGATTTCACAATCGCACTTGTTCTGAAAGCGACCACTTTTATATTTCCCTCCTTTCTTATGTGGTAGTTGCCTTTTCTTTTTCATTTAACTTCTTTTAATAATAGAATCAGATAGGATGGCGAATAAATAGGCGCTTTTAAAAGAAAAAAATGAAGCTGTAGAAACTATTCGCCATTGCACTTCAGAATTGAGATCATTATCTTATTGTACTTGTACATACACACAGGCATAAAATCAAATGCCACCAAAATGGAACTGAATACTTTTAAAATCATACAGGTTTAGGATTTTTTTTGGAAATGATACCTTTATTTTTGTGTCTTGATGATACCTTTTTCTCGGTTCCTTCTTCCATAACCAGAGCTCGGAGAAGGAAGAGATAAGAGGCACTGTGAAGAACGCGGTCCGAAATTCATAATAGAGTCCGACCACAACAACCGAATAACAAGAATGACAATTGAAAATGAAAATTTAATGTAACGCTTTTTGTACTTATGGTGATTGCAGGAAATGATATTTAGGGGGACTGATACAGTAGCAGTATTAATAGAGTGGATATTAGCAAGGATGGTGCTTTATCCTCAAGTTCAATCAAAGGTTCAAACGGAGTTGGACCGGGTTGTGGGTGGATCACGGGCCGTGACGGAGGCCGATGTATCGGAGATGACATATCTACCAGCAGTAATAAAAGAAGTACTAAGGTTACACCCACCAGGCCCATTACTCTCATGGGCCCGCCTTGCAATAACAGATACAACGGTGGATGGGTATCACGTGCCGGCCGGGACCACTGCCATGGTCAACATGTGGGCCATCACAAAAGATCCAGATGTTTGGGCGGACCCACTTGAATTCAAGCCCGAAAGGTTCGTTAATGGTGCTGTGCCTCTGGACTTTTCGGTTTTGGGATCTGATTTGAGGCTTGCACCATTTGGGTCTGGAAGGAGAACCTGCCCAGGTAAAAACCTGGGCTTGACGACAGTCACGTTTTGGGTCGCATCGCTTCTACACGAATTCCGTTTTGGGCCCATTGATAGTAACGGGCCTGTTGACTTATCTGAGGTTCTGAGGCTCTCTTGCGAAATGGTCAACCCACTCACCGTTAGGGTGAGACCAAGACATGCTCCTCACCAAACACTTTGTGAAGGGGAAAGTTCCGAAGGCGAAATCCCCCCACCTGTATCAGAGGTCCCTTGGCCAGGTGGAATGTAAATCAAAGGATATGTGCGAGTGGCAGCCCTGCAAGGGGGAGGACCAACGGGACATGAACCCAGCAACAACCCTTGCAATATTTCAGCAAAGACTGTCACCACAAGGATTCGAACCCGCGATGTCGGAGTGTTTGTAACCCAATCACCTTGTCACTTATCAATTTGCCTGTGCCCCTGGGGCTGCTCCTCACCAAACACTGTTACCCGATAATTGCAATTAAAAGTCCGAAAATGATATTTAACTTCTTTTCTTTTTTTATTATCTCTAAAACCCCACCTCTATAAATGTCTAATGTTTTGTTTTATATTTGTATTTGATATTTTATATTTGGAGAGTTCATTTGACTTTGGATGTACAAATGATATGTTTAAATTAAATATAAGTTTCACATAATACATATATTCTATCTACATTTTTGTGTTCTCACCTGGAATTGTTGATTAATCATGAGGATAGCTTAGGATCAATAGTTTATTATTTATAATAATTTTTTTTGTTCTAATATTTTATCCAAGAGTTCTCTGTATTTATATTTGCTTAATTATATAACGTGATGCTATTGGATCAAATGATAATTATATTATTGAGATTAAGAAAAAAAATAACTTTTCACGAATGAAAAAAGTTGGGTTCATGAGAAAAATTTATCATTCTTTAGCCCGAGTGGTCATGACTCATTAAGAGGATTAAGTGAAACATAATATATTGGTGGTAGTAGAGTCATGCAAATACTTTTTTTTCTTTCATATTTTGAACCTTAGCTCCATGAAAGAATACGTTAGTGTTGAAACACCAAAGAATTGAAATTATTTATTAAAATACTATGTAATTGCTGAAGTCTCGAGTATGTATTTATGGTTTGCATATATGTTAAACTTACACGAGATCATCAAAAGTTTTGTCCGTTACCTGAAATATATATATATATATATAGTTTCATATATATATATATATAGTTTCATGCCGACACGACACAACACGCCCAAAGATGTAGGGACATGCGATCGGCGGCCATGCGGCCCAACGAGTTCGGGCTACAGCCGTGACCCACCCAATTTCAGGCAGCCTACCAGTCCGTCCCATGTCCGGTCAATGGGCTACAGTAATCTGACCTTATTTCCTAGGGCCCAACAGTCCGCTCCAGGCCTCTCCCAATCCAATTTGGGCACGACTTTCGTCACATTGCCTCATCGGCAGCCCGATAATGCGTGGTATATGGATACGGGCGCCACGTCTCACCTCACCAACAATTCTGGCAATCTTCCTCAACTGCGAAGTTTAAATACTCCACAGTCTATTACGGTTAGAAGCGGTCATCGCATTTCAATTCAAGGGTTTGACCATACACTAACCCCACCACCGCATTCCCATTTCTCCCCGAATAACGTCTTATATGCTCCTAACATTATCAAAAACCTAATCTCCGTTAGGAAATTTGCCACCGATAATTCTGTATCAATTAACTTTGACCCGTTTGGATTTTTCGTAACGGACCTCCGTATCGGAAAACTCCTTACGAGATGTAATAGTGAAGGTGATCTCTATCCTTTCCTATCCACGCCCGCTGCTAGTGTCAACCCTTCCACATCTCTAACTGCCCAAGTCTCTCCTCCCACCGCTTTAGCAACAATCTCTCCGTCAACCTGGCACAATAGATTTGGACACCCAGGAGCCCATGTTTTTAATTTTCTTCAGAACAATAATTTAATTCATTGTTCTAGTGGGAAACCTGCCCAACAATGTTTTTCTTGCCCTTTAGGCAAACACGTTCGCCTCCCTTTTCAGTCATCTTTAAATGTTACGTTTCCCCCATTTGATATTGTTCATGCAGATTTATGGACATCTCATTTTATTAGTTCCCTAGGTCATAAATATTATCTTGTGTTATTAGATGACTTTTCCCACTTTACTTGGATTTACCCTCTAAAATTCAAGACTGAAGTTTTTACCAATTTTTTTGAGTTTTGTAATTATATCAAAACACAATTTGAAAAATCCATTAAATCATTTCAATGTGACAACGGTCGTGAGTTTAATAATTCTGCATTTCATAATTTTTGCACCAAGAATGACATGGTCTTCTGTTTCTCGTGTCCCCATTTCTCACCCCAAAATGGAAAAGCCGAACGAATCATCCGTACTATCAACAACATGGTCCGTACCATTCTTTTTTATGCTTCTCCCCTTCCCCCCGTCATTCTGGGTCTATGCAGTCAAAATGGTAGAATACATCCTTAATATTTTACCTACCAGTACTCTTCACAACAAAACCCCCACCGAAATTCTCTTCCGTAGGATCCCAACTTATGAGCACCTACGGATTTTCGGCTGCTTGTGCTACCCGAATCTTGCTTCCACAACCTCGCATAAACTTGCACCCCGCACCACTTCTTGTGTGTTCTTAGGTTTTCCGCCTAATCATAGGAGTTATCTATGCTATGACGTTGGTTCCCACAAAATTATTGTCTCTCGTCACGTCACATTTGAAGAGACCACATTCCCATTTTCGAACATCCAAAAGTTCCGAAAACCGGATTATAATTTTCTAGACTAGTCAAACCTCTCCCCGTCACCCTTCGGGAACTGTGCCAGCCCAGCACCACCGCCTCGTTACAGTCACCCACTGCTACCTACCCAGATCGCCCATCGGCGTCTTTGCCACCTGAGCCAAATATGTCACCACTACCGGCAATCGGCCACCCGTTTCAACAAGTACACCGGTCACCGTCCCGGTACATGTGTCGTCTCCGCAGTCTCACCACAAGCCGCAGTCGCTCCAATGACCGGCAACCAGCCAGCCAACCCCATTACCGGACCCCTCTCACCTCCGACAACGTACCCCACTTTACCGTCCCCTGCCAGTATTGGTATACCGAAAATGGCGACCAGACCCAGATACAGATACCGAAATTGACCAACTCAGATCGACATCCAACCCACCAATCGTCACTGTTCCGACTCACCAAACCACCTCTATATCAGCAGTTGTATTGTAAGCATATATGTTAAACTTCGATCGCTAATTGGATGCTTATAATAAGACAGAATATTCATGTCAACTAACAATTTTAATACAAAAATACGAAATGACGTAGATGATTACTGTATGCCACTGTTGCAGGAGAAGCATGACGCACTCCAAATTTTCTCCTTAACAGTTAACGAGAATCCAAGTATATACTGTAAAAGAAAACTGATCATTTACATTACAATATTTGTTCTACAATATAAAAACTAATAAATCATAGCCCTCTGTCCTTTTTATGTCGTTATAGTTTGGAATAATACAATAATTGGTGGATTTGAAAATGTGCATTATTTAATATGCGTTGAATAAATATGTGGAGTCATTTGTTTTTTGGTTTCCCACCTTGGTGGGACATTCGTTTCGGAGTTCACTTTTGGGGAAAACACTCTTTATAAAGATAACTTTATTCTTATCTCAGATTTGAATTCAAGATCTCAAATAGTTTAATACCCATTTCGTGGTCCAAATTTGAGGATAAGCGTCTTCTATAGAAGACGTCTCCATTTCCACTTTTGCGGTAATGGAGTCATTTGTTTTTGTGTATTTGAGGGAAATGTTTATATATATTGTGCATTATTGCCATGGGGCTTCATCTAATGATTCAATTGATGGACCATGATGACCCTTTACCCAATCAATTTTCCCGAGCCACATATTATTTCATTTTTGAAACAATTTCTTACGTATGTATGAAACTTTAAGTGTGTATTACTTAAAATTTTCAACATTTGTTTTCGGTAATAAATTTTAAATCACTAACAAAACTAAAATAAGCATCTTAATATACTTATTAGATGGTTCTTATTACTTATTAGTGTTCTTATTTGAAAAAAAAGTAGAGTACAAGTCAGCTTCACATCATAGAATCTAATAATGCAATTTAAAATATTCAACTACAATGTCAAAATTACCTTTAACATAAAGAACCAAAATAAAATATTCGAAATTGGTATATCGATTTTACTTATTAATCAGAGTCATGGTCAAGTATCTCCTAAAACTAAATATTGATGAAATTTTGCATTCTATTAGCCCCTTACACACACACAAGTCTTCACCTTTGGCATTAATTTTTCTTAAGGTAGTATATTTGCTTCATCTTCTTCAAATGTTTCAAAATAGGCTGAAATTGCTGTACCTATCTTCTCCATTGAGGTTAATTGAGACTTTGTTATCATAATCATGACATTATAAGAAATGAATCCAACAATCAAAGGCGGATTCAGAATTTAAAGTTTATGAGTTCTTATAGCGATTTCAAGTTAATATATAATAATAATTGAGTTCACAATTAAATATTTATAGATATTTAATGAATTTATTAATATATAATTATATACCCCGTATACAAGATTTAAGCAGAAGCTAGAGCTACTGGGTTCACCCATAGGTTATTAGATCCGTCTCAGCTGCCAACAATCAAGCTTGTACTACTCGTTTATTATGATTGAATAGTCTTTGGCCAAATTTTTAAAATTTTCTTATTTTGAAAAGTGTTTTTTCTTAAAAGTGCTTTTCAAAAAAATACTTTTATGGTAACAATTTGTGTTTGGTCAATTAATTTAAAAAATACTTTTGAGCAACAACTAGTGTTTACCCAAACGTTTAAAAAATGCTTATAAGTGTATTTTTCTCAAAAATACTTTTCTAGGCAAAAACTATTTTTTTTGCTTCTGATAACCTGCTTCTTCTGCTACTCCTCAAAATTACTTATTTTTCTCTCAAAAGTTTGACCAAACACCTCAATTTTTTAAAATAAGCACTTTCAGCAAAAAAATAACTTTGACCAAACAAGCTAGAAATCTTGGGTGATGTTCGAAAAAGAAAAAAGGAATCTTGGGTGATGTGTAAAATTTGACGAAGCAAGACTTAAATAAAACTCCTACAAAAGAAAATTAGTTTCTATGTTCCAATTTATGTGATACAGTTCGAATTTTGAGAGTCAACCGTTTAATTTTGATCCTAAATTTGGATATGAAATTTTTATTTTTTAATAAATAAAATTTAAATATTTGAAAATACGTAAAAAGTACTACAAGTCACTATAAATAAAAATTTAAAATATTTAAACGATATATGAAAAATTTACGATAAAAAAAATTTGAATCTCGAAATTAAAAAGATGTCATATAAATTGGGAACTAGGATATAATGAAAGAGAAATATAGATCTAATGTGATTCAGTCATTAGATCGACATTCACGGAGAGATATGAGTTACCGTATCTATTATTCCCTTATATGGTAGATTGCATTCTTTCTTCAAGAACAAGAAAAGCCAAGTACGGAAACCATAATTGAGACCACCAATTAACAATATGGGTTATCCATATATTTCTTGGGTACATTTCTAGAAAAAGTAATATATATGAAGAAGTTTAAGCATATGTCAGACTTGAATAAAACTATTGTGGTTAAAAATTACATAAGAATATTAAACTGATTTTCGAGGCAAAAAGAATCAAATGACGACTAAGCAAAGACTGAGGAATCTTAAAGTTGATTAAGGATTGGATTTGTGAATCCTTTCTAGTTAACTATAAACTTAATGACATCACTGAAAACCTCAAGCGTGCAACAAATGACAAATTGTCGTGTCAACTTTGCATATACAAACAGATTGACACTGTCAGGAATTAGCTGTTAATGGACTGCTGGTGATGAGTTCAAAAAAAGGTTATTTGTTGGTGTCGATACTGCTAAGCTAAAACTAAGTTTAATTAATAGGGTTTAGTAATGTATAATGCAACCTGTCCAATATATTTGGTTGTCCGTACATTGCATTAATTCGTTTATTTCTTTCCCAGGAATGTTGAACTTTTCTTTTGTCCTAGGACAAGTCCACCACTTGCACAAAATCATATACTATGCTGCTAATAATGCTCTTTAGCCTGATTGGAAAGATCATAAGGAAACACTAGTTTCTTAACAATGACCATGACTTGGCTAGTTTGTAATGTTTGCTTGATATTTGTTAAATCATAGTAGTAAATATTGTTTCTGGTTGATGTATTCCAGGATGTTGTCTTTGGAAATTAATTAATGTTGCCATCATCTCAGACTAATGAGATTAATGTGTAAAGGTACGTCACATTGTATCTTAAACCTGTCGTCCCATAATAAAAAGCAAAGATTAGGAATGTAATTAAGACCCAAGACTCCAAGTTGCAGTTCTTTGCAATTAGTCGGAGACGTACTCACACACGTGGTCAGTAGAAAATGTGGGTTCGACTAAACCTAGTACTTTTAATATATACTAAAATTAGATATATAAGCAAAAATCATCAAAATTTCAATAAATATCATGTCTTGAATACATAATTCTAAAAGTAATGAATTTAATGGTACAATCATAAAATGAACCTATCAAGCTATAATCCTAAGTATGTCTCTCGTGACAATCGTACGTACATTGATTAGTTATGATCATTTAAAATTGAACCTATATATATATATATATATATATATATATATATATATATATATATATATATATATATATATATATATATATATATATATCGTTAAGTTGTTAAGTTTTGCACCGTGAAACATGTTTAGACTTAAGATTAGAATAACAATATTCTATGTGGAATTGTTGTTTCCATAAAAAGCCAAGAAGTATCAATCATATCGAAACAAATGAAGCAAACAGTACAACTGCTCAATTGCTGATCATATGCTGTATGATCACGATATAATGTCCACATTAGTTTGCTAGTGCTACCATTTGATGCCATTCGATTGAAGGGCTTTAGTCATATTGGCTCTTATTTTTATTTTTTTATTTGACAACTCAGAATAAAAAAACTTAAGAATCAACAGGATGGAGCCCTGAAAATTTCTAGTGCCTATGAAGCATCCTAACCTTTTCTTTGATGAGCTGAAAACGACCTTGAGACGAGTTCGGTCATACATATTCAGTAGCTTTTACAGTATATTTTTGAAAAATCATTAAATATGTAATTATATTAAATTTAAATACTAATTATTAGTATTTGAAGTCGTCATTGCAGAATCCAAAAAGTTGAAATCCTGAACTCACCTATGCAAAATTTTACTTCATATTTCCATCAATCGAAGGAGGGGAAGGTTGTTATGTCATGGACATTATATTGATGGAGACATCCAAAATGAAATCTAAACACAAATCAACAAATTAGCATACGATTTTCCAAAGTTTGGATAAGGAACAAGCTGTAATATCCAATCAGATGTATACATTCATGGTCTCTTTGGATGAATGCAATATTTTAATTACAATATACAAAACAAATGAAGCTTTAGGTTCCTATAGGGCCATCTTTGTACTAATATGAAATAGCATTTCTAAGGGTAGCACCATTCAAATTAACTAAAAGAACAACTTGCTTCATGATGTGACTAATAAACTAGGACTAGCTAGTTGTAGTACTAGTACCTAGTCGTTGTTGCTTTCTTTGCAAAACTTAGAGAGGATTCTCTCACTTCTCATTTATTTTAATTTGAGAATCTTATTACTAATAAGACTTGGTAAGTACCACTTGTCACAAATGATATATTTAATGTAATATAAATTTTTGTAAGTCCCCCATGTACATTCCAATTGTCTCAAGAAACATATTTTTAAGGCATGACTGATGACTAAACGAAGTCCAACATTGTTATACATGTTAATTAAGGAAAAAGGATATTCCTAGTACCTGACTTAAATCATTCTTATTTTGGATTACAAAAATTGAACTCTTTGTGTTTGGTTGGAGTTTTTGTAGTAGTTTATTTTCAACAAGGCAATGGGTAATATATAATTATAGTTGAGGATGCTGGAATATCCCTAGCACTTTGCACATTCAGATACAAGTTGCTGGAAGATTAATATTTTTCAGTGAATTCATTTATTCTTAGTAACAAAATCTATCACATTGATTTGATTATTATACAGCAATGTATAACAATTAATGGCTCTTCAACTGTTTTAAAGACATGTGTGATCATATTCATAGTACAAACACTCCACGACATAATCACACCATGTTGATAATACTGTGTACTTCCTGTGTTTAATTTATTCTTGTTCTTAAATGATTTTTCGCTGAAATTTCTAGGTCCCCTTTTTCTTTCAAGAAACAATATAGTGCACCACATGTTCATTGTTTTTTTCATCGGAAATATCGATGAGAAAGGAAATCATAGGAACGAGTCAGATTTTTTTTTAACTTACATTTGCTGCAGCTGAGGGTAGAGGGGAAAAGGATATTACGGTATTAATGAGGTTTGAATCCTTCACCTCAGTTGCGAAATGCAGAGAGCTTACTAAGTCAGCTAGCTTTCAACCCGAATCAACAACTTCCACGAGAAAGTATGCACGCCCTTTGAAAATTTTGATTTTGGTTTAGTTTTTGAAATAAATAAGTTTTTCAAAACCATATATCAGGAGAAAACTTGTGTTTGGAATTTGGATTGTAAAAATGTGTTTTTTAATTCTTGAAGACAAGGGTCAGAAAAAGATTCTAAATGGACAGGTTTGATAGATTTTACCTGATTCAGGGTTAAGTCACTTCATTTCAAGTTACTGTTTACTTGTATGTCGGTGTTTTATCTTTTTTCACAAGGGGTGATGTTGATAGCACATCTGCCATAGACACTTTGGGACTATGAATAATGACGACACAGTCCTCCGGGGCATAGTCCAGTGGCAAAGCCTGGGCGCTATAAGGCGCTCTGGCATGGGACAGCGTGGGTTCGATTCCCCGCAAGCACGAAGAAATTCTGCATGTTGGGGAATTTGACCTTGTCTCATTGATCAGTTGTACGCTCCCAGAAAACTGGCCACCGGAGCACATCCCGTGATTTATCTGGTGATAGTTGTTGAAGGACCGGTGCTATTACCTCCAGGACGTCTGGGTAATACCAGTGAAGTAGTCAGGCGCAAGCCTGGAAACCTGAATTATCAAAAAAAAAATAAAAATGACGACACACCTTTTATGGACCTTTGTTCAGACTGATGAGAGTATCTAATTCTCAAGTGTGCAATTATTTACCTTAACTTTACCATTTTCACACTTTTTGAATGTTTCTACTCTAACGGCCACTTTGTGAATCTTCAATCTTCTAACAACTCCCTTTGCGTAACGGGTATTCTTTTTAGCAAACAAACATTGAAAGCTGATAAAAAAAAAGGGATAAAGGACCAAGTTTATCTTTGAACTATGCTAAATGGAACGAATTTGTCTGAACTATTAACGCATGACAAGTTAGCTTTTGTTCGAATCCATGTCTTCCGGACATAGCTGGATGATAAAAAATGAGAACTTAAAATTCATCTGGAGGTCTGCAGCGTGAGTTCAAACCTTGGTGGAAGCAATTTGCTCTCTTATGGGGTAGGACCTTGTAAGTGATATCAATTGCTCTATTCTCAAACCCTGGTCATTCGATAGTAGTCTTTGAGGAACAACATCCTCTAGAAGCCGAAAAAAGCGATTAATTTTTTTTTTTATAAGATAGTAGTTTATGATGCGAACCATGTGCCGCCACTACTATCTCTCGAGAAGCTACTGAAAAATTGGATATAATTTTTTTTTTTTAAGAATCCATCGTTAGATTTATGATGCGACAGATTTCATGTGCCGCCAAAAGCTAACTCTACACTCAGTAGCTACTGAAAATTACTTCGCTGCCCTGGCTCATCCCCTTCTTTATGAAAAGCAACAAGCTAGAAGCTATTACTTCATGTCGAAGCACTAAAAGAAAAAGACCAAGAAAAGCAGCTGCATAGGAATCACATCAACCCCTACTAGTAAAGGGAGTGGAAGTGCGCTCCTGCACCAGCTGAAGAGGCCACGAGACTTTTTGAAAAAACAAAATCATGCGAATTGAACTTCAAAAAAGACAATATCACACCACGTTGACTTTAAGATAGAAGTATACCGTAACCTGAGCGAACTAGCCAGGACTCAGGAGATTGTAGTATAAAAAGTCTTTAATAATGAGAATAGGCAAATGATTCCAATCATAAAAGAATCAATTATATGCATGTTCCACCATTCGTCTTTGAAAGTATATCATATTATACATACATGATAGACACGGTGTATACTATCTTGAATATATCGTGTATATTACAGAAACTCAAGGCAACTGGGAGATCGTGATATACACGGTATACCCATCGTGTATATCATTATTTTTGGTAATAGTTTTTGTATATAATTATCATTGTACACTTACCATAATTATAGAATTCTTGTACAAATAGAATAAGATTTTGGAAGTAGAATAAGAATAGTATTTTCCATATTATGAATATTGTAAATTGTAGATATACTCATTCATTAATGAAAATAATCAAGGGATTATTTCTTTCATGGTATCAGAAGTCTAGGTTTCACATACCTCCTTCTCCAAAAGCTTCCGTTCTCGGCTTCCTCGATTTTTGAGCCCTTTCTCGATTTCCGAGCTGACGTTCTACCTCATCTCTTCCCAAATTTTCTTCCAAATTCCCCAATCACCTATTGTTCTTTCGTTATGTCTACGTCAAAGAACACGTTTCATCCCGCCCTTACTGTTTATAACATCAAGAACAACATCCCTATTGTTCTTCTTGGGATGGAAAACGTCCAATATGCGACGTGAGCTGAGTTATTTAAAATTCACGCAATCTCACATCAAGTCCCCCATCACATAATTCCTCCCGCTATCCCTCCTCCTGCGGAGGATCCTCGGTTATGGATCACTCTTGATGCTATCGTCCTTCAGTGGATTTACTCCACTATTTCTAATGACCTTCTACAGACGATCATTGAACCATACATTACGGCTATGGCTACTTGGAATAGATTGCGTGATATATTCCAAGATAACCAACATTCCTGAGTTGTAACTCTTGAGCAAGAATTTTCGCAAGTTAGCATGGATGATTTCCCGAATGTTTCAGCTTATTGTAAACGGCTAAAGAAATTGGCGGACCAACTCCGTAACGTTGGCGCGCCTGTTATAAATAATCGTCTTGTACTCCAAATGGTTGCATGCCTATCTGAGGCATATAATGGTGTTGGAACTATACTCCGACAAAGTAATCCTCTTCCCCCTTTTTATCAAGCCCGTTCGAAGCTCACTTTGGAAGAGGCCGACTTGGCAAAAAAGGCGACTACCGGCGCTAGTTCCGTGGCAATGATGACGTCCACCGGTAATCTCATGGGGCTGTTGACAATTCGGGCCAAAACCGTAACAACGGTGGCAGCAAGAAGGGTCAAATCGTAAAAATAATGACAAAAATCGAGGCGGCAACAACGGTGGCGGCCGAAACATTGGTAGTACCGACATGAACAATAACCATAGCGGGGGTGGGCCTCGGTACAATGGCAGTGGGCCGCAGGTCGCCTGGTCCCAGCCTTGGGCTCCTTGGCCGTGGAACTGGGCCAGTGGCCCTTGGCCCAACAACCTCTATTTTTCTACCTCCCCTTTCAGTGGACAGTGGGCCGTAGGCCAGCCTTTCAGGCCCAACTTTTTTGCAGCAGTCCAGTAGTTTCCGACACAATCCTGGGCCGAGGCAACAAGCAGGTGTGCTTGGGCCTCGGCCTCCATAGGCCCACCATGCTGCGGGCCCCACTCCGACTGATATTGAAGCCGCCATGCATACACTTAGATTGAATCCTCCCGATGCGAATTGGGGATTACTGTCTCTCGTCATGCAGGTGGGTGCTGCGACTGGCTCACCTCGTAAGAGGATCCCACTCACTATCGCAGTCTTGCTGGAGCTCTACAATATCTTACTTTTACGAGATCAGATATTACGTATGTCGTACATCAGGTGTGTTTGTTTATGCATGCTCCTAGGGTGGAGCACATGAATGCGCTCAAACGCATTATCAGATACATTTAGGGGACACTTGACTATGGCTTGCATCTATATCCATCATTGGCCTCTACACTTGTCTCGCATACCGATGCTGATTGAGGTGGCTATCTTGATACCAGACGCTCCACGTCAGGTTATTGCATGTTTCTTGGTGATAACTTGCTCTCGTGGTCTGCCAAATGACAAGCTACCTTATCACGCTCCAGTGCCGAGGCCGAGTATTGAGGAGTAGCCAATGTGGTGTCTGAATCATGTTGGTTACGTAATCTTATCTTGGAGCTTCACTTTCCCATTCAAAAAGCTACCTTGGTATATTATGATAATATTAGTGCCGTATATCTTTCTGGGGAAATTCGGGTCAACACCAACGCACTAAACATATTGAGATGGATAACCATTTTGTTCGCAAAAAGGTAGTTCGTGGACAAGTACGCGTCTTACATGTTCCTTCCAGGTATCAAATTGCAGACATATTCACTAAGGGTTTTCCCTCGGTCCTATTTGAAGATTTTAGAGATAGTTTCAACGTACAAAGACCGCCCGCTATGACTACGGGATGTGAAAGTATATCATATTATACATACATGATATACACGGTGTATACTATCTTGAGTATACCGTGTATATCACGGAAACCCAAGGCAATTGGGAGACCATGATATACACGGTATACCCACCGTGTATATCATGGTTTTTGGTAATAGTTTTTGTATATAATTAGCATTGTACACTTACCATAATTTTAGAATTCTTGTACAAATAGAATAGGGTTTTGAGAGTAGAATAAGAATAAAATTTTTCATATTATAGAAATTGTAAATTGTATATATACTCATTCATTAATGAAAATAATCAAGAGATTATTTCTTTCCGTCTTATACCATAAAATATTTATTCTAACATCCACTAACAGACAGCATTAAAGAGCTAACAACATCTTAATATCTCAGTATCCCAGTAGGGACATCCAACAAAGGTGGCAAATACACATAAGCTGAATAGGGGACTAATCTTTAAGACTAAACACAACATATGATATGACAAGCTGCACAGGAGAACATTGTAATATTCCGTCGCAGCTTGAAACCTGACAGTTACGTTGATCTATTCTTTCTGGTAAAGGGAACGCAAGGCAATAGCTGCACCCAATATCAACAAAGGTAAAAAGAATTGCAATATCATCCATAAATTTCCAGAACCCTGCTGGTTTCCAACGGAGGCTGTCGTTGGGGGTGATGGGGTATATTTGGGCTCCGTAGGAAGGGTGGAACTGTCAATCTCACCAATGAAGTATTTCTTCATCATCTCTCTTGCATCATCACTGTGACCGACATCTTCAAAATCATCTGTTGCATCCTTACCAATATATCACATAAATTTACGCGTATCATATATAAGTTCAGTTCACGAAAAGCGATCTAATACCAAGATTTTAGTCTTACCTGTTGCAGTTAGCAAGACATCATCACCTCCAGGATGATTATCCAAAAATGAGGTTACATCATAAACCTAATATAAAGTTGTCAAACATGGAATCAAGAGACAATACGATGGAAATTAAATGATAGCAATAGTAAACAATGATTAGAACAACACCACTAAAATAATGCCACCAGCAGAAGAGGTTTTGATTTACGCCTGGTGAGAACAAAATTTAATATCGAAGAGTCTATGTCAAACACCAAATATGATGACAAACTATGTATTATTACAGATTCAGGTGCTCATGTATTTGTTCCCTAGATTGTTTACCTTATGCAACCGTCTAGAAATCTTAGAGAACACCAAACGATTCTACAATGCATCATAGTCAGTTAACAGTAACACTAATAATTGGAATAAAATTGAAACTGCAACAACACAGTTGCAAGCTATAACATTTAGGTCAAGCACTTTTACGCTACAGTGGACATACCAAACATAGAAGCAAGTTTGAAATATTATAAGATAGGTACTGACAGAGACCATTCACAGTATAGAATCACATTACAAGAGTGATCAGGAGAGAGACTATCACGGTACTCCCTACAAGACGAAAAACATCTCTCCATGTATTTTGTGTATAGAGAATGTACTCATTACACGGAAAGCAATGTTCTTGTAACTCGGACTTGATTAAGGGTAATAGTTACAATTGTAAGAGAAAGTTGCAACTTGGGGAACACCAATAGCGAAATGAAGTGAATAGCAGATAATGAATTAATTGGTCTTGCTGGAACCAATGGTGATTTAGAAGTTATTGTTGACAATGGATCATCAGGAAAAAGTAAGATTAAAGAGCAGGTCAACAGCTTGTCCTATGAAAGAGCACACATAGACAAGCCCTCAACCATTTACCTGTTATTTCTACAAGAACAGTAGTAAAGAATAGCAATTAAAGAGTTCTTCTACCACATGATATTGCCCTGTGTCCAATTTGTAGAGCGTTGTATGCAGGCGCATAATTATCTTCTAGGAACAAGTGTAGAAGTCATACATTTCTCAGCACACCCAAATATCACAGGAAAAGTAAAGCCGAAATGCATTACCTTCTCCTAACAGATGTTATGTCAATTAACTGTTGAAAACCCAACCTAATATATTCCCATCTTCTATACTGCATACTATTTCAAACATAATTTACAGGAGTCTTGCAAACTGTTTTTTCTGTTGGACGAATTTTATTTTCACTAATTCCCAGAAAACATGTCATGTTGTCATTTGGTTAGATTGGGTTAGACACACAGTAAATTAAATTTGAACATCTGGACAAAAAATGAAATTTATCAATGTAGTGTAACATTTTGTAACATCGTCACTTTGTTAGTTTCTTAAGATTTGCTAGTCTCATTCCCCTAATGTAACACAATAATACCCCTACAACTCGAGGTACCTCTTATCCCAATTTATTCTTAGAAGACATTCTTTTTTATCTTTGATTCTTTTATGCCTGGGCTTTGCTTTGTCCCTTTCACGTTTAAGTCTCTTTTTAATAAGGTAAAGTAAACTTTTAAATTCATTGTCACTTTGATATTTAAACTGATGCTACTACAAAGCTTCTAGAATTTAAGATCTATACTTAACACACTACATTATGCTCTCCCTTTTCGTCTCTGTTTTTCTCTTCTTTTTGGTTTTTCAGATATCTCCTTGGTGTTCTAAATCTAGAATTCTAATTCACCCTTATTTCATATTTTTCTCTTTTTAATTCTAATCCTATGACCCACTATGTCATGGGATGACATGCAATGGAAAGAGGAAGAAAAAGGTCCCTTAGTTGTTCTGATGAGATGAAAAGAAATGTCATTTTTTCCTATGAACATTTAACATATCTATTATCAACAAAGAAAATACACCAAATATGTACTTTCAGTAGTAGTTACAAGTAGGAATGGTGCTTTTTATTAATGTTGATTATAACTTCTTTTTTTTTTGGTTACCTCACCCTCACCACTCTATTTTATGGACTTCACATGGTCCAAATCCCAATCCATCTCATTGCAATTTATACCTTGTGATGCCAATCAACAAAATAATGAACAGACTGGTGCTGTTACTTCATTTCCTTTAACTAATACTTTCAAAGTTGTACAGTTTATGCACTACACCCCCTTCAATATTCACTCTCCCTTTCGCTTTTCACACCTCTCTTTCTTCTTCTCCTTTCTCCCTTCTGTTATTACTCTGTTTTATCCCTAACTGATACTTTCCATTCTTCCTTGAAAAATAAATACAACTAAAGGGGTGAAAACGTTTCTTTCTTCTATATTTGCCTGTCAAATGCCATTATATATGTTTTTTTGGTAAGTTAAATGACCATAAGCATGATAAAAAAAAGCACTTGGTGTTATAGGCTATAGCCTAAAAAGAACCAAACCTTTCTTAGAAAACATCTGGTCCATCTTTCTTACTTATACATCTTAATTTTATTTTCTAATTCTGCCTTTTCCTATTTCTACTTACTCCATTTGTTAAATTTTGTTTCCCATTCACTACCCCCAACTCTATAAAGTGAAGATTGGAGCTTATATTATTGGATATAAAAACACATTTCTACTACGAAGTCTTCAGAAAGGAATCCTATAACTAGTAATTGTCAATTCTCATTTTTTTTCTTTTTGATCAGGAATTTCCCCCCCTTCATCAAGTAAAGGTAAACATCACGCTCAGCATCCAGAAGATGCACAGGATTACAAAAACAAAAATAGCCCATGTACATTGCCTGATAACAACTAGCAGAATTTGAAGAGCTTATAAAATCCAAAAAAGTTTCAATACTATTTGCATTTAGAGCCTACTCCAAGCAAAGGGGGTCCTCAAAAGAACTCTAGCCTTTAGGAAGTGATTAGGAGTTGAAATCCCTGCATTTAATCAATTAAAAGATTTCATTGATAACAACTTGGCAGTATACAAGAGGTATACCAGAAAAGGAGAAACCTAGAAATTAAGGTTCTCCAAAAGACGCCCAATCCTCTATACAAACATGAACTACATGGGTACACAAAAAAAAAGATAGGAAACTACTCCTCAGTTGAGCAAAGCTCATCTCCGCCCCTTCAAAGCTCTCCTATTTCTCTTCAACCCAGCGCTGGTTTCTTTCTTTCCAAATGCACCAGATGATCACTGGGTGGGAACTATCTTCCACATGTTTATGATGGACTTTCTGATTCTCTATTCTTTTGATCATGATAGTAACAAGTTTCAAAAATTATTTTGTATTTCTAGAAAAGAGGTACTAATATTTGTAAATAGTTACTTGAGTATTCGCAAAGTGAATGATATTATACAAAATATTTCTCTACTAAGACATGCATAGTAAGTTCATGCATAATTAAGTCCTAAATTTTCTTAAACAACGTATATTTGGTGGGCATTCCATTTTGATAACCTAGAAATCCCGTTGTTTCTAGTCCCGAAACTCAACAGATGATAATCTGCTCCTTCACGCTGCTCCACTAATATATACATACTTGATTTAACAGTTGGCATTCGAATTCATGACATACACCTATTACGCATCCTCCCCCCTCCAAATACTACCTTTGCTATTGAACCAAATACCTGGGAGCCACGAATCTTGGTAGGCATTTGTTAGCATCCTATAATATTATCTCAACTATAATTTGTCCTAAAGATGGAATATTACAACTTAAATGCTTCCCACTTTCCACGAACTTCAATTTTTTCTTTGCATCATCTTTAAATCTTTAGAAGAATTAAGGGGAAAATATGATTAAATAATATTGTTTCATCTCTTCCAAAATTCGTTTAAACAGCATTTCAATATCTACTTGAAACATATCAATTTATGTTTCCTTGGAGAGTGTGATGCATTTTACCCTATATCTCATCAAACTTGTATTTAGTATTGTTATTTTTCTTATTACATAAAGTATATTTTTCCAAATTCCTTCAATGGTCTTTGGAATGAGTAATGCCACTTTCCTGATTAAACAGTCGCTTGTATTAGGATAGGAAGGGTTAGGATAACTCACTAAAACATCATCCACCTCCTGCAAACGAAATATGCTCTAAAGATTACAAGCTTTGTTTAGTAATTATTGAGAAAGTCTACTAATCAATTCCAGGACACATAAGCCAGGCTAAAAATATCCATGACATATGTTATAAATTGGGATACTGCAGGATAGCCAAAAAATGAGGAAGAGACTGAAATCGTTGTAAACCAAGAATAAGAATGAAGTTCTATAAGAGAATTGGTGATATACTATTAAGAATGGTAAGGGGAAAAAAATACAATAAAAAAGGCATAAATTCCACAAATAGAATTTGAAAGAAATAATCCCTTAATTATTTTCATTAATGAAAGAGTATATATACAATTTACAATTTACATAATAGAAAAATCATATTCTTATTCTATTCCTAAAACATTATTCTACTTGTACAATAATTATACAATTATGGTAAGTGTACAACTCTAATTTAATTACAACAAATCATGCCTAAAATAAACTACTAAACCGTGATATACCGTGTATATCACGGGATTTAACAACCCATTATTCAACAATCTGCCCGTGATATACACAACGTATATACAGTGTATATCACGGATATTTATTACACCCCCGCAGTCATAGCGGGCGGCCTTCATACGCTGAGACTGTCCCTAAAATCTTCAAATAGGACCAAAGGAAGACCCTTAGTAAAGATGTCTGCAATTTGATACCCGAAGGAACATGTAGGACGCGTACTTGTCCACGAGCTACCTTTTCACGAACAAAATGGATATCCATCTCAATATGTTTAGTGCGCTGGTGTTGAACAGGATTCCCAGAAAGATAAACAACACTAATATTATTACAATATACCAAGGTAGCTTTTTGAATGGGAAAGTGAAGGTCCAAGAGAAAATTACGTAACCAACATGATTCAGACACCACATTGGCTACTCCTCGATACTCGACCTCGGCATTGGAGCGTGATAAGGTAGTTTGTCGTTTGGCAGACCACGATGTCGCGCCCTATTTTGACCGACCCGCGAAAGGTCGGAGCGGAGCACGACATGTTCGGTGATTCCTGGGTAACAGAGTTGAGGAGTCGCCACCTAATTATTTTTACGGTGAATTAGGACACCTAAATATTAAACTAAAAGCTGCAATGTAAACTCCGATTTTAATGGTCTGCGAAACTAATGAGATTCTAGGTAAGGGTTCTCTATTCTCCTAAAGGGAAGGGGTTAGGCATCCTTTAAGATCCGCTAACTTGCGGTTATTCGATCAAACTCAGGTTAATATTATAGTAAGAAAAATGCATGTTTAAAGTATAAAGTTAAAAAATGTTTGCAAATAATTAATGAAAGAGATGTATTTTGTACATGTACGCATTTGTGACAATAATAAGGAGAAAAGCAATTAATTTGTAATGCCAAAGGAGTAATTTTTGGAAATCATTTTTAGTTGTACAATTAATAAAATGAATAGAAGATGATCAAAGTTTGTTTAGAAAATTTTAATTATGCATGACGAGCCTAAAAATAAATAAACTAGCGGAGGGTTTCTAAGTTTGAATTAACCAAGCCTACAAGTAAATAAGCTAGCGACGGGTTTCCAATCTTAGACTATCCTATGAATTAATTCTAAGTCTACCTATTCTAAGAATTTCAATAATTACATAAGTGCGGCAAATAATATTACAATACAGAGCGGGATAAAAGATGAATTAAAGAAAGTAAATAAAATAAATAAACTCCGAAAAATATCTGCCTTCATTGACTTTGTTCCTTACAAGCTGTCAAGAACAAACGGTTAGAAACAGTTAAAAAAAACAAATAACTTCGAATCCGTATCCAAAACAGTGAGCGTTTTGGTCACGGAGGGCTCAGACTTAAATTTTGAAAAGACCATTCCAATCACGCCGTGGCTGCAAACATATGACTGAGTGGTTATTTTGATTGCCTCGCCTACTAAACGTATTGGTCTCTCGGATGAAAAAGAAAAGATCACTATAATCACGTCGTGGCTGCGAATATATAAGTTGCCTCGCCTACTAAACATGTTGATCTCGGATGAAATAAAGGTTTAAGCCTCATCCTTGCCCAGAAGTTATATTTCCGTCTTTACGACTGTGGAGGCCTCAAAATCGACGGATATTTTTCATCGGCCAATGTAGTATCGTGTTCAAATCAAAAAATTAAATCAAAGCGATAAGCGAGCGATAAGCGATAGCGATGAAGCATAAGCAAAAACAGAGAGGTAATTTCCGAAAAGACGCGATGGTTAGTTTAAAACAGTAAAACAGGTAAATATCCGTTGCATGGATGTTTAAAACAGTAAACTGAAAAACAGAGAAACAGAGCGCGGCCTCGAATTCAATTTCATCGGCCTAATTATTCTAAATATCCTAACAATCACACAAGCATTAAATAATTATTACAGACCCAGATAAAATAACGAAAATAAAGAATAACAATGGAAGGAAACTAAAGCGGATGACGATGTCATCTCGCCCTATTTGTTTGGGAATCCCGAGGCCGAAGAATGCAAGGAATGTGGATGCGGGTCTTAATTTTAGACGAAGTCATGATGAGTCTCATAACGAGACTCTTCGTTACTCCCGATGCATTTCATGTAAAACGAAAGAAAAGTAAAGGATTAGTAAAATTTAATTTAATAGTTGGCAAGACAAGGAATGAAAATAAAAATGGAAAGATAACTGTCGACAACCTTCTTAAACCAACACAGAGGGTTCATGCTTTCAATCAAAAGTAAAAAAAAAAAAAGGAAGTCTCAATATTTTCCAGATTTCACAGAAAACTAACAAGGGAGGGAATCAATCCAAGACAACTATAGCACCTTAACATATATCAAGGAGACTAGACAATAGTGACACATCAAATCTTGGATCATTTCCAACATATCTCATGTTTAACAATTTGTTTTATATAAAATACTAGGCATTCTCACATAGACAGATTCATACAGCTATAGAAACAAACACAATAATCCTAAGTAGATAATTTAAGCATGTGTGCACAACCAGCAACAGACCAAGGCATTTTTTATTCCTAAACATGTCCTACTCAAGCCATTTGCTAGATTTCTCCATTTATAATTAGATAATTTCAATACTAAATTATTCCCTATACATGTCTTACTACATGAAACCCTTCATTATTATCTAAGTGTGAATGCAACAGAGGCTACAACTTGATATGACACAAGTAAATCAGGAAGTATATTATGCTAATGCAGATGTTGATTCAATCATTCAATATACAAAGCATGTGTGTAACCAGTTCAGTAGACATAAAAGATAATACAAAATGGGAAATAAACACTTAGAGGTAGCATTCAGATGAGCAGAGTCTCTTATGTATGAGCTAAACCTTATCACAATATTCATTAGGCATAGTAAATATTGACACCTCAAAACAGGGTGTATATAATCAGGTTGATGATCAAGCATATGACAAGTCAACTAGCTTAGCATATCACATCTAATAAGCAACTAATACCCTACAAGAAGTGAATAAGTTAAGGAACTCGGCAAGATAAAGCATGGTTCAATATTATCCAAGCCTAGCATAATCAACAAGTAACCAGAGAAAACATCCACACAACACAATACTTTCTCCATCTCTCACTTTTCACTACTCCAAACTCATACACATAGATTTACAAGCAAATCGATAAATTATCAATGCTGAACCTATATTATACTACTCATTTGATCATAGAGACACGCAAAAACAGGCCACAATAATTTATTCAGACCTTAACTACCACAAATCATGATCTTTAAAGTAAAACGAGCATCACATGTATCACTATACTAATCACGAACTAATCTACATTATAATTTCACTAAGTAAATACTAAAACAACACACAGCATAAATTAAAGAAGAAAAAAAGGACAGAGAGGGATAAACCCTTACCTTCTCCGGGAAGCGACCGATGCGTCGTTTCGAATCGTCGACCCGCTCAGAGAAGTTATTGTTTGGAAATCTGATCTTTTGTCGATTTTGGAATGCTGACTTTCTGATTTTCTGTTCTGATATTTGACCCGACCCGGAAGTGACCCGACCCGGAATCAAAAGAAAACAGTTGGAAAGAACAAAAATTCCAGATTTTTTAACACCACAAACCAATAATTTCAACCTATATTTTGAATCTTTAAGTTGGAGAACAACATGCAAGAACAAATACTCTTAAGTAGATTTCGGATTTTTGAAATCCGGAATCTTCCCAATAGTGAAGAACACAAACAAAGTACAAGGCAAACCCTTTAAGAAAATTTCGGACTCATAAACATAAATTTTCGGACTTAAAAATGACCCGAAAATTCTAAGAATCGACCCCCCTCGAATGGACTCCACATGCCAATATTTATAGGACGAACTTAGGGTTTGCTATGGCTCATTTGGGCGGGATTTCAGCTTCAAATTTTGAAATGGGTCAACGAAATCCTTCAAAAATCCGGACGTTGATGGCCTTGCAGGCTTCACGTGATTCATAGCACGAAAATGGAGCAACACCCTCTGTTCCATGGTTGACAAAGCTACAAGCTTTGTCTAGAAGAGGAAATGGGAGCTGCTGCTCTGATTTTTGGGGAAGGGTGAGGGTTCGGCGGTGTAGGTGTGGCAGGGGGGTAGGGTGCGGCGTGGGGGGTATTGATAGAATGTTTTGGGTAGAAATAATTTGGGTTGGGAAACTGAAAATGGGTTATGGATTAAAAATATAAAAGGGGTTTAATAAAAAATATTATTTTTGTTTTGTAAAAGATGTGAATTTTTTAAAATAACATAACGATGTGATAATAATAAAATATAATATTTGCGAAATGTTTAATGCTTAAAAAAAAATGGAAATGCGATGCAATTTTGCGAGAATAAAATAACATAGAATTTTCGAATAACTTATGATTATGATAAAAAATGCAAATGATAGTAAATGCGAATAATAATAATAATAAGAGAATAATATATATATATATATATATACACACGCCTGTATGCATATATATATATATAGATTAAAATTATTTTGAGGCGTTAAAAAATATTTTAAAATTGCAAATAAATTGGAAAAGACGGGACAAAATTGGGTGTCAACACACGAGACCAAGTTATCACCAAGAAACATGCAATAACCTGACATGGAGCGCCTGGTATCAAGATAGCCACCCCAATCAACATCGGTATACAAGACAAGTGTAGAGACTGATGATGGATATAGATGCAAGCCATAGTCAAGTGTCCCATAAATGTATCTGATAATGCGTTTGAGCGCATTCATGTGCTCCACCCTAGGATCATGCATAAACAAACAGACATGTTGTACGGCATACGTAATATCCGGTCTCGTGAAAGTAAGTTATTGTAGAGCTCCAGCAAGACTGCGATAGTGAGTGGGATCCTCGTAAGGTGAGCCAGTCGCAATACCCAACTTGGGCTTAGTATCAACTGGAGTGGAAGTAGATTTACACGAGGACATACCAGGCCTTTCAATTATCTCAGCGGCATACTTCCTTTGTGATAAGAATAACACACATACATGACGAGAGACAGCAATCCCCAAAAAATAACTCAAGGCCCCCAAGTCTTTCATAGCAAACTCAGAACTAAGCATGTTCATGATAGAGTTGCGCAAATCATCAGTAGAGGCAGTCAAGATAATATCATCCACATATAATAGAATATAAGCCAAGAAAGTACCATGACGATACATTAACAATGAATTATCATACCTGCTATGTGAAAACTCAATAGATGAAACATAGTCTGCAAACCTCTTATACCAAGCCCGTGAGGCCTGCTTAAGCCCATACAAGAACTTTTTCAATAAACAGACATGATGAGGATACTTGGGGTCTCGAAAATCCAAGGGTTGATGCATGTAAACGGTCTCCTTTAGATCACCATGTAAGAAAACATTCTTCACATCTAGCTGATGAATGGGCCAAGCTTTCGAAAGAGCCAGACTGAGAACAGTGCGAATGGTAGCCGGTTTGACCACCGGACTAAATGTCTCACCACAATCCACGCCAACCTGCCGAGTCTTACTATCACCTACAAGATGAGCTTTATGCCTCGCAAACGAACCATCAGAATTATCCTTATGAGTAAAAATCCACATAGACTGAATAATATTAACACCAGAAGAACGAGGTACCAACTCCCACATCTTATTTTCAATAAGAGCATCATATTCGTCATTCATAGCCAATTTCAATTCGGGTCATTTAATGCGGACACTGGGTTACAGGGATTTAAGAACATTAGAATTGAGATTAAAATGTCTTTTTGGTTTAAAAATACCCAGTTGACAATGAGTGACCAGTCTGTGACTCGATGGAGAATTGGGTGGATTTTGGGAGGAACTCGGATTGGAGACGGGCGGCCAGTAGGCAGTGGGCCTGCTGGCCCAATACGGGAAACATGAGCCGAGGCAGAAGCAAAAACTATAGCTGGAACAGTGTCGGTATTGGGCTGGGCAACTGGCCCAACTGCCGATACTGGGGTAGAAATAATACTGGAAACAGTTGGATGTGGCGGAATAGTAGGTCCAGCGGGCAGTGGGAATATGAAGGATTTTTATTATAAAGGAATTGAAGAGTTGACGCATTTGCCAACCCTTTGGTAGGAAGTATGTTAAGAAGATAGGTAGTCATTTGTAGAGCATGATGTCAAAAGGAAGGGGGTACGGAAGCATGAACCAATATAGTTCAAACAATGTTATTAATGGTATGAATTTTTCGTTCGGCTTCCCATTTTGTGAGGACAAGAAACGAAAAACTATGCCATTAGTATCACAAAAATCACGAAACACCTCATTATCATATTCTTTGCCATAATCACATTGAATATTTTTTATTTCCCGGTCGAATTGGGTACGGATGAATGCTCTAAATTTTAAGAATGTGGAAAAAACTTGTGACTTTTTGGCTAACAGAAAGGTCCATAAAAAATTAGAATAATCATCCCAAAATATAACATAATAACGATGGCCCACAGAACATAAAACGAGAGATGTCTATAAATCGCTATGAATAATATCAAATGGCATTAAAGTACGAGAAGTAGATGCTACAAATGGTAATCTAACATATTTTCCTAAAGGACATGATTGGCAATTTGGAGTACTATGCATATTCTTACAAGAAATAAAATTATTTTTAGACAAGGAAGAAACAACGGATGACCCAAACGTGTATGTCACAAGGAAGGAGCTAGAGCTGCAAAAGTAGATGGCAAGGCTTGACTCGAGAGATCGGAGGCGGGCGTGATAGGATAAAGATCTCCCCTACTATTACATCTCATGAGAGGTATCTCCGTCTTAAAATCCTTTATAGAAAACCCAAAAGGATCAAAATCAATAGAAACCTAATTATCAGTGGTGAATTTACGGACAGATACCAAATTTTTAATTAAGTTAGGGTCATGAAAGACATTTTTTAAGACAAGAGGTGGATGGGAGGGGGGAGACAGTTTTATGACCGTACCCATGAATTGGAATTGAGTTACCATTACCAACAATTATGTCACGATTGTTGCTCAAATTGAAATAAGACGAGATAGTACCTTGGTCGGACGTCATGTGAGAAGTGGCGTCGGTGTCCATGTACCAATTTGTGTGTGGAGGATTTAATCAAAGTGTATGCATTGCGGCGTCAATGTAGGTCGGAATGGGGCCCACAACATGATGGGCCTGTGGAGGCCGAGGCCCAAGTACAACTGCTTGCTGCCCCGGCCCAGTGTTTTTGCAAAAACTACCGGGCCATGTCGAATATGGCCAGAAGGAAGGCTGGGCAGCCCACTGTCCAGGGGCTGGATACGAAGGAAAATAGGGCCGTTGGGCCACTGGCCACCGGCCCACTGCCAAAGGGCCCATGGTTGGGACCAGTTGGCCTGCGGCCTACTGCCACTGTACCGGGGCCCACCGCCACTGCTCTGGACGCCCCCACCACCACCGTAACCACCACAATTGCCACCACGATTTTTGCCATTATTTTTCTGATTTTTCTTGCCTCCACTGTGAGCACGATTTTGGCCCAAATTATCAATAAAACCAGGAGAATTATCGAAGGACGTCATGCTCGCCACGGACCTGGCGCCGGTAGCCGCCTTTTTAGCCTAGCCGACCTCTTATAACGTGAACATGGAACGGGCTTGATAAAAAGGTGGAAGTGGATTACTTTGACGTAGGAGAGTCCCAACGCCATTATAGGTCTCAAATAGGCCTGCAACCATTTGTAAAACAAGACAATTATTGGTAACCGGAGCTCCGACATTACGGAGTTAGTACACTAATTCCTTGAGTTGTTTACAATAAGCGGAAACATTCGGGAAATCTTCCATGTTGACTTGGAAAAATTCATGCACAAGGGTGACAGTACGAGAATGTTGGTTATCCTGGAATATATCACGCAATCTATTCCAGGTAGCCATAGCCATAGTGTCTGGTTCAATGATAGTCTGTAAGAGGTCAGTAGAAATAGTGGAATAAATCCACTGAAGGACGGTAGCATCAAGAGTAATCCATAACTGAGAATTCCGCGGGAGAAGGGATAGCGGGAGGAATCATGTGATGGAGGACTTGATGAGAGATTGCGTGAATTTTGAACAACTCCGCCCACATCGCATATTGGACGTTTTCCATCTCAAGAACAATAGGGATGTTGTTCTTGATGTTAGAAACAGTAAGGCAGGATGAAACGTGTTCTTTAACGTAGACATAACAAAAAAACAAAGGAATTTGGAAGAAAATTTGGGAAGAGAGGAGGTAAATTTTGACATGAAATCCGAGAAAAGGGCACGGATTCCGATGCAGTTTCGGCCGAGAAGGGACACGGAAACCGAGAATAAATTTGGAGAAGAGCGGAGGTAATTTAGACCTAGACTTCTGATATCATGAAAAAATAATCCCTTGATTATTTTTTAATTAATGAAAGAGTATATATACAATTTACAATTTCCATAATAGGAAAATTCTATTCCTAAAACTTTATTCTAATTGTACAATAATTATTCAATTATGGTAAGCGTACAACTCTAATTTAATTACAACAAATCATACCTAAAATAGATTACTAAACCGTGATATACACGGCATGCATATACCGTGTATATCACGGGATTTAACAGCCCATTATTCAACAATCTGCCCGTGATATACACAACATATATACCGTGTATATCACGGGTATTTATTAGAATTGGATGAGGAAACTGAAAGTAAACTTAAAGAAAATAAGGATACCTTGATGAAAGGGTTTTCAAATTACCAAGAAATCTTATAGGAAGATCGAATGGACATGTCATGTCGGTAGATATACTGATGATTTCGATGGACTACATGGAGATATAATTATGGTACAAAAAATGAATAAGGAAATGCTATGAAGAAAAGTCCTTTCATAAGACCTTTAGTCAGTAAGAATCAAGGTGAACTTAGGTAACAACAAAAACACAATGACCACAATAAATTATCTATATAGGCAATACTAATTCGTAGTGACTGATAGATACTTTAGCAGTCGTTGTTATACTTGGGCCGATATTTGGTAATAGTTTATTTAGTCTGGATCAAGACTTGCATATTGATAAATGTGAGATTTAGAGAAACATTCATTTTACATGAACCACATTTACATTAAAAGAAAATTTAAAGTAGTATCGGAATGAAATGATCCAAAATAGCACTGAATAGATATAGAGATTCATTTATCCAACCCAAACTACTTTGAAATTGAAACCTAGTAGTAATTGATTGATTTATTTGTGAACATCAATTCCCAAAATATGACCCAAGAAGGCCAAAAACTAGTAGTTGCATCCTTCTAAGCTATAAAGAGTACTTGGAGTTGAAACTGGGAAGCAATAAAAATGTAGTAAACCCCAACAACAAAAAATTAAAAATATATCTAATCAGAAACTTGTAAATCAGAGAAGCAGCAAAAATCAAGAATAAAATTATAGTTATACATGCTAACAAGCCAGCAATAATCTTTCTTGCTGTGCTCCGACACCTCATTAAAAGCATGAACTTTGGTCATCTTCACCGATCACCGAATACAATCTATAAAATGGGAACACAAAAAATAAACCATAAAATTGTAGTAATTAACGGGCAAAAACACCGAAAAAGGATTGAGATTAAGAATCAAAGGAGAATGCATAAATTTAGCTCGCCTCAGAATTTCCGCCTGGGTAATGTGTTTGGTGTGCGCCGTTCTACACTTTTGTCTATAAGTTATACCAATGCCCGATCCCCTTTCCTTATATACATGTGGGAACCTTTTATTTGTCTAAAAATAGTTTAATACACCCTTTTCAAAGTAAAACGTAATGAGAAATTGTCTTATTATTTTTTTAACTAGTTCATATTTGCAGCACCAAATCGACTTTGTATCGCATAAATTTTACCGAAAAGTAGTGTGTTTTCTGCCAACTAGATTTTTTATTTTCAAAATTTAAACTCAAAACTTTCTATTAAGAGCAGTTGATCCTAGCTATCTCGCCTCACTCCTTAACGTTTTTAGTTCCCCTCCCCCTAACATTTTTAGTTTTCTTTTAAATGTTAGTTTGATTATAGTCCCGCTTTTCTTTTTGTTTCATCAAATACATTGTTTTATCGTCTTAAATTTGGAATTTTAACGTTGCAACCATTGCTTAAAAGTAATGTTGGCCAGTGGGCCGGGTCGGCCCGATCCCGCCCCGATCCTCCTAAAAAAAAATAGTGTCGGGACTCAAAACTGGGACGGGACCTGGGCTCGTCCCGCCCAAACCCGTACGCCCCAGACCCGCCCCAACCTCGCCCTCGTCCCGCCCCGACCCCGCCCCCATCCTGACCTCGACTCCACCGCCGACCCCCTCTTTGCAAAAATGACCGTTGTGCAACAACCATTTTTGGCCTCTACCCCATAAACCCCCTACCCTTAATATTTATTTTTAACCCCTAAGTTACTATATTTACTTTAATCCAATTTCCCGTCTATAAAAACCTCATTTTCTCTTCATTTTATCTCACAAATCTTTCTACAATCTCTTAATCTCTCAACTCAATCTATCTCTCTACAAGTCTATAATTACATTGCCCACTAAATATTTTATTTTATTTGCTCATTTGTATAATTGTATCAAAGTTCAAAAATTGGGACTGAAGTTGGCAACTAGCTTGAGGATCAACCATCAAGCAAAGTTTCAATTTTCAACCTCGATTACAAGTCGACGTTACGTCGGCGTTTGATACCTTCGTTCCTTCATTAAATTATTATTGTTACTTTATTTTAATTATCACACTTAATTTCATTATCTTTAATTATTTATAACATAATTAAAATAGAAGGATAAGAGGTATGTTTAAGGGTAAGAGAAATAGTGCTTCTTCTAGTAGAGGTAACAAGGGCATGAATACTTCTTCTAGTCATCCTATTCCTAGACATGATGATTTGATTGATTACACTCATATAGATGAAACTGAATTTTTTAAAGATATACCATTAGATAATGAGATATATTCTGCAACTGAACCAAACTTTAATTTAGAAGATAATCTAGATGACACACCCACTAGTGCACATCAAACTGAAACTGGAACGCCTCATATTCCCCATAGTATGAGACGAGGCGCCACACAACAAAAATTAAAATCAGTTGCATGAGATTTTTTTGATAAGGACCAAGAGAATCAAGTAGTTACATGCAAAAATTATAAAAATGTTTATAAATTTAAAATGGGAAAAGGTCAGGGTAAGACGTGAGGTTTATTGAGACATGTACAAAGCTTTCACAAAGCTAGGTGGGATGAATACGAGGCTACAAAATCGAGTGCGTCAATGCGCTCTCAGACGGGACAAGGTTCACATAGTGTCCCGGACCAAGTACAAGTTCAAATTAACCCGACAACGGGGGGAATTATAGGTCCTAAATACGATAAACACAGAGATAGGGAAGCAATAACAAAATTAGTTGCAGTGGAGGATTTGCCTTTTTCATTTCTTTTCTCTCCTGATTTTATTCATTACATAAGAGATATGTATAATCATGCTTTTAACGGTTTTCCTATATCAACTGTTAGGAGAGACGTTTTAAAATTCGCACACGAATATCAACAATATTTACGTTATGCATTATATCATTTTCCTGACAAAGTATCTATCATTTCTGATATAGGTCGTAGTACTAACAATCATGATTATTTAACTGTAATATGTCATTGGATAGATCATAATTGGTCTATGCAAAAACGTATTTTAGCATATAGATATATTGATGATAAGCACACTGGAAATTTTATTACAAAAAATATTCATCAAGTTTGCGATTATTATGGTATAACTGACAAAATAATGACTGTTACGTTAGATAATGCTTCTTCTAATGATTATGCTGTGAGACTTTTAAAAAATCTATTAACTCCATATTTTTCTAATCATTTTCATATAAAATGTGCATGCCATATTTATAACTTAGTTGTAAAGGATGGCCTATCACTTTTTGAAGACATTCTTAATAAAGTACAATTTGCTATAAACTTTATTTTTAAAGTAATAGAATACAAAGAAAAAAAGAATATAAAAAACTTGTCACGATTGTGGACTACCTTATAGAAAAATTCTTGTAGAAGTAGCGACTAGGTGAAATTCTCTATATGAACAACTACTTGTTGTTTACGAATATAGAAGACCTATAACTTTATTTTTAACGCCCATAATCGAAATCCAACTGATATGCTTATAGATAATGATTGAATTTTTTTTCCAGAACTTATTGTATTTTTAGAGAATTTTTTTCAAACAACTAAACAATTTTCTGGTATATATTATCCTACTAATTTAATTATGTTATTTTATATAGCTCTAATATTTTTGTTACTTAATGAATATATGAAAAAACCATCTTATAAGGCACCTATTAAAAAATATTTATCAAATTAATTTTTTTTTTTTATTCCACTATTTATATTATTGGTGTTGTATTAAATCCAACTATTAAAATAGACGGTTGTAAAACACTTATTGAAACTATTTACGATTGTATAGCAGTACTTCCACCTCCAAAAAATCCAAATGAACAACCACCTAAGGAACCAACTAAAGAAGAAGTTTTGCCTTGCATACACGATAAATGCAAAATAGTATATACGCATTACCAACAAGAAAGTACTAGCAACCAACCCAACCTTATAAAAGACATGTTGTTTATGCGGCTAGTATTGAAAGCCTTAGAAATAGAATGTTTAGTGGTACCACTGCTGATCAAGTTAGCGAGTTTGATGTTTTTGTTTTACAGGGTGTTGTACCGTACTAAGCAGTGCTCAATAAAGAAGGACGTGAAGACTTACTTAAATACTGGAGGGAAAATGAGAAGACATTTCGGACACTAGCAAAGATGGCCCGAGATGTGTTGAACATTCAAGCGTCATCAACAATGTCTGAAAGTGTTTTTTCTGCCGGAAGATTTCAAATAGGAGAGCACATACACTCATTAGCGGGAGACAGTTTGGAGATTGCAGTTTTATTCAGAGATTGGATACTAGCGGAGCGTAGAAGGTGCGGTCAACCGGAGATCAACGAAGAAGACGATGAAAACAACAATGAAATCTTGTCCGACGGAGTTGGAGGCGACGTCGACCAATTTGACCAACAAATTCCAATTCCAACCGAAGAAGACATTGTGAAGAGATTAGAAAAGGTGTTTATAAATATGTGATTTTTTTCCCAATTTTGAAATTGTATTAAAAAAAATATTTATATTAAATAATATAAGAGGCACAAAAATAGCTTTGTGATGTTTTTATTACATTATCTTCTTGTTCAATTATTGAAGTGTTTATATATGTTATTTTTAAAAATTAAGTGCAAAAAAAAAACGATCCCGACCCGACCCCGCACCGCTCCGCTCCGCCCCGCCAAGACCGGTCCCCTTTTATGACGGGACCGGAAACGGGACGGGACATCGGCGGATCCCACCAATCTCGGCCCGCCAGTTCCGCCGGAAGACCGGTCCCGACCTTTCCCCAGTCCCGCCGGGACCCGCCCCAAACCCGGCTCACTGGCCACCCCTACTTAAAAGTCTAACAAGTATTAAACTATTCCCTCTGTTTATTTTTACTTGTCTACTATATTAAAAATGTATTTTCACTTTTACTTGTTCACTTTAGCATATCAAAAAGAAAAATAATTTATTTTTCTATTTTATCCTTAGTAATAATTACTCATTCCAAATCATTTGTTGAAGTTCAATATGATAGTACTAATTAATATGAGTATCATGGTAAAATATGCACCTCGTAAGGGACGTGCAAAAAATTCATTATGAACAAATAAAATTGAACGGAGGGAGTATTAATTAGAGTAGAACTATTCATGAATTACATTACTAAAAAGTTTTAGTTGCTTAAATTAACACATTCGCACAAATGTCCCTATTCTGGGGTGGTCTTTAATTTTTGTCCTTTATTATTTTTTAGGCGGCATAATTAAAATTTCACTCAACATAATTAGTGTTTATCTTTGACATATGTATCATACACAACCTACAGATTATGTCGGATAAGACATAACTGTCAACACTCAACATAATATGAAAAAATGCATAATTTCAGATTTCAGCGGGCATAATTAACATTTAATTTCAATATATGTATCATAATATTCACACAAACTATGCCGGATAAGGCATAATTTCCAACACTCAACATAATTTTTAAAATTACTATAAAACTATGCCGCACAACTTAATTCCTATATAATTTATGTCGCGCGAGGCAAAAATTCAGTTTTCGAAGAAAAAATATTATAGAGCTTATGCCTTGCGAAGTAAATCTGAATATTTTCATAAAATAAATAGCAGGGACTAAAATTAAAGACCACATATATGAAGGATAAAAATTAAAGACCAGTGCGTTTGAGGGAAATCCGCACAAAAAAGTGAATATTGTCTCCGGATCAAGAAAGCCCAAGTTCTTTTGGCCCAAATCGTCACGCAACAATCAACATGAAATAAATCTACAACCACTTGTGTTACTTTAACTGGGAAATAACTCATATATACAACACACACATTTAGTTTGTAGTCGATGTAGCCTAATGTATTATTGGTGTATAGATAATGTATCTATTTTGTATAGTTATATATAAACATTACATATACGTGCTTTGTATAATCATGTAAAAATACACGAAATTAAGTCAAATTACAGTGTATAAATAATGTATATGTTCGGTATATTAGTAGGGTTTGGATTCCCACTCGTAAAGTTTGCTCCAATTATATTCAATAGGGTATTAGGTCATTGACACGTGTCCCACTTAAATTGAATGGACAAGATGTTTATTTTGTTAAAAAAAAAAGAATTAAGTATAGTTATCTTTTTCACTCTTTCATACCCTATGACGGTGTTTCCACAATACATTGGCAATGGAGCACTGCATGACTGTAGCAAACTTGAGTAGAGGATATTGATTCACACCATACACGGGTGATTATCAAAGAGTTTGGCTACTTTTGGCAATTTAGATCACCGAGCGGTACCGTCCCGTAATTATTCCTTTAATTTAATCTCAACCAAGCAAAGCAGATGGGAAACAAACATATCTTTTTCTTTAATGACAATGTTTGATGATCCATCAAATGCATTTTTCCATCCCACTCTTAACGGACCGCTGTCACTCTCCATCACTAGAAAAATTTACTGACACTTGAATTTGATATCAACCAAGCAAAAGAGATGGTGAAAGATACAGAAATATTTTCTTTAACTATTGAATTGGTTCGCGCGACTATAAGACTCTTATTAAAACTTTAAAAATCTTTTTTAGTCCTCAATTCAAATGGATTAAATTTTGTGTTGCAAAGCATTTTATTATTATCACTTAGTTTTATTTTTTTCTTTAATATTTAATAATTACGGGTTTTTAATTTTCCAGGAATACTTAAATTCTATATAATAATATAAATTATATAGGTGGAACAACGTTTAAACGTTGATTTTCTTTGTTCATTTTATATTAAGTAGTACTATCTAACTTTTCTTCTCTACCTTTTAAGAGTTAACATTTTAATTCTTTCTCCTTTTCAAAAATCTTCAAAAAAGAAAATGCATCAACAACGTCTGTTACAAAAGTAATAAGGAAGGGGGAGGAACACTAACCAAATCTCTTCTATTAATTTTTGCCTTCGTTTTACCTTTCTTTCCCCTTTCTTTTCTCTTCTTTTTTCTTTCTCGCTTCCTCGCCCATTCATTTTAAGGACTATTTACCTTTTCTTCTTCATCTTTCACCGGTACATCATATTCTTTATAACTAATAATTTCACTGTAAAGCCACCCTCTTTCATCCTCAAAATCCTTGAAACTATACTAAAATTTCATAAAATCTAAAAAGTAATGGCTCGAATTGTTTAAAAATATTTTTTCTATGAATTCAACATATGATATCGTCAAAAAAGAAGAGAGAATTCAAAATAGAACGAAATTTTCAAGCTTCAATTTCATTGAAAAATCTTTTGAAAATTGACAAATTTATTATTTACTAATTTCTTTCATAGAAAAGTGTATAATTATTTGGTAAAACTAACTGTAAAATAACATCTTCACTTACTATTATTGATATATTATGCAACCTTAGCAGTTAATTACTAAGCAATAAAATCATGCTTACACTATCTATAAAAATACATAATAAAGTGCAAATTATTTTAAAAAAATAAAAAATCATTGCTATAAAAAACTTTAGTATCTGAAAAACCCGTTCTCAATAAAGTTCATATTCATTAGAGATCAAAATAGAAAGAAGTGAATAACACAAATATATATCACAATAATCTCGCCAAAAACAATAGTATCATAAAATCACCAAAAAAACAAATTAGGAGAATAATGCATCCATATACTCATTACTCACCTCCACCTACCAAGGTAGATGTAAGGTCTCGTACACTCTATCCTCCTCATACCCCTGGATTTGTTGTTGTTGTATACTCATTACTCACCTATTTTCAATCTGCAAAAAAATAATCATAACCATGTCTAAAAGATATAACAACATAATGTTTTAGAAATAAAAAAAATACAGAAAAAGAGAGTCTAGAAGAAGTATTCACCTGGCGTAAAAAAGGACAAAATCGTTGATAGGAAATGAGTGGTTAGATTTGTGTTACTTATCAAATTTTGATAAGGATTTTTTTGAAGACAAGTAATAATGATATGTAATCAGAGCTTAAAAAAACTGAAACTTAAGGTACCCATTTATGGGTTATTTAATAACTTCATGAAATTGTTGGGAAAGAAACGTTTCACACCTAAAGAGCAACAATGGTCGCGGGCTGACTCACACTAATGCAAAGATTAACTGGGCTTCAGTGCTATATTTATGGAGAAATAACACGTATATACACTCACACACATCTAGTTTGAAGCCAATCTAGCCCATTGTATTATTCTAATTCACTATTCACCAGTGTATAGATAATTTATATGTACTATATATTTATATATATATATATATATATATTTTATACATAATAATGTATATGCTTTGTATAAACACATGAAACCAACTCAAGTTATAAACAAAAATAAACAATATATCCGGTGAAATCCCACAATGTGGGATCTGGAGATGATAGAATGTACACAGACCTTACCTCTACCTTGTTAGGCAGAGCGGCTGTTTTCGAGCCAACTCAAATTATAGTGTATACAAAATATAGCTACATATTTACATTAATATATATATATATATATATATATATATATATATATATATATATATATATATATATATATATATATATATATATATATATATACTTTATATAAACACATGAAACCAACTCAATTTAATACAGTAGAAACTCTATAAATTAATGCTATTGGGACCACCAAAATTATTAATTAAAAGAGATATTAATTAATCAATAAATTAATAATTATTAATTTATATATTAATTAATACTTTATCAAACCCTTCAATCTTCCACTTCATTATTGTTCAATGTACTATATCAAATGAAGCACCCTTCAATCTCCCACTTTATTATGCTTCTTGTGTTCAATGTACTAGTTTATGGATATTAAAAAATATTTCCTATATAAACACAAGATCAAATCATGCTAACACAAACAATGAATGTCGAACATGTCCTGAACTACTCAGAAGAAAATGTAGTTGCACAATTGTTGATTGATGAAGAAATAATTGAGAGCATTATGAGAACTGATAAATGTGATGAACAGTAGAGCCACCTTTACGAAATGATGTTATTAAAGCATCAATCACATTGAATAATTTCTTGTTGAGCTATGAGAAAACAACACCAGAAGTTCTTACAATGATAAGAAAAATTAGAGATGAGATTTAATGTGACATTGATTTCAACAAAAAACAAAAGACAATTAAGTCATTTTTCAAGAAGTCTTCATAAATCACTCAGGTATTATGTAGTATATAAGAAATTATTAATTTATATTTTACATGGGGTGTATATGAGTAATCAAAAATGTATTATCTTATAATTTTAACGAATTATTAATTTAGCACGTTATCCCGAATCGAGGACCGACCAAAAATATTATCCAAGAGAGTTTATTAAATAATCGAGTATTAATTAATAGATTTTCTACTCTACCTTCACGTCCGTTTGCCAACATACAAGTTCCAACAACAACTCAAAATTTCAAGTTAACAAAACAGGAAACAAAAAGATCCCAACTTTCACAATGCAGACGCTAATCTCACTAACCATGAACCCTAATTAGACTACAAAATTCACAAAACTAAAGAAAAAAATGCAATCTTGGAAACACTAACCATTGCTGTCGTACGGTTCGTAGTCCATAGCCAGCTTGCAGATGAAGAAACACCAAGTCGAAGCTTCAATGGGTGCTTTGAAAATCAAATACGAACAATAATACTGAATTCCTAAATTAACTACTATGTATTATGTTAATATATATAAAAAAAAATAAGCAAAACCCAAATTCCGAATGGGTTTGTGGGGAATTTGTGTAATTTATGAATGAATTGAATTGAGGAAGATGAGAAGGAGAATCAGCATAGGGGAAAACAGAACGTGGACTTGCAAACTAAAGTACCGAAGGGCTAATTAGGGTAAGAAGTGGATAGTTGGACCAAAATTGGCAAACTAGATGGGTCAAGGGACACCCCAGCATAATTTTTTCTATATTTATTGCATGACGGATTTATTAATCCATAAATTAGTAGAAGATTTGAATAAAAAATTGTAATATAAAATGAAAATTTACCAAAAAAGGAAAAAAGATAAATGCAAATGATAGTGGCTAGGAAAGCTCCGGAGATTCTATGGAAAATTGAAAACGTCTAAGTAAGTTGTGGCCATAGATCTTCTTTATGCCTAACTTTATTATATTAATAGAGGTTGGGTTAATAGTCTCTATGAACTTCTCCTTCTATTTTTTTCTTCGTTTTTCAGCTTCACAAGAGGAAACTATTTTAGTTTTAAGTTTCCTTTTTTATTTTATTTTTGACGTATTCTTATTTATCGATAGTAAAATTAGCCCATAAAAACATGATTCACCTAACCAACCTAAGTTTGGCTGAGATATTGACCCGCTCAATTCGATTCATCTAAAAATATGTTAAGATCGGCTAAATATGTAGGGACAATTCACACGAATGCCCCTATTTTGGGGTGGTCTTTAATTTCCCCCCTCCTCAAATTGTCAGTCTTTAATTTTTGTCCTTTGGTACTTGAAGTAACAAAATAATGATCGAAAATAACACTGACATCGGAAAAAAAATAAAAAAAAAAATTCGCCTACCTTTATCTATGACCTAAAATCGCAAACTTTGCCTTGTCCGGTATAAGTTCTGTAGGAATTAAATTATCAATTTCTACATAACTTATGTCGGACAAGGCAAAACTTATGTCGAACAAGACAAAATTTCTATAAACTTATGCCGAGAGAATTAGTTACTACACAACTTATGCCGGATAACTTCATCTTTATAGAACTTATGCCAGACTATGAAACTTTACCTTGAGATTTGTTTTTACTTTGCTTGAGATAGAACCCAAAATCTCTGGTTTTGTAGACCAGTGAAGAAGGATACTTTAGTCCAGGGGCGAATTTAGGTACTGAATTTGGGGCACGTGAATCTATAGTCTCTCCGTAAAATTAAGTATTTTATGTATATATTTTCTAAAATTAGTATAATACTATCTGTTGGAACCCATGTTACAAAAAGCTAAATGATGCACTTGGTTGAAAGTTAATTTATTTATCTATAGGACTAATTAAGGATTAAATCCCACTTAATATATTTTTTTCTTCCCTTTTTTTAGTGGTGCACTCATATTCCAAAAATCATAGATTCGCCTCTGCTTTGGCCCACAAATTTCATTAAATGAGAAGCGGGGGGGGGGGGATTAAAGATCAGAGATTTGAGGGGCAAAAATTAAAGACCAGTACGTATGAAGAATAATCAGCGCAAAATGTTTATTTTTTTTAATTTGATATGTTATATGTAATCATAATAAAAAAAAATTACCTTGTAGTATTAGTTTTTTTGGTAACTAGATAAATAATAAGAAAAACATAAAGAAATTAAAAATTTAATAAAAGTTGGATGAGTTGACCAATAACCTATTGTTTAGTCCATCTCGACCCAACTCATCTCATCCAAGTAACCTCATTAGCCCGTTCATTTAGGACCCGTTTGGCCATAAGAATTATCCACTTTTTTTATAAAAAAAACACTTTTTTCAAAAATTTGGCAATGAAAATTTCAAAAATTTGAAAAACAACGAAAATCTTATTTTTCACAATTAAAACCTTGTTGAAAAAGTTAATTTTAACAACAAAATATTATGTGCAAAAACTATGACAAAACACAACTCTAACTCCAACTTTAAAAATTTCAAAAAATAGTGCACTTTTTTTTTGGTTCTATGACCAAACACCTACTTATTAACTTACCCTATTTGCCAATTTGACACCTCTATTCTTATTCTAGATTCTCTTAAATACAAAAACAAGTTCTATGTTTGGTACAAAAAGAACTTTTTGATCCTTTACTTTACTACTTCATATGTAGTTTGTGTTACATTTTTTATTTTTTCTTAAATTTTGTGACTGTGATCATGTACCGTCAAATAAATTGGACAACTGGAGTTGTATTTTAAATGATGAAGTTTCATAGGATAATTTTTCCCTTGCCTAGTTTGCTATTGAGTACTAATAATTCTATGCCAACTTAAATAGGTCCACGTAAATTAATACGGAAGGAATATATAATAACAACCTTGTTATAACGAAGACCAAAAGCAAGCAAATATCGTAGGATTGGGTCTAGCTGTTCTCGACATATGACTTTCACCAACAGTAACATATGGTCAACACTTGAAAACAATTACTACATGACAAACATAAGGATAAATATTGCGTCTCATTTCCAAGCAAATTAGAATCGACTGCACTGCAACACAGCAGCTTAGGTAGTGGTTTCTGCAAATGCAATGAAGAAAAAATGAATGATTAATGCATTAATACAGAAGTATCTCGCTTGAAGAATCATACTTTTTGGAAAAATAAACAAAAATCATACTAGAGAAATTGAGCACACCTAGAATTTTGAGAAGCGAAATAGATTCGGAGGTCACAGGGGAAAGATCAAGAACAGTGGCAGCTGCTTCTATCACCCGACTGTTCTTATGATTTGTGTTTTCCATGTCTGGATGAACCTTCCTTTTCAATGCCCTTGTCATCAACTACGTACACAAACAATTAAGTAGCGTTAGAATTATGCTTATAAGTAAATCAATTGAAATGCCAATTGGTGATGAGTTAAAATTGGATAACAACAAGTAGTCAATTAATACTCCTTCCGTTTAAAAAAGAATGTGTTTTTCCTTTTTTGACAACTAATTAATTTCAATTTTGCACGTGAATCACAAAATTAAATGATATTTTGGTACATACTATATGTCTTTAGTTAACAGCCACAAGATTCAAAAGTCTTTTTTTATTTTATTAAGCTCCGTGCCAAGTCAAAAACATACAAACATTTTGAAACGAAGAAACTAGTAAATAGTTGGCTCACTTGTTGTAGTTTGAGGATGGGACGAGAATCCTCCTGGACTCTAGGAGTAAGCTTCTTGGCAAAAGAAATTCCACTTTTCACTTGGGCTTTCGACGCTTTCTTATTAGTCACATGCATATCTGGCAGCTGGACTTTCTTCTTATCAGCTGAGAACAAATCTGCCAATGTGATCCTTTCCTTCTTGCTGCTCTTGTCTGACACATCATCAGTTGATCTTCTAAAAGAGTGTTTCCATCATCAATGCCCATGATCACATTTGCTTTTGGTGTCACATGACTTTGTTCATGTCCATTTGCATACATTAATGGGTTCTGATCTTCATGATCACTAACTGTAATTTCACATTCTTGATCATCTTCGTCTTCAATGTCGTCATCAAGGCCACTACTTTGATCTTTTATTAGTGGGTCGAATCCGAATGTGCCTATTGTGAGGATTCCTCCTTTCCAGCTGTCTAACATATGCGCCATAGAGGCATCTTGAAGGAGAATTTGTGTGCGCCCAATATTCGCATTGCTAATTTTCGCTTCATCTTTCTTCACATTCCGATCAAATAATCCATCTGCTAAATATAAAATCATTGATTTGATTACTAAAAAAAATATGCTAAGCCAGAAAATTAAAGATAGAAGGATGGCTTCACCTTTCTGATTAAGTTTACGCTGAACCCAACTGAAGATCTACGCCCGGCCTCGAAGAAAAAAAAGAGTTTAAGAACTTTTCAAAACAATTTGAAAGATAGTACACTTTTTTTTAAAGGGGCGGGGGGAATTAACAAGTGAAAAGAACACCGGTAAGCTACAGATGATGATTGAATAAATTAAATTACATTGTACCTTCATTTTGTTGTTGCTGTTTTTAGGATTTGTCAATGAAGTTGGCAAAGGCAAATTGATTGAAGTTGAAATGTGTGACACGGTGGTTAAGCAGTGGACTATTATAATGGGCTGATAAATCACGAAGTGCCGCCGTGGATGGAGGGGGTGGGCCCCCCATTTAGGTAAAGGTTCAACTACTTGACAAGTGTATAAGAATAAATATAGAGTGCTCTCTATTTTTAAGATTATATTGCATGGCATATATTGCATGTTTCTGTAGAAAAACTACGTTCCATCTCTATGGCTTATTCGATGCAGCCCATATACCGACATATGATGTATGTGGTGAAATGGATAGGATATCCCTCCACCTATAATTAGAAGTCTTGTTTCAAGTTTTAGAGATAGAGAAAAATTTTTGGTCCGGAACACTTTCCCGTTTAATTGACCTTATTAGGCATGAAATAAGATTAGTCAGATCAGTAACTTTTGAATAGCGAATTATAACTAAGAAAATACAGGTTCATGTGATAGAAAATACGTAAATATTTTTCATATATTCTGTAATTATTATTTGAGTGTAATTATGTAAAATAGTGTATTTCTCCTCGTATGGAGTCTTCTCATTAATTCAATATATATATGTGTTTACAATTGTAATCCTAATTGTATAAGAATATCTACTTTACATAATTACACTCAAATAATAATTACAGAATATATGGAGAATATTTACGTATTCTCTATCACACACCCCTCAGTTGGAGCGGGAGGAGGCCGGACGTTCAAACTGGATCTGAAGTCAAGGAACAGCTACCGAAGAAGTCCCTTAGTGAATATATTTGTGTATTGATACAAAGAAGGAACATGTAACACTCGAACATGGCCCATGACAACCTTCTCACGAACAAAATGAATATTCATCTCAATATGTTTGGTCCGCTGATGTTGGACCAGGTTACGAGACAAGTAAACAACAGATATGTTATCACAATAGACAAGAGATGCCTTACGTAAGGGACAATGAAGCTCTAGAAGAAGGTTTCTGAGCCAGCAGATCTCGGCAACAATGTTCGCAACGCCTCTATATTCTGCTTCTTCACTCGAATGGGAAAGCATGACTTGTCGTTTGGCTGACCACGAGATGAGATTATCACCTAAAAATACACAGTAGCCGGATGTAGATTGATGTGTGTCAGGACAGCCGCCCCAATCGGCGTCCGTATACGATATCAGTATGGTCAGTGCAGATGAATAAAGATGTAATCCGTACCGAATGATACATTTAAGAGCGGTAAAGTGAGGCTCCCTGGGAGCATGCATGAACAAACACACTTGTTGAATGACATAGGCAATATCGGGCCTAGTGAAGGTAAGATACTTAAGTGCACCAGTAAGACACCTATAAAGATAAGAATCGAGCACCGATCCCCGTCATCGGCACTGAGTTTTGACTTTGAGTCGACTGGAGTGGGCATAATCTTGCAGTTTTCCATTTTAGCCCTCTAAACAATTTCTTCGGCATACTTACACTTACACAGGAACATTGCATTTTCGAATCTGGTCACTGAAATCCCCAAAAAATAACTCAACTTACCCAAGTCTATCATAGTGAATTCAAATTTGAGTAGGGTAATGATCTTGTGTTTAAGCACATCAGATGAGGCAGTCAGAACAATAGCATCCACACAGAGCAAAATATATACAATCTCATTATCTCGATGAAAAATAAAAAGTGAATTATCACTTTTGTTGCACACGAACCTGATCTGCATGATGTAAGTGGCAAATCGATCATACAAAGACTTGGGGGCTTGTTTCAAGTCATAGAGTGACTTTCGAAGACAGAAAACATACTGAGGAGCCTCTGGATGCACAAAGTCAGGCGGTTGATGCATATATACGGGTTTTTTCAAATCTCTATGTAGGAACGCATTTTTCACATCAAGTTGATGAATCAACCAATTCTTTCCCATAGCTATGCTCAAAATAGTGTGAATGGTGGCTGGTTTAACCACTGGACTGAAGGTATCACCACAATCAACTCCCTCTTGTTGCCCTGTGCCATTTGTCACAAGGCTCGCCTTATGGTGTTCAAGCTCACCACTATCTATGAATTTATGACGATATAGCCACATGCAATGAATCACATTCACCCACTCTGGTCTCGGGACAAGATCCCAAGTGCACTGTATAGTGAGCGCATTAAATTTCTCACGCATGGCCGCATTCCAATTCGGGTGAAGCTTGGCTAATTTTGGGTTTTTAGGTATAAATGAGATAGTCCGAGTAGATAGGTTAAAGTGGACTTTCGGTTTGAAAATCCTGTGCTGGGCACGGGTTTCCATACTGTGGGTCGGAATTGGGACTGTTTGGGTCATGAGTAGTTGGGTGGTTTGGGACACGATATTTTCTATCACGGGAACAGTGGCAGATGGTGGGGCAGTGAGCACGATGACATGAATAATGAGGTCGAGATGGGAGTAGTGGGTCGGATAGTGGTCGACGGGATGGGGGGTAGTTGACGGGGGCTGGGGAAGTGACGGGAAGGGATGGGTGCCACGATGTATTGTGTTTATAATGAGGGGCGAAGTGTCCGGATCATCAAGGAACCCGTAATTAGTGACTTGAAAATTTTGGATGTTTGCAAATGGGAAAATGTTCTCCTCGAACGTGACATGGCGAGATACTATGATTTTATTTGTGGAAAAATCATAGCATAAGTACTCCCTATGGTTTGACGGGAAACCTAAGAAAATGGAATGGGTAGTTCTAGGTGCTAATTTGTGAGGGGCCGTGGAGGCGAGATTCGGGTAGCATAGACAACCAAAAATCCGAAGGTGATCATAAGAGGGTATCCGACGGAAGAGAATTTCGGTTGGAGTTTTATTTTTAAGAGTTCATGTTGGTAATATATTAAGGAGGTATGTCGCCATGTTTAAGGCGTTTACCCAAAAAGAATGGGGGATGGAAGCATGTAAGAGCATAGTGTGAATCTTATTGTTGATGGTGCGTAGGATTCTTTCGGCTTTACCATTTTTAGGTGAGGTATGAGGGAAAGAAAATTGAAACACCATGCCGTGGTCCGCACAAAATTTATGAAAGAAAAGGTTGTCAAACTCACGAACGTTAACACATTAAAACATTTTGATTGTCTTTTCAAATTGGGTTTTAACATATGCTTGAAATTCAAGAAAAATTGTGTAGACTTGGGACTTATATTTTAGAGGATACACCCAAAGAAAGTGAGAGAAATCATCCAAAAATATCAAATAATATTTGTGACCTAGTTTACTAGTAATGTGAGATGTCCATAAATCCGCATGAATAATATCAAAGGGAGAAAATGTTACACTTAATAAAGATTGAAAAGAAAGTCTAACATGTTTTCCTAAAGGACAAGAGTAGCAAGCGGTGGTAAATTTCCCGTTATTACATTGAATGAAATTCTAACTTCTAAAAAAATTAAAAATTGGTGCTCCCGAGTGCCCAAGTCTACTGTGCCAAGCGGATGGAGAGATTGCAACTATAGAGGTTGGTGGATTGACACTTGCATCGAATTGGATGAGAAGGGATATAGGTCCTCCATACTATTGCATCTCGTAAGAGTTGTCCCCATACGTAGGTCCTTCATAGAAAAACCGAAAGGGTCAAACTCAATAGATACGTAATTGTCACTAGCAAACTTTCTAACAAAGATTAAGTTTTTAATGATGTTAGGAGCATATAGGACATTTTTAGGTTAAAGGGTGGGTGAGGGGTTGTGTTTGAGTGGTGTCATAGCCTTGAATTGGAATGCGATTGTCATTGCCGACCAAAATAAATTGAGAATTGTTAAAATTAAATAAGTGAGGGAGATTACCAGAGTCGCGAGTGAGGTGAGATGTGGCACATGTATTCATGTACCATGTGTCGTCGGGCTGCTGAAGGTTCATAGTGTTATAAGCCTGACTCAGATCGGTAGGGGTCATAGGGCCGTAGGCCTGCTGTTAGGATGTGGAGAAGTGTGTATGGTGGTGTTGGCCCGTGTGGCCTGGGCCAGGAGGTAGGCCTAGGATGCTCGGCTGCTGGCATTGACTGAAGTGTTGGGCAGGGAGTATAAGATACAGGCATGGTGGCGAGGGCCAGTTGCCGAGACTATGGGTTACGGTCATGGGCCATGGTACGGGGCCGGCCCACTGAGATGGGTATTGGGCTGGCTATGTTTGTCTGTCGAAGTTGGATTTTCCGCCACGATCTTTTCCCTTGCCGCCACCACGATTTTCGCGGCCGCGTCCCCTTCGACCTTCTCGGCTACCACGGTGAGGTTGGTGGTCCGTGGGTTGCGAGGACCGGCGGGTGTGTTGGTGGTTGGCGTTACATCAACCGACAATGCCTGTTGAGTGTGCTCGTCCTGTTTGGCTTGTCTAGTCTTCTCCAACAATAATTGTGACCGGTCCTTGTTGAAGCTAGAGAGGGGATCAACTTGTTGGATTATCGTCGCAAGTATATCGTACTCACCCTTCGGCAAACCATTGATAAGTTGTAAAATCATATTTGTTTTGGAAATTGAAGTGCCAACATTAGACAATTGATCGGCAACCAATTTTAGTTGTACAATAGCCTGACATGTTGGCAAAGTTCTTAAGATGAGTGTTATTGAATTTTTCCTCAAAATAGACAGCACGTGTATGTTTGTTGTCTTGAAAGATTTTCTCTAGCCGTGTCCATAATTCGTGAGACGAGGCACCCGTCTTCATAATAGTATGAAGTAGATCCTTGGATATGGTGTCATATATCCATTGCTTGACGATTGCATCAAGGCGTTTCCATGTTGTGTTGTCGACGTCGGGCGAACGGGGTATGGTGGCATCGATGTGACCAAGAACGCTGTAGGCACAAATATGTATTTGAAATAACTCAATCCCACGAAGAGTATTGTCCATCCTCCTGATCAAGAATCAAAGGGATAAAGTTTTTGATGTTCATCACGGAAAACGCTAGATGAAAGGTGTTGGGAGAGGAGGAGGATGTGTGACGTCTTGTGTGGAGGAGGAGGAATCAGAAGAAGCCATGTTGCCGCCTGAAGTAAGAAGAAAGAGGGGTGGTGTGACGTAATTAGTTGTATGGTTTGCTAGGGTTCCGCCGTTACTGAGTAACGAGAGGGGGGTGGGTCGGCGGCCGACTGAGTTTAGGGTAGGCTAGGGTTTTGGCTTCTGATACCATGTAAAATAGTGTAATTCTCCTCGTCTGGAATCTTCTCATTAATTCAATATATATAGGTATTTATAATTGTAATCCTAATTGTATGAGAATATCTACTTTACATAATTACACGCAAATAATAATTACAGAATATACGAAGAATATTTACGTATTCTCTATCACAATGTATATCCATCTAAACTTCCTCTACATAAACGTCAATATGGGAAGAATCTTGCAAATCGAACTTAATACAAAAGGGCTTTCGAGATTGGTATGTGTCATTACTCAATCGAGAGCGCATAATTATTGTCATCAACTTTGAACCTTCAAAGTGCAAGCGGTGGTGAAATAAGAGAAGCTTGTATCTAGCACGAAATATGATTAATCGGGACAGTGAATTCTTCATATCAGATGCTTAAAATAATAATTTCATGTATACACCTGGAATTTCCAGTAAATAATACGCCAATATAGGAAGAATCTTGCATATCAGACTTAACATACAGAAGGGCTTTCGGAATTGGTGTGTCATTGCTCGAATGGGAGCTCATAATGTGATCAACCTTGAACCTTCAAGTATATCAAGCAATAGTGAAAAGAAAAAAATGTATCCCTCTAATTGATTCAATTGTCATGTCATTTGCTGCAATAGTAAGGAATTTCCATGTCATAAACCCGACAATTATATGAGGATACACCTTTAGGCAGGGGGCAGGTACTAATCTAGGAATGCCGTGAGAATATTATTTACGCATGTGCGCTTTTGGTTATATCCTTTTTTCAGAAAAAAGACGAAACACAAGATGTACCTTGTTTCAATGATGTAAATAGTTCTTGCACTTTATGTTGATATTTGGAATTGAAGATATTAGATATACACACTAGAAAGCTATCAGTTATTTTCGTTGGTTTACGAACTAATTAATAGCCAAGCTACTGCCTTTTGCATTATTGCAAAATTTGTAAGATAGAGCATGAACAAACTTCGAATTTGGAATCTTTACGTCCTAACTTGATACTCCTTCCATTCCAATTTATGCGATGTACTTTTATTTGGCACGCACTTTAAAAAATAAAGGAAGATTTTAAAATTTTATGATCTAAAATAAATCAAAGATATTTGTGTGGTTATAGATTATCTCATTTTGCGTAAAAGATAAAGTTTAAAGTTAAATTATTGCCAAATAAATAATATGTCATTCTGAAGAATAGCATGGATTCATGCATGTGAACATTAACAAGTAGGAGAGAATGAGAGAGAACAGGAGGAAGAAGAAGGAATCATAATTTCATATATGAAACAATGGATCTCAAATGATATGTTAGTACAACTTATATAGTTTGTTAGGATGGCTAATGACTTGTATTAATGAATTAACCAATCTTAACTAACTGACTTTCTAATATTATATATAGGACCCTTAACTTCTTTATTTAACACCCTCCTTCAAACTAGGTGTAATGAAGATATTTAGAACATCAAGTTTGGATAACAAATACTCATGTTGTACTCTTGTTAAGTCTTTTGTCAATGCATCTGTTGGTTGATCATATGTAGAGATATACTAAGTCTTCATCATCCCTTGTTAGATTTTTTTCCTCACAAAGTGACAATCTATCTCTATATGTTTTGTTCTCTCATGATAGAATGGGTTGGCAGCTATTTGAGAGCTATTTTACTATCACCATATATACACATAAGTAGTTGTATTTCAATTCCTAGATCCTTTGTAAGACCAATGAGTCATGTAAGCTCTGCTACTGTGGAGGCCAAGCTTCTGTATACAACTTCACCTGAGGACCTGGATACAGTGGACTGCTTCTTTGATTTCCAAGACACTAGGGATTCACCAAGTTTAATCACAAAATTTGTTACTGATCTTCTTGATACTGTACAAGTAGCTCAATCTGCATCACAGTAAGTTGTTAGCACATCATTTTTGTTGCTTAACAATAGTATTCCTTGTCCTGGATTTGTCTTTACATACTTGATAATTCTTAAGGTTGTATCTATGTGTGACTTCTTTGGTTGTTGCAGGAATTGACTCAGTGTTTGCACACTATATAAAATATCAGGCCTAGTTACTGTTAAGTATAGTATTTTTTTCTATGATCCTCTGATATGCACCTTGATCAGTTAAGACTTTTATCTTCTGGTTTTGAATCATCTGCCCTCTTAGTGTGTTGACCATATCCTCTAGTTGTGAACCTTGTAGTAGTGTCAATGGGAGTGGTAATAGGCTTTGCTGCACTTATTCCAGTCTCAGATATCAATTCTAGTGTATATTTTTTTGGTGCATCACAATACCTTATTTTGATCTTGCAAACTCAATACTAAGAAATTATTTTAACTCTCACACGTCCTTTATTTTAAATGCCTTTTAAATGCCTTATGGAGTGCATTTTTAGTTTCTACAATCTGTTCTAAGTTAACTCTAGTTATCAACATGTCATCGTCCATGTCTTTTTTATGAACAAAGAGTAGTCATATTAACTTTGATAGAACCCACAGTTAAGAAGAGCCTCATACAGTTTGACATTTCACTGCCTAAGTGCCTACTTCAATCAATACAAGGATTTAGAGAGTCTACATACTTGTTTACATCCCTCCCGGGTCTTAAATTCTTATAGAAGTTCCATATATATATCTCATCATATAGATCTCTTTACGGAAAGGCATTATACACATCCATTTGATGGATGTGCCAATGTCTTTATGCTGCTATGGACAACACAGTTTTGACTGTGACCATCTTTACTACTGGACTGAATGTCTCTTGATAGTTAATTCCCTCCTTTTGGCTATAGCCTTTAGCTACCAATCTTGTTTTATATCTTTGTATTTTTCCATTAGCTTTGTACTTGACTTTGTAGATCCATTTGCACCCAATTGATTTCTTTCCTTGAGGTAATGTGACAACTGACCATGTGTTGTTGTTTTCCAAAGCTGCTATCTCCGACTTCAGTGATTCTACCCAAGTAGGATCCTTCACAGCTTCTGCATAGGAAGTAGGTTCCACAATGTTAGAGATTGCAGTTAAATATGCTTGATATTTGGGTGATAGATGATCATATGAAATGTATTTTGTCAGTGCATAATGTAAGAAAACAAAATCTTTTATCCATGCAGGTGGATGTTTCCCTCTAGAAGATATTCTAGTGGGAACAACCCCTTGATTATGATGTATAGCCTGTGCTGGAGTATGTGGTAATGGCTCGGACTATGATAGTTGTGCTGGAGCCTGTATTTCTTGCTCATGTTGTATCATAGACTGTTGACCAACTGTAGTACATCTTGATAGTTCATGTTCTTCATTGTGATTTTGAACCCCCTCATTCAATCTGTGCAGGTAATGTCTGATGTACCTGTATTGTCTGTAAATTCTAAAAATTATCATCCAATCTTAATTGTGTGTTAGTAAACATAGGAGAAGCATCTTGAGAAGTCATAAGTTGGAAAGGAAATATATTTTCTCTAAAGGTGATATCTCTATTCACAAAGAACATCATATTTGTAAAATCATAAAGAATATAACCTTTTGGAGTCTGAGAGTAGCCTAAATGTGTTGCAGATTTGCTTCTAGGCATTAAATTATCTGTTTCTTGAACAATCTTAGCATGGCATAAACAACATACAACTCTCAAATGTATAAGAGAAGGTTTTCTACCATATAATTTTATACATTATTTATCACTGTGGAAGGCATCCTATTTATTAAATACACTGCTGCTTTCACACAATGCCCCCAAAATATGAGGGTAATATTTTCTTGAAAAATCTAATAGTCCTTGTTATTTTTAGAACATGTCTATGCTTTCTCTCAGCTATACCATTCTGTTGTGGAGAATAAGGACATAATTTTTAATGTACAATTCCCAAATGAAATAGTTCAGTGCACAAAGAGTTTATGAACTCAGTATCATTATTAGTTCTTATAGTCTTGACACATGTCTCATACTGAGTATTCACAAAAGACAAGAAATTTTTAAGCACCACAATAACATCTGATTTCAGTCTTAATAGGAAAATTCATGTCATTGTAGAGAAATCATCTGCCACGGTAAAAAAAAAAGACTTATAACCATCACAATAACAATTTTATAGGTCCCCATAGATCCATATGAACAAGTTCAAAATGCTTAGTATTACAAGATGAACTAACATGAAATGGTAATCTAGTTTTCCTGGCACTAGGACAAACGGAACATTTGTTTATTATCTCAACAATATCACTCCTACTACTAGGAAAAAATGTATGTAATGTATTTTCAGGTACATGTCCCTATCTGCAATGCCATAATGATATAGTATATGTCTATTAGTGGTTGAACTTGCAGTATGAGATAGAAGTCCCCTGTGTATGGTGTTTTGTCTAGGGAACCACTTATTGATTAAGAAGTATAGACATTCCTTCTTTTTACCAATCTCCTTCATCTTTCCACTTAAGAGATCCTGAAAAATACAGAAATTAGGGAAAAATAAAGCTGAACATTTTAATTGTCTTGTAGCCTTTGAAACTGACATTAGGTTATATTTAAACTGTGGTACATAAAATACATTTTGAAGAATACTTCTATGTAAGATATTACTTGAGCCAGCGTGTGTCACATGTGATATATCTCCATTAGGTAAGAACACCTTTTTTGGATTATCAGTTTTAGTCATAGTGTTCTTATCTAACATGGTAATATCTGAAGTCATGTGATTAGTAGCCTCTGTGTCAATGATCCACTTATGTGGTTCATTGGTAACCAACTGGGCACTACTGTTACCTGACATATTCACTGAATTGGTTGAAGCAGCATTTCCTTGACTTTGAGGCTGTGATTGTTGTTCAAACATCTTGCATATTTGAGCATATTGATATGGTGTGAGTCTAGGTGGCACTGCTATGTTGTTCTGAATGAGATGGTTATTTTTCACTCCCTGCTGGTATGCATAGTTGTTGCTAGGTTGTTCAAACATATAGACATTATTGGCCACAGAACCTTGAGGAGTAGGTGCCTCTTGATACAATTAATTCTGATTTTGAGTCTGATAACCACTACCTTGTGAAGACCATTCTTCTTCTGCTATTACATTATGTGCACTAGGACTAGGACCAACCCTTCTTTATTTGTTTTTATGATCATAATCACTCTTGTTATTATTCTGTCTATAGTTCTTGATATCCATATTTCTTTTTTGTTCATTAAACTTGGAATGATCAGGTGGATATCTCATAAGTCTGTAGCAATCCTTCTCATAATGTCCTTTTAGCTTACAACGGTTATAAATGCATTTGAATTATAATTGAGATTATAATATTTCTTCCCTTTCTGAATACTACAAGTTCTTGAATACATAGCCAATGCATCAGACACACTAGTTTCCATACCTAACAGACCAGTAGAACAAGCTACTGATTTCTAACTTTCATCTCCTATAATCATATAATCTGCTTGATTAACCATAGGCAAATGTATCATCATCAAGATCTAGCTTCTTGCCCGAGAGTATGTCTCATTTAATCTCATTAGTAATTGGTATAGCTTCTGCCTTTGTAAATAGGCAATGAAATCTCTTGACTGGTCACAATTACATCTAGGTGAGGGGACCATTGACTCAAACTCATCTCACAGACCTTTTAACTTTGAGAAATAGGCAGACACAAAACTACCCCTTGTTTTATAAAAGCAATTTATTGATGCAAATTATATGTTCTAGAACCATTTATTTTATCAAATCTTTCTCTAAGATCCTTCCAGACTGCGTACGCATCAGATCATGTACTACACCTGTTACTAGATAGCTAACTACTGCATTCATTAACCAAGATAGCACTACCACATTCACTCTTTTCCACACATTCCATTGTTCTACTGAATAATTCTCCTTCTTACATGATCCATCAACAAAGCCCAACTTATTTCTTCCTAATAAGGTCATTTTCATTGATTTACTCTAGTCCATACAACATAATTCTCACTTCCTTGTAATTGACAAGATATGATAGAAACACCACTTACATCGGCTGAAGACATGTACAATGGATGATTATGATCGATAGGCTGTGAAATAGGTGCAACCGGTGCAGCAATGTGTAAGTTTGATGCATTACCATTGGTTTGTGGTCCATTTGCATCCATTTTTTATCAAATTTTTTAATTACTGTATTGAATTTTTAATTGACAATGAATTCAACAGAGATCTTTAACTATTGAACTCGAAACTAAAGAAATCGTAATTACGATGATGCGATTTCGTTCGATTGCAATCGCACCTTCAAGAACAAGAATCATAAGTTAAATTGCGACTAATTAAGATAGAATAGTGCTTATATGATTCAACACTGCTCTGATACCATGAAGAATAGCATGGATTCATGCGTGTGAACATTAACAAGTAGGAAAGAATCAGAAAGAAGAGGAAAAAGAAGAAGGCATCGCAATTTCATATATGAAAAAACTGATCTCAAATGATCTGTTAGACTAACGGCTTATATAGTCAGTTAGGATGGCTAATGACTTGTATTAATGAACTAACCAATCTTACTTAACAGAGTCATTCTTTTTGGAAAAGAGGGAGTATCTTTTCTTTTTTTATCAAACACAGTAATACGTAATGGATTTAACTTGTGACGATCGTAGAAAAGAAAAGTTAGGGATTTGTATCAGATTGATATGATAGTGCAAGAAATCTAGAGGGGCATGCATAAAGGGAAGACAATGGATTATGATAATCCGTCTAGCTAAGTTAGTAATAATTAAAGTTAAATATAGCGTACATCGTTAGTATGTACACGGCACTACCATAGAAATATTGCTGTAATTTTGACGGGTTGTGGCATGTCTGATTGCAAGCCATTGTCTACCTTAGCTAGCTTATTCTCATTTGCCAGTTAGTGATGAGTAAGTTTTGCTAAGGATTCTATGAGAACATAATGAAGGTCATTCAAGATATTTGCATTTGTTTCTCTAGACGTGGGTCTACTTTTGGTCCCTCTCCTTCCTCTTTTTATCTTTTTCGACAAAGGTACGTAGATATTATATTAGTGCAGCAAACAAACAAATTGAGCAAAAGGTACCCATTATAATATCCCATACAACCCAACTTAACAAGAAGTGCTCGCAAGATATTTCCTTCAACAAATTAGTAATAGAAAACTTAGATAAATTATGTGCTAGTTTGTTTAGACTTCTAGGATTATAAAAAAATCTACATGATCAATCAACAGTACAAGAAAAATGACCATTAGTGAAGGGAAAACTGGTCCTTAAAAGTGTGATTCTGGTCCCTAAAAGTCAATAAACTCAACCGGATTCTCCCGTCTCAATAGGCTCCGGCACTAAAGATCAACAACGGTGAGCTTTGCAAAGACGATATCTTCCAAATGTCATCTCCCATGACGTAGTATTTGTTTTTTCTGAATCATATCAGCAGCAGTCTTTGCATCCTTTTAAATCTTCGTATTCTTCCTACCATTGCACATTCAAGTTACAATTCTTATAGTAAGCACTTCAACAATCATGAATTTTTCTCACAAACTAAACTGGGACCGTTGGCATAATGAAGCAGTTTCTCAAAGCTATCCAAAATTGCAATACCAATACTTGCCCGTGTAGCATCCACATATAAACGTGCATTAGTAAGTAATAATATACCATCTTGGTGGGTTGTTTAGTGGAGCCGTAAAACAATTCCCATTTTGAGGATAAGTAGATGATCAAAAATATCTTTATACTCATAATAAATCTATTCTTTTAAAATGTCTTTGTCGATTTCCAGAGGAGTTTATAAATGTCTTTGTCGATTGAACCATCAATTGAATCATATGTTACAAAGCGAGTTTTAGCTCACCGTCGGTATTGCCACTTAATTGCACAAAGAGGCATATGTGTAATCCTCGGTTTTCAGTGCCTACATCAATTATTTTCTAAATGTGTACATGTACACAATTAGGTTACTTGAAAGCCAATATTCCTAATAAAAACTTAAAATTCACATGAGTTGGTTGCTTGAAAATGAAAAGAAAAGATAAATAACTTGTCGGAATAGGTTAAATTACACTTTACAATCTTTCATTATTTTCATTACGAAAATGGAGCAATGTTGTAGAGTAGCATGCATATGTCCTTCCAATGCCCAACTCATCCGACTCCGAAGATCAGTTCCATGGCATTCGGAGCCTTAAATTCCTTTCAGGTATGAATTATGATATATCTTCCGCAAAAGTGGTCCATAAGCCGGCGGATCCAGTATTTTAAGTTCATAGTTTTTGAATCACATCCCTTTATGTAATTTATTGAGTTCTGGATAAAAAATTTATACATATTAGGTGAATTTTTTAAATATAAATATAAGATTTGAGTCAACTTTTATTATGGCTTCGCCCCTAGTAAGCCGCGTTTTGAAGAACTTCGGAACCAATATCTCTGTGGATGATGGAGATGTTGTAGACATGTTTTATTTTGCTTGAAGGCCTTAGCTAGAAGTAAAATTCTAGCTCACAATTAGTTGTCATCATGACCAATCATATATACTACAATTTCGTTTGCACTATTTGGATCGGATGCAGAGGCACAAGTATACATAGTGAGGAATATTATAGTACCACATCATTGCTTATTTCTTTGTAGCTGCGAATACTTTGTATAAATGTTAAGTTTTAAACACACTTAAGTGCATATTTACGTCGAGCAGAAGGCGACGAGTAACAAAACTAATGCACAAACCTTGCATCAGACCGTGATTGGACGACTCCTCGTTAGTGAAATTAAGTAAATTGATGAATTGGCTTTGCTTTCAGTCGATCATTCCATTTTTCTGTTATCACAAGTTTTTCAGGTTCACTCACAAAACTTCAATTAGGAGGGATTGATGATTTTAGAACATGCTCAAGGATGTCATACTAGAAGACATTAGTTCAAGGCTTGGCTAGACTGTTTCATAGTACTATATTCAACAACTTCAAAGGAAATTCATAAATTTAATGCCGATAACAGAGTACATTAAAGGTCTGGACTGCAACTCAAACATGGAGAATCAGAATCCATGCCCTCATCACTTTTATTTATCAATCAGAAGAAAATCCCTCAAACATCATATATATATATATATATATATATATATATATATATATATATACCTCTATATAGTCATATATGAACTGAACTTCATATGCTTGCATGTCGCCAACCAAACATGAAAAAGCCGGATCTTGTATCTCTAATTAGCATAGCATAAGGCTTTTAATCCGTTGAGAAGAAGATATGAGAACCAGGATCATGGTGAATCAGAGTCGAATCGTCTAAAATGGAGTTGTTTATTCCTTGTACATTACTGTTTATGAACAGTGTAGACTCTTCCATCTCCATTGTATTCATGTCACTCTGATCTTCCTTCTTCTTCGACCCCATTTCTCCTTCTTCTTTATTGCCAACAGTTTGAGATTTACCTCCAAATACATTAGTAGTATAAGATGTCTTGGTGGAATTTGGGTTCAATACCATTATCGCCCCTTTGTTTTCACCAATCAGCGTTACCACCCTCCTTGGTAATATTTCCAATATAGTAACTTTCTTGTTATCTATAGCAGTAGATTTCTCATTCATCTTAGAATTTCCAGCTGTTTGTTGCCCCAACATTACTTTCTTCTCTTCTTGTGGGGCTGCCCGTGCTTGACCGGGTGGTCGAAACAAAGGCTTTGCTTCAGGGTACTTTGGTGGAGATTCGTTCGAAGGGTTGATCATTCTTGAAGATAAAGTTGTGGTTGCAGTAGTAGGAGCAGTGACAGTGTTGGTGGGAGCAGGGAAAGTAGCTGGAGCTGCACTTTTAGGTGGTGAATAAGGGGTTGGCTTCTTGGTTTCAGGACTCCTTAAGGTAAAAGAAGAGGATGTGATTGGGAGAAATGTGGAAGTTCCTGTAGGAGATGTAGGTGATGAAGAAGGATTCAGCTTGATGATTGGAGAAGCAGGGACTGACGTAGTAGTTATTGATTTGGCTGGAGAGGGAGGGGCAGTGGATGGTGTTGGGGATCTTGGTGCGGTAGGAGGAGAAGTAATGCCAGGGAACAATGCTCTAGTGGGTGGAGGAGGAGGAGATGTGACAGCAGGTGGTCGAGTGGCTGCCCGAGGCTGAGGGGCAGGAGACCTAAATGGCTGTGGAGCAGGAGCTCGAAATGCTGTTGGCCGAGTTGGTGGTGGAGCTGGAGCTGGAGTTGGTTGCACTTGGCGACCAAAAGGAGCCAACCGGAACCATGAAAATGGTCTTGGTTGGTTTGACATTCTAATAGTACTTCTTTATGAACACACTACACTCAGCACTAATTAACTAATTGGACTTAGGTAACTTCAATGAGTTGGCTATTCAACTCTTTGATGCACACTTTAATTTATACAAGTCTATGACTAAGGGTTCTTTAGGATCACCGTGAAAAACGGGGATAAAAAGTTACCAAAATTAACAAAATAAAAGGTGAAAAAAGAGAAAGAAAAGCATCAGGTTTATTTTCAGGGTTTGGTATCAAATCTTTGGTGTCTGCATTCATCAAGAATACATCACATCCTTTTTGTTAGTGGAATGAACTTTTCACTTTGATTGGCTTCTCAAAGACTTGGTGACAATGACAACTAATAAGAACTTACAGCAGAAACAACCTAAGTAGTGGGGTAACAGATTTTTTAACAGTTATGAGTCTTTGACAAGCCGTTTTCAGGGGTCGCAGAGTGAAATGCTCATGATTCCTGCAGAATCTGTCCCAGATATCGCGTGTATATCTGAATTAATGTGCGAATTGCGGCTTCTACACTTGTACAGTACTATTGATCATGCAGACATTGTGCAAACCATCTATATGGTCGTTTTAGCTGGATTCCTCTTTGCCTTCTTTATCGTTGCCTCAAGATTCATTTTGGTTACAAGAACACAGACATCGAAAGCAAAAAGGGAAAAACAATGAACAACGAAGAATAACATGTTACTATATATTGGACTTCAACAAGATTCTTGAATTTGAAGTTCAACAAAAAGAGGAATTTTAATTTGGGGTGTCATTTACTTCAACTGTCTTTGTCTTAACTTTGCTTGCTGAATATATGATGCTGTCTCCCCTTTCAAGAGGCTTCAACAGGGTTCTAAGTTAAATCAGGTTCTTTTCATCCGTCCTTTCCTACTTTGTGTATGTAACACTTATTTGTTTTTCTAGTACTTTGATCTATTTGAAGAAATTAGCCAATGAAAATTCATAAGAAAGATTCAGATTCCTTATATATGCTTCTCGAAAATTATGATGTCTCTTCTTTCAGAGGCTTCAAGCAGGTTCTAAGTTATAGCACAGGAGATTCTTTTCAACCGTCCATTCTTACTATTTGTGTATTAAACACTTGATTATTGTCTACCTGGTACTTTGATCCATTAAAGTAGTTTAGCTTAATGTGTTCGTTTAATCTCCAGGTACAAAGGATAAATTGTTCTCAACAAATATGAGAGTCCTCATGCTGCTTATCAAGGGGCCATTTGGTTGGCTTGTAGGAAGAATTAGTCATAGTACGACAAAACTCAGCATTGTTCTATAGTACAATGTTTGGTTGATTTGTGGAGGTTATTAATCATTGTATAAAATCCAGCGATGGTAATTTGCATTCATATCTCTAACTTGATCAAACGATGCTCCAGCTTTGAGTTGATTACAGAAAAGATGGCAATTCAACGCCATTTAGAGTTGGAGACTACAGATATAATGCTGAAATTAACAAATGAAGGTTTGTTCATAGGGCCGAAGGGATCTTGAAATGCAGCTGAGTCCTCTGTAATAACAATTGTTTCGAAGTACCTCTAATACCAGAACAGAACAAAATGGATACAAAAGATCAATATAGACAAACCCCAACTAATTATGAATTGAGGCATAGTAGATTGATTGATATATGCATGCTTACACAACTTGTTTTGACCTGTATCCAAACTATTCATGCTTCACTCTTATTTTTCTTTGTTTTCTAGACAAATCCTTGAATGGGCCATTACACATGGTGTAAACCCACTGTGCAATACTACCACACTAAGCAAGGATCTCTTCTATTATGAATGTTTACACAAGAATGCAGACAACTCGACCTTCAAACTACGAACAAATCAAGGCCATTTGGTAAATTCGAATACTTTGAAGACAATGTCAATTCCGGTGGGGATTTGCCAAATGAAGAGGATAACGTTTAATTAGTTCAAAGCTATGTGCAGATTCCTAGCTGTTTCATTCCCCTTTTGCATTGCTGGTACAAGGGCTGCAGCTGCTGCCCACGGAACTGTAATCCTTGTTCCACGGAAGTTAAAATAAATTAAGTCGCGTAAACCTACCAGTTAATGAACAAAAGTGAGTTATCCAGATAAGGTTGCACAGGGTCAAAACCTACTGACATTATCATGAAATAAAAGGATGTAATCCAGATTGAACGAATGAATAATATTCGTTTTGTATGCATTGGCAGCAAGTTACCACCAACACTATGTTCTAAAACATTAAACACTTAAAAACTTTACTGAAAAGGTGTACGTGCTTTTAGAGCCTTGAAAGACATGGTTATGCTGGTATTACGACCATGAACCAGTTTAGCAATGCAGGACTCGATTACCATCGAATAACCATGTGCTACTTGTAAAATTTACTGATAACATACGGAATATGACGTATTTAATAAGTCATCTGTTAAATTCAAAGAGTTATGCTTAGGAGATTCAATTCCTCATATAATATTTTGGCAGGCCTTGACAACTCTCAAGTCCCACCAATGGTAGATCTATTCATCCCACTTTTGATTAAGAACCGCATTTAGGAAGCAACTACGAAGTTGACAAACTCAAGCTTCCTTCTTTCTACCTCAATCACATCTGAACTAGTGAGCCACGAATTGGATGCCATATATAGTAGTCAAGTAATAAACCTTTGACCTCTATAAGTATTTAAAATACTACATCATACATTAAAGAACGATATCTTACTTGATGTCTAATTTTTGTTGTTGTAAGGAATTAGTAAACTGCGTATTATGAACGTCATGTTATATGCCTATATATAGTACTATGTTTAGATTAATGAGGTCGAATGATGATTACGTAAAAATATACGCACTATGCTATGAATAAAGGTCATATGGAGAAAATTTATCAAACTTGTGGAGGAAAACAAAAGAAATATGCATGAGACAAGTAAGGCGGTTGTGAATAGTTCTCAAACCATCAGTGAGCTCTCAGTCTTCTACACCACAAGGTAACATTAAAGTTGAAACATGGGGTAACAATACATAATATTGGTATACTATAGTTGAATACAAGTATAAGATTCCACATGTATGTGGAATATCTAAGACTTCATTATAAAAAAAAACTATTGGCCTTAATACTAATTCTGAAACTGCGGCACAATTATTTGTTGTATTTTAGGACTCCAAGTTAAGAGAAAAATATAAAACATCGTTTTAAGTACAACAAAGATATTTATATAAACTGTCCTATTCTGAAAAGCCTATTCTACTTTTTTATCCCACAAATTAAAGATACAATTATTTTAGTACTCACAAATAAGGGGAAAAGAAAACTAGAATGAAACATATGACTTTCATATTATTTGTATCCTCATCAGGATCACTATGATGACTCAGAACACAAGGACACAACAGATATCATAACCCTGAAAATTGATGATGCAAAACAGAATCTAAGAAAGTTGGTTCTTTTCCCTTTTGCTCAGATTGATAGGAGATGTGAACATTACCTGCCCCTGCAAATAAATGAGGCCCTGGAAATAGCTTCCCTGTCCTAAGCCAGGTATTCAAACCTCCAAAAATTGACTCAAACACCCCAAATCCAAGCAATATTGAACCTGCATTGAAGTGTTTCTCCTTGTATGAACCTTTAATCAACTCCTTCCGTTCCTGAAGTTCAAAAGCAGCAAAAGAACAGATTCAGAGCTCTAAGTGGATAAAACATGAACATCAGTTTCAGTAGTACATCTGCAAGTGATTACATTGGGAGCTCAACCAAAAAGGAATAGTACAACATTGCAACTATTCCATCAACACATTGTGAAATATCTCTTCATTTGTTGGGACGTGTAATATTTGCAATGGAATGTTTATTCAAAATAGGGCACTAAGATAACAAAAAGGCCGAACTACCAAAGAATTTCTACTAGTAGGGTAGGAAATTCTAGCAATTAGTCATATTAGATTATACATAGGCGAATCCAGGTTTTAAACTTATAAATAGTTATAACCTCTAAAAAAAATTAGAACTGAACTCATCGTACATTTAAAATTATGGATTCAAATCTAATATTTTTGAAATTGTTGTAGGTTTTTACGGATAATCTATAGTCCATGTCGAAAAATATCGGTTCAGATGAACCCACATCTGCCTCTGAGATTATATTCCGAAAGGTTGTGAATTTTCCCGAAAAAATATTTCGTACCCTACCATAAATCCTAGTATGTGACATTGTAATCATTCCTAGTGTACTAAATAAAAAAAGATAACAATATTAAGCTGAAATTTCATAGCAAAAAGACATCCACAAAATGTGGAGTAAACTTTATAATAGCTAAGCCATAATGGATGATCAATCATGCTTTCTTCCTCCATAACACACATAGTTCCCCACTGCAGTGAACCCCACAACCCCTCTAAATACAAAGAACAAAAGTATTCATAAAAATTCAGGAAATAAAAAAGATTGGACCTCAGTGAGTTGCTGAATTTTGGCTTCAACATGGGAAGGCTTGGGGGGTTCAACAGGGGTACCCTCAGGCGTCACAGGGACAGGTTTAACTTCCTTTTTCAGCTCATTAATCTCATTTTGTGTAGTCCTAACTCTCCTCCATTGCCATCCAAGATAACCAGAATATAAAGTGTAAACAAACAAACCACTCATCACAATGGGATGAATCAAAGCAAAACTTCTTCCCTCAAAAATCCCAAACTCTCCACCAGCTGCAAGTACATCCTGTACATAAACCCAACATTCAAAATCGTCAATATACTCAGTATAACTAAAAAAGATTCAAACTTTCTCAATGAAAACGATAAAACATACCTTGGCATCAAGAAAGAAAGGAAATGTGAGGGCTGTAAGAGGAAGAGAAGCTGATCTTAGCTTGTCAATGGTGTCATGGAGGATGAGCTTTTGTGGGTTGTAAGAATCTTGATGACATTGTTGTGGCTGAAGAGTAACTGAATTCTTGCCTTGCAATTGAAATCTTGGGTTTGGGGTGGGCAAAAAATCCGGAGAACTGAAAAAACGGAACCGGCGATTCGGTTCGGTTCCGGTTCGGTTTTTTACTGGTCATAAAACCGATTTTAGAAAAACCGGTTCAATTTTTTTTAATTGGTTCGTTCGGTTCATGTGATTTATTGATACACTGAACCGAAAAACCGGGGTATTCTTGTAATTAATCATATCCCCTATATAAATTAAAGCCCTAACATCAACCGACAGTTCAAGTTCGACACATCGTTTTGCGCCTCTTTTCTCTTCCAAAGATCAACTCGATTTCCATTATCAGACAATCAAGCTTCAAGCTTCAACCGACAGTTCGACACATCGTTTTTCCTCTTTTCTCTTCCAAAGATCTGCTTGATTTCCATTATCAGAGAATTCTCTGAGAGAATCAACAAGCTTAAACAATTTCGATTTCGATTTCTTTCTCTGGAAGACTCGACTTCTGCTCGATTTTGATTTCTCTTCAAGCCCTAACCCATAAATCTTCAAGCTTCATCAGAGAATCAAGCTTCAAGCTTCAACAGAAGGTAATCCAATCCATTTACTCGTTTCTTTCTCTCGTTCTGATTTCTCATATGTTTCATGCTATGTTTGAACCATGTTTGTCGAAACATTATGGAGAAGCTATGAATTAGGCATTTTGTTTTGTATTCACTGATGTTGTTAAAGTCATGTTCGATTGTGTATTAGGCTTTGTATTAGGGGTATCTGAATTATGGGTTCCGACTCTCCAGACTCTGATTTTGTGATCTTGATGAGCACTAAAGACCTTATCAGCCAAAATTACTAGAAACTTCACTGCACCTTTCCCCGCTATAACTGTGTCAATTATAGCATCTACTGTGGAAGTTAAGGATTTTTGCTCCAATATACAAATTTTTTTATCAGAAGTTCAGAACTCAGAAGAGTCAGTAATAAGGTATTTTCCTGCAAGTACAAGGGAAGATGTATATGTATTTTGTCCCTTAAGAGTAGCTATGCATTGATGGGGAGTGCCAAGATTAAAACTCTAATCATGAGACAGTGATTTGATTGAATGAAAATTTGACTGTGAATCTAAAGAAGTTGGCTTTTCTTGTTCTGTTTTTGATCCATTGCTTGAACATGAAGTTTGGTGATAAGGTATCATTCTTCATTCCCTTGAATTTTAGGAGATGGCTTTCATTTTATGTAGGCAATAATAGAGGTGGGCAGTGGCTAGAAAATACAAGTGGGGAGGATCTTGTGAAATGTTTGGTTGATCATAGAATATACTTAATTTGAATGATTTAGACGCTGAGAATTGATCTTGTTATGACTGCTTGCAGTTATTGAAATGTTTGGTTGATCATCAAATTAAGGTTATTTAGAGTGAATATGGTAAAGAGAATTATAAAATGAAGTTACTGAAGTAATTTCTATAAAGAAGGAAGCATATTCAATCTATAGTTTCATAATGATACTAATTTTAGTTCTTTACCTTTCTGTTGTGGGATTTAAAGTCATTTTTTCTTAGAATGAATCCGTAATAGTAGTTTGTTAACAATTATGGAGAAGTTATGAATTAGGTGTTTTGTATTCATTGTCTCATTGATGTTGTTAAAGTCATGTTCGACTGTGTATTAGGCTGTGTATTATGTTAATTTTCTGATTATTCTCATTTGTTTCATACTTTGTTTGAACCATGTTTGTCGAAACATTTGTTTGATGTTTTGTATTCATTGTGTATTTGACAAAATGCTCATGAACTCTCTAAATATTGTAGAATGGAAGACATTTTGGATGATGGAACAAAAGTAGTGAAACGAACCGACGAGGGAAAATTGAGATAAAAATTTAGAATTTTTTTACTAATTTACCTGGAGGAAAGAAAGTCAAATGTCATTTTTGCCGAAAAGATTATGCTTGCGATAGCTCGTTAGTTGGGACAACTAATTTAAGGAACCACTTGGCTAGATGCAAAGTGTACAAGAAATCAAAGCTTGAAGAGGATAAGAATCAAAAAGTATTAACTCGTGACAAGGGTAAGGACAATGATAAAGTTATATTTGTGGGGTTTAATCAAGAGGCTTGTAGAGCCGCACTTGTGAAATTGATTATTAAAGATGAGTTAGCTTTTAGATTTGTGGAGAGTCAGAACTTTGTTGAGTATATGAGGGTTTGTTGTCCCAGATTTGATGTGCTTTCACGAAGAACGATTGCACGGGATATTCTTCAGTTGCATCATGCTTTGATTAAAAGAATCATGAACTCAAACCAGCAGAGAATTTGTATTACAACAGACACGTGGACATCAATTCAAATGAGTCATAAGGCAATGGTTTTAAATGGTGATCATATGCATGTGAGGTGTGTTGCACATATAGTGAACTTGATTGTTGAGGATGGGTTGGTAGAAGCGAAAGACTCAATAGTTGTTGTTCGTAATGTGGTGAAGTATGTAAGATCTTCTTCGACAAGATAATTTCGGCTCGGCTTCTGTTTGATTTTTTTCCAAGTGTGGTTCAGTTTAATCGGTTTCATTTTTCGATTTTAGGCTTATCAATCGAGCTTCTTGTCACGGATAAAAATTTTATGTCTTTTAATTAATTTTTGTCGTAAATTTCCTTATTTGTTTGGATTTTTTTACAAGATGAGTTTTACCAAAATTTAAAGGGACGGCCGATTTTGTTACTGTATATCTTATCTTATAAAGTTGGTGTTTCGTTTGTGGAGGATAATCCTGGAGAGCCTGACTTTAGTCTTTGTGTTTACTAGGTGATACAAGATTCCTAAAAACTCATAATAGTGTAGGCATTTGATGGGTTAAAAAGATTATTGCTCAACAATTTGTGTGCTAAGGCCTAAAGATAGATATGAAAAACGTGAATCTGTAAGAAAATAAGTCTCTCTAGTACGGGAGTCATTCTTATTAGGGAGTATTTTATTCACCGATATAAGACTTTCCGGCATGAATTCAATGTAGGTATTGAACACAGGATGCAAAACCAAAAAAAATGAGATAATAGCATGTATGGTGAGCAATTCTTTAGTGAATTAAGGTGTATCGTCAAGTTGGGCTGTGTCAGTAAGGAAGAAAGGTGGAACATGGAAGGTAAAAGGATATAGCTAAAGGCTCAAAAGTTCTTTGTTACAAATTTTGATTTTTTGGTTAACCAAAATATAAAAAAAAATGAACCTTTAAAAAATTTAAATCATAATCTGACCGAATAAATAAAAAATTATAACTGAACAATCAAAAGTTTTGATTCGGTTGATTTCTTTTATTTTTCGATTTTATGCCTATCCTTGTCGCTCCAATTTTTCGCTAGACTAGGCATGTGATGTGACAAAGGTTTCATTTGTGAGAACGACATTCTAAAGATTTATTTTTGGGCAAACTGAAACTATTACTAGAAAAATGCTAAATTACAATCTAAAATATTATAGACAAATATTTTGTCAGTTCCAAAGGTTATATATATGCACAACTTTTGAAAATAGAGATAAAATCCTAACAATAACCTAAAAAGGGACATTTCATAAATCAACCTCATATTCATGCCCAATCATGCTCATTAGCCCATGAACTACATATCCCGAAAGTTTGGGCCGTGATGATTCTATAACCCGTGTTTTCTCTTTCTTTAAGTATGAAACTTTTCATTACAACTGATCTCATTATGAAATAATAAATCTCAGTAAAGAATCTTACTAATTTCAAAATTTCTAGGGAAAAAAATGAGAACCTAACCTTAAAGACAAATGTTGAACAATGTTAACAAATAGTTACTTGATAAATTTTAACTCTAATATGAATAATCTAAAGGAACTTTTTCAGGACTTACCAACTATTAAACACTTGAAAAATTATTTCTCGAACATGAATTAATTGGGAACGACAAATTTCGAATTATCTAATGTGAAAAAATATTGGTTCCTTGAGATATGAGATGTTATTCAATTCAACTAAAGGAGTATGACTATGAGCATCAGCATGGGCTGGATTGTGGGTATTATATGTAGGTCCATCTCCTATAAAATAGACCAAAATTAGCCCGGACTTGAACATTAGCCCGTCTCACTGAGGTTCAAATGTTCAAGTCTTTAATAGTAGTAGTAATTAATATTCTTAAGAAACATACTATTAACTATCTTAAAATTGATTACCAAAATTATGGATATACCAACATTACCTAAATTTGTAAGGATTTCACAATCAAGAATATGTCGCATGACGTATATGACTATTTTATATATGTCATATTTGGCCAAATTTTCAAAATCATCTTATTTTGAAAAATATCTAATTATATTAAAAGTATTTTTGGTGATTAACCGTTTATATTTAACTAAATAATTTGAAAATTACTCTCCGCAATATTTAGAGCCGCAATTTGATAATTGTATTAGATAATACTGATATCTAATGGTGGTCGTTATGATTGTAAGGATGATAACGATATATAATGATGATTGTCGGTGTTGATATGTGTTGATCGGCCACAATGATAGTCATAATGGTGGTAGTGATAGTGGTGAACGATAGTGGTTAGCGTGAAAGCTGATGGAGCAGTGATAAAGCGTCATTTTTGGAAAAACCTTTGAATGGAAACATATCGATGATACTAACACTTTATTATAGATCTTAATCATTTAGATTTATCAAACTCAATAAGTGGTAATAAGAAAATAAACACACACAGTGATTGATATCTAACTGATTAAAATTAAAATCTAAAAAATAAATATACACTTAATAACTGGGATCAGAATAGTTAAGATACAGATTAAAAAATAAATACACTCAATAATTGAGATTTGAATTTTAAATTTTCATTAAGTGCAACTAAATAAGGCCACATAAGGCCCTAATAGTGCTAAAACTGCAACTAGCAAATGAATATGGAGAAATTTCAATAATATAGTCAAAAAATTTATTTACATTTACATAGGCACACATTTACGGTATACAACAGTATATAACTGTATACACGTGAAGTAGACTTGTATCAATCTTGTATAAAAGTGTATATATAATATTATACAATATATATAACTTTATACATTTACGGAACACAATGTATCAACCTTGACGCAATTATACAAAATTATACAAATGTCCTCAGCCAGATCTGGATATATCCAGTGTTTCAGCCTTACTTCATCGCAGCCAGAAGCTCCTCGCTGGAGCAGAGAAGGGGGAAACGGGGACGGAGCGATGGCGGGAGCTTTGTGGTGAGGAGTGTTTTGGGTTTCGCCGGAGAAGAGGGGTGAAGCAGCAACTGTGTGGTGGTGGTTATAGTGGAGGAAGATGGCGGTGGTGGTTTTAGGGTTGGAGTTCAGGGTTGTGTCCGGACATGAAGGAGAGTAGCGGAGATGAGAGGTCTAGGGATTTCGTAGTCGATGGCGTGGTTCGCCGGTGAAAGAGCAGGGAAAGGGGCTTGTGTTACAGTGGTTGCTCCGGTTCACCGGAGCAGTAGGGGAGGAGAACGTAGGGTGAACAGGGAGCAAAGGGGTCGCGGTGTTGTTGAGGTGCGGGTGGCGGTGATGGGGAAGAAAGTTTGGCCGGAGCTCCGGCAGCGTGAGAGAGATGTGGAAGGAGAGAGAATATGAAAGAAAAGTTAAAAATTATGTTTTTCGGATAATTTAAGAAATATGGGTTAATTCGAATAAATATTTTCTTCAAATTGTTCTACAGTATAATTTTCCCAATGAATATTGTACGGAAGCTCCCTTATCGCAAGGGCTGAGAATCACTGGAGAGGAAAATGCAGACAGGGTTGAGAAATTCTAACGAGTTAGGGCCAATGTTAGATTTACTTTCCCTTTTGTTATTTTTTTGCACATTTTGCGGATGAAGCCTTATTTTTCTTAAATTAATAAAATAACCCGTCCGGGGGCCTTATCTTTAAAAAAGGGGGCTCAGTAAGGAATACGTGTATATATGTATATATATGTAATAATTATAGTGGAGTGATTAGTATTATGTCATTCTTAATTAGATGTTTCATTTTCGAGTCTCCTAGGTATGGAATTGCCTTTTTAGGGAGCATTAATTTACCCTCCAATGTAAGATTTTTCTGCGTAATTCAGATATAGTTTTGCTTCAATGCGAATAACTTATCCCGAATAGAAAAAAAAAAAAAAAAAAAGAGTATGGAGCAGCTCCCACAATTCACGAGAGGCACCATGCAGCATCCCTTTCCCAGCCAAGTTAGCTGAGATTCTCGAAATGCTACCCCACTTAAATGTGTCAACAAACAATTATTCGATTAGCCTATAGAGATTAGAGTATAAAAATAAAAGCCAACTTTTTAGTGTTGCTGAGAAAGTCCTTTTAAAATTAAAAAAGAAAAGTTTATGATTGAGGGATCCACTATTTTGTTAACTAACCAGTTTGATGTAGGGGATACCTTATACACTGCCATAACTTACTACTTTAATGGTAATATATTTTTACGGAATTATGACTTTTGCTTCACCTCTAGTAGGTTTCTCATAAATCTATCTTTTCTGATAATCCAATTAAAGTTTTATTGCATGTTTTGGGTATATTGGAATTCTGTATTTAGAATGTCCTTATAGGTGCAGCAATTAGACATACTTCATCAAATATGAAAATATAAAATGGAAAGAGATTAGAAGACTATTAGTAGAAACCCATGTGCTTAGTTTTGTTTGTTTGTTTAAGTCGTATGATTTCTTGTTATATGTACATGTAAGTGTAACAAGAGTTGCAATTAAAACACTCGGGGTAGGCACTGAATATGTTTGTATTATTAGTTGATTGTTTGTAATATTCTATAATATGCATCCCTAGATGTTACGTTGTTGTAATAATGTGAGATATTAATATTATAACATAACTCTTAAAATAGCATCGACTAATGATCATCGAGAATGGATATCGATGATATGTGATAAGTCAACATGTGGTCTGCATCACATCCTTAGAGGATGTAGCATGTCTCACCTGCTACGAGTAATGGCTACTCGTGATGGACACATGGATACTTTGGAAGTATTGGTATATCCTGCTGATATACTGTTTGTTATACATATCTAAAGTATGATCAGCGTGTGGGAATACACACCTTGTCTACATAGTAATATACTTTGATCATGTCCTAAGCTCAAATGCCTTATTGGTTGAGATACGACTTGTATTGGGTAGATTACGGTGTGGATTAAAGGTGGTAGTTGAGCCAAAATTAGGATTCATTCCTCGAGTGTATATTCGAGAGAACACTCAGATTCACAATGATATTGGGTTGACTAAGTCGTTGGCCAACGCAATATACATATCTAGAATATGGTCTTGTTGTCAACCAATATAGATGAGATATAATGATCAAGCCATTTGGATAGACACTTGGCAAATCCAAGCTTGATCATGTGCGTCGAGAATGAAAGGATTTTATCTTCCCATATAGAGGTTCGGTTTACTAGATTCGTGTAAATATACTTCACATATTGAGTTCGTTTTACGGCGCCGTCTAGGAATTCCGTGTAGACCCTAATATGACAAGTGTCGATATGTGAAGACTTGTAGGGTAACACTATGTCAATTGTTTCTTCGATCTAAGGGTGTATTAAGAAAGTGTTAACTATTCGATTTGGAATCGAGATATTTAAATTAATAATAACTATGGGATATTTTCTATTTGATGGAAATAATTTAATTAAGTCAAGATAGGATTTTGGATTTAATAAAAATGTGCTGAAAATATTTTGTGAAAAGGGCGAGGCGCCGCGGCACCCAATGGGCAGCAGGCCAAATCAGATTGACATGCTGCAATTCGTTTTGGGCCAGGCTTTGAGCCCAACCCAAAATCTGAATTTTGCCCTAATTTCACCTACATATAGAGCACCTCCTCATTCATTATTAGTGACATTATCCATATATTATTCTAAGTCTTAGAGACCTAGAATGAAACTCTCTCTTGAACCTCTGCCGAATTTCCTAGCTGTTCGAATGAGGTATACATCGGAGTTCTTGAAACTTGCTGTCGAGGATCAATTGCTTGCGTACCCTCGGAAATTACTAAAAGACTCTAGAGTTTCCAAACTGTAAGTATTCTATCAAAGTATTACGGTTATATACACGTTATGTATTGACATGTTTTATATTACTACATAATCATCCTACATTTCGTCGCTTGTTGGGTTTGAAACACAAAATTTTCAAATTCCGTTGCGTACACGAACCAACGAAAACCTACAGGCACTAGACACGGGATTAATGTGAACTCTTATATAGTAGTAGAAACGTTATTTTGTTTTCCAAATACGAGCTACTTGAGCATTTTTCATTTGAAAAACTAGAAAGAAAAAAAAGAACAATTATCAGGGCGGATATTTGCATCATCTATTAATCCTAAAGAGGGTAGGAATCTAGATGGTAGTTTATTCAATTTATTAACAAGGTCTATCAAATAACAAATATGTAGTGTGGAGGCAATTATTATTAGCTCAAAATACATTTTTCAAATAAAAGTCAATAACCTTCAACAAATATTAACATCATAATTGCAGAGACTACACTTATCAAGATTATAATTAAAAACACATAGTCTAAAAATCATACCTCTTGTAGATTTTTTAGGTCACTGGAATGCTCAATCACCATGGCTCTTGACTCCATTTCTTTTTCACTGATAACATGATAAATGGCCTAGGTGCTAGGAGACTCAACATACACTTCCTAAAAATCCTTTAGAGATGAGGGTCTTTGGACTAATATGTTTTAAGTATAAATTTTCAAAGTATTTTTTCTCTGGTATGATGATATTGTTATTGATATGGATTATAGAGTAAAAGAGTCTTTAGCTAGACATTGAAGTTTTTTCAAAGGAAGATTTTTATTGCAGATTTCGAATATCTCAAACGGTTACAATGAGGCTCCTTATATACATGACCTCAAGATTGTTGTCATAATTGATTACATTATTTCTACAGTAGTATGACGATTATACTATTACTGAAAAGTCGTAAGGTATACAGTAACTTGACTTATTTTTCAAAAAGTCTATAGTAATTGTACGAAAGTTGTCTTGTCTTGTAGCATTGCATCATTCTTTTTCTTGAATGTCTTTATTGTACTTTGTCTTGTTGCATCTTTTTCAAAAAAGTTGTTGTAGCTTTCTCTTTCTTCATTGCATCTGGAAGAGTAATATGATGGTAGTATTATTGGTAATATGAGCCTCTTTGTAGTTGGACTACATTGAGCAGTTATTAGAGTATCATAGTCTTGCTATAGTTAAAACTACATTGGGCTTTATTATGCAAAAGAATTAGATGATCCTTCTTTTTTAATAGTATTGGTAGTATTGGTAACATTTTTAGTACTGATTACAGGCCTTTTTCTCTGACCCGTTAAAAGCTGATATTGCTCCATAGTTGCTTTGGCATGTCTATGTTTCATGTTCATAATCCGATCATGCATGTTAGTGAGTTCCATAGTGTCTTGGGATAATATATCATTAATATAGTATAGGGTAATAAGTTCTTCAACTTCTCTACCTTTGGTTGTTTCAATTATGCAAGCATTTCTAGTCTTTAATATATCTTCTATCTTTGATTTACAAGTTAACAGTCCAATAGCTTTTTTGACACTTAGTCATTCTTGAAAATTTTCCAATGTACAAGGTATCTTCATTTTGAGATCTTCATCATCACCGCTATTATTGCAATTTTTACCAGTTTTAAATAATTGACATATTACAATGGGTTTTCCTGTCAAATCTGTTGAGGCATCAAATAGTTGTATACCGTATATACATTTTTCAAAAGATTCCATCATTGCTTTGACAGATTTTATTATAATACTGAGTAGTTTAGAAATATTATAAAAAGTATCATCTACTATTATTTTGTCAATAAAATCATAATTAAATAATTTTGACACATATCAGGATTAGCATTTTCACTACATAAAAATATATGATATTTAATTAGTTTGCACTTCTTAAAATATGAGAGTTAGATTTATAATCATAAAATTTATTTATCTTTTCATATGCAATAATGAAGTCAGGTGTATATTTCAATTTGTCACTCATTGTTACCATGGTTGATATCTGGGAAGATGAAGATGTTATAGAAGATGTCATTGTTGCAAGCTTGAATGCAAAAGATGTTGAGATTGTAGTAGGTTTATTTAGACTGTCCTGTCTTGTAGGGCTTCAGTGAGTTATTTTCAGGAGTGAGTTGTTTAATACAAAAAGACATTAACACATGCACTGGATATAAGTAGAAAGATTCATCACTCACACGTATACTAGACTTGTATTGACTAAAATCTATGTAGTACATTTCTTGCAAGGAAGTTTCTCAAATTCTTTGGCTTCCTCAAATTATACGATCCTATACATATATCTCATATATAATACTACAGTATCTGTTTATTATGCGTGCGTGCAAGACAATCAAGTGAAATTTTGATTTTGATTTTCTTAATTTTACCGATCGATAATTATGTTTTCCCAGTTAGCCAACCTGGAATATAATTGGCGGTGAAAGATTTCTGGCGGATCAGGTTAGCTCTAGTGAAGCTGTTCTTTTTCTATTTTTGCTCTTTTTCCTTTTGTTCTGCACTTCTATTAATTTACAAGTTCTGACATACTGAAAATGTCAACTCTTTTCTATTTTGTTGATGGTGATTGTGTGGGCAAAGTCAAATCGTATAAGAATTGTCATCTAAGCTGAAGAGGTCCAATTTTGGTGATCTAAGCTGAAGAGGTCCAATTTTGGTGATCCAACCCCAAATCGTATAAGAATTGTCACTTATGGGGTACGATCTTGTAGGTGATATCAATTACTCTATTTTAAAATCTTAGTCATTCAGGTACATCCCGCGATTTACTGGTAGTAGTGCTAAAGGACCGGGACTACTATCTACATGAATAGTCTGGCGTAAGCGGGAAAACTGGATATAAAATTTTAAAAAAAAAGAATTGTCAAACAGAAAATGGAAACGGGTAGGTAACCAAATAAGATATTATTTTTTTCAACTAGTCTGTAATAGTATTACTATTAATTAATATTACTTTCTTGTTAGTATGTTCCTATAGATAAAAGAAAAGATTGGATTTTTTGAAAGGGTGATGCGTGGTTTTTTTAATCTATTTTTATTACTAGTTCACTTGGTGAACTCATAGATTTAAGACAATTATTCAAATTGAGAAATGCCATTTTTTACCTTGTGATATATAGTCAAGATAATGAGAGGAAAACAAAAAAGAACAAATCTAAAATGAAACAGTCATATATGTGGTAGTTCCGTGTTATAGAATTACTATGTATCTTACACGTTTAGTACGCATATACTGTCTCATGCCAAGACAACAATTGCATTAATTAAAATTTAAGGAATGGAGATAACTAAGCCAATTAATTCGAAATCGTGGCATAATTATCAAAATATCATGAAGTTACGTTTCTCTCAAATAATATTGTATGTCGTGCTCGTGGGGAATATGCGCAGTTGTATAATTCTCTATAGCATACGAATATTGGAATCACCAATTTTCTGAAAGATGATTCTTACATTATATTATGGTTATCTAACTTTGTTATTTTTATTTTATCTTTTTATGACAAGTTTCTTTCTTTCAACAATTTCTGAACCTTCATCCTTCTTTTTAGGAAAATAAATAAGTAATTCCTCTGCCCCAAAATACTTGTTACATTACGTTTTTCAATAGTTAAATTATATTAATTTTGACCAACATTTTGAGTTATATTATTTTATCATATTAATATAAGAAAAATTACAACTTATAATATATTATGCCTAGTTTCTGAATATTTAAATTTAAATATAAATTAATATAATTTAATTTTAAAATTTAATTAATTTTTTTTTAAATATAATAAATATTTTGAAACGGAAGGAGTAATATATTGATTCTAAAGATAGTATATTGAAAATGAATGAGTAGGTCAGCAATATCCGCGCTGGTTCGAGGGGCCATTTTATTATGATGCGATACCCTAACAGGCTAATATATTGTTGGACCACATTCATTGCCTTAAAGATTTGTACTATTTATCTATTCTTTATGCGCCTCAAATTAACCTGCTACAATTTTCAGTCATACAAATCAAAATTCAATTCCTATTACTTTTTCCATTTATCATTTATATGTATTTTTAATCCATTGACACTTGTACTTCATTTTGTTTGCTTTAGAAACAATTATTTATTGCTGTGCTGGTTATTTATTTCCCATTTACATGTAACACAATAATCATGGCTTTTTCATTTAAATATTCAATTTATAAAGGTATATAATTGTGGCAAATGAAAAGGGGCGAAGCATTTTAAATCAGACAAAGTAGTAAAAAGACAACTTTTTGTTTATTCTTTTAGCTAGGTCCAAAATTGTACTACTAAAGTTACGTCTTGAATCACTGAGGAATAATACAACGGAACTCAATAGAGTTTTGATAGTACTCTTTCAAATTAAAAAGAATGTTCACTTAGTCTTTATTTTTTTAATAAAAAAGAGTATTTATCTATCAAATTAAGAAGGAATTAATCTTATTTTTTCAGATTTTTCATTATTAAGTGTTAGGTGATCAAATCACAATATCTATTTAGTAGAGACATTTTAGCCAAATCACCTATTTTTACCTACAAATTAGTATTTTCTCAAGGGGTGTGCAAACGGCTAAGTCTTTTTTATCTTTGAGGGAGTAAAATGTAAATTCTGAAAATGCATTTGCAAGTTGCAACTACCTTGAATGTACAGTGATAAGCCAAATGCCACTATTAAGATCTCTCTTTCACTTGTGTTTTCAGTAGCATGGCATCTGCGTTGTCTGTTTCTAAGATTATTCACGACCATGAGTAGCAGTCCTTCCAGAGTAAAAGATAACATATCTTTAGTTTCCCAAAATAAGTGTGTTGTAGTATCCATTACATAAAGCAAGTTTTGGTGTGAATCCTAATTAATTAGGGTTTAAATTAGGTGTCAAAATCGAGTGAATAAATTGTTGGTATACTCTATTGTACTTTATAAAGCAGTACGGGAAGTAATAACTATTACAAATGTTCGAAAGGATAAATAAATGGTCAATCTTCAAAACTGCCGCAAGTGTGTTGTGTCTTGAATCTTGATCACCTTGCAAAGCCAATGTTGAGAACTGCCGCAAGTTTGTTGTGTCTTGAATCTTGATATCCTGAAATCAAGAGACAACTAAATCTAGATTGTTACAACGTTGTGTGTTGAGTCGAGGATAGCCCTCTATCCTTAAGACAAGATTACCCCGTATATATGCTTTTACGTTAGCGGGCAATAGTCTCCCAAGATAAAACAACACTATAATCTCAACGCTACAAAGCCAATAGGTTGAGCCTGGCAAAGAAAACAAATATGACTCGACTTGCTGAAGATATGGAATAGGAATGAAGAGTTTCTCTTTACTCTTCTCTTCTGTCTCTGTGTATATAATGTGTCTCTATAGTGTATATCTTGTGTATACGTGAGGGTTTGGTCACTGTTTTTGACTGATTTTCAGCCACTGTTTTGACTGATTTTCATCCACTCGTTTTGCTTGATTTTTCACCATTGTTTTGTTGATTTTCTCGGCCTTTGTTTTCTTGATTTTCTGTGTTTTTCGTCTGTTTTAAGCTTGTTTCTAGCTACTGTTTTGAGCCAAATGAGGCTCAATATATAGCATGAGGAGGGGCTGCCCAACAGCCACAAACAAGGCTGTAATGACAGGTTTTAATGCCATGAATGAGGTGAATAAGGTCATGAAGGACGTTGTTCAATTGCCCAACTAATGGGCTGTTAATAGAGGAGTTAATCAGCCAAGTAATGACTGATTAATGCCTCAAAAAACAGTCCCAACGGTAGGCTTTCGCCTTCCGTCACCTTCCCGAAACTCGGGGACCAAACTGTAAATATTGAAACTTCAGGGACGAAACTGTACATATGAAAGAATTCTGGTCCAAACTGTACATATGAAACTTTAGGGATCAAACTGTACATCTGCCAGAGTTCTCTGGTCCAAAAAGATAATATCAGAAAGTCCCCACGACCCACGACCCACGACCCACGACCCACGACCCACGACCCACGACCCACGACACGTGACCCGAGAACCCGAGAACCCGGAACCGGACGGGCGGGCGGCGGCGGCGCGCGTGTGGGTCCTTTAAACACATGGGATACCCCTTGGGGTCCCAAACCCTTTACCAATTTGAGACATATATAGAGAGAAATTCTTCCTATTCCCACCGATGTGGTAGATTTGTCTCACACCACATTTTCATGTCTTAAACACCTTACTTCGTGGACCAATATCTCTTTCATTTCTCAACGAAATTTGACGATTCTTGGCCCTACGGTCATCTACTCACTTCGTAGATCATGCATGTGCGAAGAGACAAGGTCTCCAACATGCGAAACACTAGTGTTTAATTCATCAAAGATGGGTGGACGCATCTCCCCGCCAAAGGCAAATTTCCAACATAAATACCAAAATAACTATAGAAAGCAAGTGTTGTTGTTTTCAGGTTGTACACATTGCCTGAGGCGGGTGTAGTGTAGAAGTGATAGGTTCATCTGAACCCAAATGCTTTATCTTTGTACTCATAACTGTGTTAAAACCCTCTAAATAAGTATATAAAATAATAGATTTGAACCAGTAAATCAAATAAATTGTAATAAAATTCAAATCGTCTATTCGACTTTGCTAAAAATTGCACAACTGAGTAGTATCAAACTTTTATTACTGGCCATTTCTAGTTTATTCCTCTTATGAAATGCAAATTTGAAAAACGAATAAGGATAAAATTAAGGACCAATCTTTCTTAACCGACTTAGCAACAATAATGTACATATCTTGGGACAAAAAGGATCTTGAAATCGCTCAAGTTGGACTTTTCCCATTTCTGCACTTGTTTTGTGCATCTGTAATCAAGTTGTGCTAGGATTAAGGAAGGTATTTTCCAAATTGAGAACATCACAAAAACATAACAACAACAAACAACATATCCAGTGAAGTCTCATCAAATGGGATATGGGGAGGGTAAAATGTACGCAAACCTTACCTCTACCTTGGTAAGTAGAGAGACCGTTTCCGAAAGACATTCGACTCAAGACAAAGCATAAGCACAAGCAAAGCAAAGAAACGGTCAGACCCAGACAAAAAATTTAAAGCGGTATGAAAATGATGGAAACAAAAGCGAATAAGTCATGATGAAACATTTTGAAAAAAGAAACAGTAACTAACACAAGTAAATAAGATAAACAAAGTACACCAAAGAACATACAACAGCAGAAATTAAATGACAGGGATTATAGTTCATCATATGGAATGTTGATTTTGTAATGCTTTCCCCTGTTATCATTTTAGTTTTCACTAGGTGAGCATTGAAATATAAATAACAAACCTAGAAATATTCAAAAACTTTTACAGGGAAATTTGACTAATGAAAGGAAAATACTTTTTTGAGGAAACAAAAAGGAAGAAGAGATGCGCGGGTAGACCTTTTCAGCGAACAAAGTTGTCTTTCGCTGGCCAAAAAGGGATCAAACTGGGGGCCAGGGTTTAGGTAATCCAGCTTGTCGTTTTGTGAATTAATATTAATTAATTCTCATTTAGAAATTGGAGTTTGGATTAAATCAGGGGTTACTTACCCGTTTAATCTTTGAAGAGTTCGTATTTCTGAAAGATAATTTAAAGTGACTAGTCATAGATATAAAAGGAAGCCGGTCATTTTCAATTGTAAATAGATCAGCCGGTACATCAATGTTCAAAATTAATTGAGTTAAATGTCACTTGATAAATTATTTTGAGTCTCAAATATTAGATTAGACCTAGGTTGCCCACAAGAACTAATTTTGAGAAAGTATGAGAGTTTCTTATTGGACTAATTGGAGTGACAAAGGGAGTATAAGAGTTAAAATTAAGGTAGACAATTTCTTTTCATGAAAAAGGTAATACAAGAAAAATAAAATGTAAAAAGACTGATTTATGTTGACAGTTGTGTAAATTAGCACAGAAAAGACTCAACAGGTTGAAAATTGTGCTTAGAGCAAAGTTAGTGGCTTGGTGAGTTGAATTGAGAATAAATAAGCTTGAAATGATTATGAACTATAGTGGAAGTAGAAAACTTGATAACACCCAAATTATACTTTAAATATGGTGCAAGCATTCATGATCAAATATAGAACCCAAACGAGTTGAGGTTGAATCTCACAGAAAAATTTGGATGTCTGGTGAAAAATGTATTTGTATGTGACAATCAAATAACTTAACTTTTACCCGAATGAAAATATGTTTATGGTTTTATACTACGAATTGAAATCAACAAGTAACTAAATGATTAAGAAAACAAGTAATAAACTAGGAAATACTAAGAGTTGTGACTAATGTGGATTGAGGTCTAGGATTGCTTCCCTCACCTAGGTGTAATTCTAATAGGGTAAACTAAATTAGGCTTGATAGGTGATTGGTCTAGCTATGGTCATCAATATTTTAAATTCCCACTCAATATTCCTCAATATTGGGTGATCTAACTCAAATTCACTTTCTCAAGATGATAAAGTTGAAATTAGGGCAATTAATTAGTGACCCAAGTTGGGCTATTGCCATCTCTAGCTCAATCTCGTTAATTAAGCAATATCAATCTCTCGATTCACCTAATTTTTTGTTAGATAATTAATCCAACCTTAGTTCCTCTTTCTCAAACAAGAACTTAGGCAATTAGGGCATGAATCTATGTTTGCAACCACAAATTCATAAATTAAATATGTAATTAGCTAAATAACTATCAACCCAATCATATTCAAGCATTTAATTAGTTACCCACTAGGAATCACACACTAGGGTTGGTTTGCAACCCTAGAATCTAAGTTTAGCTACTCATGAAAATGAAAAACACAATAAAAACTAAATTAGAAAGCATCAACATAATGGAAGTTGAAAAGAAATTACAAGTATGATGATTCTTCCTTGCAAAAGCTTGAAAAATGCTAACAGTGAGTTAAGAAAAACGTCTGTTGCTATCTGGTATCCAACCTGCTGTAAAACAACCATAGAATTATTTATAAAGTTACTAGAACGAAAATGCCCCCCTCAGAATACATTGTGCTCCACAATTGAAACAGTGTCGGTAATTTTGTTCCACAATGGTGAGATTGTGCTCCACAATGCTAACATGAAATAGGTAAAAAAAAAATCAGTTCTCTGAAGTGTGCGTTGCGGACTAGCAAATGTCTCATATTGCTGTAGCAACTACGATTGTGCTCTACAATTAGAGCACTATGGTCCATGATCAGCGCATTGTGGTCCACAAATTCAAACCTTCCGCAATTGACTTCAATCTTTACTCTAATCACCTATTTTGCACAAATTAATTGAATTACTTTAATTTCCTGAAATCAAACATACAGTAAAACCTCTATAAATTAATATTGTTGGGACCATGATATTTTATTATTTTATAGAGATATTAATTAACCGATAAATTAATATTTATTAATTTAAAGAGAGTTTTGTAATTTATTGAAGTTAAATTTTGATTACATCAAAAAACATTGTATCTTAGAAAAATTCATGTATCATATTACGTAATTGAATTACATAGATTCATTGTACTGTACATAATGAAAACTAATAAATAATACAGATGATGAAGTTGGAGACGATACAGTACCTTTGGAACCAACTACACGTAAGGAAGCACTTATCGCGTCTAGAACTCTTCACAGTTTTTTGGTGCAGTTTGAGAGCACAACACCTGAAATTTTGGATGTAGTAAGAAAAGTTAGAGATGGGCTCCAACTAGATTTCAATTTTAAGAAAAAACAAACAACACTAGAATCATATTTCAGTAAATTGTCTTAGTTATGTTTGTGTAAGTTTATATAATTATTAATTTATGATATTAATGAGACCCTATATTTACAAAGGGTTTTTTTGAAAATATATTATCTTATTATCTTATCGAAATTTGTTAATTTATCAATTGACTCAAGTCGAAACCGGAGAAAAATATTATCTTAGAGAATTTATTAATTTATTGAGTATCAACAGCCTAATTGATCATATTTATACTCAAAAACTATAATAAAAGGTAGAAATAAAATGGTGAAAATCACCGCTTATCAAAACTCCCGTCAAAATACGTTTGTCAAAGTTTGAATATGATATAATGTGAAGGAAAAAAAAGGAGTGATGGATTCAAACATTTAAGGTAACAAATTCAGAATTCCACGCTTTTTTATAAATACGTACGCTTATATATGTAGCATTATAGTATCATTCTAACTTAAGAGATTGACTGAATATATTGATAGCTCTATAAATTTTTCAGTAACGCTCGAAGTATAATTTCAATTAAATATCTAAACACATGATAAAAGAGTTTTAAATAGGTAATTTCGATTCAAATTTTGAAAAAACTTCTATGTGTTTCCAAGTATCCATTTACATAGACAAATTAATCAAATAAAATATATCACTTTTTTAATTAGACATATCGATATCAATTGAAGCAAGCTGGAGATTATATGACTTATTGAGGCTAATGCTTATAGTTAAATGAGGTTACATATTTAATTGGTTAACTATTTAAGTAATAGGTGCTTGAGAACACTAAGAAGCTTTTTCAAAATTTGAGTCAAAAATGTTTAATAATATTTTATCAAGTGCTCAGTTGCTCAATCGACACGGATTATAATTTGAATATTTAAATAAAATTTAATTGTAAAATTTAAAGGCTATGAATGTATTGAGCCTAAGAGATTTATGACCTGTTCTAATAGCAGCAAGCTGGCAACTTTTGTACTCTCTTCATTCCATTTTCTAGTATGTGGATCTAAAAAGTTTGTTCTTCTGGTGAAAAGAGTTGTTTTGCTGTATTTAGGTTAGTGCTTATTCTTGATTCTACCAATATGAAAATGTACTTAACAATTGCCTTAAAAGCACAGTATGCCATTTTTGAAACTTCAACAATGCCTAGCAATTAAAAAGGAATATAACTTGTCATACCAAGTTGTTAGAAATTAAGTGGCAGTAGAGTCGTACTATGGAAGAAACCATAAACATACTACCAATTCCACAAGAAAGCAAACAAAAATATCTGTCTTGATCTTCGTGCTCAATGAATTCAAATTATTGAGGAGAGTATGGTCTGGTTAGCTCACATATAAATATTTGCATTTTGTTCATTATTATAGAATGCAAAAAATGGGTGGAAAAAGTAATGATTCCAGGTCATAGTCATACTCATAAATTTTTTGTTGTAGAAGAAAAACTGAATTTCATTGATAGTTTGACGTAACCAACGGTTTGTCTCGATTGGAAGAATGGTCAAAAATGCACCCGTATCACTTGGACTTACACGTGGGGTTCTACTATCCCATCAAACTTCAGTGGCACATAAATTTTCTCACTAGGTGTGTCATCCAACACTGTTCGATAGAATTTTATATATGTATGTCAATAAAGAACAGTATATTTTTTCGATGATACAATGTTTATATATTTTTTCGGCCTCAATTTATGTGATGATATTTAATAAAAATAGAGTGTATCTTAATTTTATGTGAAGATATTTGATAGAAATAGGGTATAAGAGAAAAAAGATTTTTTTTGAAATTTGTAATTTAAAATAACCTATAAAAAATTTATATGGCTATAAATTATCATATTAAGAGAAAATTAAGAAATTTGTTGTTAAATTATTATTAAATATTAAAAAAATTCATTCCTTTTAAGCTGACTAAAAAAAATATCATATAAATTCAAATAGATGAAATATATAATTTATCGACACCGTTTGCAAATAGAAAGTAATTAGTACTCCTTATTTGAGGCAAAAATAGATATTGAAAGTTTGAAACCAATGTAATCTTATCACACATAACTCCAAATTGTGACAGTGTGCCAACACCATTTATATAAAATCTTCCGTACGAAATGGCATTAGAGGTCTTTAATCATAAATATTCATAGGTTTAATTTACCCAATTTTATTTTTTTTGAAATAAAAAATAAGAAAAGAAAGATTTTTCAATCGATGGGACGGGGGAATAGTCTCAACTGTCCAGCGAGGCCTTTAACAATTGTCTTGGCTGGAAAGTCTTCCTAACTATGATTTTTTTCATTTTTTTTATAAATTATGAATTGTTAATTAGGTAGATTTATAATATTTTTATATATAAATTTTATTATAAAATATTTTAAATTAAATTAAAGAATAAATTATTTAATTTTCAAACTGAAATTGACACCGAATAGAAAAGAGTAACCAATCTCACACCAAACCAGCAGAGTGTTTTAATTAAACTATATAAACGTCTTTCTTCTTTGATAACCTTCTTCATCAGATATTTATATATAATCATAAACCTTCTTCTCCACCGAATGTAATATGATCTTTTTTTGTTAATATTCCATCGAAAAATTCCATCTTTATTGCACCATGTGGGTTGTAAATATATTTTTCCTTTTGTTCTTGGCACCTTGCCTTTTATTTGTTCTTAGATTTATCCTGTACAGAACAGCTTTGATCTTCGTTTTGCGGATATGGGCAAATTGGGTCGACGACAGAATTCATGTTCATCAATACATTAAAGTTGCTGAGCTCAACGAAAATGGCCAAGACAATCAGTTTTACCGTAAAGTCTTCATTTATATCAATTCTTTACCATCGCTCGAAGATTCAAATTTCACCAATTTATTCTCAGGTAAGAAATCCACTGATATCATACTATCTCTAGATGACAATCAGGTCATTCAAGACGAATTTCTCGGAGCAAGGGTATCTTGGGTAAACGAAGTTGAAAGGCTCGTTAATGGAGGAGGTTGTAACCGGAGTTTCTTGTTAAGGATTAAGAAAAAAGATAAACGTAGGATTCTCCGGCCATATCTTCAGCATATTCATACCGTCTCCGACGATATCGAACAGCGAAGAAGAGAATTGAAATTGTTTATAAATAATAAGCCGTCGGAAAATCCAATAAATGGACGGTGGAGATCTGTTCCGTTTACTCATCCTGCTACCCTAGACACTATAGCTATGGACGTGGATCTCAAAAATAAGGTAAAATCCGATCTTGAAAATTTTATCAAATCCCAAAATTATTATCACAAATTAGGCCGTGCTTGGAAGCGTAATTATCTCCTTTATGGTCCTTCCGGTACCGGTAAATCAAGCTTTATTGGAGCCATGGCGAATTATTTAAACTACGATGTGTACGACATTGATTTGTCAAGAGTGTCAGATCTTAAACTCCTTTTATTACAAACAACAAGCAAATCCTTGATCGTTATCGAAGATGTCGATCGATTAATCAACGAGAAATTAACGACAACGACGACGTCGGTGTTGCTTAATTTCATGGATGGTATTGTAAATTCATGTTGTGGGGATGAGAAGATAATGGTGTTTACTATGAATAGTAAAGAGCTTATTGATCCAGTTATGTTAAGGCCAGGGAGAATAGATGTACACATACACTTTCCTTTGTGTGATTTTAATTCGTTTAAGTGTTTAGCGAATAGTTATTTGGGTGTAAAGGAGCACAAGCTGTTTCCACAAGTGGAGGAAATTTTCCATAGCGGCGCAACCATGAGTCCGGCGGCGATCGGAGAGCTGATGATGGTTAATCGGAGCTCACCAAGTAGGGCGTTGAAGTCTGTTATCACGGCGTTACAATCTAATGGAACGGATGCAAAGATTGTTGGGAAGGGAAAACGGTTGAGTGACAGTGCATCATCGTCGCCGCTACCTCTGCCGCCGCAAGCGGAGGAGATAGGTGGTGGAAATTGGAAGGACTCTGTTCCTGTGGCGAAGGAGTTCCGGAAATTGTTCTTGAGGTTGAAAAGTTGTAAGAGTCCTAGTTTGTTCGATCACGACTCGGAGATGATCGAACGGTGACAAATGTTTTTGTTAGTATTTCTTTTTCTTTTTTTATATTCTTTTCACCTTATTTTTCTAATTATAAAGTCTCTGTCTGGCAGGTGTCTTTTTCCTTTTTTAGAGTTTGTCGAAAGATAAATATGTGTGGTTCAGCTTGAATTAGCTTTCACAAATTGTAAATGATGATTATCATATTCTGTTTAGATGAAAGTTCTAGATAAATACAAAAAGATTAAAGGTTGCGGCTCTCCTGTTTGCCAATTGTTATTGTGTGATTGCAAATCTCTTTTTGTTTTTTTGGATTACTCTAAGCTTGTGGTAAATTATGTCATTTGCGATTTCCTTTAGATATGACAAAATAAAAAAATGGAATTTGCGAACCAAGCGTTTGCGAACAAGTATAACAAGTTCAAGTAAGGATCTCTGCTCTAGAGAAACTGAATTGTCGTATTTGGATCAATTTAGTTGTTTTTGAAAGATTATTGAGCTTGAAATCTTAAAACACAAAATTAACTTTCTGTCGAGATTTGGCTCAAACAAATAAAAAGTTACAGAAAATGGAATTTGCAAACTAGAAAACTCCGACACTTCAAACAAACACCACAATTTGACATGATGAGTTCCATGCTTTCTTTTTCCTTATTTTTTTTTTTTTTTTTTTTTTGATAATCCAGGTCTCGGGGTGGCCTTAGTACCCCCATATCGCTAGTACCTGCACAAGATCTTGGTACTTGAGGCTCACTGGAGGTGATGGGGCCGGTCCTTCAAGACCCCACCACCAGGTAAATCGCGGGATATGCACACATGGTCGATGTAATGCTTGCGTCCAACGGATCAATGCTACAAGGTTGACCCCCCCACAAGCCCCATCCCTAAAGCTTGGCGGAGACCGAACCCACACTGCAACATGCCCGCGCGGCTTTTAGCGCCCAGGCTTTACCACATGTATGTTGATAGTTATGACTTTTAAGGACTCATATAGTAAAAAAAAAATAAACATTAACTTTTGGACCTCATTATTCAATTCCAATTGAAAATTAATACGTCAATATGCAATTACCATTTTCTTCCTTAGGCATTGGGAGACAGGTTCTCATAAATGCTAAACCAAGAAAAGAAAAAAGAAAAAGAAAAAGGCAGAACCAACTGTTATTTCAAATGTAACATGCCTGTCCTTGCCCTTGGTATACTGCAAAACGTATTGGATAACGCTCAATGTCCTTAAATTGGTATCAATTTTTATTTTAATATTTCAATTGAACTTCGTACCTATTAGATGTTTCAACGCTCACCTAACTTTAAGTGGTTGTCCTCCTGCCAAATCATCAACTCAGACAATCTCTTAACCATAGATCTAGAGCCACCTAACCTCATTTACTAGTATTTGATTAAGAAAGTGAAAGAATTTTAATTTATTTACTAACAATGTGAAAGTCAGGTCATCTAAAATATAATTTGAGATAGTGCTAAAAAAGTGAGATTAGTAACTTGAGAAATAAAGACAAATTATACGTTACAACAAATTGAAATATAGTATAGTTGATTGTCAAATTCTTTTACTTTATCAATATATACAAATTAGATCCTTTTAAAAGGCAAGGTTCCTACTCCTCATGCTACTCCAATTCATACTCAACAACCTTGATAAGGATTATGCACACCACCTGTGTATGACAACTTATCTGCAATTTCCTTAAAAGCATCTGTTAAGAGTCACACATCAGAAATGTAATGGAAACATAAACTCCTTATATGGACTTGAATAATCCTTACCCTACAAGCTAACTTTTGAGGTTGAGTTAGACCCAAGATCAATTTTTTACATGGTATCAGAGTCAGACTCATTCCAATTCTATGTCCACCGATGTTGGGTCCCCAAATTATGTCATCCACGCTCCAGTTAACGGGGTCTGGGCGTGCGAGAGAGTGTTAAAAGTCTCATATCGGAAATGGAATGTGAACATGGACTCCTTATATGGACTTGGACAATTCTCACCCTACAAGCTAACTTTTGGGGTTGAGTTAGACCCAAAATCCATTATTTACCGCATCACTAAGTTAAAGCAGGGTCTTCACTCTTCATCAACTGATCAAAGCCAAGCAGCACCCTTAATAAATGTTTTTTTTTTTAATTTTAGAAAGAACTGCAATACACTTCTCTTTCAAATTTTTTAAGGATCATACCTTCAAGATATACAAAATATTGGCAAGCCAACTTCAATTTCTTCAAAATTAATTCACCCAAACAGACAGTAACACATTACACATGGAGGCAGATTGTAGTATTATGGAGAGTACTGAAAAGGAGTTACTGAGCTTGTGAAGTCATCTCTTAAAATAGGAAAACGTAACTATGATACTCCTTACACAACGTTTTTAGTTTTATGTTTTTATTATTTTATAAAAGATCTGCATTTGTATACTTAAAAGATCTAAAAAATAACATATAATAAATCTGAAAAGACTATTTTCTTCCATTCAAATTATATAAGAGTGTAAAAGATCTCATTTCCTCTCTTATTTACTGTAGATACATATCATTTTGCCTTTTTGTACAGATAGAATAAAATCAACATCTCCGTCTGTATCAAGTAGTATAACTTTTAGCTTGTGAAGTTACATTACAAATTGTGGTCTCTTAACCATCAAAACGAGAGTGATTAGGTTGGGAACTGTAAACAATTGGCGAGGCGTAGCTGTTAGGTGGTCAAATCATATTGAATTCTTCTGCCTAACATTATAATCACATTTTTGTTTCTGTTATGAGTCTCATGTCATATATGGAATGAGAACATGGACTTTTTATATGAACATGGACAATCCTCACCCGACAAGCTAGCTTTTGGGGTTGAGTTAAGTTCAATATCCATTCTTTACATGGTATCAGAGTTAGACCCAATCCAATTCTTTGTTTACCGATATTGGGCCCCAAATTATATTATCCACGCTCTAGTTAATAAGGTCTGGGCGTGCGAGAGAGTGTTAAGAGTCCCACATCGGATGTGTAATGAGAACATGGACTCCTTATATGGACTTGAACAATCATCAAACTATAAGCTAGGTTTTGGGGTTGAGTTAAATCCAAGATCCATCTACAGTTGTAGTGCAATTATGCAAACCACGCAGGGCCTTTTCTCCCCACGACTACACTTGTTGAGTTGTACTCTCCTGCTCAAATATCAAAAGGACTCAATCCATCATGTTGTCAGTTTCCAAATAATGGGCTTCAAAGTGGGCCTTTAGTTCTGAAAGAAATAATTCCTTGATTATTTTCATTAATTGAAAGAGAATATATACAATTTACATATTTTCAAAATATGAAAATCTCATTCCTGTTCTACTCCTAAAACACCATTCTAGTAGTACAAGACTCCTATAATTATGGTAGGTGTACAATACTAATTAATGTAATATTTACCCTAAAATACTACAACAATATTACACAAAACAGTGTCCAAACCGCGGGCTGCCACTATGTACAAAACCAAGATTCCTAGACCAAATATACATAGGATATACACATGTATATCGTGTATATTCTATGTATATTTAACACACCCCCGCAGTCATAGCGGGGGTCTTCGTACGTTGAGACTGTCCCTAAAATCTTCAAAAAGGACCGAGGAAAGACCCTTGATGTCTGCAATTTGACACCTCGAAGGGACATGGCAGACGCGTACTTGTCCCTGAGCTACCTTTTCGCGAACAAAGTGAATGTACATGTCGATATGTTTAGTGCGCTGGTGCTGAAATGGATTACCAGAAAGGTAGATGACACTAACATTATCACAATAAACCAAGATAGCTTTCTGAATAGGACAATGAAGCTCTAATAGGAGATTACATAACCAACAGGATTCAGAGACCACATTAGCTACCACTCGATACTCGACCTCTGCACTAGATCGTGATAAAGTCGACTGACGCTTTGCAGACCAAAAGACCCAGTTATTACCAAGAAAGACACAATAGCCAGACGTAGACCGTCTGGTGTCTGGACAGTCACCCCAATCAGCATCTGTATGCGATACAAGTGTATACGTTGATGAATGATACAAATGCAAGCCATAGTCAAGTGTCCCCGGGATGTATCGAATAATGCGTTTGAGTGCATTCATGTGCTCAACCCTGGGATCATGCATAAACAAACACACCTGATGTACGGCATACGTAATATCTGGTCTCGTAAAGGTAAGACACTGAAGGGACCTGCAAGACTGCGATAACGGGTCGGATCCTCATATGGTGAGCCAGCTGCGGCACCCAACTTGAGTTTAGTAGCAACCGAAGTGGACGTGGACTTACAGGATGACATCCCAGCCCTCTCAATTATCTCAACTGCATACTTCCTCTGAGATAAGAACAACCCACCTGCATGACGAGTGACGGCAAGCTAAAAAAATAACTCAAGGGCACCAAGTCTTTCATAGCAAACTCAGACCTGAGCATTGTCATGATAGACTGACGTAATGCATCAGAAGAGGCAGTCAAGATAATATCATCCACATATAAAATTATATATGCCAAGGAGGAACCATGGCGATAGATGAACAATGAATTATTAGACTTGCTGTGAGAGAACCCAATAGTCGAAACATAGTCTGCAAACCTCTTATACCAAGCCCGTGGGACTACTTAAGCCCATACAAGGACTTTTTCAACAAACAGACAAGATGAGGATATATGGGATCCCTAAACCCGAAGGGCTGATGCATATAGACTGTCTCCTTGAGATCACCATGTAAGAAAGCATTCTTCACATCTAACTGATGAATGGGCCATGCTTTCGAAAGAGCCAAACTGAGCACAATGCGAATGATAGCCGGCTTGACCAACGAACTAAATGTCTCACCAGAATCCACACCTACCCGTTGAGTCTTACCACCACCTACAAGACGTGCCTTATGCCTCGCAAAAGAACCGTCAGAATTGTCTTTATGAGCAAAAATCCACATAGACCTAATAATATTAATATCAAATGGACGGGGAACCAACTCCAACGTCTTATTATCAATTAGAGCATTATATTTGTCGATCATAGCAATTTTCCAATTCGGGTCATTTAAAGCAGACATAGGATTACGGGGTAGCGGTGATTTAAGGACATTAGAATTTAAATTAAAATATCTTTTTGGTTTAAAAACACCCCGTTGACTTCGAGTAACTGGTCTATGACTCGGGGGAGAATTGGGTGAATTTTAGGGATTTTGGGACACGGGACGGGCTAGCCAGCAGGCAGTGGGTCTGCTGGCCCAGAACGGCAAACTGGAGCAGTCAACGTATCATGAACTGGACAAATTTTAGTATTGGACTGGACTTGCCCAACTGCTGAAACTGGCCTAGTGGCGAGACTGGGAGTAGTGGGTATCAGTGATGTAGAACCAGCAGTCAGTGGGCCCGGTGGTGGATTTGGGATGCGGGATACGTTCGAAAAATGGTGAATAATATACGGGGATATACTATCATACAAAAAAGTATACGAACTAGGCACAGGATTACTAACCTTAGTAAACGGAAATTGGGATTCATAAAAAATTACATGGCTACTAATGATGATTTTATTTGACAATAAATCAAAATATTTGTAACCACGGTGATTTGGCGGATAACCCAAAAACACACAAGGGGTAGACCGGGCCTGAAGTTTGTTAATTATGGTGGACAAAAAGAGTCGATAACACAAGTACCCAAAGACCCTAAGATGTGAATACGAATGAGTCTTATTATATAAAATTTGAAGGGGGGATGAATATGTCAAACCTTTGGAAGGAAGAATGTTAAGAAGATATGTAGCCATTTGTAGAGCATGATGTCAAAAGGAAGGGGGTACGAAAGCATGAATCAATAAAGTGCGGACAATGTTATTAATGATATGAATTTTTCGTTCGCCTTTCCCATTTTGTGAAGACGTATGAGGACAAGAAAAATGAAAATTGATTCCATTATTTACACAAAATTCCCGAAACACCCTATTATCATTTTCTTTGCCATTATCACATTGAATATTTTTTATTTCCCGTTAGAATTGAGTTCTAATAAATGCTCTAAATTTTAAGAAAGTGGAAAAAACTTGAGATATTTTCGCTATCGGAAAGGTCCATAAAAATTAGAATAATCATCCAGAAATAGAACATAATAACGATGACCCAAAGAATTGAGAACATGAGATGTCCATAAATCGCTATGAATAATATCGAATGACATTAAAGTATGATAATTAGAGTCTACAATATGGCAACTTAACAATTTTTCCTAAAGGACAAGATTGACTATTCGGAGTACTACGCGTACCCTTACAAGAAATGAAATTATTTTTATTTTAGGAAGATCAAATTGATGACCCCGGATGACCTAGACGAGCATGCCACAAAGAAGGGGCAAGGGCTGCAAAAGTGGATGTCACGACTTGACTCGAGAGACCGGAACTTGGTGTGATAGGATAAAGATCTTCCCCACTATCACACCTCATGAAAGGAATCTTCGTCTTGAAATCCTTCACAGAAAATCCAAACTGATCAAATTCAACAGAAACAAAATTATCAGTGGTGAATTTACGGACAGACACCAAATTTTTAATCAATATCGGGGCATGAATGGTATTTTTCAAGATAAGAGGTGGATGAGGGGGGGGACAAAGTTTTATGACCATAACCACGAATCGAAATTGAATTACCATTACCAACAATTATGCCATGACTATTACTCAAATTGGAATAAGACGAGATAGTACCTTTATTGGCTGTCATGTGTGTAGTGGCTCCGGTGTCCATGTACCAATTTGGGTCCAGTGGAGTGAACCCAAGTGTGTGCATAGCGGCTTCAATGTCGGACGAGGTGGGGCCCGCTGCGTGATGGGCTTTAGGAGGCCGGGGACTAAGAATACCTTGCTGCTGCCCCGGTACTAGACTATTACGGGAACCACTGGTCCAGTGGACATTGGGCCGATAGGGCTGCTGGGAAGCCCACTGGCCAGTGGCCGGAATCGATGAAGGATAAGGGTCGTTGGGCCACTGCCCACTGGTCCAAACCCACAGTCAAAGGGCCCAAGGCTGGGACCAATGGGTCGGTGGCCCACTGTATCCTGGATGGGTCCACCGCCACTGTTTCGGCCACCTTGACCACTACCGGAACCGCCGCGTTTGCCCCTGCGGTTTTTTTTATTATTTTTCCGACTATTTTTGTCGCCCCCTTGAGACCAGTGTTGGTTCGAATGGTCACCAAAATTTAAGGAATTAGTGGAGGACGTCATCATGACCGCGGGACTAGCACTCGTAGCCGCCTTTTTAGCCAAGCCAGCTTCTTCCAAAGTAAGCATGGAGCGTGCTTGATAGAACTTCGGGAGATAAGTACTTTGACGAAGGAGGGTTTCAACACCACTATAGGCCTCAGAGAGGCCAACAACCATATGGAGAACAAGACGATCGTCGCTAACAGGCGCATCAACGTTGCGGAGTTGGTCTGCCAATTCTTTCAACCTTTTGCAATATGCTGAAACGTTCGAGAAATTTTCCATGTTAACGTGGGGAAATTCCTGCTCAAGATGAACAACTCTGGAATTTCGATTATCTTGGAATATGTCACGCAGTCTATCCCAAGCAGTCATCGCCGTAGCGTCGGGCTCAATAATCATCTGCAATAGGTCGGTAGAGATAGTGGAGTAAATCCACTGAAGGACGGTGGCATCAAGAGTCGTCCACAACTTAAGATCATCTTCGCGTTTCGGCACCTCCGTATGCGAGCGTGCGTGAATCTTGAACAGTTTGGCCCACGTCGCATATTGGACGTTTTCAATCTCAAGAATAAGAGGGATATGATTGTTGATATTTGAAACTGTATGGGCAGGGTGAAACGTGTTCTTAACCATGATAGCAACGAATGACGTGATGAAGAGATTGGAAAGAAAATTTGGGGAAGAAAGTGGGCACAGAATCCGAGGTATGTTCTCGGGAAGAGTGCACGGCCACTATGAATTTGGGAGAGGAAAATTGAACCTAGAATTCTGATACCATGAAAGAAATAATCACTTGATTATTTTCATTAATTGAAAAAGAATATATACAATTTACATATTTCCTTAATAGGAAAATTCTATTACCATTCTACTCCTAAAACCCTATTCTAGTAGTACAAGACTCATATAATTATGGTAAGTGTACAATACTAATTAATGTAATATTTACCCTAAAATACTACAACAATATTACACAAAACAGTGCCCAAACCGTGGGCTGCCACTTTGTACAAAACCGAGATTCCTAGACCAAATATACATAGGATATACACATGTATATCGTGTATATTCTATGTATATTTAATAAGTTCAATAAACTGTGATTAATTTTTTATTTTTAACTTTGCGTTAGAACTAAACAACAGTTTGGATCTTTTATTTTATTATATATTTTATTTTTCTATGTTTGAATATACTGTGGGGATAATTACTATTGGTTTTGTTGTGATAGTATGGTCATCTTTCAAATATGACTCTTTTTTCTATCAAAAGATATTTGGATTTCGAAGAGAAAAACCACTTAATGTTTTATTTGTGTAGAAGTGCTAGTCTCCCGTAAAACTATTTCCAACTATTTTACAAATTACTATGGACTCCTTTTAAAATTTTGAAGTCACTTGGTGAAATTTTAAAATTCTATAAGCAGCAACCCATGCATTTCATTGTTTTGCAATTCTAGTTTACACATGTTCTGATGCTGAGAAAATCTGATCCTATTCATTTCTACATTACTACATCCAAAAAAGTGTGTAAGCCTCTTGACAATGTGAATTTTGTTATAATGAAGATGTATTTAACTAAAACTCTTCCTTACTTTTGTTGTATAGTTATTCTTGTTATGATACATTGAGAAAATCATGTACATATTAATACGCAGATTAAGTTCATTACATAATCAATTGCATACAAAAATATTGATCACAAAACACTCCACATCCTCAAAATAATCTAATCACTAGCTATATATTAAGCCAAGAGAGAGCAATAAACTTCTTGACAACCTTCCGATATACAAGCACATTTTTGACACACTCGTCATATATATCTCTTCCATAGTTTATTTTTGTTTAAATATACTTTAACATCCCACCACAAATCTAGCAAGAGCAAGAAGATAATTTTTTCATCTCACTAACTTCAAAATCAGGACCAGAAATAACATCAATTTTCAATCCTTTAAGCAAACCATTATTGGGTTCCTTGATGTGATTTATTCCATTAGCACCAGAACCCACCAGCAAAGTCTTCCTTGATACCATGTTGAATATTTCTTCCAATAGTTTAAAATATGCTGACTCCACATTGTGGCCACTAAGAGCTGATGTCTCAGAGAAAAACAGCCCCTGCCGCTCTGCAAATTCCACCGCGTCTTCAGTTGGAACCGCCCTTGAGTTGACTAGATCGGCTTTGTTACCGATCAACATGATCACAATGGAGCTATCGGCGTGAGCCCTGAGTTCCTCAACCCATCTAGCTACATGATCGAATGTCTGTCTTTTTGTTATGTCGTAAACTAACATGGCTCCTAGTGCTCCTCTGTAGTATGCACTTGTCACTGCTCTGTACCTGTTTAATATGGGGACCAATGTACATTATAAAGACATACTGACTTTAGCTCGAACTATATATACAGTTGAAAATTTCAAAAACAAAATATAGCTTAACATTTATTTTGACAAGAATATGGTGCTACATATCTTTCACTCTATTTCTTTTGCACCTTCTTCTTTTAAAATATCGTACTGTAACTAGTAATGTTATGAAACGAAAACTTAGATTCACGATCATATTAATGTTATTCGGAAGAAGTTTTGATGTTGCAAGCATTCATCTAGATTACTATGTTGACATTCAAACCTAAAATTGATCCATATGGGCTCATCGAATATACTATAGAGGATATTTTATTTAAGAAACTATTTTGTAGATACATACAAACTGGGAAAGCAACCTGTACAATGTTTGTGTTGAATTTGGTATGCTAGGCTTCATTAATGTAGTTGTTAGAGAGGGTGAAATTGCCATGTGGTAGCTGGAATAACGCTGTCGCAGTATGAACACATGATATCACCATATCTTAACTACAACAGAATCAAATATGTTTTGGGCCCTCATTAATAAGTTAGATCGTGATGGTAGCAGGTGCAATCAAGTTAATTATTTTTACGAAAGATGTTGCTAGACTACTGTACATGGCTTGACCTGGACTATAATCTCTCAAATTTAGCCCCATTAGTCAACTTTATTGAGTTAGTAATTACACAAGTGCTCTAAAGCAAAATCATATTGGGTAGAAAATTATGAGCAAAATGAACACAGTGCTTATAGCAGTAGTCATCATGAAACTAATGTTGAGCTAAAACAGCTCAAGAATATCATTTTCATTGCGTGATATTGTCCACTTTAGGCCAAACTCAAATGATTCTCCCCAAAAGTCTTCGCACCATTAAGAGTATCAACTACCTCATTACCTCTTATATTCACTACTAAAAAAAATAGGAATTAGAATAAATTCTTTAGACAGATTAGCAATGGATAATCAAATAAGTTTGTTAGCTATGAGCAGTTAGCGATGAAGTTGGTAGCTAATTCCAACTTTTTTTTTATAAAATATGTACAGTTTCTTTTTCTTTTTACGTTTGCACACCCAACAACTAAGTGGAAGGGAAACTAAACTGGAATTTATGTTAACATGAATGAAGCAATTAACACAAATGAGAGAAACAGAGACGCAATTAGGACTAGGAAGGCAAACCTTTCTTGGCCAGCAGTGTCCCAGATCTGGGCTTTGATAACTTTGGACTGAATAGAGACAGTTCTAGTCTGAAACTCAACACCAATGGTTGATTTTGAGTCAAAACAGAACTCATTCTTAGCAAACCTCGAAAGCACTTGAGTTTTCCCAACAGCAGAGTCCCCAATCACCACCACCTTAAAAACATAGTCAATTTCATCCTCATTATGATGATAAACCCCATTCACACGATTCATTTGGTCTTGCTGTTGCTGCTTCTTCTGATCCTCCCCACTCATTTCTTGGTTCATCGTTTTGTTGAATTTAATTTGTACCAAATGATATATCTGTTGGAGTCAGAAAAAAAGAAGAGCTTAATAAACATCTCTACTTTACTAGTCCGCCAAGGTTAGCTGATGCATTTGTATATGGTGACACTGAACAGTAACTTGACATGACTCGTTTCAATTCGACCACTGAGTAAATGTGTGTGTATGTCTGTCTGATTTAAAGCCTCAATTATGGCTACGTCGTACGAGTAACTTCCATTTATGTAAAGACTGGTACATTGTTTAATTTCTAATGAGGAACAGTGGGGTCTTAATTTGAGGCGAAATGCCCGGGAAAATGTGATGTATTTAGCCTTTCAAGAAAGCAACTTATGATTATGGAGGGACCCTAAAGCTTAATGTGCCTTATAATTACAATAACCTTGTTCCAATTATTAAAGTTCAACCAAAAGCTAAAGCTAATTGGTTTGGTGTGTTAGTGTAGCCCTACATTTGACAACCAAATGGGTCCCTTAGCCGAACTAAATGACAAAACCTTATGGAACCTCATTATCTCCGTAATGGCAGAATACTGTTGCATCTGCTTGAAAAATATACTATGGTATTCAAAAAGCGCTAGGTGCACCGAGCTGAGGTCTGTTTAGCATAATCTTTTAACTGTACACCTGAGCAGTTTTAGTCACTACGTTTGACATTAAACACTTTTGGTCTATGTGGTATGATAGCGAATATTACTATATATTCGCCATATATTTTGTAATTAATATTTGTATATAATTATGATAAATATAAATCATCATTCAATTAGAATTCAACATTGTACACACTATATATATTTATATTAATGAGAAAGCCTCTTCAAAGGAGATTAATACATTTTTATATTATATCAAAACCAAACCCTAAAACACCTAATTTCTCTTTCTCTCAACGCCCCCCTAACCTATCTCGGCCGGCGGCCAAACTCTAAAACCTAACCCTAATTTTCCGATTTCTACTCTTTTCCTCACCAAAATTCAGCCGCTATAATGACTTCCATGGCTATTCCCACATCTCCCATGACCTCTTCCTCCTCCCCAGTCGTCATCCACAACCCTCCCACGACCTCCTCCACTCCCTTTTTCCATCCGGCATTCGCCGTCACTAATATCAAGAACTTTATTTCCTTACTTCTTGATCAAGAAGATGATCAATATTCCTCGTGGGTTGAACTATTTCGCATTCATGCATGTGATTACAACGTACTTGATCATATTGACGACTATTTCCCTCGTCCTATCGAGGTCGACGACACGACATGGCACCGTCTTGACGCTATCGTCAAGCAATGGATTTATGGAACCATATCTAAGGACTTGCTTCATACGATCATTAAAACAGGAGCCTCGACTCGTGAGCTATGGATACAGTTGGAAGAATTTTTCAAGACAACAAGCACACACATGTTGTGTACCTTGAGGAACAATTCAATAACACGCGTCTTGAAAACTTTGCAAACATGTCTTACTACTGCAAGCAACAGAAGTTGGTTGATGATCAATTGTCCAATGTGGGCACTCCAATTTTCGAAACCAAGATGGTGTTGCAACTAATTAATGGTTTATCGAAAGGTGAATATGACATCCTGGCAACAATGATACAACATGCCGATCCCCTACCCAGCTTCAACTACGCCTGGTCACATTTACTTTTGGAAGAAACCAGGCGTGCCAAACATGAGGAACACAATCAAAAGGTAATGGTAGTTGATGCTCTGGAGACCACCACCGCACCCGTATGCCCCACCGACAAACAACAACAGCGGGGGGCAACGGAGGCAAGGGCCTCGGTGGTGGACGTGGAGGTAGAGGCGGCAAGGGCAAGGCCTCAGAAAATCATCCACAACATGCTCGATACCTGACCCAATGCAATGCCAGTTTTCGCGCGGTTGGGCGACACTACCTTGTCCGTACCTAACTGTCGGGCCCACCGCCAAGCAGGCGAGTCTTTTAAGCCCGGGTCCAGCCCCTCGGCAGTCGGGTCCCGCAACTCCGGTAAGCTTCCACGTATTTTTAATTTGCGCACTCCTCAATTTATTTTAGTCGGCAATGGCAATCGTATTCCAATTCATGGGTATGAAACCACACATGTATCGAAACCACACCCTCATTCTCCCTCCGTAACATCCTTTATTCCCTAACATTATCAAAAATTTAATCTATGTTAGGAAATTTGCTATTGATAATTATCTCTTGAGTTTGACCCCTTTGGTTTTTCTATGAAGGAATGCACGGGGACACCTCTTACGAGATGCAATAGTGTGGGGGATCTCTATCATTTATCATCCACCTTCGCTACCAGAATCAATCCTCACACATCCCTTGCCGCGATCTCTCCATCCACGTGGCACAACAGACTTGGACACCCCGGAGCTCCCGTTAGACTTCTGTTTATGTCTTCTTTAAGTGTTACTTTTTCCCTTTTGACAATATTCATGCGAATTTGTGGACATCTCTTATTGCTAGCAAACTTGGTCATAAATATTACTTGGTTTTGTTAGATGATTTTCGCATTTTATATGGGTCTATCTGCTCAAATTTAAGTCACAATTCTACCACACATTTTTTGAATTCCACACATATATTAAAACTCAATTTGAAAAGGACATAAAATCTTTTCAATGTGATAATGATCGTGAGTTTAATAATTTCCTCTTCCATAAATTTTGTTCGGATCGTGGCATGGTATTTCGATTCTCGTCCTCATACCTCTCCTCAAAACGGTAAAGCCAAAAGAATTCTATGTACCATGAACAATATGATTCGTACCTTTCTCCTTCATGCTTTTCTCCCACCATCTTTTTGGGTATATACATTAAAATTGATAGAATACATACTTAACATATTGCCTACCACCACTCTCCAAAATCAACCCCCGACTGAAATTCTATTTCGTCGTATCCCTACATATGGTCACATACGCACGTTTGGATGTCTTTGCTATCCTAATCTTGCCTTCACGGCGCCTCACAAGTTAGCACCTAGGTCCATTCCTTGTGTTTTTTGGGCTTCCCGCCCAACTATAGGGGATATCTATGCTTTGATCCATCCACAAACAAAGTCATTGTCTCCCGTCACGTCACGTTTGAGAAATCTATCTTCCCTTTTCCAATATCCATCAGCTTACCGTCTCCGATTATGGATTTCTTGATAATTCGGACAACTCCCCTCTCGGCCAACACATGTTATGTGGAACTCCTAATCCGGCTCCACGACCGCCACCTCCAGCACCCCTCCACTCATCGCCACCACCTGCCTCCCCCCCGGTTACACCCACACATCCCGCAAACTCCTGCATCCCAAAATCTGGTCCCGCATCCACCCGAAACCTCATCTTAGAGCTATTGTGTCACTTACGTAAGACATATATGGTTTAGTGTGATAACATATTTGCGATATACTTATCTCATAACTCGGTTCAGCATCAGAGAACCAAACATATTGAGATGAATATACATTTCGTTCGTGAGAAGATTGCTATATGTCGTGTTAAGGTGTTACATGTGTCTTCTTCGCATCAGTATGCAGGGACTCCCTCGACATCTGTTCCTAGACTTCAGATCCAGTCTCAGCGTCCGGGCTCCTCCCGCTCCAACTGAGGGGATGTGATAGCAAATATTACCATATATTCGTTGTATATGCTGTAATTAATATTTGTGTGTAATTATGGTAAATATAGATCCTCATTCAATTAGGATTCAACATTGTACACAATTTATATATTTTTATTAATGAAAAAAACTTTTTAAGGGAGATTAATACATTCTTACATTGTATTTAAATTGAAACAAGAACGACTCGATTCAGTTCTGAAAGAAATAATCCTCTTGATTATTTTCATTAATTGAAAGGTATTTATACAAGTTATAAAATAGGAGAATCTCCAATTAGTGTACAATTATGGTAAGAATATATACCATCATATCAACTTTATGATCCGAAGCGAGAAATTTCAACAAAGAATAATCTCAACTTTATGATTTCAACAACAAAGAGTGCAAAATAAGGGCTCTATGGAGACATAAAAGTTGATTCATTTGCTATTTCATATAATGAGGGTGAACGGAAATAGACATATCGTGAGTTCAATTGGATTATCTCTGTCGAATAGTTCTTTTGTTAAATATTTTATGTACTTCTAAAGAGCCAACATCGTCAAAGATATCTAGCACAATGTGTTTTTAGGTTATAATAATAAGGACCAAAATGCTTAATTTGTACATATAAAGGGCTAAAACTATTCAAGTGTATATATGGAAGACTATTTTATATCAACTCAAAACCTAACTAGTTTTGTTATTTTATTCTCCAAGCTGAAATACCAATCTTTCTTTCTCCTCCCACCTCTATTAAAAAAAGGAATTGAATGAAAATAATGAACTGTTTCAGCAAATTCAGATAACGACATAAATGTACCTTAATGCAATCTGGCAACTCTCCGACAGAATGCTATGCGCTAACGCTTTGAGGAAAGAAGCAAAGACAGAAAGGTAAAAAGATGGCAAAAAAGCCATGATATTACGCATCTTTTGCCGAATGCAGAATCATGGTTAATTTCTATGGATCAAAGTGCTATATGATGACTGTAGATTTCCCACAAGTCATGATTGAATGGTCAAAAGAGAAAGCATTGGAGATTCTCATTTACTTGAGAGTGGCAGCACCGACACTATTATTGCCAATTTATTGTCTACACCAAACACCATATATACATATATAGTTACATTTATGTAGGAAATGCCATTGCCAACATATTTACCACGTTCTTTCTTCTCTTAGGAATAACATTAATGAGATCGGACTTAAAAAAATATTCTTAAAAAATTTTTAAAAAAGGAGTCGGTGAAGATGTAATTTTGATTTGTTGGTGTTGAATTACTACTTTGATTACATAAACAAGTTATTTGGCATGAATCAAGATGTTGAAGGTCTAATATCCATGAAATTAAGGCTTTGACCATTTGAAATTTTAGCAAAGATGTTACTAACAAGAGACGAGCGCTATCAAATTGGAAATAAACTTTTGAATACATTTTTAAACTTTGACAATAAGAAGAAATCTAAGAACGAAAAGATAATATTCAGCAATAATGGAATGAATTGTCTATAACAACTATGCCTATCCTATTACCTTAGGCCTCAAAACGGGCTTTTCACAATTGGCTCAGAAAATCACCAAACTATCTCATTAATTAGCAACAAGTTTGTAAATTATTAGTGCCGCCAATCGATGACCACACAATAAAAAATAACAATGAAAATACAAAAAAAAAAAAATGAAAAACATCCATGAATTTTTTCCTTACAGTCAAGTGGCTTTCACTCCTTATTAATAGTTTCTTCTATTTGATACTTAATTAAGATGTAAATAAGTCTAAAATAATCAAAATAATTAAAATTTTCAACTTGAGAACAATCGATCAATGATCGTATATCTTAACATTTTTGCAATTAATCAGATGAATAAATTGTGGACGTTGTAATCTTCCTGCATTTCATTCTGATGGGTTGAATAAGTCATGTGATTATTTACAGAAGTAATGGTTATAAACAACAGATTCAAGAGTTATGGTTACAAACAACACAATCATCATTTACGACGAAACTTTTAATGGTTCAATTTATTCAAAAGTCTATCTATCTTTTTCACATTCCAAAATCTTCCATCACTTGTCCGTCAAGTGTACAAGCATGTTTGTATACCAACTAGCAGGTCACGGTCAGAACTGGGCTGGCAAAACTTATTGTGGTGCGGGTCCAAAGAAACGTTTCCGTGGGCCTTGAAGCCCAGAAAAAAGCTAGAACATGTGCTATATTGGTGGTTGACACATTGTCCGGTCTCTCTCACCTCCCTTCCCCACAAGGCCACAACAATTCACCTAGTACTAATTTCTTTGTCAAGTGAATGCAATATGTGTCTGGCTGTAAGAATTATTAAATTGTTTTGATTTAGTGTAATATCTTCGGCTCTATATCCACTCGCACTGACAAGAGATCTTAGGAGGTGTTTGGTTCAAGGAATTAGGTAGGTTGTCCCGTAAAAAAATTGGGATTAAACTTAACCCATATTTGATTGGAGGCATTAGCTAAAATCAATATTATTTTTATATCAAAGTCTTGGTATAACTTATCCCATATAAAAATGGGATAAGTTATCCAGGTTATAGTCCCGGTTTAGTCTTCGAATATCCCAGTTTTAAACCAAACTATCCCTTAGGAACTCCCTTTAGTTCTTCCATTTGCATGAACTTGAAAGTATATACTATGTGTTGGGCTGTGTATGTATGAAGCGGTGATGATGAGAATAGCGGTAAAAACTTATCTGGACTAGGTATTTAGATTAAGCAAAAACATAAGACATGTCTGCAGGTATACTTTTTAATATTTAATTAATGATTAAGTGACATATATTTTAATTTTAATTTATCGTTTTAAAAATTAATTATGTAGTTAGATGTGAACATCCAATGTGAATAAGTATTTATCAAAAAAAGACTACAGCAAAACATAGCTTTTTTGAAAAGGAAAATCTCACCATACATCTTATCATAATACGAAAATTAGAATCAATCACTTTTTTTTTTTTCAAAACAATTTTGTTATATTGTTAGTGAAAAAAAAAAGGAACTTACTATTCTGAAAATACTCTGATTATGCTAAAAATGTAAATTTATTACCCCTATATATGCAATGCAAGGATATTCATAATTTTGTAAGAAAATTCTCTGATTTTAAAAATATCTGTGATTAAATAAATAGCTGAATGTTAAAACTCCCAAGTCATAATTGGGAATTCGTTGGTTCAATTCTACTGAATGTAAAATAGGTTAAGGTCTTTAAACTTAAAGAGTGAAAAGAATAGAATTGTAATGTTACAAGATTGACAAAAAGAGGTGGTTAAGAGTAATTTTGTAAAACATAAATGTAAAAAGCAAGAAATTTGTGTCGGAGCGGCGGGTAAACACAGAACACCAACATCGACACATCGGAGTCTCCGAGCTATGGCCATGTTAATCTCCCCAAAATTTGCCGGCCACCGACGGCGGGTCTACACCTCAATCAACTTCACCCATTTGTTCTCAAACACCGCCGCAACCACCGATAATGATGACCCGTTTAAGACCCACCCATCCTACCAGCACCTCGCCACCATCAAATCCATATCGGAGCTCCTCCAATCCTACACGGTCACACCACCCATCAAACCCTGGCCCCGATATCTCACCCATAAACAACTCATCTCACTTATCAAATCCCAACACGATGTTAACCTTTCTCTCCAAATCTTTCACCATGCTGGCAACTTCCACCCTGGTTTTTACCATATTTACGAAACCTACCACTCCATCATCAACAAGCTCTGCCGTGCACGTGCCTTTGATAAAGTAGAGACCCTTTTAACTGAATTACGAAATTCCACCATTAAATGTGGTGAAGTGTTGTTTATTACTGTTATTAGGAACTATGGGATTGCTAGTAAGCCTAAATTGGCACTTAAAACCTTTCTTCGAATCAAAAAATTTGGAGTTCAGAGGTCAGTGAGGTCATTTAATGCTTTGTTGTATGCTTTAGTACAAAATAAAGAGTATGATTTGGTTTATGCTTTGTTTAAGAATTGCCAGAACAAGTCGAATATAACGCCCAGTGTGTTTACTTGTAATATCTTGTTGAGTGTTTTGTGTAAGAAAGGCGATATTAATAGTGCAATTAAAGTTCTTGATGAGATGCCTGTGATGGGAATGCTAATACCAGTGCTATAATGCACTAAATAATCAATCAATGGCTTGTTTAACAATGTAATATAATGAATATAACTCAAACTAAATTAACTTGAAGTAGATTAACAGGAAATAAATAAGTAGATCTAACTTGATTTCGAGAGAGGCTTGCAGATTGCAATGTCCTAAGACAAAATCACGTCGCTACACTTCTGCTGTAGTTGATAAGTCTGACGTTTGTCTTGCAGGATTCAACTCTCAATCCAAATTTTGCAGAGTATACTTGGATTCTATTCGAACTTCAATCTGTGTTTCTCTTTTGATTCAAGTTTTGGAGAATATGGAAGACAATTCTTTGCTATCTTTAATTTGTCATCAATTGTTTCTATTTATAGAAGCAATTAACAGTTAATTATGAAAGGATACAACTCTTGCAAAGAGATGTTCTGAAAAGAAGCATCTGTTCATAAGTTACAGTTAGTTTCAAATTTTCACTAACTGTAATTAACTATAATGTTAATTAAATATAAAAGATAAAATATTTTCAATGTGGGACTTATCCCAAAACTCTAACAGGGAATAGTTCTGAATGTGGTGAGCTACACAACTGTTTTGGGTTGTTATGTGTTACTTGGTGATTTGGTGGGTGTGAAGAGGATGTTTGATGATAGAGGGTGGTTGCCTGATGCGACGACGTATACTATATTGATGCATGGATTTGTTAAGAAAGGGAAGTTTATTGATGCAGTTAAGATAATGGATGAGATGGAGGAGAATGGGGTTGGGCCAAATGAAGTGACGTATGGAATTATGATTGAGGCATTTTGCAAGGAAAAGAAATCCGGTGAAGCAGTTAATTTACTTAACGATATGCTAGATAACAGGTATGTTCCAAGCCCAACACTTTTCTCTAAGGTGATTGATGTCTTGTGTGAAGAGGGAAAGGTTGAGGAGGCGTGTTATTTGTGGAAGAAATTATTGGTAAAGAATTGTACTCCAGATAATGCAATATCGAGCACACTTATTCACTGGCTTTGTAAGAAGGGACGAATTCGGGAAGCAAGGAAACTGTTTGACGAGTTTGAGAAGAGTTCGAGTCCTAGTGTTTTGACATATAACATGCTTATTGCAGGGATGTGTGAGAGAGGAGAGCTGCATGAAGCGGGGAGGTTATGGGATGATAGGGTAGACAAGGGTTGCATTCCCAATGCTTTTACTTACAACATGTTGATCAAAGGTTTTTGCAAAGTTGGAAATGCAAGGGAAGGAATTAGAGTCTAGAAGAGATGCTTGAAAAAGGGCGTCTCCCAAATAAATCTACTTATTCCATCTTAATCAAGGGGCTTCTTGACTCCGAATGTAAGGCAGAAGTTTTAAGGGTGCTTGCACTGGCTGCTTCAGGAGATGTTGATCCTGAAACTTGGGGAGTCCTTGTGGCCAAGTTTGTTACTGATATTCAAAATCTATGTCCCGTTTTGGATAAGATATTGTCGTAGAATGAAGTGTAGATGTTTTGTTCTGATGCTCTTCATACCCAACATCTGATTCTAAAGTGGGAGCAAGCATAGTTCACAATAGAATTATCCATTAATGAGAGTATTGGTGATGGTCTCGGTGCCTGGTTCAAGAAGGTACCTGCTCCCCTATGCAAACATTTTTGAAGTTCAGGAGAACCTTGATATTTTGGACGACAATGTTGGAGCCATTTGTCGAAGAAGACTGGAAAATGAACACGTGAAGCATGGGATATGCTGATTAATGATAGCATAAAAGAGTCAAAAGAAGTAAGAGGGTATGTTTTATAACTATTTATACAGCTTTAGCAGTGTAACTCAGAGATAGATTAGGTTAATTTTCTCTTGATAAGGAGATTAGGTAAATTAATATTGTTGTAAATTATGTCATTTGTCTATCATGAACTAATCCATATTCTGTGTAAAGGAAAAACATACTTGGAGAATCAATCCCTTAGCTCTTCATATAAATGTTCACACTACATCATCATGAAATGTCCTCTTCCTTTCTTCACATATCAGCAGAAAGAAAACTATGACCATGACATTGTGTTATGTTGCTAATCATTTTAGCACTACAACATAAGAAACTCCTCTAGCACTTGTCCAATCACATTACAGCCAAAAAAAGAAAAAAAAGAAGAGAGATCAATGGAAGAACAAAACCAAAGCCTTGATGAAAAATTGTTTACTTAGAGATATTATGCCTATTCCAAGCAAACTTGTAAGGGATTATCTTGCTGCATCTCAAAGTTGTTTCCGAAATCGTTCCAATATGTGGTCTAAATATAGAGGGGCTACTCTTTACTTTTGTCCATTTGTTTTCATTTGATTAATGAAATAAATCAGCGCCCTCTACCTGGCCTTATTGGTAGTTTGCTGAGGAAAAAATGCTTCACGAGGAGGTTAGCATCCGAACTGGCTAAGATGCCTTTCATCTGCATCATAGAAGTTGGTAGCACTTTTGCCATTTCCTGAACTTCTTTCTTACCTAGTTTTCCTATCTTGTTCTCAAAGACTACTTCTTCTCAAGGCGTCTTATATATTTAGTATATAACATCTAACATCAGCCTGGTCCAACTCCAATGTATTTCCATTTGTAACAGTAGGGTAACTCCACCGAGTTCTTATATATCTAGTAGGATTCCTAGCACATACCTAAAAACATAGCTTCCTAGTTTCTGTAGCAAAACTTGGCTTTTCTTCACCTCTATGATGGTCATATACAATTCATATGTATGTTATGAAGATTTGAACTCTAGGGATTTGGTTTTTGGGAAATTGTTTTTTTCGTGCCTCAGTAATTTGTAAAATTTGATTTTGGTCTTTGTGATTCCCGACTTTGCACATTTAACCTTCAACAACTTTAAATATTTGTTTTAGTCCTTCAGTAACAAACTCCCACAAGGCCTCAACTGCTTTAGCTGTATGTCTACTTATTTAGCATATCCACTTTTTGAGGATATGTGCTGAGATTGCTAGGATCTTTTGTATTTTCACAAATACTCGCTGCATGGTTCTTCTTGTAATTACACTTCATGCTTTTCTGATTGGTTTGTATGGTTGTAGATTAAATGAGTTTGTCTAATTGATGTCAAATGAAGTGGTTGTCTAAAATTTTAGGGAAGTCCTTTATCTTAGATACTCTTTAGATCTTATTACTGTTTGTCATTGATTGGAGATGGAGCTTTGAAAGGTCAGGAATTTGTTCATTAAAATTCTTGCTAAGTTACTTTATCCTGATACATAAAGAGAACCTGGGTATGAGAAGAAAATAAAGCTAGATAGTTGTATGACAAGGGACAAATGGTACATCTTGGTTAAATTAACTGATGACTCAATGAATTGACCAGACAAATCTTATAAGATAGCTGGTGTTTTTGTTCTTATATAAGATCGAAAACAATTTCATTGGAGTTAACTGCACGTATTCTTCTTATTTTAAGAGAGCAAGCTATTCTGCAATCATGTTGAACTGAAGTGTCTGCTGTAAGTTTTTTAGTCCTCTTGTGTGAATTTTAATTGGTTAGAGGGTACTGGCCTCTTCTTTTGGGCTCTCACTAAATTTTGTTGTAGGACCCCAGGAGTGAAGCAGTTGGTGTTCTTTTTCTTAGAAACATAGTCTGGCACCTTGGCATCCTGATGCATCCTTTTTCATGAATCTTCAAGAGCACGAAGTTGGATACAGTTCGCAGTTAAACTCTCAAAGAGTTCCATTTCCAGGTATACGATATTGAGAACTCTCAAGAATCTAGCTCATGATAGTCCTTTCACTCGTATCTCGTACAGCTTAGCAGCAGCTGATTTCAGAGAGCCTGTGTGGATATGCAGTAAAAAAAGTGTTTTGATTGCTTGTGGCTTAATGCAATTGTTCTTTTATGGAAGCCTAAGCTGTTGTGTCTGTCACTAAAAACTTAATACTAGTTCACTTGGATAATATTTCAATGAAGATATTATATATATATATATAAGTAATTATCGCAGTACTAAGTGGACTTATGTACATCCCTCTATCTAGTCTCAAGTTCACCAATTTTGGTCTCAAGTTGACCTATTGAGATGAGGGAAACATTGAAAAAGAGACAAGTGAGGAAAAGTTCTTGATCCCTTCTCTTAAATTGCCTACTCTTTTAACCCCGTTATTCAAAACAGTATTTTTCTTTTGATGTGACATTTTATTGAGCAAAGGACTACAAGGTCTATAAGAAAAAAAAATTCTCTTTCTATGGAATTCTTGTCCTTGTGGAATTTTGCTCTCTTCATAAAGTCCTATTCCATGTATTAATTGACACTTGGAGCATCAAGTATGAACGATACAAAAACAAAGGTCGTGATGATTTCATCTATATATTCGTACTACTTGTGCAATGCTTTCAATTAAGAATTTTACTATCGCCCGCAAGTCAATAAGTGGATTAAAATTGGCAGCGTTAGAGTATTCCAATAGATAAAGAGTATGGTAGAAAGGAATAGATGAATCTTTTTTTCTACTATACTAATCTTTTTATTTGTTATATTGTAGTTATGAAGGTGCTCTTAGGATTATGCCAGATCAATTGATTTGTAGTCTTTTACAAATTTGATTTTAATTTTATATCTTTTTCACGTGAGTTCTTCATTCTTATATATAAGAAATCTCAAAATAAGACACAAGAATCTTTCAAGGGTCATTTTCTCCTTTCTCCTATTCAAATTATAAAGGACATATTCATTCAGTCGTCGATATTTATAGATTTAATTAAATTTCATTTCATTGGGCTATCCATTTAGGTCGGATGCAAATGAAGAGCCCATTTCATTAGTTCAAGGTTAGTTGAATATCATCCTATACTAAAAGCTCAAGTTTGTGCTTGTTTCAAATCGAATAAAAGAAGATAAAACATGCCAATGTACAAGTGACATGTTCTGGGGTTTTCACCAATTAGATGTGATTTTATTACTGTTTCAATCTAATTGATCTGTGGACCAATTAAATCAAAGAAAAACAATTTGTTCTAATCACAATTTCTCTTTCACAACTATGAAATAAACTTCTCCTTGATTTCAAAGGATCATTAGAATTTAGGAATCACAAGTGAGAGTTCTGAAGAATAAATACTTCAAGTATTTTTTTTCCGTAAGTTCCAAGCGTTTTAAGTATTTATATACATATTTCAAGTTTCCAAGATTAAGAAATAAGTCAAGATTTAAAGGAGCATTCAAAAGTTCAAATAATCTATTTTGTGACAATTGATCTCACCTTGTCAGTGATGATTATATTAATATATTTATGATGATCAAACAAGTTAGAGATCAAGCCTTCATGCATTTGCATCAAACGAAATTCATTAAATGAAGGTCAAATCAAAAGGCCCTTGAATCTAGTTAGGAAGAGAAGACTCATAAGAGACTCCTTAAATTTAAAGATAACCCTCTTCGTTTCTTGAAATTAAATAAATACTCATAATACAACTTATTATAATTTGTTAATTGTACTCCCTCCATCCTATATTATTTGTCCATATTACCAAAAATATTTATCCCAAATTACTTGTCAATTTACAAAATCAAAATAGAACTGATTCAATCTTTCTCTTCTTATCCTTTATATTAAGTGTTTTTAAAAATAATTACTAATATTGATTAGAGTGCGATTTATTGGAGAAAGATAAAAGTAAGATAGTAAAAATTACACCTTTCATTTATAATTTTTCAAAGGACGTGTAAATGAAAAAGTGGATAAGTAAAATATGATACGAGGGAGTACTATTTATCTTTTCTTGATTTTTCAGGCAATTTAGAAATACTCAAAAGTAGTAAATAAAGTGACAAAACTTTGTAGGCATTTGGCCATAGAAATCAAAAACTTGTTCACTTTTTTTTTGAAATTTTTAAAGTTAGAGTTTGAATTGTGTTTGGCCATAATTTTTGTAAATAATATTTTATTATTGAAATGTAATTTTTCAATAAGGTTTTAGTTATGAAAAACAAGTTTTTAGTCATTTCTCAAATTCTAAATGCAATTTCAACTTGTATTTGGAATTCCAAATACTATTTTTTGGAAAAGTAAAAAAAAAAATGAATAATTTTTTTGGCCAAATGGGTACATGTATCATCCTTTCCTATTTCCGGATAGTGTAATTCAAGATTTTCCTTTAGATAAACGCGCTTTTTCCCGCGAACATACCGTCACATATGATGTTTTTTTTTCCTTGTAAAAGTCAACAGTACGAGTCCACTATCCAAGCAAAGCATTTCCAGTGACTTGGCAATATGAAAGGTCAAAAAATCTGGTAAATAAAATTTAATAAATCGATATTTAAAAGCAAAAAATAAAAGAATACGGAAGAAGCCCCACGTAGAAACTTGTCAAATCAGAACAATTAATAATGGGAACGAGTATACGCACTAAATACGTACTAAAGTGAATACTGTACAACTTGGAATGTTCAATGCAATTTCTTATTCCAAAAGGTGGAATCTCCCATACCCACCCAGTACTAAAGTGAATACTGTATTTCAACTTGGAATTCGATTCATTCCAAATATCAATTTCTCATGTTCAATATCTACTTTGTTAAGCTGTTTCTGTCCGGCCAATGCTTCTGTGAATTAAGGCTTTTTAATCTTCTTCTTATAACTTCCTGGAATTTTCGCCTGCATGTTCTTGACAACTCCAAAATACCATGTTTCTTGGTGTTTGGTCTCCATTTTTCCGTTTAGTTTTACAGGTAACTCTCGAGCACAGTCAACAAAGCTTTTGATCCTTTGAGTCGGGCTGTCAAAACTTTCCAATTCTTGCCAAGACTTTGCAACCCTTAATCAGGTCAACTTCTTATCAATTTCTCTTACTATATAATTTTCATTGACTAAAACAAGTCTCCCTGCTACTGTTTTGTTCATTTTTGCTTCAAAATGTATGTATAAACATAACCCACAAGTTCCTTTTCTTGATCTTGATCATTTTTCATCTCATGTTCTTGAAAAAGTGTCACTAGTTAAAATTGAGAAAATAATCATCTAAAGTTCAGCTTTTGCATTCCCAAGCTAAAACCAAAAGAGAATTTTGCCTGCCTTGCTTGAATTCACAAGCATATAAAGTTTGGAGACGAAATTAAAGCCCATTAATTTTGTATCCGGTTGTCGTATTATCGGTTGTTGCTACGGTTCCTTTCTCCATTATTTTCTACTTGGCTTCTTCACTCCTATATTTCCTTTTCATACTGTTTTTTGATATGCTTTATTTGAGCCGAGGGTCCATCAGAAACCACCTCTCTTCCTTCACAAGGTAGGGGTAAGGCGGCATACACCCCACCCTCCCCAGACCCCCCTTTGTGGAATTACGCTGGGTATGTTGTTGTTGTTGTAGCTGTAGCAAGAATAGTTTTGTGTTTTTCAGCTTTAAGTGGGTATTCTGATTTGCATCCTTGGAAACTAAAATGAAGGTTTTTTGAGGCAAGATGAAGCAAAGTGAAGGCTTTTCCTCTAATGGAATTATTACTTGCTAGATTGACTGTAGAGTTCCTAGATTGAATCACATGGGATAGCATCAACTCTGGTCCTTGAGAGTTTTTCCTGGGTGAAAGCATGGTGCCAGATGTGATTGGCGGTCCTTCTTTTGGTCCGCTTGCAGATCTCCTTTCTTCAACTATAGAGGGCCTCATTGACGTAGTACTTAGTTCCAAGAATGTCTTTATAGAGAAAAAGGGTTTTGCAGAACTTTCGGCTTATCTGGATCGTATTGTTCCTTTTCTTAAGGAGGTCAATAGGAAGAACATTTATGATTCCACACCCTGGGAAAATGTTATAGAAATTCTTAACCGGCAGACGGTGGATGCAAGGCAACTTATCTCGGAATGCAGTAAGAAAAACAAGGTCTATCTCTTAATGAATTGTCGGTCTATTGCAAAGCGCATAGAAAGTATCACCAGGGAAATCAGCCGTGCATTAAGTTTCATTCCTTTAGCTTCTCTTGACATTTCTTCGGGTATAAAGGAAGAGATTGTCCAGCTGATTGACAATATGCGTACAGTGGAATTTAGAACAGCCATATCTGAAGAAGAGATTTTGGAGAAGATAGAGTCAGGTATCCAACAGAGAAATGTTGATCGCTCGTATGCCAACAAGTTGTTAGTTTCAATTGCGGAAGCCATTGGAGTTTCAACTGAAAGCTCAGATTTAAGGAGAGAATTTGAAGAATTCAAAAATGAAATAGAAAATGCACGGCTAAGGAAAGACCAGGCTGAAGCCTTGCAGATGGACCAAATAATTGCTATGCTAGAAAGGGCAGATGCTGCAACATCCCGCCAGGAGAAAGAAAAGAAGTACTTCACAAAGCGGAAATCATTGGGCAGTCAACCTTTGGAACCACTTTTGTCATTCTATTGCCCAATCACCCGTGAGGTAATGACTGATCCTGTTGAGACTCCTTCAGGGCATACGTTTGAAAGGTGTGCAATAGAGAAGTGGTTGGCAGAGGGAAATTTGTGTCCTATAACATCTACACCTTTGAACAATACAATGTTGAGGCCGAATAAAACTCTGCGACAGTCAATTGAGGAATGGAAAGACCGAAATACAATGATCACTGTCGCTTCCATGAAATCGAAACTCTCGTCCACCGAGGAGGAAGAAGTTCTCAATTGCCTGGAACAGCTAAGGGATATTTGTGAGCAGAGAGAAATACACCGAGAATGGGTTATTATGGAGGACTATATTCCTTTTCTAATCAAGCTACTAGGTTTGAAAAGTAGGGATATCAGGAATCTTGTTCTTGAGGTGCTCTGCGTACTAGCAAAGGATGGTGATGATGCTAAGGTACTTATTCATTTTGAAAAATTATAGGTTTTTCAATGTGTTGTTTTTTGCTTTGTGAGCCTACTAAGATCACCTTGTCTCTGTTTTCTTATGTAGTGAGATTATTGATCTCTGAAATTGTTATTGGAAGTTAAAAACAGTGTATGTGTTGAAAGTTGTCACTAGGTTCAAGTCTTAATTTTGAGCTTTGTAAAAATGGCTGACCAAAGATGTTGACTTTGTTCATATTCATCTGACAATGCGACCATGGTTGGGGCACAACAACTTGAGTGTCATGGCAAGCGCAAGAGGATAGTGACAGTGTAGAGAGCCACATAGGATGTGAGCACCACATTTGCAATGTGGACCTCACACAATTATATTAAATAAAATAATTTAAATGTGATTAGGTATGAGTAATGAGTATGAGATCCGCTCTTACCCAATTCAGTCAGAAATGGCATTTGCGTCGTGCCATATGAAAAACTGCTGTTAGTTCAAGTTCACTGCAGTTCTAGTGCAATGAGGATCTCTCACAGTTAATCGCTGGTGTGAGACATATTGTGCCAAAATGCATTTTAAAATCTATACAAGGTATTTTCTTTAGAAAGAGACAACCTATATAGTATATCATTTGCCTTTAGGTTAAAAGAAATTCATTTTTGGGCTTGTGGAAATTAGCATGTTGAAATTTGATGGTTCATTAGTTGTAGCTTCCTGTGCTTTTTGTTAGGAATGTGTATGCAGGAAAATATTGCATCTACCATATTAAAAGCCTCGCGAGTTTGATATGATAATGCAATATTTTGTAGTTCAAACATCTGCGCAATTAACACCCTTGAGGAGAGTATGTCTCTCCACATGTGTTTGTATTTCCCCTGACCCAGACCCCCACTTTTTTATTATTTAGATCTTGTTGCTTTTCTGTATTTTTCCTATATATGCTTATTGTTTCAGACGCGTGATATTGAAATGGCATGCTTCTCACAGAGACTGGATTTAGATCCAATACAATGTCAACTAAGAGCTCATTTCTTTTTTGATATCCAATAACACCAGTTAATAAACAGGCATGAAGTCATTTAGTTGCATATATATATTTTTACTTGCATATGAAATATGATCAAAATTAGTTATCTATCACGCTAAGAGTATAATATCACATACCTGCAAACTTGATAGATTAATGAGTTGGTGAAGGCTCTCACTTGAAATGTATTGCAGGAAAGAATTGCTGAAGTTGATAATGCATTGGAATCTATTGTTCACTCACTTGGACGTCGCATTGGCGAAAGAAAGTCAGCAGTAGCATTGTTACTGGAACTGTCAAATTGTAAGTCAGTTCAGGAGTCCATTGGGAAGGTTCGAGGTTGCATACTTCTGTTAGTTACTATGTCAAGCTGTGATGAAAACAGAGCTGCCAAAGATGCAAGGGATGTTTTGGAGAACATTTCATTTTCTGATGACAATGTTATCCTGATGGCCAAGGCTAACTATTTCAAGTACTTGTTGCAACATCTTTCTTCAGGTTAGTTTCTTAATCGTATTACCTTCTTTGGCCTCCAAGAATACAACACTTTTCTGATGTGAGTTCTTAGTTCTTGGTTAGATAACTTGATGAATATATAGAAACCTGAGAATGGTTAACTTTGTTGCAGTTGCCAGATCTTTCTCAGTTTGCATGTCATTAATTACCAAGATTTGAGAGCTTGATGAGAACAGTTTTTTTTTTCTTTGTTTAAATTCGGGATCCTTACACATAGTGATAAACTTAACCAACTTAATGGAGGATGGCGCCAGAAAAAATTCCGCATTAAACCAATAACATTATTATTTATGTAAATCTTTTGAGCTCCTTCTAAGCAGGCACTGTAGATCTTTGAGATTGTATCGTTTACACTCTAATATTACAAATAGTTCCTATGGATCAAATTGAGTTTGTAATGCCTCCTAATGTTCTGTCATGGCAATTTTAAATTGTAAAGTTCTCCTGCTTTTAGTTCCTATGGCATAAATTGAGTTTGACTCTTTTTTTTGGCTAGAATGGTTCCAAACTTGTTATTAAGAATAGATGAATTCTATGTTTCTTTGTAATGGTAGTAGAGTATCAGTTAAAAGTTTGTCAACAGCATATCTATTTTTCCTCAATATAATGTTACCGAAGTGCCCAATACATTTAGGAATTTTACAGTTATGTCCACTAATAGGAGTGATGACGAAAGAATCCAATGTGGTTACTTAAACACTATTAAGTAGAAGAGAAAAATTAACAGTCAACAGCTTCTTGTATCAGAGTCGCTCTAATATTTTCTTAGTTATGAAGTACTCAAATCATTACCCATTACTTATCTTCTTCTCCTTACCTAACAGGATCCAGTGATGTGAAGCTCCGAATGGCAAAAACCTTAGGAGAGATGGAGTTGACAGATCATAATAAGTCATCTCTATTTGAAGAGGGAGTCCTAGATTCCCTTCTTTCCTTGTTGTCACATGGTGAAATTGAAGTGAAACAAGCGGGCGTGAAAGCCCTTCTAAACCTCTCTAGTTTACCAAAGAATGGACAGGAGATGATCAGAAAAGGTGTTGTGCGTCCACTGCTTGATACGTTGTACCGTCACACATCTTCCCAAAGTCTGCGGGAACTTGTAGCAGCCACTATTACAAAACTTGCCTTCTCTGCAAGCAGCGAAACATGTGTCTCACTGCTTGAAGCTGATGAAGACATTTATGAACTTTTTTCTCTAGTTAACTTGACCGGCCCAGCTGTGCAGCAAAGCATTCTCCAGGCTTTCTGTGCCATGTGCAAGTCTCCATCTGCTGCTAGTGTCAAGACCAAGCTAACACAGGTATTCACCTCTTAGGAAGCAAGTGGTTTTCTTTCTGAGTAATAGCATGTATCTTTATCAAGAAATCTAACTTTTACTCAAATAAGTTCACCCATTTAAGCAAAGCAGCAACACTTGTGGTAGTCATAAATTGCTTGTGAGAATTAACTCATTTACTAGTGTTCCTTCTTGAAACTTGCATATGAGATGTTCCCTGTTTTGAGATGTTGGAATAAGCAATATCATGAGACAGAAATATAGAATTCTTCTGTGGAAAATGACTCAAAACTCATGCTTAGCCATAAGGACTGACAGACGGTTACAGTTTTATATGATCGCGTTATGATTCGTACTACTCATTTTACTTTTTGATGCTCCTGCTGTTAAGCTCCTCGATGCTAATGGATTTTTTTTGGATATTTCTACACATATTTCATGAAATCTATGAAATTTTCCCTTCAAAAGCTTTGAACCTACAAAATGTAACACCGTTTTCTCTTCTTCTCTTTAGTTTTGTGTCACAGAATATCAACAATGAGTTCTTACACTCACAAAATTGAACTAGGAAGTCTTGATGACTCTCTTCATTTGAATGGAATGGTGTGGTCTGAAAACTTAATTGTTGCTCTACGTTTTCATACTATTATATAGTCAACCACAACCCACTTATGCACCTCCCAAATGTAAAAACATTGACCTGTAAGTTGTGCTCTGCACTTGTCACGTTTTCTGCTATCTTTATGCTTCCCACTTAATATAGTGGTAGCTTTGCTGTTGATGGTGGCTCCTTAAGTATTGCATGTCTAGTTTTTTTATTTTTCCCCTCTCAAGACTGATAATGTTGCATCCACAGTGCTCAGCGGTCCAAGTGCTAGTGCAATTCTGTGAGCATGGCAATTCAAATGTACGTTCAGATGCAGTCAAATTATTCTGTTGCTTGATTGAAAATGGCGATGAAGCTACGATCCAGGAGCACGTGGACCAAAAGTTCATTGACATATTACTTGAGATCATCAAGACTTCTGAGGACGAAGAAGAGATTGCTTCTGCAATGGGGATTATCTCTAACCTTCCCAAATCTCCTCAAATCTCTGAGTGGCTTTTTGCAGCGGAAGGACTTCCAGTCTTTTCCAGATTTCTTGCTGAGGTAAAGCATAAGAGTTCCTGTAAGCTTCAGTTGGTAGAAAATGCTGTTGGGGCATTATGTCATTTCACAGTCTCAATAAACCAGCAAACACAGAGGATAGCTGATCTTGTTCCCAAGCTGGTACGGCTGCTAGACCTGGGAACAAGCTTGACAAAAAAACGAGCTGCAATTTGTCTTGCACAGCTTTCAGAGAATTCACAAACACTGAGTCGTCCAATCCCAAGGCGTCAGGGTTTATGGTGCTTCTCGCCTTCACAAGTAGAACTTTGCCCTGTTCACCGAGGGATATGCACACTAGAAACCTCGTTTTGTTTGGTAGAGGCTGGCGCAGTGGGACCTCTGGTGAGGGTTCTTGGGGATCCAGATCCTGAAGCCTGTGAAGCTTCTTTAGATGCCTTATTGACTTTAATTAAGGATGAAAAACTTCAAAATGGTGCTAAAGTTTTTGCTGAAGAAAATGCCATACCGTCTATGATAAAACTACTAGATAGTCCTTCCCCAAGACTGCAAGAAAAGGTTCTGAATTCATTAGAAAGAATATTTAGGTTGCAGGAATACAAGATTAGGTATGGATCCTCTGCTCAGACGCCTTTAGTTGACTTGACACAACGAGGAACTAGCAACATCAAATCTTTAGCAGCAAAGGTACTTGCTCAGTTGAATGTGCTTCATGATCAGTCCTCTTATTTCTAACTCAGTTAGGAAGGCATGAGTTTGAGTGAGTGAAGTTGCAAGGTAGCTGTCGTTTTAGTGAAATGCAAAGCCCTTGCATCTGATATCTTGTGGTGCTTTCTGGCAATCGCCGTGAACATTCAAGAACCACAGGCAACATAATTTTTTTTTCTTTTGATTTTTTTGCATTCATAAGAATAGTAGGGGTTAACAATCAGATACTTCAGGTTTTGATTCTTTATCTTTGATAAAACCTGATTTATGTGTCAGTGGGAAACAAACAACTTGGACTGACCTCCCCATGACAGAGTGGTTGCTCATGCCCTTTTTTGTAAAATATGTCAGGGAATTCTTTAGTCATTCAAGTCATAGCCTATTGATTCAGCTGTAATATATTCTGAATTCTTTACTGATGAAAGTAATAGCTTATTGATTCTTTTGTTTGTTGTTACACTTGGTTGTCATGAGCTTAGAGGACGGGATCCTTGATAAACTGGCAGTCTCTTTTCTGTTTCTATGTTTATTTATTTATTTCATTTCTCTTTTATCATTTCTATATCATTCTTTTAGAAAATTGTTCAGCTATCATTCCAGCCAATTTTTTAATCTCGCTATATGTAATAAAGTCTTTTCCCTCTTCAGAGTTTTTATTTTCTTACTAAAGTTGAACAATATTCAGACCATGTGGGTGAACACCAAGGAATGCAACTATGCTTATGTTTCCCTTCTCTGGAATAGCAATTCAATTCTTCTCTGATACAGAGCAAGTAATTCAGTGCTCGGAAGGAATCACAAGAATGAAGGTTTTTTATTCCTATTATAGGATGAAATTGTCTATCTATGTTAGACGTTTTAACAGGATATACCTTCTACATGAACTCTTGAATTAAAAATTTAAAGAAACCTTGATAGTTACTCCATATAAAGTTACCAATAACCATAAGCACTAAAACTAGTTTTCTATATCAAAATTCAATTTCTCGACTCCGCATTTATGAGATATGAGCTTGCTTACATTACCAATCCCAATCCTGAATAAAGGATAGAGTTGATGATGGTTGAGAGCCACATAAAACTAGTCCTTCATTAAATTATTATTGTCTCGTTTATTTAGTTTAGATCACTTAATTTTATTGTATTTAATTATTTATTTATTATCATAATTAAAATGGAAGGATTAAAAGGTATGTTTAAGGGTAAGGGTGCTTCTTCTAGTAGGGGCAACCAGGGCAAGGGTACTTCTTCTAGTCATCTTATTCCTACACATGATGATTTTGTTGATACTCAACATTTTCCTACAATACCATTAGATTTAGACCAGGAGCTATTTTCTCGGAACTCAAGAAGACTTTAATTTAGACGATGATCTAGATGATATACCCACTAATGTTGATGACAACACACCCACTAGTGCACCTTCAACCGAAATACCTCCTATTCCCCCTAGTATGAGACGAGGTCCAAGAAAAACGACCATTAAAATCGATGCATGGACATTTTTTGATAGGGACGTAGAGAATCAAGTAGCCATATGTAAAATTTGTAAAAATGTTTTAAAATTTAAAACTGGAAAAGGTCACGGTGGGACGGGGGTTTAATTAGACACGTAGTAAGTGCTCATCCAAACTAGGTATGCCCAATACCAGGCTTCAAAACCGGGTGCGCAAACGCCGCTCCATCGGACAAGGTTCACATACGATATCTTGTCCCGGACCAAGTACTGGGTCAAATTAACCCTATGACGGGGGAATTGTAGGCTCTAAATACAATAAACATAGAGATAGGGAAGCAATATCAAAATTAGTTGCTTGTGGAGGGTTTGCCTTTTTCATTTCCTTCATCTCCCGGTTTTATTCATTACATTAGAGATATATATAATCCTCGCTTTTAACGGTTTTCCTAGATCAACTTGTTAAGAGAGATGTATTTAAATTCGCGCATGAATATCAACAATATTTACGTTTTTCATTATATCATTTTAATGGCAAAGTATCCATCACGTCCGATATAGGTCGTAGTACTAACGGCCATGATTATTTACCTCGTAACTTGTCATTGGATAGATTATAAATGGTCTATGCAAAAACGTATTTTAGCGTATAGATATATAGATGATAGGCACACTTTGGTACTTTTATTGCAGAAAATATTTATCAAGTGTGCGATTATTACGGAATTACCGATAAAATTATGACTATTACATTAGATAACGCTTTTAGTAACAATTACGCAATTACAATTTTAAAAATAGTTTAACTCCGTCTTTTCCGGACCATTTTCATATAAAATGCGCGTGCCATATATATAACTTAATTGTAAAGGATGGTCTATCACTTTTTGAAGACATTCTTAGTAAAATACAATTTGCTATAAACTTTATTTTTAAAAGTAATAAAGTACAACGTAGAAAAGAATATAAAAAAATTTGTCATGATTGCCAACTACCTTTTAGAAAAATTCCACAAGAAGTATCCACTAGGTGAAATTCTTTATACGAGCAACTACTTGTTGCTTATGACTATAAATTACCTATAACTTTATTTTTTAACTCTCATAATAAAAAGCCAGCTGATATGATTTTAGATAGTGATTGGGAAAAAATTTCCGAACTTATTGTATTTTTAGAGAAATTTTTTCAAGCAACAAAAGAATTTTCCGTATATATTATCCTACTATTTCAACTATGTTATTTTATATAACTCTAATATTTTTATTACTTAGTGAATATATGGAAAAACCAAATTTATAAGGCAAATTTATTAAAAAAATGTTTCTCAAAATAAAAAAATATTTTATTCCTATTCCCTCTATTTATATTATTGGTTCTGTATTAAATCCTACTATTAAAATAGACGGTACAAAATCACTAATTGAAACTATTTACGATTGTATAGAAGTACTACCACCTCCAAGTCCCAAAAATCTAAATCACCCACCACCTATTGAACAAACTAAAGAAGAAGTATTGTCTAGCGTAGAACACCAATGCAAAAATATATATAGATTTTATCAACAAGAAAATGCTAGTAACTTACCGGCTTCCATACCATCTTCTTCATCTTCAACACAACCTCACAAAAGACATGTCTTTTTTCGCGGCTAGTATTGAAAGCCTCGTAAATAGAATGTGCGGCCGTACCTCTACTACTAACCAAATTAGCGAGTTGGATATTTTTGTTTTGCGGGGTTCGTACCGTATCAAGAAGTTATCAATGAAGATGGACATGAAGACTTGTCAAATATCGGAGGGGGAATGAGAAGACCTTTCCGACACTTTCAATGATGGCTCGAGATGTTTTGAACATTCAAGCGTCGTCAACGCGTCTCGAAAGCGCTTTTTCTGCGCAGCGGATATCAAATAGGAGACCACGTACACTCATTAGCGGAGACAAACTTGGAAATTGCGATTATTCGAGATTGGATACGAGCGGAGCGGAGAAGGTGCGGTCAACCGGAGATCAACGAAGAAGATGATGAAAACTACAACGAAATCTTAACCGAAGGTAGTGGAAGCGACGTGGATCAATTTGACCAACAAATACCAATTCCAACCGAAGAACCACATGAAATCATCAAGCAATTAGATGTTTTTATTACACTATCTTGTTTTGTTTATTGAGTTTTTTTTTATACATATGTTATTTTATTTTTTTTTAAAAAAAAACAAAACCCGCCATATCCCGACCCGAGCCCGACCCCCGACCCGAGCCCGCCCCGACCCGAGCCCGCCCGACTCGAGCCGACGGGATCGGGATCGGACGGGACTTGCTCCGGTCCCGCCGACCCGACCCCGCCGAGCCCGCCGACCCGACCCCGCCCCTTCTCCCGTCCCGCCCGACCCCGACACCGCCGACCCGGCCGCCGACCCGAGCCGGCCCACAGCCACCCCTACATAAAACTAGTCAATTTATGATTAATTCCTCCAAATACAGATTATGTATGGATCTGAGATGAGATTAAATTGAGCGACCAGTGAAAATCCATATAGTCTACACTAGCTTTATATTTGAGATTGAGACATAGTTATTATAACAATCTCTAGCATGTCCCAACAACAATAATAATTATGCCTTAATCCTAAGCAAATTATGATCGACTATATAAATCTTAGTAACTATGTTTTTCCATTTAAGCTCTCATCTACCAAAATCAATAAGTAAGCGTTTTCAAGGTGTGTCAATGCCACATAGTTTATGCATAGCAGTATAAATTAGTTTGGTCTTAGCGAGTCATGTCCGAGTTTCACTCTATTTTATGTACTAAGCTGCACTTGGGAGAGCGTCAAATCCAAGCATGTAACTACCAAGTTTGGCCGATATTCACAAATGGCAACTTTTAACACCATTTAAATCTCTCATAAGGTAGATTTTTCATCATTTTCATTATCCATCGAGTTTCGAATCATTCAATTATTCAAAAGAATCTCTTATAAGGTAGATTTTTACGTGGTGCATTGACGCATCAAACATTTCTTATGAACCAACTGAAACAAATACACGCCCACACTCTCCGAAATGGCATAGACTTTACCCAGTTCTTGATCACCAAGCTAATCGAAATCCCAAACATCCCGTACGCCCACAAAGTGTTCGACAATATTACCAAACCAAATGTCTTCCTCTACAACAAGCTCATTCAAGCCTATTCTTCACATGGCCAACCAAGCCGGTGTTTTTCTCTCTACATCCAGATGCGCCGGCAAGGCTGCTCCCCTAATCCACACTCCTTCACATTCCTCTTTGCCGCGTGCACCAATCGTCGCAGCCCAATTCAAGGCCAAATGTTCCATGTGCATTTCATCAAATGGGGTTTTGAATTTGATATTTATACATTAACTGCACTTGTTGACATGTATGCTAAAATGGGGTTATTGCCTTTTGCACGAAAGCTCTTCGATGAGATGGAAAGGAAGGATGTGCCCACTTGGAATTCATTGATTGCCGGGTATGCCAAGAATGGAAATGTGGAAGAAGCTTTCAAATTGTTTTCAGTTATGCCTTCAAAGAATGTGATTTCTTGGACTGCTATGATCTCAGGCTATTCCCAAAACGGGAAGTACACGAACGCACTAGCTGTCTACAAGGAAATGGAGAAAGACAGAGGGGTAAAGCCTAATGAAGTCACAATTGCTAGTGTTCTTCCAGCTTGTGCGAATCTTGGGGCTCTGGAGGTTGGGCGGGAGATTGAAGCTTATGCAAGAGCAAATGGATACTTCAAGAATATGTTTGTTAGCAATGCTGTGCTTGAAATGTATACAAAATGTGGTAGAATTGATAGGGCAATGCAACTCTTTCACGAGCTTGGTAGGAGGAGGAACTTGTGTTCTTGGAATACTATGATCATGGGGTTAGCTGTCCATGGAAAAGGTGATGAAGCTCTTAAGCTTTTCAACCAAATGCTGGTAAGCTTTTGCAAACATTCTCTTCATTCTTCTTTGTCATTGTTGTGCCTATCGAACATCCAATTACAGCAGCAAGAATGAGTCCTTTATAGTGGAATTTACATGATTGTCCTACTGTTGACACAGGGAGAAGGAAATGCACCTGATGATGTAACATTTGTAGGAGCAATCTTAGCATGCACACATGGAGGCATGGTAGCAAAGGGCTGGGAACTCCTCAATTTGATGGAGCAAAGATTCTCCATAGCTCCAAAGTTGGAACACTATGGCTGTATGGTTGATCTCTTAGGCCGGGCTGGGAAATTGCAGGAGGCTTATGATCTTATACAAAGCATGCCAATGAGACCTGATTCTGTTATATGGGGAACTCTGCTTGGAGCCTGCAGTTTCCACGGCAATGTTGAACTGGCTGAGAAAGCAGCCGAATTCCTTTCTGTTTTGGAGCCGTGGAATCCTGGGAATTATGTTATTCTTTCAAACATCTATGCAAGATCTGGCAGGTGGCGTGATGTTGCAAGGTTAAGGAAACTGATGAAGTCCTCCCAGATTACAAAAGCAGCAGGGTACAGCTTCATTGAGGAGGGAGGTGATATTCATAAGTTTATAGTAGAGGATAAATCCCATCCAAAATCAAATGAGATATATGGACTGCTTGATTTAGTCATGACTAGATTAAAGTTTGATGTAAGTACCATTGATTTTGATTTAGATTCTATTGTTGAATAGAATTTTAGCAACAATCTGAATAGTTTTTGGACCTACATTTCTCTCCTTCCTATTCTGTCTAGAGTGAAGTGATTCCTCCACCAACTCGAATTGCATAAGACAAATGTAATTAAAACTTGATTAACAATTCAAGCTATACATGTTTCTGAAAATCAGGGTGTGGTAAGGCTTGAAAGTGTCCAACTATGTCCTAGTTGTGAACACGAATTCCACGCTAACAGTGCCCCCCCCCCCCCCCCCCAAAACAAAACAAAGAAAAGAAAAAAGAAAACAACATTAGCACTAACTGAGATCTATAATTTCAAGCACCAAACCAGAAAAGATCGCTTAAGTTCATCAAAATCTACTGTAAGATGGCGGAGTCAATAATAAACTAGAACTTGTAATACATGAAAACCCTCCTAGAAAGAATCGGAGGGGGGGGGGGGGGGGATAACAGGTCTTGCTTCAGAAACCTTGAATTTTGTGAGCATATCAAAGAAGAATACATTATGCAGCTTTTAGTTTAGTTCTCCTTCTCCTCCTCCCCACAAATTTGAGGACTTCATCAATAAGAATAACAGGTGCAGAGAGCAAGATGACTAGAAGCCATTCATTTAGGCTTAGTGGGACAATACCAAATATATCTGCTAGGAAAGGAACATAGAGTATCAGGCTATGTAGGCCAAACGAGACAGTCATTGCAACAAGAAGCCAAGGATTTCTCCAAGGTGGCATTTTGATCAAGCTGTTGTCTTCGGAGAGGGCATTGAGAGAATTAAACATCTCAATTGCCACCAGGACAGAGAGTGACAGCGTCATGGCCTTCACTTTGCCAACAGTAAAGTAGTCACAAGGGTGAGCAAAAGTAATCAGGCGGTTACCAGCCTTGAATGGACTCACAGTGAAATTTGGCCATGCCGAGCATTCACCCCAGTTGCGGAGCTGTGATAGTTCAACAAGTGTGTGGCCATCACTCACAAGATTAATACCAAGGAAAGAAGCCTGAGTATACCACACTATAAATATGCCGACTGTTGCAATGCCCACATAAGAACCAATGACCTAAAAATTACCAGGAAATCAGAATGTGAGATGGAGTTTAGCTTGTCGAGAAGTTTACTTAATATATTGAAGATCAGATGAACATGTGATAAAAAGTTATAGTTGGTTGCTTAGCCAACAGAGCATCTCATGTGTCTCTTTGGTGCATCCACTTCTTTTATTAGGCAGCTTATGTGACATTTCATGTCCAGAAGGTAATGCAGGGAAGTTTCTAAATGGTTAAACATATTTTCCTTGATCGCATGTGTTACTTTTAGAGAATCATATAAGCTGAACGTCAAGCTGATTTCTTTAGATTGTATAACAGGGGTGAACCACATGGCCAGGAAAATGCTGCAGTAAGCACAGACTGTCCCTTTGATACTTCTGCACGTACTTAGGAGAACAAAGTGTAACAAGAACTTCGGGGAAAAGGAAAGTAATAAAGCATATTTATTTCTACCCATTGGAGAATAATGAAGAAGTAATTAATTGAATTTAGATGGGGGAAACAGAAAGAAATAGTGATCCAAACTGACCATATAGCGGAAGAAAACCCAGGAGTTTATGAGAGCATCATTGCTCTTCCTAGGTGGTTTCTGCATTATGTCAACATCAGAAGGGTTAAATCCGAGAGCTGTAGCAGGTGGGCCATCGGTTACCAAATTTACCCAGAGCAACTGCACAGGTATCAAACATTCTGGTATGCCCAAAGCAGCAGTCAAGAAAATGGAGATGATCTCACCAACGTTAGATGATATCATATATCTGCATCAGCAAAGAATAAAAATGAAATTAAGTTTGCAAAGGAATAAGTATGACTAAATCTAGAATAATCAAATACTCACTACCAGAATTACAAGACTAACCTGATGAAGGCCTTCATGTTATTGTAGATCGAACGTCCCTCTGCAACGGCAAAGACTATAGTACTGAAATTGTCATCCGCCAGAACCATATCGGAAGCTTCTTTTGCAACCTAAACATATTATTCTATGATCAGCTAATTAATTAGATAATCAAATTAACATATTAAGGATAACTTCACATGCAGGCTGCATTATCATGAGTACTTCTGAAGATTTAGATGATAAACTTAGTGTCACAACATGACGAGCAATCCCTCAGAAGACCTCACTACCCTCCTATTCCAAGAGTGTATTTTAGGTAGCACACGGTCAAACAATTGGACTGAGAGCATTAATGTAACCATTCAGAAAATGAGTTGCAACGACCACATGGGAAAGGTTTATTTCACCTCAGTTCCTGTAATGCCCATGGCTATTCCAATGTCAGCAAGTTTTAGTGCAGGTGCATCATTGACGCCATCTCCAGTCATTGCAACTACTTCACCCATCTCCTTCAGCATCCTTACAATGTCTTGTTTGTGCCTGGGTTCAGCACGAGAAAAGACCTTGCCTCCATCTTTTGACAATATCTCAATTTGTTGCTCAGAGGAAAGAGCCATGAATTCTTTGCCAGTAAAACTACTCCCTTTAAGATTCTCACCATCAGAAAACAACTGAATTTCCCTGCAAACGGCCTCAGCAGTGGATTTATTGTCTCCAGTTATAACCATGATTTTGATCCCAGCTCTTCTGCAGTCATTTACTGCCTTGTGAACTTCCTCACGTGGGGGGTCCTGCATTTCATTCATTTAGTCAAACTAAAAGGAAAATGAAGGTTTTCTAGATAGTGATTCATTATTCTTGGAAAATTAAACCTACTCACCCTTAGACCAACAACTCCCACAAAAACTAGATCACTTTCTATGGAGGGGTAGCAGGATGGATCAAGCAGCTTCTTGTGGGCAGGATGAGTCTCAGCATAGTATCCTGAAAGCTCACCTAACTCATCTTTATATGCCAAGCCCAAGCATCGCAGACCCTTTGAACTCATCTCCAAGAGCCTCAACAACAATAGTTGCCTACAAGACTCGTCAATCGGAACAGTTGATCCGTCTGCAAGTTGAACATATGTACTACGTTCTAGCAAACTCTCAACAGCACCCTAGACAAATCAAGTTTTACTCAGACGTCCACAGATTACCAAGCTCAAGTTGTGAACAAGTGACTAAGTTAAACATCAGAGAAAAGCTAGGCATTTCCTAAAGTAAATGACATCACTGTGGAACTGAACTCCACAGAAACATTTTTTATAGATAGGACGGTAACACTTCAAACTATTGATGCCCATTTTTCTTGTTTGGAGACTGAAGAACATTAAAAAAAAGTTACTGCCACGGCATCTTGTAAAGGAACAACATTGAACATATTCCTATAGATAAAGATATTGCAGACTCAGTTGCTTGCCAATTGAAAATTTCTAGGCATATACAGCCTACAGCACGCCAAAAAGATTACTAGAATTAGACTTAAAATAAGAACTTTTCTGGCCAACTGAGTATATCGAATCCAAAGACAAATAAAGAAAAATATTTTAATAACTATCTCTAGTGTCTAATGTAGTTCAGAAACTAGTTGTACAAAAAAAAAATGCAATTACACTGACTCCATTACTATTGATGTACCATAAGTGACATTAAACAACCTTGACAAGTAGTCGATTGCTCCCATTTGGTTCCCGCACAATAACACCCATGGATTTGCGAACACGATCAAATTCCAATGTTGCAACCCTTTTTGATCTTTTCATCCACCAACCACAGCATCCTATATTTAAAAAAATCTCAAGTACTCAGTACAGTGGTTTGAAAATAGTAGCAAATAGATAGATAAGTGAAGTAAAGTTATAGTCACCTAATTTAACTGTGTTGCGATCAATCAAATAGCTTGATACAATCTGTGCGTTGCGGATCTTGCTCCTCGCTTTGCTATCCGGTACTCCCATCTTTTCCACCAAAACTTTAAGAGCTGCCTCAGTAGGCAATCCAGTTGCTTTGAACAGACGACCATCACAGAAGACCCCAGCATCATTGCAGATTGCACATATTTCAGCCATGAGTAGCAAGTTAGCATCCATATTGTAGCAATTCCAGTCCATTATTCCCCCGTCCTTAGGATCATAAGTAGTCCCTTCGACGCCAAAAATTCGACAGGCTGTAGTTTTCCCTCCCAATGTGAAGAATTCTGACACAGACATCTGATTGGTAGTCAAGGTTCCTGTTTTATCTGAACAAATCACAGTTGTGCATCCTAAGGTTTCCACGCTCGGAAGTTTCCGCACTATTGCGTTCTTTTGTGCCATTTTCTTTGTACCCAGAGCTAAGCAAGTAGTAATTACAGTAGGGAGACCTTCAGGAATTGCAGCCACTGCAAGAGCAACAGCTATCTTGAAATAATATGTGCATTTCTCAAATGAGAAACGGACATTTGTAGGCCATCCATCCACAACCTCCCAAGAAAGGAAATATTTGTAGTTGATCGCCCACACAACTAGGCAAACAATGCCGATGGCAGATGTAAGCCTATTACCAAATTCATCAAGTTTCTTCTTCAAAGGGGTGTCACTCTCTTCCATTGATGCATCATGGATTTGTTTTTGAATATTACCAATTTCTGTGCACATCCCCGTGTTCACAACAATGCAGATGCAGCTACCGTTCACAACTGTTGTTCCAGCAAAAACCATGTTCTCTTTGGCCTGCAATTCACAGTCATCCATATGAATGGAATCATTGCTTTTAGTAACTGGCATTGACTCCCCTGTCAAAGAACTTTGCTCAACCCTTAGGGTTGAGGATTTTAAAGCGGCAACTCTCATATCAGCTGGCACTTTGTCACCAACTCGCAGTTCCACGATATCCCCTGGGACAAGCTCCCTTGCTGGTAAATCCGGTACTAAATATCCATCTCTGAATACCTTTGCAGACTCACCTTGCATCTCTTTTAATGCTTCGAGTGCTTTCTCAGCATTGCATTCTTGCCAAACTCCGACGATTGCATTGAGTACTAAGATCAAGAGGATTACTAAGGGTTCTACATAGGCCTCGAACCCTGACTCTCCAGTCTCATCCTGATGCAGATAAGCTAGAACAAACGAGATGAATGCTGCACCAAGGAGGATCTTAACCAGCATATCATCAAACTGCTCCAAAACAAGCCTCCACAAAGGCTTCCCCTTTTCTTTCTCAAGCTCATTCAAACCATATCTTTCTCGCCTCTTCTCCACCTCATAAGTGCTTAGACCCTTCTCTAATTTTACTAGGTACTCTTTCAGACACTGATCGACAGACCAGGACCATGCTGGGAATGGTTTTTCTTCCATTGCGAATTGAATTTTCAGTCTAACTTAAATTCCACAGAAGTTATCCTCAATCATCTTATTCCCTGAAAAAGGATACAAGAAAATAACAGTATGAGCAAAGAAGTACTACTAGTAATTTTAATGTGCAACCCAGGGAACCATAAAATTTAAGCAAAATGATAAACTGAAAAGCTAAATTAACATCACTGAAGCTAGAAAGTAGAAACTATATCTTATTAAAGACTTTGCCCAAACCAAATAACACCCAAAGCAAACATGAAGACCAAATAAGAGAAAATTCACAGAATAAGGCCATAATAAGAGGTAAAAAGAAGCAAGTCTCCAACCAAAACTCTATCAAGTACTCCCTCCGTTTCAAAATGTTTATCAGATTTGACTTGACACAGAGTTTAAGAAAGTAAAGAAGGCTTTTGAATCATTTGATGTTAACTAACGATAGGTAGAATGTACAAAAAATATCATTTAATCTTGTGATCTAACATGTCAGGTGAAAAGTTGGAACAAAAGAGTTGCCTAAAAAAGAAAGTAATACAAACGGGGTGGAGTAATAACTAAGCAGCTTTTATGACAGAAAATCACATATAGAAACAAACCAGGGAAGCCAAGCAGCAGCATTAAGCCTCAAAGAAGTAGAAGTAAGAAATGGAGGAAAATTAACAACCCCAGAACCTGCTATGCAGCAATATGGGGAACTAAAACCATGCAAAGCAAACAACTTTACATATGAGACAAGAATAACGGTCTTACAAAGAAGAATCAAAATAGATCATGTCACTAGTACCCACATGAAAAAGATTGAAGCTTTAGCAATTGCAAGTAAATAACCATAAATCCAAAAAAAAAAAAAAAGAAAAGGGGACAAGAAATAAAATGAGTTCGGGGAAATGTTGTACCTCTTATAAGGAACAAAAGCAGTGGCTTTGAGACAAAGTAACTGACAGATCGGACATAGTATGCTCAGCAAGAAAATTCTTGGAAACTCACGGCTCAGAATTTTCTTGCTTGAAAAGGCATTCAATTAAGTAATTCTTTTTGTTTTAGTGAAAAAAGAAAAAAGACTTACTTGAATTAACTGCTTTTTGCTTTGGACAGAGACAGAAACCTCTTTTGGATTTTACTTGTACAAATTTTGAAAACAGTTGAGATTTTAAGATCGAAGTGGATAATATGTAATTATATATATTTACCTAATTGGAGTTTTGACTTTTATGTGGTAGTAGCTGGAGACAAGTAGCCGTACGCGTAAACAGAATCTTGAATGTATAGTGTATATACATACGCACCTAACATTGTATTCCTGCCCCTGCCCCTGCCCCCCAACCCCCCAACCCCTGCATATGGCTTGGCCATCAGAATATTTCACCTTTCTCCCAAAAATATTTTCACTTTATCTTTGAAAATCATCATTCGATATGAAAATTTCAAATACAATTCAACTTTTATTTGAAATTTAAAAAATATCTAAAATAATATTTTTTATTTTTTCACTTTCAGTACATTCAAAAAATTAAATATTTTTTGTAAAAATTATAACCAAACACTATACCATCTTCAACTTTAACTCCAATTTTAAAATTTTAAAATTTCAAATAAAGTGAAAAATATTTGAATTATGGCCAAACGCCTATATTAGTGCTTTCAATTTTTTGACTTTGAAGGGGTGTCCAATGGGGGAGGGTCGGGATGCGGGCTCCGACGGGCCTGCGAGTCGGGATTGGCGGGACGGGAAGAGGTCCCGTCCCGTCGCGTCCCACATCCCGTCGGGATTTGGGGGACGGGACGGGTCGGGATCGGGATTTGGGGTTTTTTTTACCACTTAATTTTTAAAAATAATATATATAAACACTTCAATAATTGAACAAGATAGTATAATAAAAATATTTCAAAGTTGTTTTTGTGCCTCTTATATTATTTAATAGAAATATGATTTTTTTTTTGTAATACAATTGCAACTTTGTGGTGTTGTTCAAAAGTTGTAAATCACATAGTAAAATTGCAATTAAAAAATTACATAGTTAATCATACTTTTTCTAATTTTTCCACAATGTCTTGAGGATCTTCGGTTGGAATTGGAATTTATTGGTCAAATTGTTCGACATCGCTTCCTGTTCTCTCGGACAAGATTTCATTGTAGTTGTAGTCTTCTTCTTCGTTGATCTCCGGTTGACCGCACCTTCTACACTCCGCTCGAATCCAATCTCTAAATAGAACTGCAATCTCCAATGTGTCTCCCGCCAATGAATGTATGTGCTCTCCTATTTGAAATCTTTCAGCAGAAAAAACGCTTTCAGACGCTGTTGATGGCGCTTGAATATTCAACACATCTCGGGCCATCTTTGTTAGTGTCGGAAATGTATTCTCATCTGCCTCCAGTATTTCAGCAAGTCTTCATGTCCTTCATCATTGACAATTAATTCGTACGGTACAACACCATGCAAAACATAAACATCAAATTCGCTAACTTGTGAAAAAGTTAAACCACTAAACATTTTATTTCTAAGGCCTTAAATACTAGCAACAGAAACCACATATGTTTTTTATAAGGTTGCAGCGAAGTAGTAGAAGATGGTACATAAGTCGGTTGATTATTTGCATTTTGTTGTTGGTAATACATATATACTTGTTTGCATTCAGTGTGTATGCTAGACGTAACTTCTTCTTTAGTTGGTTTGTGAGTTGTGTCTGTTGGAAGTACTTCTATACAATCATAAATCGTTTCTACAAGTGTTTTACAACCATCTACTTTCATAGTCGGATTTAATACAACACCAATAATATAAATAGTGGGAATAGGAATTTTTTTTTTTTTTTTTTAATTTATAAACATTTTTTTAATAGATGGAGCGTAAGATGATTTTTTCATATATTCATTAAGTAACAAAAATATTAGAGTGGTATAAAATAACATATTTGAAATAGTAGGATAATAAATACAAGAAAATTCTTTAGTAGCTTGAAAAAATTTCTCTAGAAATCCATTAAGTTCTAAAAAAAATTCCAATCATTATCTACAAGCATATCCCTTGAATTTTTATTATGGGTGTTAAATAATAAAGTTATAGGTTGTCTATAATCGTAAGCAACAAGTAGTTGCTCATACATGAGACTCAGTCTGAGCCTGAGGTTGAGGTACACTAGTGGGTATGTCATCAAGATTATCGTTTAAATTAAAGTCTGGTTCATCCACCTCAACATCTAATGATATATCATAAAAAAAAACAGTTTTATCTATACGAATATGAGTGAAATCAATGAAATCATCGAGACTAGGAATATGATTACTAAAAGTACCCTTACCCTTGTTACCCCTACTAGAAAGCATCTTTACATTTACCTTTAATCATTCGTCCAAGACATTCCATTATAATTATTTAAATAAATAATTAAAATAAATGAATTAAGTGTGATAATTAAAATTAAGTAACAATAATAATTTAAAGAAGGAACGAAGGTACCAAACGCCGGCGTAACGCCGACGTAACGTCGACGTGTAATCGAGGTTGAAAAATAAAACTTGCTCGATGGATGATCCTCAAGCTAGTTGTCAACTTCACTCCCAATTTTTTTAACTTTGATATAAATGAGCAAAAAATATATAATATTTAGTAGGTAATGTAGAATTGTAGAGAGATAAATTGAGAGATTGTAGAAAGATTTGTGGGGGAAATGAGGTATTTATAGTTGAGAAATAGTGTTAAAGTGTAAATATATTAACTTAGGGGTTAAAATAAATATTAAGGGGTAGGGGGTTTATGGGGTGGGGGCCAAAAATGATCGTTATAGACGTTGCACAACGGCCAAAATCGATTTTTTTATCGTTGTTGCAATGGTTATTTTTTGCAAAGGGGGGCGGCGGGGCGGGACGGGGGTCGGGTTTGGGCGGGTCGGGACGGGACGGGAGGAACGATCCTAGGCCCGTCCCGAGTTCAAACCCCAACACCGATAATTTTTTTGGGGGGATTAGGGCGGGGCGGAACGAGTCGAGTTGGGATCGGGCCAACCCGTCCCACTGGAGCTAGACAATAAAATTGGCACCCAATTTTTCAAAGCATTCTTTTCTGCAGACCAATGAATGAATAGGAGAATGGAAGTGAGTAAAGGAGAAAACATTAGATTTTAACTCTACACTACTTTAATCTTTAATTAACAGCAAGAGTGTGATCTAATGATCCATAAAGTAAATTAAGAATAATGAGATTTCATGTAAAAATACAAAGTAATTTCTTTATATTTTTTTGACGACAAATAGAATTATTCAATATTTGTGTAAGATAGCTTAAGTAAGATGATTTAGACGTTATAGTTGTTCAAATAAAACTTTAATCTTTGATTTAAGGTGAAGTTCCAACTAGTACAGTGTCACCCCAACTAAAATACAGTCTACTTGAATTTCGGTCGTTCCACTATTAATTTGGTTCCAATTCAAATTGGGTGTCGTAGGACTTCTTAAAAGACATTAATACTCCTTGGTTTGTCATATTTTCTAAAAGATGAACAGGGTTTGAATTCATTGAAAGAACGGTACGAATTGCACGAGTTGGTTATTTTATATTTCTTAAAAATTAATTACTTTATGGCTCTTAATTTATTTTAATTGATTTAAACATACAATCAGCTTGAGATTCTTTATACATATTCAACATCACAATTATTTATAGAATATATATGCAGTCGAAAGTTTCTATTTTAGGTACGCATTTTTTTAGTATTTTATGCAAGATATATTCGTGCAAAGCACAAACATAGGCACTAGTTATTTTAAAAGCATAAATATAAATGTTGGTTGACCAAAATATTCTTTAAATATTGAACGACTTTTATACCCATGTAAAGTAAATTATTCCTTAAAATGGTAACTCTATTTTGGATAAATTTGTAATAATAAAGACTTCGTCTAATATAAGGACTTTGACATCGTTTAAAATAGAAGTTTTAATTGGTAATGGATGTTAGTTTACTTTGCACTAATATGTTATGTTAGGTTTTGTTTGTTTGTCCGTGCATGTTACTTTAATTTTGATCCGTGTTATGATTTATTTAGGTTTGGTTTTAGTACAAATTCATCGTGTATTCCAAGTTTTTTTTTTCTTTTTGGTAAACGTATTCCAAGTTAAAATCTAACTAAGTCTAACAAAAATTATGCAGGATAGTATTTTTTTCTCATACTAAAACTTGCTATTTGCTATTTTGCTTTAGATGGTCTTCGCAATATTGGGATAGTTCAAGAGATATCTAAAGCTTCAAAAATACAAACTTATTTGAAGGGAATGTTATACTTATTAATTGATATGATCGAGCTTTAATTAATTGTGCATCTTATTTCTCTCTCTTACTTAATGCAGGTTTTCATGCATTCAAAATAATTAACTTTAGAGTGACGATTTAAATTCCAGTTAGCTTCTGTTCCATTATATGCAATAAGATTTTATTTCAAGGCACTGAGTCAATATGTTAATCACCTAAGAAATTCGTATATATTTTTTCAATCAAATTTTAGCCTTACAAGTTGTTATTTGGTGTAGATACAATCTTTAAGCAAATAGGATCAAATAATATTTTTGTACATCATAAAATAAATAATATTAATTTCAAATAACCTTACATTGACAAGACATAAAGTGCGAGACATGTTCGTAGAGACTAATTTTATAAAATAAATCAAAAATACTGTCACTTTGAATTTATATGGGTTTATTTGACTTTTCAGTTATCTAGTGTGAAAAATCTGTAGTAATTGATACAACATTGAGATTTCATACTTGAAGTGTGCTTCTACTTTTTTGGCTTATAAAAATCTGTAGTAATTGAGATTTCAACATTGAGATTTCCAAGAAATATATAATATTATTAAGCTTATAAATCATTCATATAGACTATTTTTGGCTCTTGGAGTTGAAGCAGATTGTAGTGCTGTCCACGATTCAATGGGAATTGAAGAATTATGGTGGGACAGCATCACCAAGAATTCTTCAACATTAGAAAAGTTGTTTGGTTAGGAAAAGGCAAAGAAAAGGAATAAGAAAACCATTCAAGATGACTTTTGACTCTCTTCATTGTTTGGTTAGGAGAAGGCAATAAACCGGTTTAGTTTAATAGATGATCACTCAAATTTTATTTTATTATACTAAACTTATTAACTTATTTTTATAATGAAAAGCTCATTCAACTTTATTTAAATATCATGAAAGTCATTAAACTGTCTTTTGTAATTTAAAAACTCTCTCAATTTTACCTACATACCACTGGAAGACATTAGGAATAAAAAGGAGTACTGTTTTATATGACACTTAGGTAGTTGAATGACCTTTTTGTTAGAAAAACTTAAGCAAATTGAGTAATTTTTGTTTTAGAAAAAAAAATAACTGTCAGTGTAATATAATAAACGTTTGAGTGACTATTTGTAAAATTTTCCCCAATAATTCATTTCTTTCTTTAACTATCAATTTTTTTTTAAAAAAAAATAAATAGTTGTCAATAGATGTTTTCGAGTAAGCTTTGCAACTTCTAGTTATAGTAGCTAGGGAGGAAAGAGACTGAGACTATCACTAGTACTAGTACCGAGACTGGTACTTTTGCTCAAATTTTCAAAATTCAGCCATCTTCTTGGAAACTTCCTGATGGAAAACCTCATTGTGGCATATTATTCTAGTGCTAATATTGAAAGACTACCACGGTATACACGGTTTTTACCGTGTATATGGTGTGTTTATTTTATATATTTCTTACCATAATTATTAGACTTCTTGTACATGTATAATTATGGTAGTAGTCTTATATTATGAAAATATAATAGTCTTGTATTAGGAAAATGTAGATTTAATTTCATGATTAGAAATTTTATATCATGTATATATACATTTTCATTAATGAAAATAATCAGGAGATTATTCTCTTTCATGGTATCAGTATAGGTCAATATTTTCTTCTCCAAAACCTAGCTTCCGCCGCCCTAACTCAGCAACCTCTCGGCCACCGCCGGCCGACGACCCCCTCCCCTCCCTTCAATTTTTTTTTCCAAATTCCTAATTCTCCTCTTGCCATGTCTACCACAAATAACACCTTTCATCATGCTCTTGGAGTCTCCAATATCAAAAATAACATTCTTGTTGTTCTTGAGATGGAAAACGTCCAATACGTGACGTGGGCAGAACTGTTTAAAATTCACATTCGGTCTAATAGAGTCATCCATCACATCGTCCCATCGGCGACATGCAAGGAGAATGTGCCTTCCACGGATGATGAAATTGAGATGTGGGAAACTCTTGATGCTACGGTCCTTCAACGGATCTATTCCACCATCTCTACGAACCTCTTACAGACAATTATCAAACCCGACGCTATGACAATGGAATCTTGGAATAGGTTGCGTGATATATTCCAAGACAACAAAAATTCTTGTGTCGTGACCCTTGAGCAAGAACTCTCCCACATTAATATGGAAGATTTTCCAAATGCCTCAGCCTATTGTCAACGGCTCAAATTGAGCAAGAATTCTCCCACATTAAAATTCACGTCCGGTTTAATGTTTTTTTATTATATTTTTCATTCAAATTAAAAAATAATTAATATAACCCCCCCCCCTCTCCAAATAAAGAACCCGGCCAGAGCATCCCTTCTTTTCCTTTTTATTTTAACATGCCTATCGTTCTTCTTCCTCTTAATTTTCTTCCTAAAAGTCTTAATGGAGCATCCCTTCTTCATCAATGGCCCCACACAAATCGACCAAACCCAAAATGTCGAACTCATCGTTTAGCATATCGCCCGATTTACTCTTCTTCTCAACGTAGTCAATTTCATTATAAAAATATAACGTTGATGAACACGTTTTCCGGCCAACCAAACTCACATCTAATTTATCTAAGAAATGAATTTGATCTTCAATTTATTATATGTGAATATAAACTAGGGCTGGCCAGTGGGCCGGGACAGCCCGACCCCGACCCGAGCCCGTCCCGGTCCCGCAAAAAAAAAAAAAATTTACGGGGGCGGGACTCGAACTCGGGACGGGACGATGTCTCGTCCCGCGAGACCCGAGCCCGCCCCAGGCCCCGACCCCGACCCGACCCCGCCTCGCCCTTTGCAAAAATGGCCGTTGCACCAACGGCCATTTTAGATTATGGCCGTTGGCAACGGCCATTTTAGCCCCCCCCTCCCCCAACCCCCTACCCCTTAATATTTATTTTTAACCCATAAGTTATTATATTTACACTTTAACCCAATTTTTCAACTATAAATAACTCATTTTCTCTTCATCTTTCTCACAAATCTTCCTACAATCTCTCTAATTTCTCAATATATCTCTCTACAATTCTACATTGTTTGCTAAATATTCAATTTTATTTATTCATTTGGGAATTGGTAGTGAAGTTGGCAACTAGCTTGAGGATCTTCCATCGAGCAAAGTTTCAATTTTCAACCTCTCGATTACACGTCGACGTTACGTCGGCGTTTGGTACATTCGTTCCTTCATTAAATTATTATTGTCTGTTTATTTAGTTTAGATCACTTAATTTTATTGTCTTTAATTATTTATTTATTATCATAATTAAAATGGAAGGATTAAAAGGTATGTTTAAGGGTAAGGGTAAGGGTGCTTCTTCTAGTAGGGGCAACCAGGGCAAGGGTACTTCTTCTAGTCATCTTATTCCTACACATGATGATTTTGTTGATACTCAACATTTTCCTACAATACCATTAGATTTAGACCAGGAGCTATTTTCTGGAACTCAAGAAGACTTTAATTTAGACGATGATCTAGATGATTGATACACCCACTAATGTTGATGACAACACACCCACTAGTGCGCCTTCAACTGAAATGCCTCCTATTCCCCCTAGTATGAGACGAGGTCCAACAAAACGACCATTAAAATCATATGCATGTATATTTTTTGATAGGGACGTAGAGAATCAAGTAGCTAGATATAAAATTTGTAAAGATGTTTTAAAATTTAAAACTGGAAAAGGTCACGGTGGGACGGGGGGTTTAATGAGACACGTAGTAAGGGCTCATCCAGCTAGGTATGCCCAATACCAGGCTTCAAAACCGGGTGCGCAAACGCCGCTCCATCGGGACAAGGTTCACATACGATACTCGTCCCGACCAAGTACGGGGTCAAATTAACCCTATGACGGGGGGAATTGTAGGCTCTAAATACAATAAACATAGAGATAGGGAAGCAATATCAAAATTAGTTGTTGTGGAGGGTTTGCCTTTTTCATTTCCTTCATCTCCCGGTTTATTCATTACATTAGAGATATATATAATCCTGCTTTTAACGGTTTTCCTAGATCAACTCGTTAAGAGAGATGTATTTAAATTCGCGCATGAATATCAACAATATTTACGTTTTTCATTATATCATTTTAATGGCAAAGTATCCATCACGTACGATATAGGTCGTAGTACTAACGGCCATGATTATTTAACGTAACTTGTCATTGGATAGATTATAAATGGTCTATGCAAAAACGTATTTTAGCGTATAGATATATAGATGATAGGCACACTTTGGTACTTTTATTGCGTAAAAATATTTATCAAGTGTGCGATTATTACGGAATTACCGATAAAATTATGACTATTACATTAGATAACGCTTCTAGTAACAATTACGCAATTACAATTTTAAAAAATAGTTTAACTCCGTCTTTTCCGGACCATTTTCATATAAAATGCGCGTGCCATATATATAACTTAATTGTAAAGGATGGTCTATCACTTTTTGAAGACATTCTTAGTAAAATACAATTTGCTATAAACTTTATTTTTAAAAGTAATAAAGTACAACGTAGAAAAGAATATAAAAAAATTTGTCATGATTGTGGACTACCTTTTAGAAAAATTCCACAAGAAGTATCCACTAGGTGGAATTCTTTATACGAGCAACTACTTGTTGCTTATGACTATAAATTACCTATAACTTTATTTTTTAACTCTCATAATAAAAAGCCAAATGATATGATTTTAGATAGTGATTGGGAAAAAATTTCCGAACTTATTGTATTTTTAGAGAAAATTTTTCAAGCAACAAAAGAATTTTCCGGTATATATTATCCTACTATTTCAACTATGTTATTTTATATAACTCTAATATTTTTATTACTTAGTGAATATATGGAAAAACCAAATTATAAGGCAAACTATTAAAAAAATGTTTCTCAAAATAAAAAAATATTTTATTCCTATTCCCTCTATTTATATTATTGGTTCTCAGTATTAAATCCTACTATTAAAATAGACGGTACAAAATCACTAATTGAAACTATTTACGATTGTATAGAAGTACTACCACCTCCAAGTCCCAAAAATCTAAATCACCCACCACCTATTGAACAAACTAAAGAAGAAGTATTGTCTAGCGTAGAACACCAATGCAAAAATATATATAGATTTTATCAACAAGAAAATGCTAGTAACTTACCGGCTTCCATACCATCTTCTTCATCTTCAACACAACCTCACAAAAGACATGCTTTCAAAGCCGCTAGTATCGAAAGCCTCGAAATAGAATGTGCGGCCGTACCTCTACTACTAACCAAATTAGCGAGTTGGATATTTTTGTTTTGCGGGGTTCTGCACATACCGTATCAAGAAGTTATCAATGAAGATGGACATGAAGACTTGCTGAAATACCGGAGGGGGAATGAGAAGACCTTTCCGACACTTTCAATGATGGCTCGAGATGTTTTGAACATTCAAGCGTCGTCAACTCGCGTCGAAAGCGCTTTTTCTGCAGCGAGATATCAAATAGGAGACCACGACACTCATTAGCCGGAGACACTTGGAAATTGCGTATTATTCGAGAGATTGGATACGAGCGGAGCGGAGAAGGTGCGGTCAACCGAGATCAACGAAGAAGATGATGAAAACTACAACGAAATCTTAACCGAAGGTAGTGGAAGCGACGTGGATCAATTTGACCAACAAATACCAATTCCAACCGAAGAACCACATGAAATCATCAAGCAATTAGAACAGTTTTTTTTGAGAATGTAATTTTTTTAATTGTAATTTTATTATGTAATTTGTAACTTTTGGACAACACCACAAAGTTGCGGTTAGATTTTAGACAATTGTATTTGTATTACAAAAAAATCATATGTCTATTAAATAATATAAGAGGTACAAAAACAAATTTGGGATGTTTTTATTACACTATCTTGTTTTGTTTATTGAGTTTTTTTTATACATGTGTTATTTTAAAAAAAAAAAAAAAAAAAACCCGCCATATCCCGACCCGAGCCCGACCCCGCCCCCGACCCGAGCCCGACGGGATCGGGATCGGGACGGGACTTGCTCCGGTCCCCGCCGACCCGACCCCGCCAGAGCCGCGCCGACCCGACCCCGCCCCTTCTCCCGTCCCGCCCCGACCCCGACACCGCCAGACCCGGCCCGCCAGACTCGAGCCCGGCCCACTGGCCAGCCCTAATATAAACCCATCAACTAATTTTGTTTACAAAGAAACAAAGAAGACAGAGATAGTGTTGGAAATTTGCCTTTGGCGGTGAGGTGCGTCCACCCATGTTTAATGAATTAAACACTAGTGTTTCGCATGTTGGAGGCTTTGTCTCTTCACACATGCATAATCTACTAAGTGAGTAGATGACCGTAGTGCCAAGAATCGTCAAATTTCGTTGAAAAATAAAAGAGATATTGGTCCACGAAGTAAGGTGTTTGAGGCATGAAAATATGGTGTGGGACAAATCTACCACATCGGTGGGAATAGGAAGAATTGCTCTCTTTATAAGTCTCTAATGTGATAAAGGGTTTGGGACCCCAAGGGGTATCCCATGTGTTTAAAGGATGGAGGACCTAGATGTGCTTGGGTTCGAGGCTAAGCCCACACGCGCGCCGCCGCTGCCCACCCGTCCCGCCCGGGCTCGGGTCACGGGTCGTGGGCTGTGGGGACTTTCTGATATTATCTTTTTGGTCCTCAAATTGCTTAGTATTTACAGTTTGGTCCCTAGAGTTTCGGAAAGTTGATTATTGGGAGTGACGGAAGGCAGAAACTTTTTGCCTACCGTTGGACTATTTTTTGGAGCATTAACTAGCCATTACTTGGCTGATTAACTCCTCCATAATCACCCTCCTTCAATGGCGATGAACAGCCTCACTTATAGCCTTAAACATGCCACACTAATGGCCTTAAACCATCCATTAACAGCCCTCACTAATGGCTATTAACAACCTTGTTTATGGCAGTTGAGGAGTCTCTTCTCCATGCTATATATTGATGCCTCTTTGGCTCAATAACATGACTGAAAGTCATCACATACAAACAGAAAAACAGCACAAAACAGTCTCAAAAATCACTGCAAAACAATGAAGAAAATCACTGCAAAATAGTGATGAAATACAGTGTGATATACACAAGATATACACAACAGAGACACACTATATACACAGAGATAAAACAGAAACTCTTCATTCCTTTTCCATTTCTTCAGCAAGTCGATTCATATTTTTTTTCTTCGTCAAGCTCAACCTATTGGCTTTGTAGCGTTGAGATTAAAGTGTTGTTTAATCTTGGGAGACTATTGTCTGCTAACGTAAAAGCATATATACGGGGCAATCTTGTCTTAAGGACATAGGGCAATCACTCGACTCAACACACAACGTTGTAACCATCCAAATTTAGTTGTTTCTTGATTTCAGGTTATCAAGATTCAAGACACAACAAGCTTGTGGAAGTTTTGAAGATTGACCATTTATTTATCCTTTCAAACACTTGTAATAGTTATTTACTTTCCGTACTGCTTTATAAAGTACAATAGAGTACCAACAATTTAAGACAAGCTTGTATTGTAAGAGTATTAATGTTCGAAAGATGTCGGTCAAAAGTTGTGTGACCAAATCTGGATATGGCTGTGGTTTTCTGGTAGAAGAAAGTGATGATGATGTTGTTGAAGGTCAACATGTTCATGCAGTCACTGCTCCCGAGAGTGGTGGGAACAAGCGCTCACGAGGGGCTGAGGATGTCAATTGGGACAAGAGGAGAAGGCTGAAGATGTGGTTCTATCTTGCAGCAGAAGGCCTATATTTGTCCCAGACAAAGGATCCGAATTAAGGTAAGGAAGAAATGGACACTCAGTCCGATGAAGTGACTGAAGTGGGCCAGAATCCAAAATTGGGATAAGTTATTTTTCTTCCTTGTCAAGAATAAGATTAAATGATTTCTGATTAAAAGGGCTTAAAGTAAGGAGGAATATGAAAATGTTTTCACAAAATAATTTATATTCCTTACGCTTTAAAATCAGAAGTTTAATCCCACTTTTCTTCCCGTTTAAAGATTGGATTTTGTAAACGACTTTAAAAGATCCGTTCTTTTAAGTGTAATTATTAAAAGTGTGTAAAGTATGTTCGCACATACGAGGGAGAAAGATCCACTAACTGTGCGAAAACTGTTACCACTCCTAAGTAAGCGCCAAGAATTGTCTGGGCACCAATCATAACGGAAGAAGTCTAAAAGCTAAAGATGTTGAGCCTGTCACATTATTTGGCAGAAGATCCTTCATAGGATGATATTGGACACTCAGTCATACAAAGCCTCCGGGCGACAGGAGTGGGCCAAAATTTCTTTGATAGGATGATATCGGACACTCAGTCATACAAAGCCTCCGGCGGCAACTGGAGTGGGCCAAAATTTCTTTGATATGATGATATTGGACACTCAGTCATACAAAGCCTACGGGCGACTGGAGTGGGGCCAGAATTCATTTCATAGGAAAAGTAATGGACACCTAATGTGGTGGGCCAGAGTTTCCAGGTCTTAAATGATCTGAAGGCCTAAAGAAAGGCAGAAAAGAAATTGGACACTCAGTCTGCCAAAGCAACTGGAGTGGGCCAGAGTATCCAGATCACATATGATCCGGTTACGCTCTAACCACGGGCAAAAGGTTGTTCATGTAAAGCAACGCCACCTCTAAAGTAGAAGGGGTTAGAGAGGTTGTCCTCAATAGGACTTCGGGGAATGGGATCACTCTAAGATGATGTGATACATGTCCCAAACTTAGTTTAAGGGACGCTGTTGGTCAAGCTGGTTTGAGACTAGTCCAACAGGTCTATAATAACTAAGAATGGTACGGTATGTCTGTAGCCAAATGAATGATATGTTTGTAACGATGTTGAGATTATTGCCTACTGTCGACATAAACCCTCAAAATAAATGTGAGGTAGACGAAGAGGCAAAATCACCTTTCCAAATTCCGTCAAGGGAATAGCGAAAGAAACACCGCTCCTTTAGAACTTAGTCACACCTACTTGGGTGGTTTAAAGTTTATACAAAATAGAGGGGGGAGACAAGTACGTTGTGATCTTCATTGATGATGGTACAACGTATGGAATCCTTTGTTTGTTGAAAAACAAAGATGAATTTGTTGAAGCGGATAAGCGCTACAAAGCAGAAGTTGAAAATCAACTAAGCCTACGGATTGAGAAATTCGTAGTGATAGAGAGGGAGAATGTGAAGCATCGTTTATTAAACGACTGCTCGTTACTCACCTCAGTCTAACGGTGTTAGCCAAGCGCAAAGTCGTACGCCCAAATTATGTAGGGTGGCTTAGTAAAAGTTGGAATACCGAAATAGGTCAAGTTGTACCTAAGACTGTAGATTACATATCCACTGGATCTGTAAATAACAGTAGTACTTATCGTCTCTTGGTATCAAAGAATGTTGAATTCTTTGAAGATAACTTTCCTTGAAAAGGAAAAAGAAGTAATTGCTCAAGGTTAACAAGAACCCGCGAGGGCCTGACTGTCCGAAACTAAACGTTCCGTATCTACAGGAACTATCCGAAACTTAATATTTTAGATCTGCAGAACTCAGGGATTCTAGATGTTGAATTGAGACGGAGCAAAGAGGGGACAAAGACTTGTTCCATAACTTTTAGCTTGTATGGTTGAGAACGAACCATGGACAATTAACAAAGAATTGTCATCTCCAAAAGCGTTGCTTTGGAAAGAAGCTAAAGAAAGAAATAGATTCTATCATATAGAACCATACTTGTGTAATGGTTGATCTTCCTCCGGAAAAGAACCTTTGGGCTGTAAGATGTGCTCCCCTGTGAGTAGCTTAACATCCAGGGCCATTGCAGTCTTGCGTGACATGGATGTTGAAACAACCTTCCAACCGGAGAGTTGGAAGAAGAGGATCATAGTTGGTTTGCTGAACTGTTGGGCTTCTTCCTAAACTTTCATTTTAGTCCCTGAAATGTTTACATTTTGGTCCTGAAAGTTTCAGATAAAACAGAATTAATGAATCTGACCACAGAAACATTGACTCTAAAGTTAGAAAGCCAACAGTTGGAGAATCAACAGTCTGAAAGTAAAAGTCATATTGAAACAAAGTCTCGATATGAAAGATATGGGTATCACAGATGACATCTTAGGAATTTGATTTCTAAGACATCTAACGGACTGATCGATAGTTGACAAGTCTCGTTGAAGCCACCAATGGATATGAATCATAGAACTGATTGGAATCATGGTGCACCCATAGACAAGGAGCGATATGCACAGGTCATGTGTAGCTCAATGTATTGTACACACTACAACCGACCTGGTATCGTCCTAAAACAGATCAGTTGAACTAAGGTTCACTGATGATCTTAATACATGATCAATATAAGGCATTAAGTCGGATATGATAATATCTGAATTATTCGCTTATCTACGGATTATAGTATTGTGGATGTCCAAATGTTACGGGAGAACACAGTGATGCAAACTGGACATCAGATCTGAAGAACACCAAAGCCACAAGTAAATATGGATGGTGGGTCTTGGAAAATCCTCTAAGCAAACTTGCATCGGCCGATTCATTATGAAATCAGAGTTTATCGCTTTATACAAAGCATGAAAGAAGTTGAGTAACTTCACGACTCCTTAGAGTACGTCCCTTATTGGGAGAAACCCGTGCCTTCAGCAGTTATACATTGTGGCTAGCCGGTCGGCTTTAGGAAGGACACGGATGACGGCGTCTGGACATATCTGTTAGGATCTGTCGGAGACATAAGACCGTATGGCAGTTGATCATCACGGGTATCACTTCATTGTTTACTAACTAAGGGACTACCCGGAGATCAAGTGTTCTGCCTGTCTAGGGGAATGGGCTTAAAACCCAAACAATACGAACCTTTGCTGTGGTAACCCAACCATATTGATTGGAGATCCCAAGAATTTGGTTCAATGAGAAAATTAAGCTGCAAAAGGTTCAGTTGAGCGCTTCGGTGGAAGCAAGAAGCACTTCGGATGATGATTTCTGTACGGAAACATGAATCCAAAGCTGTTCCCGCGATAGACATTAAAGTGCTATCTGCATGGTGGGTAAATGTTAAGCTTCCAAACCTTTAAACGATCCTCAAACGATTGAGGTTAAGGTCCGGGCTGTGGGCTGTGGTCTGTGGGGACTTTCTGATATTATCTTTTTGGTCCCCAAATTGCTTAATATTTATAGTTTGGTCCCTAGAGTTTCTGGAAAGTTGATTTTTGGGAGTGACGGAAGGCAGAAGCATTAACCAGCCATTACTTGGCTGATTAACTCCTCCATAATCACCCTCATTCAATGGCCATGAACATCCTCACTTATAGCCTTAAACATGCCACACTAATGGCCTTAAACTAACCATTAACAACCCTCACTAATGGCTATTAACAGCCTTGTTTGTGGCAGTTGAGGAGTCCCTCCTTCATGCTATATATTGATACCTCTTTGGCTCAGTAACGTGACTGAAAATCATCACATACAAACGAAAAAGCAAAGACAAAAACGGTCTCGAAAATCACCGCAAAAACAAGAAGAAAACCACTGCAAAACAGTGACGAAATACAGTGTGATATACACAAGATATACACAACAGAGACACACTATATACACAGAGACAAAACAGAAGAGAAAGCAGAAACTCTTTTCTTTTCCATTTCTTCAGCAAGTCGATTCATATTTGTTTTCTTTGTTAGGCTCAACCTATTGGCTTTGTAGCGTTGAAATTAAAGTGTTGTTTTATCTTGGGAGACTATTGTCCGCTAACGTAAAAGCATAAATATGGGGCAATCTTGTCTTAAGGACAGAGGACAATCACTCGACTCAACACACAACGTTGTAACCATCCAGATTTAGTTGTTTCTTGATTTCAGGTTATCAAGATTCAAGACACAACAAGCTTGTGGCAGTTTTGAAGATTGACCATTTATTTATCCTTTCGAACACTTATAATAGTTATTTACTTCCCGTACTGCTTTATAAAGTACAATAGAGTACCAACAGATGGCATGGAGGTGGGGAAATAGGGAGATGTGTTGATCTCAATCTTCGAAGCTCTTCTTCAATGGCGTCAATGAAATTTCAAGCTTTTTTCTTCTAGCTCACGCAAAGGAAACCATATTATGAAACAAAAGTGGCCTCCATATCAGTAACAACCCATTACAATTCAATTCAATGATTTTTTTTTACATTTGAATCGATCCACAACCGCAATCTTCAAACTCCAAAAGACCTCGAAATTTTATTATTTGAATACCAAATTCTTTTCAACCTCAAGTTTTTATTTCAGTAAATAAATTCGATTTTAAGCTCAAAAACTTATTTCCAAATGAGTTTTCCAACTACGACACAAATGCCTGAAAGTAAATAAATGAATTTTATTTTAATTTTCTTCTACAAAATGACATTCACTGATTTGCAGAAAATTAGAAAAAAAAATATATGTAAGAGACTATCCTCTGAGAACCCAAACAGGAAAAAAAAGAATAGGAAAAAGAAGAGTTTTCACCATTCACGTTTGTGAAAGCTTAGGAGCAGCTTCTACCTAGAGAAGAAAGAAAAATAAAGATGAAATGAAATTGAAAAAAGAAGAAAGAGAAAAAAAACGTAAATGAAAAATAAAATAGTAAGCTCTCTATGATATTAAATGTTTTATTAGTTTTGAATATAATTGTGTGAGGTTTAACAATTGTTTCCTCATGTCGCAACCCCTTCATCAAGATACATCTATTCCATATGAAAATAAAAATATTAAGCTCTCTATGATACTAAATATTTTATTAGTTTTGAATATGATCAAGTAATATTTAATAATTATTTCCTCCCACCGCAACCCTTTCATCAAGAACATCCATCCCATATGGAAACAAAAATAGTAAGCTCTCTATAATATTAAATGTTTTATTAGTTTTGAATATGATCATGTGAGATTTTTTTACCACCAATATATTTTAAGAAAGTTTTATATATTTATTGCATAAAAGTTTTATATAAATTAGGTTAAAAGTAATTACAATTTACATTCAATTTTAACTAATTTTTTACTTTTTTAAAGAGAATTAAAATAATAAGAAATTAATCCAAAATTAAGCGAGGAAATAAGAACCCAAGAACATCACCTATAACACGAGAAAAAATGCCAGAAGACTCAATATATATGCGCAAAGAGGTTGGACTGTAAGTTATCTATGGGATAAAAATTATTCGAACTTGTAGAGTTAATTAATGACATTTATAAATTTAGACTATTTATTCAAGAAAGATCTTAAAGATGACGCTATCGTAAAGGTGTCGTGGTGTAGTTGGTTATCACGTCAGTCTAACACACTGAAGGTCTCCGGTTCGAGTCCGGGCGACGCCATTTTTTTTATGCTTGGTCTATCGCTTTTGAGTTCCTTCTGTTACTGTCAGTTTCCAGTTTCACTGTTGATCTATCTTTATCTCCATCAATATCTTTTGAATTCCTACAGTCAGTTTCCATTTTAAGCAAATGTTTTCCTCTTAGTCAACTATGATTCTACTTTTGGCCTTACAATATCCAAAGAAGCTCTGTTACTGATCTGATCTTTCCCAAACAGTACCAAAAAATGGGCAGGAAGTACAACCATAGAAGCCGAGCCAAAGCACATTTAGCCAACCCTAACAGCTTGCTCTCGATTCTCAGGTACCAATTTTGATGCTATGCTTATGGGAAATGTTAAAGTTTTACAGAAAGATCCAGGATGATTTAAAGGCATCGGGTATATATGTCTTCAATTTTTTCTTTGATTTTCTTATCTTCACATGTATAGTCTGAGTTTGAGATAATGTGTACACGTGCAATTACTGTTTGTATGCAGAATCCGGATATAATGTTTAGTGAAAGGTGTTTGGAAACTACCTCCCTTTTTTATTCGTCGTATTATTATTATTGTTTTTTTCTTTCGATTTCTGTTATTATTTGTTGTTTTTTATTCTTTAATTATTATATTATTTTGTGTTATTTGTAGAATATTGTAAATTTTCTTGAGTAGAATCCTCTCATTAATACAATATATATAGTGCGTACAATTGTAATCCTAATGGAATAAGGATCTCTACTTTACATAATTATACTAAAATATTAATTATAGAATATTTACAAAATATATATATGGAATCACACCCCTCAATCTAATCGGGAGGAAGCCGGACGTTGAGACTAGATCAAAAGTCAAGAAACAGTTGCCGAGGAAGCCCTTAGTGAAGATATATGCATACTGATACGAAGAAGGAACATGCAACACCTTAACGTGACCCATTGCAACCTTCTCGCGAACAAAGTTAATATCCATCTCAATGTGCTTGGTTCGTTGATGCTGAACCGGGTTATGAGAGAAGTAGACAACATATATGTTGTCACAGTAAACCAAAGATGCCTTACGTAAGGGATAATGAAGCTCAAGAAGGAGATTTCGGAGCCAACACAGCTCAGCAACAACGTTCGCTCTTCTGCACTCGAACGGGAATGTGTGGCCTGCCGTTTGGCAGACCACGAAATAATGTTATCCCCCCCAAAATTCACAATAGCCGGAAGTAGAGCGACGGGTGTCCAGACAGCCTGGGAAATCGGCGTCCGTGTAAGATAGCAACCTAGTCGGTGCGGAGGAATATATATGTAGTCCATAGTCAAGAGTGCCCTTAACGTACCAAATGATACACTTAAGAGCTGTAAAACGAGGCTCTCTGTGAGCGTGTATGAACAAGCACACCTACTGAACAACATAGGCAATGTCGGTCTGAGTGAATGTAAGATACTGAAGAACACATGCGAGACTCCTATAAAGAGAGGGATCACTTACCGAAGCCCCCTCATCTGCACTGAGTTTAGACTTTGAGTCGACAGGAGTGGGCATGATCTTGCAGTTCGCCATTTTAGCCCTGTAAACAATTTCATTGGCATACTTACGCTGACATAAGAACATGACATGTATTGATCTGGTCACTGACCCCTAAAAAATAACTAAACTTACCCAAGTTTGTCATAGCAAATTTGGATTTGAGCAAGGCAATGATCTCGTGTTTCAGTGCATCAGAAGAAGCAGTCAGAACAATATCATCCACATATAAAAGAAGGTAAGCCGTGTCATTACCTCGATGAAAAATAAAAAGTGAATGATCACTCTTGATGCACACGAATCCGATATGTATGATGTATGTAGCAAACCGCTCATACCAAGCCCTGGGCTTATTTTAATCCATATAGTGACTTACGAAGACGACTGTCATACTTAGGAACTTCTGGATGCACAAAGCAAGACGGTTGATGCATATAAAAGGTTTCTTTCAAATCCCCATGTAAGAAAGCATTTTTTACATCAAGCTGGTGAATAGGCCAATTCTTCCCCATATCTATGCTCAAAACAGTGTGAATGGTAGATGATTTTACCACCGAACTAAAAGTCTCACCACAATCAACTCGCCTTATGTTGCCCAGTACCATTGGCCATAAGTCTTGCCTTATGGCGTTCAAGCTCACCACTGTCTCTGAATTTGTGACGATAGAACCACATACAACGAATCACATTCACCCCCTCTGGTTCGGGATAAGATCCCAAATGTGCTGATGTGTTAATGCATTAAAGTCTTCACTCATGGCCGCAATCTAATTCGGGTCAAACTTGGCTAATTTTTTAGTTTTAGGAATATGTGAGATAATTTGAGTGGATAGGTTAAAGTGAACTTTTGGTTTGAAAATCTCGTGTTGTGCACGGGGTTCAATTCGATGTGTGGGAACGGTCACTGGTTGGGCAGAGGGGCTGGGTGGTGACGGGCAATGTGTCGGGACAGTGGGGCTAGGCAGTGTGGTGGGTGACGGTGTATTGGGGCTTGCATTTATATCCGTCTTCGACAACCACTCTTATTTCATATACAAATGCCGATTGGGGTGGTTGTTCGAATACCAGTCCTCCACGTCTGGTTATTGTGTATTTCTTGGTGATAATTTGGTCTCTTGGTCCTTAAAACGGCAAGCAACCTTGTCCAGATCTAGTGCAGAAACAGAATACCGAGGAGTTGCCAATGTGGTGTCTAAATCTTGTTGGCTACAAAACCTTCTTTTAGAGATCCAATGTCCGGTTCTGAAGGCAACATTGGTTTATTGTGATAATGTTAGTGATATTTATCTCTTAGGGAATTCGATTCACCACCAACGCACTAAAAATATTGAGCTGGATATTCACTTTGTTCGCGAAAAGGTTGCTCATGGACAAGTACGTGTCTTACATGTCCCGTCACGTTATCAAATTGCTGACATCTTTACAAAAGATCTAGTTTTATTTGAAGATTTTCGGGACAGTCTCAGCATACGCCGACTTCCCGCATCGACTGCGGTGTGTAATAGAATTAGATTGCATTTAAAATTGTACATTTCCTATATTAGGTAGAATTAGATTTCTCTTGTAATTAGGATTGATTAGTTACCTAGTTTGTAGCAAGGTAAATATTTTTGTACAATTATATATAGTGTAAATCATTAATGAAATAATCAAGGAGGAATATTCTTACATTAACTTATCAACAATAAAAAATTTATGTATGTTTCCTTTTAACTTTTTCCAGTAAATTCATGTATTTTAAAATAAACTAACGTATTAAAAAGAACATAAAAAGTTCTATGTACAAAAAAATCAAAGCAGGGTTCCAAAAAATCTGTAAAAGATTGAAGTCAAAGGAAACAACATTTTTGTAATTTTTTTCAAAATAACATAAAATGCCGATATTATATATACAACAAAAGGTCTCAACATTTTTGTTAAATATTCGAATACTTTACAATTACATGATTGTGAAGAGAATTTGAATAGACGATTGTCAAAATTTTAGGTTTATTTTCTAATTGAATTTCTTTTTGAATTTAGTTATTCAAAGAAGATCATCATTTCATAAATTTATAAAGTTTTAATAACCGGGCGAAGCGCGAATCAATTTATTAATTAAAAAGGATAGGGAAAAAGGTAAAGTTCAAAGAAACAAACATGCAACATCATAATTGTTAGGGATTATAATTTTTATTAGTGAATATATCCGTGCTTCGCGCGCTTATGAGAAATATTTCTATCTTATAAGTATAAAAACAAAAATAAAAAGGAAGAAAAAGATATATATATATATATATATATATATATATATATATATATATATAACTTTCATTTGATAAGTAAATATTAGTTTCCACCAAAACCAAAAAGGAGAATTGAAAATATAAATGTGTAAAAAGTAGAACTGATAACTAATTACCTCCCGATTAACCAAAACAAAAGAAAAAATAAATTCACATTTGAGCTGTAGGATGACACCGAAGCAATAAAATTGTTGCTAAAAAATGGATACCAAATTTTTATTATTATACCGAATGAGTAGTTTAAGGCTTTGTAAATGCTCTAAAAGAATAAGGTTTTTTAAAAAGGTAGTTGACTACTTTAATACTTTTAAGATTAAGTTCAAATTTTTTACCTTGACATTCGAGGGGAGACAACTCAACACGTATAAACAATATTATTCGGATCTGGATTCTAACAGTTCAGTACTACTTTATTTTAGGCTGCATCATTCGGGTTTAGACATTCAGTTTCAGCAAAATTTATACAATCATTTATATATCATTTCCTTGACCTCAAAATACTAAAATTCCTTGTTTCCCTCTCTATTTTCATGACCAGATCATATCTATACCTGCAAAATGGATAAAAAAAATATGTTAATTCTTACAATTTTTGACTTGTTGTTTTAGTTGCATCACTTGGGTCTGAAATTCAATTTAACCAAATATTATTCACCTTTCTATCTTCCCTTCCCTACTTCAAAATATCCCTGCGATATAAAAAAGAAATATGGGTGAGAATAAATACGACTACAATACAATCAGTGTAACCACTTATATAACCAAGCATACACACAAAAAAAAGGAAAACAAATGGAGTACTATATAAATAGAAGAGTGCTTATAACTTTTTATTATCTGCCTCTTCCCCATGCTTGCCTATAATCTAAACCAAATAAATATCACAAGATAAAAAAAAAATGAAGATGGAGAAGAGAAAGTAAATAGCAGATAAAGCCACTACATATTTAAGAATTTAAAGGACAGAGAATTTCACGTTCATACTTTTACTTTTTCAAATTCTCAATGCATTATGTGAGTGAATTGATTGTTTCATAATAAAGTTTATTAAGTACATAATAATTACTATCTTTTAAAATAAAATTATACATCTTACGTTATAGAGAAGGCCGAAAGTTATGCATTAGAACTTGGAACGATATTTTTCTATTTCCTTATTTATTACGGAATTGCAATTAAACCTTTAGTTTTTGAAACGGTGATTCCCTTTCCTTATTTATTGTGGAGATGCAATTAACATCTTAATTTTTTAATCTATATCTAATATAGTCTATGAGAAAAAATTTAGAAAATTGAGAAAATAGATTGGCTTGCAAAGTGATTACTTGTTTGCAGATTGGCTTGCAAGGTTCAGAGCAGGACTAAAGATATGTCTGATAATATGATTGGCATGCTGTGGTGTATACTAACATGGATTCATCGAAGAGTCTTGTTACAATCAAGACGTCTTATGTGTAGTTGGGTCTAACTCTTACACGCCTGGAGACTTCTTAGAGTCTTGATTCATGATAAATGGTAAGTCTCTTTTTCACCTGGACATATGGTGTCCTTTTCTAATGATTTTTCTTCACGACTCTCTGGTTGTGATTAGGGGAATTAGAAGACATACAATCGAACTCGTAAAGTTTGCGCGGCATGCCATCTATACCTTATGACAATAATAAATAGAAAAGCTAATTATACCTAGACACACATGAAGAGACCCTGTAATATAATGTGTATGCAAGCACTTTGTCCTCATCGAACTATTTAAAAGATACCGTCATAGATGTTTTTTGATGATGGTTGATCTGAAAAATGTCCCTCCTTCAAAAGAGGAAAAAAAAGAATTTTCATGTTAATCAGCTGTGATTACTAAAACATACAAGTCATCGTTGAGTCACTGCTGGTTCATATTTCATATTGATCCAACTTATCATACTGTTTGGACTAGTGATATATGGTGAGTTGCATTTCTCTTCCAAAAAACTAGTAGAGAGACAGTCATTTCACGAGTCTTAGCTTATAGCAATTTGGTTTGATAGGTATCTTTGTTGGCGGAAGCAAAGTGGTTCATTTTACACGGGTCGAACTCGAGGGGTCTTCTGATGCTGCTGATGAAATATCAGGCCTTTCTTCGTCCTGTCCAATCTTTCCCGACTGTGGATTTAGGCTTCCTAAAAGTGGGGTTGTTCTTTCTTGTCTGGATTGATTTCTCCGCAATGGTTCAGTCTACAGCTTTGAATATGGAGTAAGCCCCTCTGTTTTCCTTTCCAAAATGCGAGGGGGAACTTGCACTACTGCTGTGTCAGACCCTCCGGAGATGGCTATCCACCGAGCAATGCATCTTCTCCAGAATGGATTTGGGAACTATGATGTGTTCCAAAACAACTGTTAGGACTTTGCGTTGTATTGCAAAACAGGTCTTCTGACACTTGATAGATTGGGAGTTGGAAGAAAAGGACAAGCTTCTTCTGTTGTTGGCGCTCCTTTAGCTGCGCTTCTTTCCTCCCCCCTGAAGTTGCTAATTCCTAGTCCCATTGGTGTGGCCACTGTTACAGCGGGAATGTACTGTATGAGCAGATACGCAACTGACATTGGTGTTCCAAGTGATGTCATAAAAGTTGCAGTCGGAGACTTAGTTGTAAACCTTGGCTGGGGAAGCAGCAATGAAGGAGCTATTGTGGAGCATGAGGGTTCTAATCACAGAATTGACAGGTGACATCATTCTCATTGTATTAGGAAATGTTATTGATGTTGTATTGATTTGTGATAATTAGTCTAGTTGACATCTTATCATAAGCATTCTGGTCTAGGAACTGCCATTTGGCTGTCTATGTGTGCCGCCATATCCAATGTACATTAAAAATAATCTGTTGGTATTAGTTTGTTATCCTGTGTAAAAAGATATGTATTCACATTTTCTGAACTAGTCATTCTAATCATGTAGAAAAAAATTGGTACATAATAGCCGGAAACATGGACTTGCTGCGGATCATCAATAGAATAACGCTGTACTCCCCTGTCTCACCTCCCTCCTTTGTTGACCCCTTTCCTTTGATGGTTGGGGAAAGCATTTCCTTGAATTTGGTAGGCAAGAACTTTGCCAGGTTCATGGAAATTCTGGGATGAAACCCAGAGATGAGAAGTATTCTGTGGACTCTCTGGCCTTTTCCATAATAGAAAGGATGACCTTGTGATATCAAAACAAAATTTTCACCCCTGATTTATCAGCAAGAATGTCCATTCTGTTTACCAAAAGATTTTCCTACCAAAGAATTTTTATTTTACATTATATCTAGTTACACTATTGCCTACTTAAGATTTTTAAAAATTTTTGTTTTGACATGAGTGAAGTCACTATGTTTTGGTTGAGTTGCACTACAAGGAGTTCACATTATTCTGTTGGTTTCAACCTAGAGTTGACAGGGTAAAAGTAAAGCCAGTAAGTATTCATGCCTCGTTAACTGTTACCTTCTGGCAACGAGTCAGAGATACATAAAACAGACAAACGTAAAATAAATAGTCTACGGTTAAAAGTAGGTTAGATATAATAATCTGAAGGTGTAGCTTTGGCACGTAATTTGTAAAGTCTGACATCTAATTACGCCATTGGCTTTTGGGCCACAACTGAGTGAGTTCCAATTGTGAAAGTTGGTGATCTTGGAAAGCACTTGGCAGTTTGGTGTATGCTGTTGTCATGCAGTTTAATTGCCTTAGATCTACATAGTCTCTCGATTATATCTCTCCTCATATATTTCTGCTCAATCGCAAGAAGAATAAGAGGCTGAATGCTACCTTTATTTATGTTCTCATAAAGAGAATTAGGTTATTTGAACTCAAATAATTATAGTAATGTCATGACAATTTCGTATGGAAGAACAAACTTAAATAGCGTAGTTGTTATCATTGTATTATTTGTAGTTCTACTAACTAGTTAAGCTCGCACAAATGCATTTGTATCGACAAAAAAGTGCAGAATATGTAAAAACATGGTTCTTTATCCTCTGCGCGTATTTCAAGAGTAGAAAAATGGAGAAAGAGATTGATTCAGCGAAAGAGAAGGAGAATGAAAGTCATCTGTTTTCTGTACAAGATGCAGTTTACAGTAACAGATGTCTCATAAAAGCGGAGAGCCTGTCAAAACCCCACCATATTTCGGTTCATCCTATAATGGTAATTAACTCAGACTTTTTGAAGAGTCGTCATTGTTACTTCATGCTCATTACCATCATTTCCAATTGGATTTGTTTGAGTTTGTTTGGACTTCTTGCTGCTTTCATCTCTGAATTCTGCTTGGGTTGCCAGTTCTTTGACCTCCTCTACAATCGCTTCTATTCTTGATGCTATTTCTACGAGCAGTGATGTTAGAGTTGCCATTTGAACAATTTCCATGAGCGATAAAGCGGTAGGTTTCAAGCTAGCCTCTTCTGTACCACCAGGTGCCTCTTCAGTTGCGGGATCTGGGGTTGGTATATGCTGGTAACTTGGGAAGGTTTTGAGGGTATTTTGAAGGCCTTCTACTGAAGAATTCATTTCATCAACAAGTATATCTAGATTTGTTGAATTTTTCATCGTTTTTATCATACTCGACAGCTCTTTTAGCACCTTGGAGGAGCTTGTACTTAATCTCATGCAGACATCATTGAGAGGCTTCTTAAGGAACTCAGGAGTCTGTGGTACAAGCAAAATAAGAATGATTTAAATTCAAATCCTATCTTAGCAGAAACGATCAGCAAGACTCATTCAGATAGCTAGGAAGTTTTTAATACGAGTGCTTTTTTACCTCAGTATTGGAGTTAAGGCCACCATGGAGAGTCTCAATGCAATAGGCACAGCTTCTCATTGAAGCTCCGATCTTGAGGTACTGTTTCCATGGATGTCGGAAATTGAATTTTCCATGTGCTGGCTCCCATCTGGCAAAATTGGCCTGTCATATATAAGAGGTTTAGTTTATCTTTTATTAGCTAAACATGCTAGATCAATCATTAACGGAGAAAGTTGATTACTAACCATGGATTCTTCAGCAGCCTTAGAATTAAGTACACATTTGTAGCCTTGCAATTTCATACTGGAATCTTTCTGATGTACATTTCTACTTCCATCTACTCTGAAGTTCTCAGCAGCATATCCTGTATATTGAAGTCCAAAAACTATTAATTGCTTCTGTCATTGAGAGCATATACTTGAAGGGGAGCCTTGGAGTAACTGGTAAAGTTGCCTCCATGTGACCTGGAGGTCACGGGTTCAAGTCGTGGAAACAGCCTCTTGCAGAAATGCAAAGTAAGGCTGCGTACAATAGACCCTTGTGGTCCAGCCCTTCCCTAACCCCATGCATAGCGGGAGCTTAGTGCACCGGGCTGCCCTTTTTTTTATTGAGAGCATATACTTCAGTTATCAAATGTATATTACCTTCCAAGGAATCAGCAAGTTTTTCCAGATTAGTACTAATGAGATGATGCAGCTCAGTACCGGCCCATACAGGACTGAGAATCAAGGTAATCAAAATACAGATGGAGGCCCCAATAGCAATAGTGGAAACTCTTTCATGAGCCAATTCAACCAACTTATCAACGCGATAGCCTGACACTGACACTAAGCTGAAGGTAAGGATGAATATCATGGCTCCATAATCAAATCGTGCTTTTATGGTAGGTATAAACCGAGAAAAGGTTGCTGCAGCAGCTGCAAGCAAGATATGTTTAAAACATGTTAGGTCCTAGTATAAACTTTTCATAAACATGGGAGTATAAGAAGCTGTTACATACCTAAGAGAAAAACTGAAGCTTGGAGAATAAAAGGTTCAACTCTATCTCCAGATTGACTTGCAACCCAGTGAACACCAAGTCCTAGAGATCCAGCTAGACATGTGCCAATAGCTCTATTTACACACTTATAAAGTGTAGAACCTGCCATTTGACTCCAAATCAATACTCTTATGCACAATGAATTAATAAAAGAAAGGGCAAAAAAGAGAAGAATCATAGGTGTGACATGAATATACTCACCTACAGTGTACTCAAAAACTACTACAACTGTCATAACTGCCCACATAGCATTCCCTCCAAAACCGTCATACAGAGGCCTCATGTAATAAAACACTGACACAAGGGAAAGAGCTAATCCTACTTTGAGGCAATGAACAACCTTTTTTGGCTCATTTACAGCTAAAGTCCATGCCTTCTCAAAAAACTCCCTGATGTTTAAAACAATCCCCATAACTAAGCTCTGCAGTTTACTTATAAACCTGCATGTTTGCCTGGACTCTTCTGGCGCTAAAATTCTCAATGAGCCACTAGGCATGTTGACCCTCCATTCCAAACTTGCAAGCACTTCATTTTCCTTAACCATTTTGTCTAAAAAAACAAACCTTGTCCAAATATTCTTTTGTCTGCTAAGGTTTGAGATTAGTTTGGTTAAGGTTGTTTGAGAAGGACTGCTGGGGATTAAGACTTCAAATTACCATGTGTTTGTTGGAAGACTTGTAGAGCTTAATTATAAGTTATCATGAAATGTTGGTCAAGTATGTCTTAATAATGCACACATCACATATATATACTCATGCTCCAAAATTTGATTTTGTACGTTTGTTGGGGATGTACGGAAACGTTATACTTTAGTTAGGTAAACTCAGGCATATTTTTTTGTTTTAAACAAATAGTGGCCATTGATTTGATATTCATATCTATTCCTAGTGCTTGTTCTAAGAACACAACAGTATACCTAAAAACTAGCATATATCAAAACTTTATTAGTGGAACAGAAAGTAAAACGTCATCAGTTGGTTTTTGTTTTTACTCTTTGTTTCTCAATTAAGATTATCCTCATATCTTGATTAGGTTATTCCTCATGTATAACCAAATCCTCCCTTTCCTTCAGATTTCTACATATATATATATATATATATATATATATCAAAATTTTAAGAAAATTGCAGTAATGAGTTCACCCTCAGCTTGCATTCAATCAAATTCAAACTCCTTTTTCTCTTTTTTTTTTCTTTTTTTAATTCTATCATAAGTTGTTGTAGTGCGATAATCGGTCCACCGCAACAAAATGGAAACCAAAAAAATTGGATTCCATTTATTTCCTTGTTGTCCTTCTTATCCTATATTTTATGATGATATATTATATAAGAAAAATTCCACTCTTCAAGGTGTATACACATGATAAAAATATCAAAATGCTAATTAAAGCAGGATTTCATAAAAATCTGAGTCGATAATGAAATTCTTACGTGCGGCACTTAATTATAATATGAAAATGCATTTTATTTTCATCGCCATTTTAATCTAAACTTTATACTAATCGCGATGTATTATATCCAGAGTCTATAGTTTTAGGAAAACACTTTCTGTTCCGCACTAAATATCATCTTTGTTATTATGCTTTCACCTATCTATGTCTGGTTAGTGCATTATGTCTAGACAAATTGCAGGGATAGGAATGACATTAGGAAATCTTCTCAACTTGCCGCTAACCAAAAAAATTATATCGTCACAACTTGCGCATATGAGTTTAAGTTATCAATTCATCGATAATGTAAAAGATTTTTACACAACCAGATTACTTATAAAGTAATTACATGTAACTTTTACGACAAGCATTAGTTGTAATTAAGATAATAAAAATAATAACTAACCTGTTATAACATATTAAATTATATTAATAGTGTAAAAAATTTGCTAGTGCTACTATTACTTAAATTCAAAAAGTAAATAATCCATGAATAGACCTAAAATGGAAAATGGTCCTCCAATGACTTGGTAGTAAAGTGAAATCATCTCTTCGTACTTAATACCTAAATTTAGGTCCTTCTGTGTTGTAAATAACATGACCTAATTCTGCACTACTACTAGTAACTAGTGCCTTTTATCTCAAACTAAAAAGGCCCTTTAACTCTTCATATTTAAATTTGACTTCATGCTCACAACTCACTACAGTTATAAGTGCAGGGTTTATTTAATTACATAAACGGTTGAAATATGCCTAACCCAAAAATATCACCATCACATAAAAAACGATATAATTAATTATGTCTGTAAAATCAAGTACTTATGTCTTCAAATTAGGTCATGAAGCACGACTAGCCTTGTGCAACTTCATGAATATCCCTCCTTATTAGTCTGCTAAACTATTTTAAGCTGATAAGTGGGATCATCAGTTGGAAAAGTTCCAAAGGAACTTAACTCCACCTTACACGAACAACAACATATAATTTGAAAAGCTATCTCAACTATCATATTAGGAGGTTAAGTTTAACTTCTTATACTTTAGTTTAATTTCTACACTCGGACATTGTACATTTTTTAACATGAGTATCAGATCACCTGAAATATATAATTACATATAATTAGACACAGTAATGGAATTAGCTAGTCATATAGTATGAAAAATAAGTAAGACGAGTAAACTTCTACAAAAAGTTAAATTGCACTAATAGTGTAAAATTTTCATTACACTCAGTGAATATAATTAAATTAAATCCTTTTATTTATATCGAGTGGCCAAAAATCCCCGTTCTGTATATGGATAGAATATATAAAGGAAGATTCTAGAAAAGAATGGGATTATTCAAAAGGCTCGGAATAATGGTATAAACCTACTTAATTAAATTACACAAATCTTTTTGTAGTTTTTAGTATTTAGTGGATCAATATCATAATGCTCATTGGAAAAACAAGGCAAAACTAGGGGTGTCCAATGGGGCGGGGTGGGGCGGGACCCGGCGGGACGGAGGAGGGTCGGGACCGTGATAGGCGGAACGGGAAGAGGTCCTGTCCCGTCCCACATCATGTCTGTTGATTATTTGTACTTTGTTGTTGGTAATACATATATACTTGTTCGCATTCAGTGTGTATGCTAGACGTAACTTCTTCTTTAGTTGTTTTGTGAGTTGGTTCTTCAATTGGGTCTGTTGAAAGTACTTCTATACAATCACAAATCATTCTATTACTGTTTTACAACCGTCTACTTTAATAGTCGGATTTAATACCGCACTAATAATATAAATAGTGGGAATAGGAAAAAAGTATTTTTTAATTTTTTTAAATATTTTTTCAATAGATGCCTTATAAGTTGGATTTTGCATATATTCATTAAGTAACAAAATATTAGAGTTATATAAAATAACATATTTGAAATAGTAGGATAATAAATACCGAAAAATTCTTTAGTTGCTTGAAAAAATTTCTCTAGAAATCCATTAAGTTCTAAAAAAAAATTCTCAATCATTATCTGCAAGCATATCTCTTGGATTTTTATTATGGGCGTTAAATAATAAAGTTATAGGTTGTCTATAATCGTAAGCAACAAGTAGTTGCTCATACAGAGAATTCCACCTAGTCGAAACTTCTTTTGGAATTTTTCTATAAGGTAATCCACAATCATGACAATTTTTTTTATATTCTTTGCGTCTTTGTATTTATTACCTTTAAAAATAAAATTTATAGCAAATTGTATTTTATCAAGAATGCTTTCAAAAAATTTTAGGTCATCCTTTACAACTAAGTTATAAATATGTCACGCACATCTTATATGAGAACGATCAGAAAAACATGGAGTTAATCGAACTTTTAAAAGCCTTATAGCATAATCATTAGAAGTAGCATTATGTAATGTAATAGTCATAATTTTATCATTTATTTCATAATAATCACAAATTTCATTAATATTTTATGCAATAAAACTTCCAGTGTGCCTATCATCAATATATCTATATGCTAAAATACGTTTTTGCATAAACCAATTTTGATCTATCCAATGACATCTTACCGTTAAATAATCATTACCGTTAGTACTACAGCCTATGTCAGAAATGATAGTTACTTTGCCATTAAAATGATACAATGCATAACGTAAATATTGTTGATATTCACTTGCAAATTTAAAAACATCACTTCTAATAGTTGATTTAGGAAAACCATTAAAAACAGGATTATATGTTTTTCGAATGTAATGAATAAAATCAGGAGAGGAAGTAAATGAAAAAAGCAAACCCTCCATCGCAACTAATTTTGTCATATTTTTCCTATCTTTGTTTTTATCATATTTAGGACCAAAAACTCCCCCGGTCGTCGGGAAAAAAATGGTCGTTATAGCCGTTGCACAACGGACAAAATCGAAATTTGATCGTTGTTGCAACGGTTATTTTGCAAAGGGAGAGGTTGGCGGGATGGGGCGGTACGGGTCGGGATGGGGCGGGTCCTTCTTTCTAGCTTGGCGCATTTGCTTTTCTTGAGTTTTGGCTAGTTATCAGTCTTCCCGCCTTACAAGGGAGTTTTGCTCCAAGGGCTATGGATCGGGCGGGCTAGGCTCGAAGGTTCTAGGGCGGCAAGGGACCGGGATCGTGACGGGCGGGACGATCCCACGTCCCGTCCCGAGTTCGAACCCCGACACCGGCAATTTTTTTTTAATGGAAATCGAGGCGGGCGGGTAACGGGATCGGGCCGACCCGGCCCACTGGACAGGCCTAGGCAAAACTGGTTTTGAGGACCTAAAGGTTAAAATATTTGTCTCTTCAAGAAAAAAGTATTTTTTTCCTGTAAAAGTAGATACGTACAAGCAAGTGCATATAATATGTGGCCATGCATCACCATGCGAGCAAAACTCTCTAGTGCTGTACAGCTTAGGGTTTGATGTGGATCGTTGAGGAAGCTACTTTGTGCAACTTGACGGTCGTGATGTACCGAATATTTTGAATTATTTAAGGTTATATATTTACGCTGACAATGTAATGTTTTTGTTTAACATATATATTATTGTTTTAGTTTAACATGTTAATTATAGGTGGTCAGTTACTAATTACTACTATTTCTTATGAAGCTTCTAATAGAGACTTATTACATAAAAGTTATCAGTAATGACTAATGTACAAGTGATCTAATCGTGTAAAGATCTTGTCACCGTCAGTGGATAGAGCTTAATTTATATTTTAAGTTTAGAGTTTAACTAATCGTGGAGGTAGAAGGCCCACATATCGTTAACTTCTTTTCCGTAAAAGAAAAGATGACAGTATTTGAGGAATAAACATCGACTAACTGATATGCCAACAACCCTGCACAGTAATACAGAGAATGTAAGCTTTATCCCATTGTTCATACGCACACCTACGGGATCTTCCACAACGAATTAAATATAACACTAGGAAAGGGATTACGAGTCACCTTCCTTATTTGAGCACATCTATTTTTTCAGAGAGAAAAATGACTAAAAGTAGACCTTATATCAACGGTGCAAATAATTCTACACTATCAGATTACTCTTATCTGTTGTAATATGTACCTTTCCTTATTTACAAGATTATAAGTCTCACTTTTTATGGAAATCTATGGATATGTTTGAGTGATATTTTCTATATTGTTAAGTTAAACAATATCCGAGATACAGAACAAGTAGACAAACAAGAAGAAGTATCATAAATTTAAATATGAGTCATGTTCATTTAGATATGAAAGACATATAATTTGGTTCATGCTATCGTAGATCGTTGTAGCAGAGAGTTAGAAAGAGGTACACGTTGTTGATAGTCATGATGTAAAGAATACTAGCTAGTGTTAACTGCTATTGACAAGTTGGACATTTGTGAACTTTTTTTGGTGGATTGTCCTCGTACGGCTGTTCTTTAATTTTCCCCTTAATTCGCTGGTTTTTAATTTTTGTTCTTATTTCTCACAGCCATTTGACTAGTCGAAAAGGAATTTGGGGAAAAAAAGAAGGCATCATTGACATTGAATGAAAATGCTTGAAATGGAATTATCTTATCATCAACTCTTCTACTTGAAATATCTTTCAATTATGGAAGAAATATGATTTTGGATACTCATTTCTAAAAACCTAAACCTAAAACTACTCTAGCCGACACAAACCCCCCCCCCACCCCCACCCCCACCCATCGGCTAACACCTTCTTCTATCCTTAAACCCTAGCCAACACTTAGGGTTCTTTACTCCACTTCCATCAAAACACAAATTACTTTCTCTCCTTCCTTTGTTTTGATTTCTTGTGGAACTTATGGCCGAAAAACAAAAAATTCATCCAGCTCTTGCCGTGAACAACGTCAAGAACTTTATTTCCATAACACTTGAAATGGAAAAAGGGCAATATACCTCTTGGGTGAAATTGTTCAAAATTCATTGCCGTACTTATGAGGTAATCGGCCATATCATACCTTTCGAGTCATCATCGGACACCACTACGGTAGACAAAAAGATATGGTTCCATTTGGATGTTATAGTCCTTCAATGGATTTATGGAACTATATCAAATGATCTTTTACATACCATATTAAAGCCGAACTCTACGGCTCAACATGCATGGGAACGTTTACAAAATATATTTCAGGATAACAAACTTTCTCGGGCAGTATATCTTGAACACCAATTTACTAATGTTAAATTGGATGATTTCTCCAACGTTTCCTCTTATTATCAGGAATTGAAGGTTCTTGCGGACCAACTATCCAACGTTGGTTCACCTGTAATAAATCAAAGGTTGGTCCTTCAATTGATTACAGGGCTCAATGAACAGTATGACTGAGTTGTTGCCTTCATTCAGCAAAGCAATTTGTTGCCTCCTTTCTATGAGGCCCTTTCGAGGTTGATTCTAGAAGAAACACAGAAAGTAAAACAGGCATCTTCCGGGGCGGTCAACACCGCAACTGCCCTCGTCTCCACCAATTCATTTTCCGCAGATTCTCAACCACAAAATTCTGGTTCGGGTGGCAGTGGAAACCGAACCAATAATGGCCAGAAACGGGGTCAACCCGTAATAATAACAAAGAAAAAAATAATGGTGGAAAAGGACGGGGCAGGGGCGGCGGGCAGCTAGCTGGCGGCAACAACCAGTCGAGGCAGTGGCGGGCAGCTAGCCGGCGGCAACAACCAGTCGGGCAGTGGCGGCCCAACCGGTAGCAGCCCACTGCCCAGCCGTCGGAAACTAGTGGGGGCAGTACCCACCGTGGGCCTGGACCCAACAGTGGGTTGCCCCGTCATGCCCCTTTCCAACGTCGACATGGGCCAGGCCTCGCTCTTCAAATCGCCAACCCAGAATTCTAGGTTCGCGTCCACAACATGCATTTGCGGCCCAGACACCATATTCTGTCGGCTATGGACCCACTAACATTGAACAAGCCATGAACAGCATGAATCTAAGTGTTCCAGATGAGTCGTAGTACATGGACACAGGGGCTACGTCCCACATGACGGCATCTCAAGGTAATTTCTTGTCTTATTTTAATATGAGCAGTAATAAAAATATTATTGTCGGCAGTGGGCAGAAAATTCTAATTCGTGGTATTGGTCAGGTAAAACTACCCCTTCCACACCCACCATTATACTTGAAAAATGTCTTACATGCACCAAAACGGATTAACAACTTGATATATGTTAGACGTTTTACAATTGACAACAATGTTTCTGTAAATTTTGATCTATTTGGCTTTTCTGTGAAGGATTTTCAGACGGGGATGCCACTAATGAGATGTAATAGCACGGGGGACTTGTATCCCATCACCACTGTTTCCAACAATCGCATGACCAAACCATCAAGCTTTGCCGCCATTTGTCCTATTATATGGAACAATCGGTTGGGACACCCATGCGCATCGATTTTCAATAATATTAGGAAGAATAAATTATTTTCTTGTAATAAATTTTTGGACCCTTCTATTTGCCAAACTTGTGTGTTTGGAAAATAGGTTAAGCTTCATTTTGCATCATCTACTTCACATACCCTTATGCCATTTGGTATTTTGCATTGTGATTTGTGGACATCACCAGTTTTGAGTTCTGCATGTCATAAATATTATATGCTCATTTTAGATGATTATTCGAATTTTCTGTGGATATTTCCCTTATGAAATAAATCACAAGCCTACACAATTTTTAAATAATTTAGTATTTTTATCAAAACTCAATTTGACAAATTGATTAAATGTAACATCCCGTACTTTCGGGTTACGGTTTAAATTGCTAGGCATGTGTAAATAGGTCCGAGCGTTGGAAAATTTATGTTCTATTTACATATGCTAATACGACGGTTAGTATATAAAAGGATTAGACCCCGAAATAATTTTTGGACGTAACAAGTGTGACGACGAAAGCCGAAAATAAATTTGGTACGTGCATAAAGAGGTCATGGGTTAGTGTCATATTAGGGAATTATGACATGGAGTATATGAAGATCCTATAAGTTATTAAGATTTAAGTAAATTGAGATTACGAAATTAATTAACTGTATGATTGATAAATTATAAGGAGGCAGGTCACTTAATTAAATTAAGTGACCGTGCATAGTAAGCTACATGTGGCGTTGAAGAGGTGCTCCCACCGCCAATGAATTGGCTGAGTGGGAGACCACATTATGAAGATTCTTTTATGCCAATTTAAGACATCTTACATAAAGCTCTAACCATTTGTACGTGAGCTTCATCATTAAGCAATTCATTTTAGATTTCAAATTGGCTAAAGAACAGTTGCCTTTCAGCCTCAAAACAGTAGCAAAGAGGTCCAAAAATTGTAGCAAGTAATTCATAAGTTTAAAATTCAGGTTATTAAGCTTGGATTCAAGGTATGTTAAGACAAATTATTTCTTCTTTTGGCATGTCCCATGTAACGAAATAAAATCGTGATATTGCTCCATAATTTGTTCTACTCCTAGTAGTTAAGAATATTCATGTTATTGATTCCTATGCTAAAATCATGTCTAAATATGGTTCAAAGTCCTTATTGAGGCATACGAAAAATGTGTTGATATTCACCGTGTTAGGCAAAGGTGCAAGGATATTATGTCACTCAGGGTATTTTATTGTCATTCACGCAATTTTACTTGTATTGCATTCATATATTACCCTGGACCACTGGTGCTATGCACACTACTATATGGTAAATATTATATATGTAGGGGATATGGACGTTATATATGCACACCACCTGCAACTGGTACAGACTATCACAAAAGAGCTCGAAGAGGCCAAAATGATGTGATGATGTGATGTGATGCTTGTATGGCTTATTGGGACGGGTTGCACGGTCCGCAACACTAACATATGTTGGGATGAGTTGCACGATCCGCAACACTGACATATATATATATATATATATATATATATATATATATATATATATATATATATATATATATATATATATATATATATACGCACTTGCATCATGCATATGTTAATTAACCATTACATGATATGATGCCCACAGAGGCTGTCATGGTAAGGAAATTGCCCGATGAGGCCAATAAATATGGACACTGCATTGTACATAACATGTAGGCAAGTGTATTAGGGCCCTCAGAGGCAGTTCTTGTTGGTCAGTTGTTTATATTTCAGTTATCAGTATATTTCTATTATACTATTATTTATGCCTGACATACTCAGTACATTAGTCGTACTGACGTCCCTTTTGTCGGAGGACGCTGTGTTTCATGCCTGCAGGTTCGCATAGGCAAGGTGACGACCCACGTGAATAGATTGCAGTTTTCAGCGGATTTTGGAAGCACTCCTCTCTTTCCGGGGTGTCGGTCTGATTTTGGTATGATACAGTTTTGCGTGTCTATATGGGTATGGCGGGGCCTTGTCCCGACCTTTGATGTTGCTACTCTTAGAGGCTTGTAAACATGTGTCTTGTGAGTAGTAGACTTGTACGGCCTTGTCGGCCTTGGTACATGTATATATATAAGTTGGTTATCTGGTTGTTCATAATTTTCTTTCGGCTTAGTCCGTAATTAATTATGATTAAATGTTCATGGTAAGAATGGCGGTACCTGACGGGTGGGATCCGGTATCCGTCGTGGCCCTCCGGTTTGGGTCGTGACATTAAATATTTTCAATGTGACAATGGGGGGAATAAATGCCCAATTTAATGATTTTTGTCATCAAAATAGGATATTTTTGCGTCTTTCATATCCACATATATCACCACAAAATGGAAAAGCCAAAAGAAAAATTCAAACAATTAACAATATGGTTCGCACTCTCCTTGTGCATTCGTACACACCACCAAATTTTTTGCACCATGCACTTCAAATGGCCACATATCTTTTAAATATTCTTCCTAGTAAACTGCTCTCCAATGTGTCACCTACATAAATGTTGTACCACCGTCTCCCATCTTTTACACATTTGAGGGTTTTTGGATGTTTGTGTTATCCTTTGTTTCCATCCACAACTATTAACCAACTTCAGGCATGTTCCACTCCTTGTGTGTTTTTGGAATACCCACAAAATCATAAGGGATATAAGTGTTATGATATGACAAATGGGAACATCATTATTTCTCATCACGTTATTTTCTATGAGTCTACATTCCCGTTTGTTAAATCTCACGTGGCATCATCACCTTCATATGATTTTTTGGACGACAGAATACATTCGATTTTGAATCACCATTTCAATACCCAAAACAATGCGGGACCAGCCCAAACACCATACCTACTATCCTGGCCCAACCACAACGTATGACTGGGCCAGTCCAAGGAGCAGAGGTAACTGCCTCTCTTCCTTCGGTCTTGGCCCAGTCCACATTTAGTGGCGGGCAGGCCTAATGAAGGGAGACCTCATGCCCACTACCCGTGATACTCACCCATCCTACTGTTTTGGCCCAACCTCGGACAACTAACCAGCCCACTAGCATACCGACAGCCCAACTCCCCAATCTCGGACCATTGAAAACCATGCAATGCACGGAATTTTTTGCCCTTAGCGTCATTTTTACCTAACAGCTTCAGTCCAACCATCACCACTTCCAAAAAATCCAAAGCAGCCTTATCAGATCCGAATTGGAAAGCTGTCATGTTAGACAAATTTGATGCTCTTATTAAAAATAAGATGTAGGAATTAGTGTCACGTCCATCTAATGCAAACATAATTCGGTCTATGTGGGTCTTTTGTCATAAAAATAATTCTGATGGCTCATTTGCGAGATACAAAGCTCGTCTTGTTGGTGATGGCAGATCTCAGCAGTTTGGCGTGGATTGTGGTGAAACATTCAATCTGGTGGTTAAGCTTACAACTATCAGGACTGTTCTTAGCTTGACCCTTTCAAAATCCTGGTCGATTCATCAGTTGAATGTCAAAAATGCATTCTTACATAGCCACTTACAGGAAATTGTGTACATGCACCATCATTTGGGTTTCCAAGATTCTACTCATCCGGATTATGTTTGTCTTTTGAAAAAATCTTTATATGGTTTGAAACAGGCTCTCAGGGCATGGTATAACCGGTTTGCAGGGTTTGTCTCCAAACTGGTTTCTCTCACATCAAGTCGGATAAGTCCTTGTTCATTTATAGGAAGGGAAATGACATGACATACTTCTATATGTAGATGACATTATTTTTACAGCATCATCTACATCACTTCGCTAGCCTATTATGTCCCTTCTTGCAACAGAGTTTGCCATAAAGGACTTGAGTCCTTTAAATTATTTTCTAGGCATTGTTGTGACTCAATATGCAGGTGGTCTGTTTCTCAGTCAAAAGAAATATGCCACAGAAATTATTGAAAAAGTCGGGATGTCCTCCTGCAAACCATATACTAAGGCCAAATTAAGTAACTCTACATGTAATTCATACACCGATCCAATACATTACCGCAGCCTAGCAGGAGCCTTGCAGTGTATGACTTTCACTGAGCCCGATATTTCCTATGCGATCCAGCAAGTCTGTTTACACATGCATGATCTAAAGGAAGAGCATATGGGGGCCCTCAAGAGAATTCTGCGGTATGTTAAGGGTACTATTCATTTTGGTTTGCACCTGTATAAGTCCTTCATTTCGAGTCTCTCATCCTATACAGATGCGGATTGGGGTAGCTGTCCGGACACACGTCGTTCCACCTCTGGATATTGCGTATTCTTGGGGGACAATCTCATTTCATGATCGTCTAAACAACAACTCACGCTATCTTGGTCGAGCGCTGAGGCAGAATACCGAGGGGTAATGTGATTGCTGAATTATATTGGCTTCGTAATCTTCTGTTAGAGCTGCATTGTCCGATTAAAAAAGCAAATGTGGTTTATTGTGATAATGTGAGTGCGATATACTTATCCGATAATCCTGTCCAGCATCAACGCACAAAACACATAGAAATAGATATACTATTTGTCCGAGAAAATGTTGCACGTGGACAAGTCCGTGTTCTCCATGTACCGTCCCGTTATCAGATTGCCGACATATTCACAAAAGGTTTTCCGCACGTACTTTTTGATTATTTCATGGACAGTCTCAACATCCGAGAACCTCCCACTAAGACTGCAGGGGGACTGTTAGGATAATTAAGGACACAATCCATAATTATCTCTATCATTATCCCATCATTCTCATCACATCAATTATGTTGTAATTAGATCATAAAATTAGGATGACTATATCAATTATATTAATTAGGATATCATTAGAGATAAGGAAGATTGATTGTATAGACTTGTATATATTGTATACTTTGGAAAGAAATAAACTCAAGGAATTAATTTCCTCCGTCATCGTGCGCCGCCGATTGTTGTGCTTGTGTCAATCAAGTCTTTAGTGCTGTAAATGAGCCCCGGGGGCAGAATGAAGAAAGGAAAGAGACAATGGTGGGGTTGAAATCCGGAGATCTACGAAGGAACACGACGTCTACTAATTTTTCGAGTGTGAGCTCGTCCTGCGCTCCTTCCTGATGACTATTTTGCCTGCCTACAAATTTCTTGCAAGAGCCTGCCACACTGGGTGGTATTCTTAATAAAAGTTTGTGGGCCGAAGTACCCTTATTCGCTGGGGAGATTCTGGATCAGAGTAAAAAATAATAATAATTTTGCAAGGCATATGTTTCTATGAACCTATGCCTATTCGCTATGTACTTACATAGAGACTATGTCTTAAGGCATAGTTCCGTAGAATAACTTAATTTCTTCATAACTATGCCGGACAATGCATATTCTACAGAACTATCCCTTAAGGCATAATTTCTATGTAGTTACATAGAAACAATGTCTTCTGTAGGATAACTTAATTTTTACAGAACTATGTCTTAAGGCATAGTTTCTATGTAATTTTGTGCGAATATGCATGGTTTCTATGAAACTTTTGCCTTGAGAATTTCTTCTTTTTTTACCTAGCCGACCAAGAATCCGAATTTCTTTTTTTTTTTTTGTTTTTTCAATGTCAGAAATATTTTCGGCTACTTTAAAGCACGGAAGAGCAAAAATTAAAGATCAGCAATTTTTGAGGGGCAAAAATTAAATAACACCCCCGAAATAGGCGCATTCGTGCGAATGACCCCATTTGTGAAAGTATGATGGAATTAAAGAACTCTATTTGAAACGTATAGACAATCATATGTTATGTTAGCATGCAAGATGCATGATTAACAAATTAATCCGAGCTCTTGGACATCGCATTTTCAATCTGATGATTGTGGTTTACTTTTACCAAATGGATTTCGCATACAGAATTAATTATTATCTGGTTACTCACCGTTACTGTATAAAATAATCATTTTATGGTAGATAATCAGATAGAATGTTCTCATAAATCGATTAACTCTTTAATAGTTTTGTTAATCTTTTATCTTAAAAACAATCAGAATCAGTTAAATTTCCAAACCAAATTGATAGCAATTCAGAAGAAACTTAATTTTTAAACAAATGTTAGACATTTCGCATGCACGGTTCCTTTTCTTTTCGTGGAACCGGCCATTTTTTTTAAAGAACTAAAATAACAATAAACTAGTTCGAAATTAAGTATGGAATGAGACCCCAACAACATCTTCTGCACCACGTGAAGAAATATTAGAAGACATGTGTGAATGTAATTTAAAGCGACACTCTTGACTAAACATTCAAATTGGCTAAGTCATCAGCTGCCGAATTAGTCTCCCTCTAGATATGGACAATAGAGACCATTCAGTTCTTAGCCAAGAGTTGAGCTATTAATACTTGCATAGAATAAAATGTCAATATCACATTCCTTAGATCATAAAATATTTTGTGCAGCCTGCCTGTAAAAAAATGTTCAATCAATCAAGTTGATTAATTTATATCTCACCACATAAAACGAAGTACACTCTTTTTTGTTACATAAAAATGATTATTTTCTTCGTTACAATTTATGTGACATTATTTTTTTAAAAATATAATATTTTTTTATTTAGTAACTATTTAATGACATCATTCATATTTTAACATACATGTCATACTTGAGTGACACTGGCTATTGTTTGACACATGGAGCTATGGGCCGCATCCTTTACCATATCTCCCTCTCCACGCCCCCCTATCCTCTTCTCTACTTTGTCATTTTGTCTGCTTCTCTCTCTATATAATATATATACCCTCCTTCACCAAATACTCTTTATCATTTCTCTTTTTTTTTTTCTTTTGTCTGAAAACAAAATTGAGTTTCATCATCTTCAATTTTTTATTTCCCTTCTAATTAGAAAATGAGATCATGTTAATTTATAAGAGTGCTTAACACCAAAAAAAATAAATTATAAGGGTGTCTCCGAAACCTTCATTAGTCAGCACTCGAGATGTTCACAATTTGGTTAAAAATTCAGATGGCAAACCAACTCAAATCTATTAAATAAATTGATTTGATTTGATTTGGTCTTAAATTTTTAAAAATTCGATAATATTTGATTTGATTTTATTAAAAATAAACCGAGTCAAATAATAAAATAATATATATAATATTAATTTTTATAAATAATTTTAATTATTTGTTTATTATTTCATTACTTTTTTTTATCTCAATTAGGCTAATAAACTTCACACCATAAGTCCATTTCTTAAAAAAATCATGAATCCAAACTCATTTAATCAAAGAAACAACTATGAGATTTATCTAAAAGAAGTTGTATTTCTCATAAATTTTATTCACTTGATTAAAATTTATGTTTAGCATTTTTTTCATAATAAAAAAAATTATAACTCCTAGAATAAAAGGGTAATAATGGGTTATAAGTTAAAAAAGATATGAAAAAATCTTTTCTAATTATAAGAATAAAATGAAAGCAATAAATATTATTAAATTTTTTAAAAATTGAATCAAACTAAACCAACCTATAACAACCAAATCAACTCAACTCAATGAATATGTATTATATTTTAACAATTAAAACGCTAATTACACCAGTTTGATTTTTTGCTTTAACAAAAACTCGACCCATAAACATAAACGCTCCTAGTCAAACCCTCAAAGAAGTGAACTGAAAGAAATTATTAAGAAGTCCCATTTTCTGATGGATATAAATTAACATGTTCTCATTTTCTAATCAGAAGGGAAATAAAAAATTGAAGAGGAGAAACTCAATTTTGTTTTGACGGAGAAAGAAAAAGAGATGGTGACTCCATGTGTCAAACAATAGCTATAAAAAAATTTCCTATAGGAACAACCCAGAAAACTAGAAGAAAAAGTGTTAAATTGATCTGGGAATGGCTAATTTGTATGTAAAGGCAGTGCCTCCGGCGGATCTGAACCGGAACACAGAGTGGTTCATGTACCCTGGAGTATGGACCACCTATATACTCATCCTCTTCATCTCATGGCTTCTTGTACTTTCCCTTTTTGGCTGCTCTCCTGGCATGGCTTGGACCGTCGTTAATCTCTCTCACTTTCTTGTATCTTCTCTTTCCATCTTTCATTTGAACAGTTCTTGATTTCATCTTTCTTTCAGAATTTGGATTATTTTCGTGATTTATGATTGTGGGTTTCGATCTATATGTTTATTTAAGTTTTTATCCACTTTTGTTATAGGAGTAAGAGTTTGTGAGTCTTTTTATGTTAAAGATTAGATCTTTTGGTCCAGGATTTTGATTTAATTGGCGAAATTGAACTGTTTAGAATTCACCCATATTTTTTTTATCAAGTAAGTAGAATATCATTAGAAGGCATCAAGAAGATGCAAAAGTTACAAAAGAGAGGGACCGTCAGCTCAAAGATACAAAATACAAGTTAGAATTCACCCATATTAGGTTCGAAGACATTGAAATTCTTACATCTCTCCTTGTCAAAGTCATAATGGTAAATAACGATTTAAGTATCCTTTGCTGCTAATTATTGAGAGAAAAGGTTGCTTGTTAAAGCAACATATGAAACCATTAGGGATTAGTCAAACTGAATGCATTCATGTTTTACTCATTGGGATAGCATCTAGTGTTGATGTAGAGCTACTGATGGATGGTCCATCTTGTTGCAGTTGCATCTTGTAATCTTGCTACATTAAAAATACTCACGTAGACGTAGTTAATATATTTTGCCAGACTTATATAGAAAAAGCCAAGTAGTCCATATAATATGTACTCAAGTGTCTTGTCTTAAGTTATCCTGCCAGTTTGTGCTCTGAGAAAGTGAGAATGTCCTAGCTTGTTGAAAGCTATTTTTTACCTGCTGTTAGCTGTCTGTTATTATTTGCTATTTGACAAAGTAAGCTGCAGATGCACACCTAGCTACTCCAATGTGGGCATTTCCATGGCTTTTCTAGATATAATCAGGTTTAAATGATAGCAGTAAAGCTTTATGCTAAGCTGCAGTCTCACTTACATGGTTGTTTGACCTTGGAATACTTTTCTCTTGATTTCTTAGAACAAATCAATGTGCTTCCTTTTTAATGACCTTTTACAACTTTAAGGGGAACTGAATATATAGGACGTGTTACCATAACTAGGAACCAATTCTAGCTTTGCCTTGAAAATAACTGGGTCCTAAGATATTTAGCACATTTTGCACTGTGCCACCTACACTTGCTCGCAATGCCCTTTTTCTTTTCAGGAGTCAAAACTACTGTCATGTTAGTAATTAGTATTGAACAAATACCCACAGAAATCTTCTGGTTAAAAAATAAATAAATTAATAACACATGAAATTTGAACCCAAGATCACCTCTTAACTGTTTGACCTTTTAAAGTGGGTCTTGTCACTTTTTTGGAATTTTAAGATGTGCAAAATTACTGCAGTGTGTGAGGATTTTCTCTTTGAGGAGTGTATACGCATTTGCACAATCCAAGAAGTATAATAGGATTACTTCCGGAATATTTTCGGATTACTTTTGGATAGAGGGGTAAACAATTGGAAATCAACTAATTGGACTACTCTTCTCAGCTTCTGTCCTGCTTTCTCCATTTTCCTAAGTATCTGACACTTCTCATCACCTTCACTTTTGCTTTTATTCCAACTCAGTTCCGATTTACGTCTATTCTCATCCATATTGGCCGTCCCCAGAAAAATGAATAAACACATGCACACGAACATATATATATATATATATATATATATATATATAATATATGCATCTTAGTAATCTACAGTCACTTTAAATGTTTTAGCAACTTAACTTTTCTGTTTATCAATGAGATTCCCTTTAGACTTAATGTTCTTAAGCTGTGTAATTGAGGTTCCCCTTCCCCTGCCTCTCTCCCAGGCTTGCCTCCTCAAAGAAACAGAGTTACTGACACCCTCTCATACCCCCTTTCGCCCATGCCAAAAATGTCTTGGCATTGACAGGTCACCAGAGGGTTAGAAGATATGTGTAAAGAGCTATCAAAATCTTCTGACCTACAATGCCTTAGAATCAATGCATACCTAGCTAAAAGATAGGGCACAATGAAAAAAAGAATTCATATAGGTGATGTTTACTAATTGGGAATAGGTTTTAGTCTTGTTAGTATGTTGATTTTGGACCTATTACTTTTTTAGGATTATGTTGACCTTATCATAGATTTATATGCTAGTAAAGATCTATAGAACTTATAATGTTGTTGTTGTTATCAACTTTTTTTTTACTTTTTTTTTACTTGGTATGATGATGACATAAGTTGAGTTTAAATGGAGAAACATGGTTGGTGAGGATTTATGTAATTGACCCAACATGTTTGGGACTAAGGTGTACTAGTTGTTGTAGTTGAAACCAATTTAGATCAAACTAATATCACAACCTTTTTGGAATCACCAAGTATATTCCGTCTGATAACATTGAAAGGTTTGTACCTAACTCTTAGGCGTCTTACAGATTCCAGTTGTAAGTAATCAAGATTAGATTAATCGGGATAAAAACTTGAATTTTCAGATTTGAAGTCTCAGGCTTTTGTTTTTGAGCTATGGAACTGGATTGGGTGTGGTCCTTTTTTCTGAGCTAGCTGTAAAATATTCGGGAAATATACTTGAGCTACTTAGTTCGAGGTAGGATTTATTTAGGAACTTGTGAGTCTGAATCGGATTTGGTCTAATTCAGTAACTTTAATTTGGTAATTGATGGTCTCCTATTATTTGAGGTCGGTTGCACTAAATCTGTATATTGAAAGAAGGTATAGCAACTGAGAAAGATCTATTTGATTTTTCACCAATTAATCAGAAACACTTTCAGCAAGTAGTTATGTGAACTAGTTTTTTTTCCTAATAGAAACAGTTCCTGCATTTTATTCATCTTTCCAAAAAGGTACACTTTGATTTGCTAATACTCCCTAATCTAGACTGAAGGTGGACCTCTACCTAAAGAGATGAGGTAAATGCAACTAAAACTTGGATACTTGGTCACTAGGTTGAACAACAATATATCCAAGTTAACAAAAGAGTGTAGCTATAGTTACAATAGGAAAATAGGATACACCATTTAAGGTGGTTCCCAGATAATATCTTGCTTCTTCCTTTTGACTGTTCTGAAAGCATTGATGGGGGCCCCATCTATCCATTGTCATGAGCCCTTTAACCTGTCTAGGGAGGTTGTGAACTAGTATTATAAAAAGGAATTCAATTACTAAAAACACAGGAAGCAAAAAATGTCTTTTTCTTGAATTTTTTGCAAACTACAAAACTGGGTAATGCTCTAAGAGGTATGAAATGAATGAGTGACCTGTTAAGGAAACAGCTGATGGAACGATTCAATTTTTACACTGATTTGGGTAAAGTATGCTTTTAAAATTCAACTTTCCTAATATTTTCCTTCAATCTGGTCTCTGATCGGCTGCATCATCATTTTTATTTTGGTTACTGTTGATATGAGTTTGATTGATTTATTTTGATATATTCACGTGATTTATCAACAAACAAAATGAACAAATGATATCTTCACATGTGACTGAGCATGCTTCAACATGCAGGTCACTTATCACTTCTTCCACTGGAAGAAAGGAACTCCATTTGCAGATGATCAGGGGATGTACAATCAATTGACTTGGTGGGAGCAAATAGACAATGGGAGGCAGCTCACTCGTAACAGAAAATTCTTAATGGTTGTTCCTGTTGTACTGTAAGTTCGTCTTTCTTTTCTTTTGACTTTCATGATTTGGTTTGGAATTGCCGAGATCATCATGACTTAAACCCAAAAGGGGGAAAAAGACGTGCTAAGATAATGCTTGTTCTTTCCTTTTTTTCATTTTTGGTTCAATGAGAGTGCTGGATGGTTAATTTATGCTAGAATTTAGATTCTAAAGCTAATTAGTTTTCTGAGCTAATTGCATAAATTGTCCCTATTTATACCTCAAAAAGAAACTTTAACCAGAGTGTTTCTTCTTGTGCAAATTTCATGCTATGGCGGGCTCTGCTTTCTTTTCATTAATGAAACCTACCAGTCATTATTATCAACTCAAATAAAAGGACAAAAGATGTGAATTTAGAAGGCTCGTTCAAAAGGAAAAAAGACAAGGGTGGCATTATGATTGGGCTAGATGGATAGCCAGTTGGTATGAGCAGCTGTCCTCAGACTATCATAGGAAAAAATATTGAGGTGTGTTACACACTCATGAGGGATTGAGAAGTTTGACAAAGTAACAAGTTAAATGAAAGTCTAGCGTCAATGGCGAGCCTATTCTCCATTAAACAATGGTGAACTATTGGAGTACAGACACCAAGAAATATGTATATCACGTTCTTAGGTTTTAGAGGGGCAATTTGAAAAATAACTCATAACTAAGGGGGCCAAAACCAAGAGCTCGTGCCTTGTAGATGTATTCCTTTGAGAGAGGAGCTCTCTGCTTTTTCCTGTTTCTATTTTTCAAATTTAACACTCCAACAACTTGCATGCTAAATGTGTTGCACAAATCCACAAGAGGAGGGGTATGTAGGTGTTAACTTGAGTCTGACAGTGATATTCCTCGACACAATGACAAGCATTTGGCTAATCCAGATATAAAAATAATTAGAAATTGAAAATTTGTTCCCGATACGTAGGTCTGAGTCTTCTAAATGAAGTGTGGGACTCTTGATATTTCCAAAATAGTTCAAGAATTTATAACATGCGCCTCCATGTGTTTCCATTGAGAGTCCGATACTTTTCGAGAAAGAGTCATACTTAAGACACATGTCATAAATTTGGAAAGTATGTGGGAAACTATTAAAATTAGAGAATAAGAGGAGAAAAGGAATTCTCTTAGTCTCAAACAAAGGGTTTCTACTTTTAAAAATTATGGAAAGCAAAGGGCTCTATTTTTAGAGAAAGCAAGTTTAGAAACAAAGGGAAAAAAAACAGAGAAGGAGAAGGAGAAGGAGAAGAAGAAATCGTTGAAGCAAATCTCTCTCCTAATAAACTCATTTAAATTCCTCAAAAAATACTCATATTTAAGTTTTAATTTTTTTGGGGGATCTTTGCAATGAAAAACCTGCTGATTGAGCATCAAGAAGTTCTAACAATACTTTTCTATATAAAGATACTGCAAGTTTTCTCTAGTATGATAATGTTGATTAGCTATTAATATTGTAATACAACTACTTTACTGGTTTATATAACTTTTGTTTTAATTGTATATATGAATTTGTCAACTTTCGTTGTTTATTTTAGTGGCTAATTATTTGAATGTCGCATTTCCTTGAATATGTTTACACTCATACACACATTATCCTGATTTTTGAGATTTATAGTGTCACGACTCACACATCCAAGGCATGTGGAATACAAGGTGGCAACTCCATATTCATGCAACATAGCATGTGAAGCCTGTGATGCTTCTCAACTTAATTCTTAATTTTCTGCGTGTAAAAGTACATGTTGGATGTAGTTTGAACAAAGGCAATTTTTTTTTTGCAAGTATAAGCAATAGAAATATTGAAGCTCTGCTTCTTTCTCCATCTAAGAAACCTACAGTCCACACTCAAGATGGTTTTAGCCGAAAATCTTGGTATTTGGTAGTTCAACATATTGCGAAAGCCCAGTGAGAATTTATGAGAGGTTAACTTGAGGTTTAAAATTGAGTTCTTTAATGAGGCATATCAGGGATGCATTATGCAATCCGCTATAGTTATTTCTTTTGTCTTTCCTCTTTTCTTTTCTACTATATTGATGACACTTCACTTTCGAGATTTCTTAGCCAACGTGTTTCTACTTGTTTGACTGATAGGTACTTGATAGCCTCACATACAACTGATTACCAACATCCAATGCTTTTCTTCAACACCATTGCTGTGTCTGTGCTGGTTATTGCCAAGTTCCCCAATATGCACAAGGTCAGAATCTTCGGAATTAATGGGGATCAGTGAATCGTTCTCTTTTTGTTTTCAGTTTGTGTTTCTCAATCTAAGCTTTCTCAACCTCCTGATGTTCTGCGTAAAGCTGGTCTCTGTATAGAAGTCAGGACAGGAACGAATACCTGCTTCTTTAGTGCTAATGTCTTTTACGAGTGCTTCTCTAGATAGTGAAGCAATAAATGTAACAAGTTTTCTGTACAGTGTAATTTTGCCCTATAACGTTATATATGAGAATATTATAGTTAGGTCAATCCATGTTTCTGTAGTGTACCAGTGTTTAGTAGTTTGTAAACTATACTACCATTTAAAGATCTATTTTGAGCTTATGCTGGAAAACGGAGATGTAACTCAACCAAAATTAGCAAGTATGGAAGTCCGATCTATCTGCAAATATTTTATAATCAATTTAATCTTTTACATTCTGACAGTGTAAAAGAACTTTTACACTATCAGCTTATGTAAAAGAAAATCTATACATATACAACTAATTTCGTTGTAATTGTGAAATAATTAGCTTAAAAAGAAGATAGTATATATGTCATAATCCGTTAGCTTTGCACTAATACTATTTAATTTGGGTACTATGCGTATAATTAAATCATTTTTTAGAGGACGCTCCTACAATAGTCATCGGGTAGGTTAGGAACTGAAGAAAAAGTAATTAAAAGAAAAGGATTAGGTATTGGTTGTGGCAGGTAGGTTCCTTTTCGTTTGAAAATTACAATTTGCTTAGTGGCGTTGTTAAATATTATTATTGTTATTTCAATATTAGACCAAAGCACTTCAATTGATTTCAAGAATAACTGATCTACTTGTATAATATCAAACTACTACTGGTAACATGGTGCCTTTTACTATCCTTGTAAGCTATATGGCTCTCACTAGCGCTTGATAAATTTCTAGAGAAGAAATTAATCCATATTCTTGAAACTTGCATGGATGAACGCTTGTAACTAAATTAAGAGTTGTAATTTAATATTGCAACTTTATCAGCACCATATATATACAGTGTAGGTCCTGTAGGATTCAAATATCACCAAAATATTTTCTACTTCCTTCGTCTTTCTCTTATATATTCACCGGCTAAAGTATTTGTGTAAAAAAAAAGGATCATAATATTGCATAACACCATCCTATAATGCACCAGATGACGGATAGTTCCTTCAAATTAAGGTACATATAACTTAGCAATGTTATGAAGTGTTTGAAAATAGTAATTAAGTTCTATATTGATGGTGTAAAAAAAATTCCCTATTAAGTTAGTTAAACATTATAGGTAACTATTTATAGTGAGTATAAATGGATTGATGTATAGTCTAGAAAGAAGTAAGTTATAACATGTTAATTGGAATGGATAAATTACATATATAGAGTGCTCAATTACCAAAGAAATTAAAGGATATATGAGTGCTCCATTCTAAAAATTAGTACTAACAAATTAAAGATGTACGTGATGAAAATATAACTCAAAACAATAACAGACTATTTGAATATTACAGTTTTAATTTCATTTATACATTGACACTTAGTATGTTAAAAATAATTCACTATCAACTGCACGAAGCATAAAAATGATTAACCAACTTATTCAAACAAGAATATATCATTTTTTTTTTTGTTTCTTTTTCATACAAAAAGTAGATCCGTTAATAAACCATATCTCTTTGCACAATTAGGGAACAAAAAAACATCACAAGAGAGAAAACAGCAAAAAGAAAAGGTGTTAATCGACAAAGTTCATCAACAGAACAAAATGTAGCTAATTATAATTAGGCGGTGATTAAAGTAGTTCATAAATAGGGTAGATTTGATGTGTACCTTAGAAGCTAACTTTAATCAAGCTAGCTTCCGTAACAGGGGCGGATTTACATGGAGTGAGAATGATGTATATATAGGGTAGATTTTATGTGTTTATGTACATATATTAACTTTTGAATACTCTGAACAAATACAATAGGTTAGCTAAAGTGGTTCAGGGTGTTCCAAATTGTCTCCAAGATTCTAGGATTGATTCTTAGGGACTGCATTATTTTTATATTTAGCTTTTGTTATTTTTTTCGAACACCCTGAGTGAAAATTTTGGATCGGCCAGTAATCTCAAAGTAATTAATCCTAGAGCAAATTAACAACATTAATGGAATCAGATCTTCTGTCTTCTATGTTAATACTTAACCCTAAACATCACCAAACAAACTATACTAGTAACCAAACACGTGGAAAAAAAGAATTGTACCCTAAAAAAGAAAACAAGATTTGTGCACAAATATTATTGTTCCTTTAATTTACCAGGTTGATCCTCCAGCACCTAACATCCCATTCCAATATAATCCAGCAGTTGAAATATTCTCCTCATGTCCCTTAGTCTGATGATGATAATCAGCTTCATTTGTACCTGAAAGTTGCTTTAATCCTCCTAGAGGGAACATTATTCTTGCACCTCCATTTTCTTGAACCCCATTTGGAAAAATACTTAAGGCAGCTGCATGATCAGTACTACCAGCAGTAGGCTTTAATTCTTGAAATGGAAACCCTGAAGAGTACAAAGCATTCAAACCTGGTGTTGATGGCGAGGAGATGAATGAAGTGAACCCTCTTGAGGCAATTCCAGTTCTAAACAGCTCCAAAGCTGAAATTGGTGTGCAACCTGAAGTTGAAGATATAATTAAGGAGTAGTAAATAAAAGTATGTTATTTTAACAGTTTAAGCGTTCAGATGAGATGATCAGTACACTTCAAGATGATATCAGAATAGGCAAAGGTCACGAATTCAAGTCCCCAACTGCTATTATTAAAAAGATTTTACGTGTTTGGCTCACGAAAAAATTTATTAAGGCCCGCACATGAGGGGCTAGTTGAATATATTTAAGTGAATAAAAGTGTATTCACTTTAACTTTAAGCTTTTATATATGAAATGGTTAATGCACTCCAATATGATAACAAAATAGGCAGAGATCTTGAATCAAGTTCATAACTGTCATAATAAAAAAGAATTTCACGTGCTTGACCAGAAAGAAGATTAATTAAGGCCTGTACGTGAGAAGCTGATTGAAACTATAATTAAGTGGAGTAAATAAAATCAGTTTAACCTTTTAGCTAGATGAGATGGTCATGTATATATCAACAAAGACAGAAGATGAATACCTAGATGATTGTTACCTTTGTTGTTGCCATCCTTCTTTGGCAATTCAAGAAACTGAGGGACACCATGGAACGTCTGATGATCATGTGGCACAGTTTGGAACCCGAGGCTAAGATCTTGGCTATTTCCAAAAACACTAATCTTGTTAGGGTTTTGATGATCTGGAACGTGACTCGGATTAGGGTTCAGATCGGGGAGCTTTTGCAAAGAAGAAGAGGATGATCTTTTGTTCTTTCTTGAACCACCACCAACAGGAACATTCCTGAGAGTACCACCTTCAGTCCAATACCTTCTACAAGTCTTGCAGAAGTATCTTGGTTGAGTCAGACTATAGTTGTTATAGTAACAAAACTTTGTATTTGTTGAATTGCACCTTGGACAATTTATCACTCCATCCTTCACTGGCCTCACCTTCTTATTAATTTCTGTACCCCTTGAACCTATTTCTGCACCCATCGATTTCACTACTCCAATATCCTAAAAATCATTAACCAAAAAAAAGATCAAAAAAGATGCAAAAGAGAAACAATGACAAATTGACATCAAAGTACAGGATAAGTTCCAACTTTGAAAATTAAATTGAAGGAAAGTGAAAAAGCAACGAACAAAACAATAATAACGAAGAACACCTTTTTTTTCATATCTTTAATTATATGCTATCATGTGGAAAGGAGAAGAAAGAAAAAGTGCACTGAAGATGTGTAAAGAGGAGAACAAACACTTTAATTTGAATGAAAAAAAAGAGACGAGGATGATGGTATGAAGGTTTAAAAATTTAAGAAATTAAACTTCAACATTTTTGTTAAGCAAAAAGTAATTAAGTACGTGTGATAAATAAATTTGTATATACCACCTGCGTCCATTGAGTAGTATCCATAGATCCGAGAAAAAAAATACTAAAAAGGTTGAGAAAATTTGAGCTGGTTTGTCTGGAGCTAGCTGTCCTTAGTGCATAAGAAAGAAAGAATGTTTTTGAGTTGTTTGTGTGTTGGCTTTAATGGGGTTAGCTTTACTTTCCAGATGATGAAAAAGAAAAAGATGAGGGGAGATGTGTTTGTTTTGACTACACTTTAGAAATAACAACACTTTTTTGTATCTCAACTTTTGTCCGGATTTCAAAGAGGGGATAGAGTATTCAATCTATTTTTTAAAACCCTTGTGAGTGGAATTGTGAATGGATATGTTCTGTGGTGGGGTTTAATTTCTCCTTTTTGACCCTTCAATAGCTAGGGGGACTTTGATTCTTATTACATTTCATGTTATAGTTATCTTTCACCCCCTTCATTTAGACTAGAGTGGATATGCTGTCGTACACTGCATACATAAATTAAGCTAATTTATAACTAAGGGATTGTTTGGTTTTTAAACATGTCATGCAGGATTATAGTATAGTGATTAGTAGTGCAGGGATACATGGACTGTGAAAGTTAATTTTATCGGATATTAGGTTTTTTGTAAATATGGGATATACAGGGTATGAATTTTTAAAATATTTGTTTAAGCAATAAAATTGGAAAGATGTTATTGTCTTGATGATAGGTTTGAGGAAATGGCAAAGGGTAGAGTTTAATTTGTATATTACTTAATCCATGTATTGTTCTCACATGCTATATTAGGTATAAAACAATATATCATGAATTGGTGCATGTATTAAGCTATACCAAGATTAACTGTGCAAGATTTAAAATACAAACCAAACACTAGATAAAAAAAAATATCAAATTTTATGTCATGATTATTTCATCTTATACCAAACAAGTCCTAAGAGTTTAACATTACCCTGTCAGGTGTAAAGGACTACTATACAATATTATCATATTATTTAAATGATAACTATAGATAACTGTCAATAATAAGTTATGTTAGCTAGTAACCTGAAAAATAAGGTAGGTAGTATATTATAATTACAGGTTAATTAAGATACACCTACACTGTGTGTATGTAATTAGTTAAATCCAATTACTAAACTATTAATTCCATTACTATAATTTTCAAGTTACGCACAGCTCGATTCATTTAATGTTTTCGCTAATGGAAAATTCTAGAAGTGAGCGCAACTAAATGATGTTTAAGGTGCTGATAATAGACATATCTCATCCCAATAATACTCCAAGCTAGCTCGACTTTATTGATAATCCCAATATAAGGAGTACTGCGGAGTAACACCGATATTGAACTCCAATTAAATTTGAATTCGCGCCAGAAATCAATCTTGGCTACAACATGCACGTAACATATCTAAGTCCCTTCTTCTCTGTTGATCTGTTCTATTGTGGAAAAAGGTTAAAGCTTCATTAGGATTTCACTTGATTTTTTTTTATATGTCCCAAACTCCAAAGTGCCTTCTTGTTTGCCTTCTTGTTTAAGTCTTTGATCTTAAATTGATAAAGTCGCAGCGTTCAAATACACTATGATGCAACTTTATTTTACTTGTCAAGCACACTTTAAAATCATCTTTTGGCATTTCTATTTGTTATTGCAACTTTTTGGGAACAATATTCCTTGCTAGTTTGGAAGATATATATGATCAAGTCTCATTAACACTCAGCTGGAGAGATGCACCAACTACTGGATTATATTGTTTGTATGTTCATCACCTTTTGTCAGTTCACTGCAACGTGTGATTATTATTATTAGCGACTACGTACGTAACGTGAAAATGCTTAAACTTTAACCTGCTCTAATTATATTGTCCTCTCTAGCTCTTCTTTTCTATTTTTGTCGTAAAGTAAACTACTTCATCCTAAGAATGATATGATATGTGAAAACCTTTTCTGTGTTTCCCTTTATTAAAGCATTCTTCACTACCTTTAGAAATTATTCTGAAAAAAGACATTACTGTTTCACACCAACCATATCGATCGGTCCACTACATTTTGCTTTTGTTGATTTTTACTTGGATATATGTCTCTGCTTTTAGTTTTGTTCTTTCAATCTATTTCCAGTTTCTTATTTCACACTTATTATATACATTTATCTATAATCGATTTTAAGTGAACTGACAATTTTAAAGACTTCTACACGATCAGTGTATAAAAGTTTCGGACAGCAAGATCGTATCTCCTCCCCCGTCTGGTAAAAAGCACCATGCCTGACCAGGGCAAGATTGCTCACAACATGCCCAAAAAGATTACATTTTTATTAAGATTGCTCAAAACATACCCAGTTGACTGAGGATATGACTTTAGATAGGAGGTATGAAGGTCGAGTATTAGGTAAAAAGTTAGGGTAGCTAAATGTTGTCGTACTTTTAGTAATATGATTTATAAGGCATCGCGTAGTTTCTTTTTCGCCAATGTATATTAATATATGTTGATGCACTTGTTTTGTATATCGCTATTTTGTTATCTCATTTTTCTTACAATCCTGCGTTGATAATATTTCTTTTGAGTCAAGGGTATATCAAAACTCTTTACCCCACAAAGATAGCTAGGAGTAAGGCATACATCCTACTTATGAAATTTCACCAAATATGTTATTGTTGTATCTAATTAATTTGATGATTTAGTTTCAAGAATCAGTTGACGTATTTCTTTATTAAAAAAACAAGGACGAAGAAAGAGAGGTTTATATGAGAGAGGAACCGACAACAGAATTGTAACGGGACCCTATTACTTTTGAAATTAGTGGAAGGAGATGTCACCATGGTTAATACTACAATATGTGATGGGGACAATGACTTGACCCCCACGTCCATTAGATAAACCATGAAGGGTCGTCCCCGGTATAGCTGGATGACAAAGGAGTTTAACTTAAAATTCAACTAGAGGTCTGCAGCGTGGGTTCAAATTCTTGTGGGAGCACTTTGCTCTCTTATGGGATAGGACCTTGTAGGTGATATCAGTTGTTTTGTTCTCAAACCCTGATCATTCAGCACATTCCGCGATTTACTGGTAGTAGTATTGAGGGACCGGTACTATTATCTCCGTGAATAGTTTGGCGTAAGCAAAAAAGCTGAATATCAAAAAAAAAAAAATGAAGGGCCAAACTTCTCTAAAAAATCTGTGTAGAACAGTTTTCTACACAGGGTATTATTATTATTATTATTCCACGCATTTTTGGCTAAGACAAAATGATGATCTCTTTAGCCTTTTCTTCAGTTTGAAAAGGACCACATAACCCAACTTGCTAGTACTACCCTTTTAGTCAAAGTTTGTTTGGAGCCACTGTTACTTGATTTTGAAACTTTGTTCTCAACTTGAAATGACTGACATTTTTAATCTTAAAAAATCTTAGAAAGATATTTGTCTTTTGTTTTTTCCATTTTTCTGTTAACATGTTACGTTGTTCACTTTTGTTGGACTTAATGTGTCGGGGCATAAATTGAGGTCATTATTAGAATCTGAATGTAATCAATTAGATTAGCTTAATTATCTGAATGTATAATCTTGTAATTAATTAGATTAGCTTAATTTCAATAATCATAATCAGCACAATATCAGTGATTATGATTATCAGATTTAGCTTGATTTTAGAGATTAAATTAGTTTGATCTTAGCCATAACTTTGGCTTACATTCTTGTATATAAAGTGATTTTACAGAAATGAAAGGCAGGTAAAACATTTCAAAACATCTTCTATTATGGTATCAGAGCCTAGGTAATTCATACCTTATTCAGTCGATCAACTCTTCTCTGTTGTCAATAACTCCTGCCTCCTCGTCTTCGTCAAAACACTCCCCTGCTTCGACAATAATCAACCATGTCTATTGACCCAACATTCGAACAAACACTGCCACCATACCGGTCACACCATCTTCTTCCGCTCTTATTTCCCACCCTGCTCTGGCAGTATCAAACATCAAAATTTTTATTAAAATCACCCTCGATATTGAAAAAGACCAATACATCACATGGTCGAAACTATTAACCATTCATGCTAGAGATTACAAAGTTCTAGACCACATAATCCCTCCATCGACGAAGTTGGGTTCACCCCTATCTCTTTGGGAAACATATCCTGAGTTGTGGTCACGTCTTGACGTCATTATTCTACAGTGGATATACATCACGATTTCAGAAGATCTTCTCAACATCATCCTTGAACGAAATTCCACGACCGAAATCGCATGGAACCGGCTAAAGGACATTTTTTCAGACAACAAGAATTCTCGAGCCCTCTATCTCGAACAAGAATTCTCAGCAGTCCAGATGGAAAACTTCTCGGATGCCTCTTCCTATTGTCAACATCTCAAATACTTAGCAGACCAGTTATCTAATGTCAGACAAGTTATCTAATGTCAGCGCCACCGTGTCGAACGAAAGACTGGTGCTTCAACTTGTTTCGGGCCTGACCGACTAATCTATCGCTCCTTCCAAGTGAGCCTCTTTCATAGGAATTCCCCCCATCAGATCAGGGGGTTCCTATAGGGGCCAGGTACACTCTACCTGAAAATGAGACAGAAATGAATGCAAGACTTCGAAAGCTTGCAAGGCTTGAAGCTCGAAATGGATGATTTGAGATCCGTTGAATTCGGACCATAAAGCGTCAAAGTCTTTTTCCTCCCACTTGAATAGAAGAATGAAGGGAGGAAGTCAATTGCCCTCCAAACCAACCGATAGGGAAATCCTTACACAAGCCCAAAAAAAAGCATGAACTCGATCTTCACCCTTACCACGATTCTCTCAAAAAAGGAAGGAGATGAATCTGCCTAAGTAAGGAAGCGGGGCTTAGTGTGAGTCACTTCACTCGGGAAAGAACAAAGAAAGGGCAAGCACCGAAACACAGGTTTTCCATGGCGACACACTTCCCCCATTTTACAAAGCTTGGTCCATGCTTGTTTTGGAAGAAACATCAAGGGTGAAAAAAGGTCGTCGGAACAACCACCGACAACTCTGCCTTGCATGTCACTCACGATGATTCCGGGGGAAATCAAGGCAGAAATAGAAAGAACAACAACCGAAATAACAACAACCGCGGCGGAGAGGTGCTGGAGGCAACAATCGTGGCGGAAAATAGAAGAAAGGAAACGGCGGTGGCCGTGGAAGCCAAACGCCGACTAGAACTGGAGGTGCTCCGCCGAATGGAATGGGGGCACTATTATGGCAACAGGTACAACAACCCAATTTTAATTATCCAAACTGGGCCGGTCCGCAAGGGTATGGGCCTTGGCAATACTGGCCCAGTCCGCCTTCCCTTACCCAACTGCTGGACCAGCCCAATTTTATAATAAAACTAGGTCGCGTCAACCATCCATTTTAGGGCCCAGACCCCCTCAAGCCCATGTAGCAGCAGCCCAGTCGGCCCCCTCCACCTACGCTCCAACCGATATCCAACAAGCTATGCATATTCTCTCGATTGCCCCTCCAGATGATCAATGGTACATGGATACCGGAGCTACATCTCACATAACTGCAAACAGAGGTAATCTTACGTCTTATTTAAATAAGAGCAAAAATCGTAATATTACCGTTGGTAATGGCCATACAATTCCAATTATTGGTTGTGGAAATGCATCGTTACCTAAACTCCATCCACCTTTAAAATTGCAAAATGTTTTACATGCCCCGCAATTAATTAAAAACCTTGTTTCCGTTTGGAAGTTTACCGTTGATAATTATGTATCTGTTGAATTTGATCCTTTCGGATTTTCTGTGAAGGATTTTCAGACGAGGATGCATTTTAATGAGGTGTGACAGTGTCGGTGACCTATATCCAATAAACACCAGCCCTCATTTTGGAACATCAACACATTCTACCTTTGTAACTTTATCTCTCTTATGGCAAATAAGTCATTTAGGATATCCGGGAGCGATATCCGGGAGCTCTTGTTTTAAGCTCTCTTCGCCGAAATAAGTTTATTCATTGTAATAAATTACGGGATAATTTTTTTGTCAGTCTTGTTCCCTTGGGAAACAAGTCAAAATGTCTTTTTATGACTCGTTAACATTAACCTCATTGCCATTTGACATTGTGCATAGCGACCTTTGGTCATCACCTATCTTGAGTTCAGGTGGTCATCGTTATTATATGTTATTTCTTGATGACTTTACAAATTTCTTATGAACTTTTTCAATTGCCAATAAATATCAAGTCTACTCCATGTTCATAAACTTTTCTAAACACATCAAAATACAATTTGAAATGGAAATCAAATGTTTTCAATGGGGGGGAATACAACAATGCGTCCTTTAATAAATTTTGTGAATCACATGGAATGAGTTTTCGTTTCTCTTGTCCTCATACATCCTCCCAAAATGGAAAAGCCGAAAGAATTAATTGAACCATAAACAACATCACTCGAACTCTCCTTACTCGTGCCTCTTTACCTCCTTCATTCTAGCATCATACTCTACAAATGGCTACCTATTTGATCAACATAATTCCCAACAAAAAGCTTGCATATCAAACGCCCACAAAAATTCTCTATCAGAAAGACCTATCATATCATCATCTTCGGGCTTTGGATGTCTATGCTATCCCTTACTTCCTTCAACTTCTCGACATAAATTGCAAGCTAGATCAACACCTTGTGTCTTTTTTGGGATACCCAGCGAATCATAGAGGTTATAAATGTTATGATTTATCGAGTCGAAAAATTGTTATTTCAAGGCATGTCAGTTTTGATGAAAACAACTTTCCTTTTTCCAAACTACACACCTATAATCCCTCAACCTATGAATTTTTTTATACATGTTTTTGAACTAATAAACCTTTGTTACAACCTATATCCTTCCATCAAAACGTGACACCCAATGCAAGGGGTATCACAAATTTTATAACCCCCCTCCAGGTGCAACAACTACCGACTCACTCTTCTTCAAATGAATGTGCCCAACAACAGGAAAACCCAATTCCTACTTCTCCAACTCAAGTCGAATCCACTCAACCTACACCAACAAGCGATGGCGGCACTGATTCAGTCTAACCCAAATCAGTCCACAACACACAGTCCAATAACAGCCCAACAACCTACCCAAGCCAATCCACAAATAAATCCTCCCACATCTCCACAAATGAAAGCAAGATCCCAACATAAAAATTTTAAACCCAGAAGACTTCTTAATCTTCATACCACTACAAAAAATTCCATTTCTCATTTGCCTACAAATCCCCTTCATGCATTAAATGATCATAACTTGAAAATGGACATGAAAGATGAATACGATGCTCTTATTCATAATAAGACGTGGGACTTGGTGCCCCGACCATCTAATGCTAACATTATTCGAAGTTTGTGGATTTTCAGGCACAAGAAGAAATCTGACGGGTCTTTTGAGAGGCATAAATCTTGACTTGTAGGTGATGGTGCAGGACAACAAACTGGTGTAGATTGCGGAGAAACGTTCAGTCCGGTTGTCAACCCGGCCACTATTCGGACAGTACTTAGCATTGCATTATCAAAATCTTGGTGTCTGACTCAGCTTAATGTCAAAATGCATTTTTACATGGACATCTCAATGAAACTGTCTATATGTACCAACCACCGGGTTTTCGTGACCCACAACACCCTGATTATGTATGTCTGCTCAAAAAATCTCTATATGGACTTAAACAAGCACCTCACGCTTAGTACCAGCGTTTTGCAGATTATGTGGCTACATTAGGCTTCTCTCATAGCGTTTCGAATCATTCTTTATTTATTTATCGTCGAGGCAAAGATATGACATATATTCTTTATGTGGATGATATCATCTTAGCCACTTCATCAGATGCTCTTCGACAATCCATTATGTCTAAGTTTGGCTCTGAATTTGCTATGAAAGATTTGGGCCCATTAAGCTATTTTTTGGGTATCTCTGTCACCCGACATTCAGGAGGATTATTTCTTTCACAAAAGAAATATGCAGAGGAGATTATTGAGCGGGCCGATATGTCTTCCTGCAAACCATCCCCTACACCAGTGGATACAAAAGCAAAACTAAGTATCTCTTCAGGTAATCCATATCTTGATCCGACTGAATATCGTAGTCTTGCCGGCGCATTACAATACTTAACCTTCACAGGACCCGATATTTCTTATGCGGTTCAACAAGTATGCTTATTTATGCATGACCCAAGAACCCAACACATGTCTGCATTGAAGCGTATCATTCGCTACATTCAGGGTACTCTCAAATTCAAACTTCACATTTACCCATCTTCTATTAATAAACTCATCTCATACACTGACGTAGATTGAGGTGGATGTCCGGATGCTAGACGCTCAACTTCTGGTTACTGTGTTTACCTTGGAGATAACTTGATATCTTGGACTGCGAAATGGCAACCTACCCTGTCTCGGTCCAGCGTTGAAGCAGAATACCGCGGGGTGACAAATGTCGTATCAGAATCCTGTTGGATTCAAAACCTACTTCTGGAACTTCACTGTCCAGTTACGAAAGCCTCTTGGGTATATTGTGACAATGTTAGTGCAATTTATCTTTCCGGTAATCCAGTGCAACATCAACGCACTAAACATATTGAAATGGATATACACTTAGTATGTGAGAAAGTCGCTCGAGGTCAAGTACGCGTTCTACATGTTCCTTCACGCTATTAAATTGCCGATATTTACACCAAAGGACTCCCGCTGCAACTCTTTGATGATTTTCGAGATAGTCTCAATGTACGTAAACCTCTCGTTTTGACTAAATGGGTATAAGAATCTGAATGTAATCAATTAGATCAGTAATCATAATCAGCACAATATCAATGATTATGATTATCATATTTAGCTTGATTTTAGAGATTAGATTAGCTTGATCTTAGCCATAATTTTAACTTACATTCTTGTATATAAAGTGATTTTACATAAATGAATGCAGGAAAAACATTTCAAAACATCTTCTATTAGTCATCTTTAGTTGCATCTAGAATTAATCTGTCTTTGAAGAAATTCCATGCTAATCAGAATTTTATCCACTCCTTCAATGACAAACAATTAACAACTCTTACTACTCATTGATGTAACAACTCTACTAATAAGTTACTCCCTCTGCCCCATCTTAATTGTCGTACTTTTCTTTTTTATCTGTCCCAAAAAGAATGTTTCTTTACACATTTAGTAAGTTGACAATTCTTTTTATCTGTCCCAAAAAGAATGTTTCTTTACACATTTAGTAAGTTGACAATTCAAATATCTTACATGACAGGTTTATAACCACAAGATTAAAGGACATGTTAGTATATTATACACATCTTTAATTTAGGACCACATGATTCAAAAATCTCTTTTTATTTCTTAAACTATGTCCTAATCAAACTAAGACACTTAAATTGGGACGGAGGGAACATTACTTAATTTACATATAGCAGTTATATCTAATTTTGTAACATTATAAATATGAATCTTGCCTATTAGTGCAGACAGTTGGACGAAAGCAGGTTGAATATCTAAAAACATTTCCGTTCGCAGAGGTATTTGTACTTCAGTTAAGTCAGAGTTCAAGAGAATAGGACTATACAGATATACTAAGTCAATTAGGCATAGTTATGCTAACTGTGTAAATGCACTCAATTTGCTTCCATTCAGATGTCGTTGATTCCTGACCCTGATAAACTTCAGGTAATAAGATAGGGGAAGATCTTGAGCAATCTATGTGCATTTAATCTGAGCTATGCCTCGTCTGTGCTATTTTCATGATAGTACATTTTCATAAAGTTGCTCCATGATCCAGTGATATGTCTAAACCTTCCTGTCAACTCTAGCTAGTTCCAGAGGTAATAGAATATCCATGTACCAACCTCAGTTTCTGGTTTTAACTTGTGCTGAAAGCTCCAACTGCAAAGCAACCAGTATACCTCAGCAACTTGCTGTATTTATACCCTTTAATTAGCTGTATGTCAAGTATCATTCATGCATGGATTCTTGTGCAGATGTCTAATAGGGAATTAATACTGGTTTAACAGACAACATTTTCGTTGCTGCTTGTTCAAGCATCCTGTTAATATACAATAAAAATGTAAGATTTTTAACCTGGAAATAAGGCAGGTTCCCTGCTAAAACATGTTAGAATACATTAAATAGTGTAAAATATCGACACTGTTAATGTATACAAGTTAAATCCATCAGTTTCGATCCCTGTGAAATATAATATCAGCAGAAGAGACTAGCAAGACTGACGATGGAGGAAGTTATTTAAAAGATGGAGCCAAACTTTCAGTTCAAGCTATATATATGGAAGTGATCAAAGATTGACATAGCTTCAGATTGCCTTAGCTTCATGAATCGGTCATCAGATGCCTTGACCGTGTAACATATTGTCAATATGATATTGATCTCTGTATAATGATGGTATCACTTACGTATCAAAAAGAAAATATAACTAACGATGGTATTATCTCACAAGAGTTATGCTTGAAACTTATCAGATCTCAGAGCCCTTATCATTAGTTATCTATATTAGTGTAAAGTAATGGTTTACTTTGTATGTGCAGACTGAAAAGTGCAGCATTTGACAGTAACATAATCTACCATCATATCGTGGACTATTCAGGGCAACATTATGGGAGATAGAAAAGTGAAGTGTTTCATTTATTCATGTGAATCAATTAATAAATCGGTGACACTTTCGCATACATGTGTGCCAGAGACCCTTAGTTTTCTCTTTTAGATGCTCCTTTATGAGCTGCTAGTTCTTGACGTGGATTATGCTAACCTGGGCTTTGATCCATGATACTGGAAGTCTGGAACAGGATCATTCTTATCTCAAGCCTTTACCACACTTCTCTAACAACTAGCACCTCTATCTTTGTAAAGCATAAAATATCAAAATCTCTGGTAATAACTATACATGATCACAAAATGAATGAATTCAAAGAGGAATCAAGGGAGAATTAAGATTACAGTAGAAGAGTAAGCAAAGCAACTACATCTTATGCCCTCGAGCTAGTTAGATCAAGTGCAGAGACCAATGACAATATATGCAACAAAACATCTAAGAATGGAGATATAAGCTGGTGTTATCACTCTGCATGGTAAAAATGTTTCCTCTGCTAGTGCCTCCTGAAAGAATCAGTCGTAGAACATTTGAGGGTATCCACAAACTGAGTCTCTGTAATAGACAAAAGTCCAGTGTCATTTAATGCTAGACACGATTCTCATTTTCTAATTTTGTTTCAACTAGTAACAGTGTTTGTATTGAAATTTCATATCCATCCTAGTGTCTCTCTCCCAGGAAGATATGTTTTCTTATCTCTATCATGAGCTTCCTGTACGTTCAAAAATTGCATGCCTGATAAGGCACATTAATCCTGGTCTTGAAAGCCTTCTCCAACTATTGTGAAAACATAATAAACGAAAATCCACAAAGACAATGACTGCACCAACTCAGAGAACACCCAGTGACGCTCAACCAGCCAAAATGTATATAAAAATTAGTGTTTGCTAATCAACTAACCAATCTTATCCAGTGATTCTAGAGAATCTTTAATGCTAGTATGCTACCAATTCATCATACGAGCTTCTCATCCAAAGGTGTGGTTCCTAATTGCATGAAGTAATAAGGTATTGCAGTCCAGACTAGAAACTAAAAGGTTGGTGGAACAGTTGAGGTCATTCCTCATATATCATCAGATTGATGAATGTCATGAAAGATGACAATGTTGCAGCCCCGTATATCTCACCTCTAAAGCATAGGCATTATTGTTGGGTAGTATGCCCGCTTATCAGGTTCAATTCTGATCATAGAACCTATGAAAAATTGATTAAGCATGAATAATTGTTGCATAAGTCAGCTTATGAAACTAAACAAGGGTCATTAATGTACAAATGTAGGAGTAAAACCAGTTAAGATATTTTGGGAGCAAAGAAGACATGGAGGAGTACAAGCAGATAAGATATAAGCTTCATAATGAAGCCACGTGAATTTTCTGTTGACAAAGGAACAAATTAATAAGCAAAGACACTAAATCTAGAATGTACCAATGTCAACAAGTCTAAGCTTCATTCTGTACGTGGCGGCACATGATTTTTAAAAGAATTTACTGATATACAGTTACCTCTTAACTTTGTTATATCCCAAGATTGAGAAGTCGCATGCATTATCTATGCTGGCAATAGAAGTAGAAGGTTTTTATGAGGATACTGAAGCACGTGAAGATGAAGAGGGGAAACCATGGCTAGAAGTCATTAATGAAATAGGTTTCATTATCTCTAAAACCAGCTAGAAACTGAAATCCACCTTAAATAGAAGATTAATTTGCAAAGTGAAAACCACAACCAAGAGCATTAGTAGCTCGTAATTGATTCTCCAAAATGAAGGAACACTAACTGAGTAAATATACAAAATCTGATTAACCAAAATATACATAATAAAGAAAATGCAATGTTACAAGTGAGGTTAAGCAATCCATTTCATGTAATTTTATCCCTCAGGTTGACATATGGGCCAACCTCCAGCATATATGTTAACACTGCATTTAAACCTTACAAAAGATGATACTTTTCCAACAACATTGGAGGAGCGGAATCAATAGAATCTTAATGTTGCATAATGCAATATATCTAGGTATAACTGAATTTGACCACAGGAAGAAGATTAAAGACAGGGTAATGAAACAACAATCAAATAGAAGCGTGATCTCGGTCAAATACATGCATTCTCTGATAACATACAAAACCATGATTAATTAGCTACTATCTCCACAAATCAGCTTTCTTTCTACCATAACTAAACTCAAGCCAATTGTAACACAAGAGAAAACAATCGAACTTTTACGTCTTCAGATTTATTCTAATTTCTCAAATTTTACAAAACCATGAAGATATTACCACACGGCTATACCATTATTTACAAGCAAAAAAACCCAAAAAGAAAGACATAAATAGATCAAGAAGAAGTAAGCGTCATCGTGCCTAAGAGGGCGATCCTTGGCCTCATCATCATATTCCTCTGTGGGCGGTGCTAAGGTTGATGCAGGAGCAGCGTTCAAGCGACTGGAACCAATTAGCCATCCGATCCAACTTGTTCCTCTGATTGGTTCAGCAACATTTGTATTCTATTACTGACGAAGCAAATAGAGGCTCTTCAGAGTTCTAATCAAAGGAAAGTCCGAAAGAGATATGTTGCTGCTCCCTGCCTTTTTTGCGACGGCATTAAGCTTTATATTTTTAAAAGTTACACTAAATACCTCTAGAATATAAATTAATTACAGATGCAGCTATTATTTTTTAAATTATAAATTAATCTTCTTGCAATAAAAATCCAACACGAATATATTATTTAATCATTAAGTAATTTATTATAGTAAAAGTGTTAAGTATGTAGAATTAAAAACTATGACCTATATCTATAATAACTAAGTATATATTAAAATAAAATATTTAAAAGACAAATAAAATAAATCACATATGTAGTTCAAAATATATTGTAAAAGAAGACCCTCTCCCCTCCATTAAATCACATATGGATGGGCTTTCGGTTATTTAACCCTTCCTGGACTTTGTATGGGGCTAGACTTGCTGTTATTTTATAGCTGTCCCACCTATTGATTTTGAACCTTCTTCGGACTGTTGGAATTTTATCCTCTGAATAATCTACGAACTATGTGAAAACCCATGATAAATGGAATGTAGTGTGAAATAGGTGTAGTGGGACAAATCTTCTTTCTTCCTCAGTTGGTTTATAAAGGTATATTTTCATCATTGAGGGATACTGAAAAGTTTGGATAATAATCCAAAGAGATTGGTCCTGTGCAGAGACTACACTCAACTGAACTTAATAAGAAATCTTCAGAGTTAGTGAATCTGGCATCTATTAATATAGCAAGAATCAAGGTATTTAATCCTTCCTTAGTTAAGGGTTTTATCCCTACTTGAACTAAGCCAATATGAATATATTTATAATTTATTTCCATATGTTTTTTCAAGGAATTTTGAGAATTTTGGAGGAGGTATTTTTTATGAGGGGAATTTCATATGAGTGGAAATGGAATTTGTCTAGCTTATTGCTCTCTAGAATCTGAAATCTTACGAAAGAAAAAGATAGTTCTTAATGGAGGGGAGAGGGTCTTCTTTTATAGGAGTTTTACATGACATTTAAAATTCGATTTATCTTATGTTAACAGACAAACTAACATATACATTTGGAACTAAAAACAACATGAATACCACTACTAAAATCATAAATTAGTGATGGACAAATCTTGTAGTTAAATAGCAAAGTCGCTAATTTTATTTTGCGACAATTATCATAAAATTCTACTCCATTAGCTATGAGCAATTTAGAAATGAATTAGCTACGACGTTTGTAGTTAAACTCCCTTTTTTTGTTGTGATTCAATTTTAATTATGTATTGTATGGATTACATATCTTGATCTAATTTTCTCAAAATAAAACATCAATAACAACATATTCAATATAATTTCATATGTGGCGTTTGAGGAGGGTATGATGTACATAGATCTTAGCCCTACCTTTGGGTAATGAGGTTATTTCCGATAGACTCTTGGCTTAAAAGAAAATAAATCAAAATATGTTTGCAATAAATATATATGACAACACAATAGCAATGTATAAAGTAATTAAATTGAGATACCAAGACATGTTAGAAAGAAGCAACATGTAACAATAAACCAAGTATATACAAGTATTGAGCATGAATACTGCTAATAAGGAGAAAAGGGGACGAGAAGGCTAAACCCCTACCTCTCCCACATAAAGATGTTACAACGCTTGGCTACCTATTAATCTTACATCCTAATTCTCCATCTTCAAATCTTTCTATTTGGGGTCATGTCCTCAGTAAGTATGTCATGTCTTGTCGAATCACTTTTTTCCAGTTCTTCTTCGGCCTACCTCTACCTACCGTGTCATCCACTATAGCCAACCTCTCACACCTCCTCGATGGTGCATCCGCACACCTCATCTTTACATGTCCAAACCATCTTAGTCTCGTTTCCCTCGTCTTGTTCTCCATGAAGACCACTCTCACCTTGTCCCGAATAGGTTCATTCCTAATCATATCTCCCATAATATGCTTACACATTCATATGAGAATCCTCATCTATGCTACCTTCATCTTCTGAACCAGTGCCCTAGACCCTACTTGTGAAATTACACTGGGTATATTATTGTTATCTTCTGAACCAGTGCGTTCTTGACTGACCAGTACTTTGACACGTACAATAAAGTAGGTCTAACCACTGCACTATAGAACTTACCCTCAGTGAGACCTTCTTGTCACACGGCGACAAACTCCCCGTTAACTTTCTCATAATGATTTGTTTTAATTCTTAACAAATTCAAAAACAAAAGAAGAATGTTTGAGTCTAAAACTCTTTTTAGTAATAATAATTGATCTAATTTTAGTGTATAACAAAATAGTATGTATATTAAGCAAAATTTCATTTAAAACTAAATACAATACACCGTACTTCATAAAAGTATATCAAATGAAATGCAAACTTGTCACATATTATACATCAATCTCAATCCACTTATGACAAGTAGTTTTTTGATCTAGTGAGCTTTCCTTAAAATATTTGTACATAACAAGTTATTTTATACTAATGAATATACATGATGTAAAATACATAACACATGTATTAGATCATTCAAATAACACAAAAATATCTTTTAAACTCATACTTATTTAGTTTATTATTATCTCTTGTTTATTACTTCTCACCTGTTTCTAATAATATTTATCACGACAACATTATTAATATCTAAATCATTAGAATGTATATAACATAAACTTTACTTCTCATCTGTTTCTAATAATATTTGTCACGTCAACATTATTAATATCTAAATCATTAGAATGTATATAACATAAACTTTTCATGTTTAAAATAGGAAATCAAGATATATTTAATTATTTATGTACATGATATTGTAATATAACTCATTTAAACTTTCATATTAGAAGTGTTATTTATTTTGAATAATAAGAATTGATCATTTTTACTTATATAGGAGTACTATTTATTTTTAATCATATATGTGTTAGCAGTTTATACATAATTTTGGAAAGTTTAATAGATTGCAATAATATTAGCAGTTTATTGTAATACTATCTCCTTTTTAATATACTAACGATATTTTTATATTCTAAACTAATTAAATTATTTTTATTCTATATTTAAAGACGAAACAAAAAGTTGAAACATGTTAAAGACTTGTACTTTCTTATTTTAAAAATTCCTTTTTAAAATATCATGTCCCATTAAATAAACTAGAGCATCATAAAAAAAATTTCCCGGATAAAACGAGTCCAAGAACCATGGGATCCTTGTAAGTTGTAACTTGTATGTATTGGATTCATGCATAAATTGAAGTCCTGAAGAGTTAAAGGACCCAATTGATCTGTTCAGGAACCTTGGGTGTCCACTGTAAATTTGATAAATATTTTAAAGCTCGTCTACAATTCACTCAAAGTCGCAGCTAAATCTGGCAACACTTGAGACGGGAACTCGTCCTTTCTCTCAAACTCTGTACGATGGAGAGTCACAATATCAGTTGCTCTAACACATTAGACGACGTCGTTTCGAAGTTACCACTTCAGCTGATCAAATCGGAAATCATCCCTCCGGCACCGAACCGATCAAACGAGCCCGCAATTGACTGGCAGCCGAATTTCGCTGGCTACTCATGGATCGCTTATGGCGCCTCGTCTCTCCTCGTCATACGTCAATTCCCTAACCCTCTCTCACAAACTGAGACTGCTATCGGCTCAGTTTTTCAGCAGATTCTTGAGCTGTCAATCGACGGCTTCCGCCGTCGTTTGGTCTCCCGTTACGCCTTCTTGTGGAGACCTTGCCGCCGCACTCGATAACTGCATTGGATTGTTCACTTACAGCTCCGACACTTCTCATAGTAAGTTCTAGTTTTCTGATCTCACAGCTTGTTTGTATGGTTGTTAACCCTATTGCATTGTAGTATTGTGTTGTCAGTTTAAATGCAATGTTTGTTTTGATTGTTACTTAAATTTTATTGTATCGACCAAAAGTCCCAATGATTGCATCATTATCTTATTTTTTTCTCATTTTGTCTTTACTTATATCTAATAATCTTATATTCTTTATCCAACCTTTTTATAGTAACTCTACATGTACTCTACTTTTCGTGTAGGTTTATGTTTCAAATTATTGATGTGTGACATTATGTAGCACGGGGAATGATATGATCTATCCAAACATTGTATTCATCAAAACAAATAAAATATCCAACCTTTTTATAGTAACTCTACATGTACTCTACTTTTCGTGTAGGTTTATGTTTCAAATTGTTGATGTGTGACATTATGTAGCACGGAGAATGATATGATCTATCCAAACATTGTATTCATCAAAACAAATAAGTACAATACAACGCAATACAATATAATATGATATATTATGAAACAATATGTAACAACCATCGAACAGAGTCACTCTCGAATGTATACACCATACACTGGTCTGCTGTGTCATTGATTACTTTGCTACACTTCATTTGTTACCTACAAGAATATAAAGGAACGGTCATTTTCCGTTCCTCTACATATCCAGCACCGTCTGGCTGTTTTTTTATTAACAAAGTTTCTTTGCATACTAGTCTGGTACAAGTTCGTTTATTTAATTTTGATGAATATCTAAGATATCCCCTGTAGTGCCATTGAACCGTTGTCATTTGGGATCTCCGGATCAAGCAATATGAGTGATACTTCTATACGTGAGTGTGCATGTTAGGATAATGTTTTTGATATTTTTAATGCGAGTATCCATATGCTAATGCTTTCAAGAATTAACTGAATGCTTTGACATGCTATTGCTTTCAAGAATTAACTGAATGCTTTGACATGCTATTGCTTTCAAGAGTTAACTGAATGCTTTGAGCAGTTACTTGCACTGATGTAGGAGAAGATTACTTTCCAGGTGCCTATAGCATGAACATGCGATTTACTAAAGGTGAGTTCAACTCGATAACATAGCAGGAAAGAATATGGCTGTCTTTTCTTAGGCTGCTTTCTGGACCTGTTAAACTGATGTGTAGATATAGAGAGAATTCTGTCGCTTTTGTATTTTATCAATCAGGGTTTAGTGTGAATAACCAAATAGCAACAGGGATTTATGCAGTTCATTTCCACAGTTATTCTTTTTTTCCTTTCTGGCTATAAGCAATGTCAAATTGCTAAAATGTGAGGATTAGTGAATTTGTGTCCCTTATATGACAGATTTGGTATTATTTCCCTCATACTTTGAGCTTTCTATTTATGTAATTGGCTAGTGGATTTTGGTCTTGTTGCGCGGATATGAAACTGTAAACTAGAAATTCGAATTTAAAAAGAGTGAAACATACTCGTTCGACTTTAACAATTACGGATTTCTTATCCTAGAGTTTGCGTTCAGAGTCGTTAGCTGGAAGGGTGAACAAGGCCGAGAGCCTTCAAAGATTTGTGCATTGATTGTGGGGATTTAGGCTCGTAAATTCACCAACCAGATTTGACAGGTTTCCAGTCGGTAGTCTTTTTCAATAGTTTAATGTTTTCCTATGATAATACGTGTAGGTTGTAGGTTAAAACTTAAAACCAGCTAAAAGAAAAAATTGATTCGTTCTTTTTGGCTTACTAAAAGTTTTATTTTTACCCGCCGAATAACTTATTGTGCTAAAAGAACATGAAAAGATGGACGATTCAGAAATCTAATCGGTGATTTTCCCCATTGACTTTGCGCATAAGCAGCAAATCAGATAAATTACGTAACGTCGTGCACTAACTTTTGTCTATTTTCCCATTCAAACAAAAATTTAAAAACTCGTAGACCACATGAATTCTATAGCCGTATAATTTTATAACAATATTTTCCTCTTGCAGCAGCGACATATGGTTTTATTCTTGTAATGTGTTCAAGTCATCATAATAGACTTATATGAAAGTGGAACTTGTCACCGGCAATTTAGCACTTTATCAGAAAAGTCTAATTTTGTAATGATGAGGCTTAATTACCAATAAGATAATGGATGTGTTGATAATTATCCCAACTTAGAAGTAACAAGGAGATGCACCACCTATCCAAAGTGTCTGGCCCAGTGACCAATACATTAGGGTATTGCTGTCTGAGGTTCCGTGTTCGAGTCCTCTGATCAGCGAGAGTGGGCTTGTGTTCCCCAAAAAAATCCCTCCATACGCGTAGGGCCAAGCGGTGTATACTAATCCGTAGGGCCAGGCCGGAGGCGGAGTTTTCTCGGGTATGGGGCGTAATGCGGTGGGACCGATCACTTTAAAAAGTTTACCCTTTTACCACGTTTTTGTCCAAAGTGTTTGGCCCGGTTTACCCTACCACGGTGTTTGGCCCGGTGGCCAATACATTAGGGTATTGTTGTACGAGGTTCCGTGTTCGAGTCCTCCGATCGGCGAGAGTGGGCTGTGTTCCCCCCAAAAAATCCCTCCATACGCGTAGGGCCAAGCGGTGTATACTAATCCGTAGGGCCGGGCCGGAGGTGGGGTTTTACGGGGTATGGGGCCGTAATGCGGTGGGACCGATCACTTTAAAAAGTTTACCCTACCACGCTTTTATCCAAAGTGTTTGGCCCAATGGCCAATACATTAGGGTATTGTTGTACGAGGTTCCGTGTTCGAGTTCTCGATCGGCGAGAGTGGAACTGTGTTCCCCAAAAAAATCCCTCCATACGCGTAGGGCCAGCGGGGTATACTAATCCGTAGGGCTAGGCGGAGGTGGGGTTTCTGGGGTATGGGGCGTAATGCGGTGGGACCAGTCACTTTAAAAAGTTTACCCTACCACAGTTTACTAGAACCCGCAAGGGTAGCCAAGTTGGTGTAGCAGTAGAGCGCGGGACCGCAAGGTCACGAGTTCGATCCCCTGCGTAAACCTTCTTGGTTGAGCCTGTCACACATGGTTTGTCAAGTGTGGTTAATCGGCTGACGTGGTTTGTAGGCTATTGCGTCAGTCCGGGGTTTACCCTGTGCGCACTCGAGAGAGAGTAGCGGCTGCGGATTCATTCGTAAAAAAAAAAAAAAAGAGATGCACCACCTAACTTTTAGTGTGACTTGTTGTAGCCGAACTTGGAAAGGACACGTACAGCACAATTTATTAGCTGAGTAAGCACAAACACAACTTTCTTCCACGTACATCAATATTACTTTCTTTTGGCGGATTCCAATGGGCATTTTTTCTTTATTATGAAGTACTCCTATTATACTACAAGTTTCTATAAGCTATGATGGGCCCATGCACTCATCTAATTAGTGTAGCTTTTTTATTTTTAGTAATTTAATCAGAAGATATAATAACATTATCTTAGATTTGTTAAGATAGTCTTGTAGTATAAGGTAAAAATGAAACTAGATGATCCATTTAGTTATCTAATTTAGAACCGAGTAATTTTTCAAATTTTGCCAAGAGGCTTCAAATTCCGTTTAGCTAGTTTTGAGTGTTTAATATATGATTGGAATAAATTATTAGAAACTCAGGACAGGGATTTCGTTATGATCCACTATTCTTCTCAACTTTATAAAGAAGATGGAAAATGCAAATTGTGTCCCAGAAGAACTTTGTTTTCATTCTAGGTAGCTCTTTGTGATTTATCATTTATACGAGGCATAAATCTATATGTCACTAGTTTGAAAGAAAATATAAAAATATGTGTGTGATGTGAAGTGATGAAGTATTTAAAGACAAGAAATTGTCACTTATTAATTCCTTCGTAGGAAATGCCGGATGGAGTAGTTGAAGTTAGGTCTCTCCAAATTAATGTAATCAACTAATCAAGGAGTTAATTGAAGCCTAATCCTGAAAATGATAGAACGAAAGGAGCTCTTTTCTTTTTCTACTTCATTTTATTTTTTGTGGGGAGAAAATTAAGTTAGATTACTTATTAGATCGTTCCTTTAGACATCAAGAGCGTAATCGAATTAATCATTCTTAAATGGAGGTTTCAAATTAAAATTTTTACTATAGAAATATTCTTGGTAAAAAATATTTTCTTTTTGAGCGAACTAAAAAGTGTAGCGCGAATTATACATAATTTCTATTTTCCGAAAGAAAAAAAAACTATCATGCTAATGATGTCGTTTAGGAGAAAAAGCTTCCAAAACGGCACCGCTTAATGTGCAACTGCAAACAAAAACCGACAGAGACAAAAGGTGAGCTGATATGATAGAATAGAAGTAACTGAAAAAAAAAGATAGGGGGATGCCTGAAATTGCTTGGGTGGGTCTCTTTTCTCTGTGAGGATGACTGAAAATCGTGTCCTTTGAACAAACAACTAAGTAAGAAACAAAGCAAAATACTTTATCCAAATTATAAATCCTCTTGTGCATATCCATCTTTTTTTTTCCCTTGTGTCCATTGTTTTCAGGTTATTTTTTTCTATGGTCTTTCTATAGATGTTTAAAGATAATTGTTTATTTTAATGAACATGTTTGAACTTTGAAGTTCTTAGTCATTTTCTTGATATTATTAAAATAAGTTTGTTCTGGTGTTCTTGTCTTACACTTCTTGAAGTGGAGGTTTAGGGTAGAGTAAAAATCTTTTTTTTTTGGTTGTATGTTTATACTATCTGCTGCTAATGATGAATATGTAAAGATTTACATGGGTTTTGGGAATTAAGTTTGTTTACAAAAGATTGATGTTTGTGGTTCTTAATTATGCAAGCTTAATTCCAGTTCTTTGTGATAGTGAGAAATCTGTAGTTGCTTATTAACTAACCCCTGTTGTTTTTCTTTGATATCTACTACTATGAATTATTTTTATGGGGACAAATTTTGGATTTGATCTTGCTCATTTGGTGGTGTTGACTGTGCATGTGATTGTGTAAAGGTTTCTTTTTTTGGTGTATTTGCTGTCCTAAGACTGGTAACTTGGTTCACAGGGGAGATTCCCTGGGGTAGGACTTGGAATAAGTAAGTTGTGGTTTAAACTTTTTTTAAGGGCAGGAAAAAAAAAATCCAGAATATTCAGAACGGGAGTTTGGGCTAAATTTGCAATCAATGGTCAAACATCTTGAATGGTAGTTTGATTTTTATGTTGCTTGATACCTGATAGTGTTACTTGGTCCTTGAATTAGGGTGCTCTTGGTTCTGTTTTGAGGATTTTTTGGCCTCTTGGTGTGTGTGGGTGGGGGGATTGGTCGTCTTCAAAAGCCATTGGATTTTATAAGAATTGGTGGCACATTTTGACTGTTGTAGTGGTGAGCTTGTGTAATTAATGAGTGCACAAATGTACCATTATAAGGTATGGCTGTCTTTCGGCAATTTTTTTTGCTATTACTTCTCTGTTCCAGAATATGATACATATAGAAACAATAGGAATAGGCATTAGATTCTTCATTCACCTGATTTTGTTGATTGAATTTATTCTCTGTTTGTTCATATTATCATCTGGAAAATTGAGATGCAAAGTATTGTTTTAATTTGAAATGAGAGCTTCACATGTTTACCTTTCTTCTTTGCCTATTTTTTAAGTGTGTGTGCAATATCTGTTACTTTTTTTTTTACCAAAAGAAGTATTTTGTGGGTGTAAAAGATGAATTGGGATTGGATAACTGCAAGAGTAGGTTGCCAGATGTGTTAGAAAGGTTCTTCTTAGTGCCATCTTTGTCCAAGGGGAGTAAATTGACAACCTTCATCAGAATATTAAACTACGTAGATAGGTCAAAACTTTTCCTTTGATGTATATATACTATATGTTGGATCCCCTTGACTTCTTCGTGTTTCTTTATATTTTGAATCCCTTAATTGAAATCCTGGCTCTGCCATTGCTTGTCTGTCATGCCTTCTTATCCCCTCCTCTTTAAAGAACTAGTTTTCTATGTTGAGTCATGTTCCTGGAGATTTTTATTGTTGTATAAAACATTGGTTAACTTTCTGATGATTGGCTTTGGTAATGATGTCCTTTTCCTGCAAATCAGCTGACATCTATTTGTCAATATAGTTCATATTTTATATGTTTGCTTTCACTTAAGTCCTCAAAGTGATGCATAAATCTTTGACACCCTTAGTGTCTGACATTTTTCTCTGTGACAGCAAAATGTGCAGAAGAGTGGGTTAATAATGGCGGTGGCAGAAGCAAGAACCGCTTGGCAAAGAGCAGCTAATCGATGCTTGGTCCAGGAAGATGCCAAACGAGCTCCAAAGTTGGCGTGCTGCTCATCAGCGTCACCCTCATTGAAACAGGTTGATTCTGAGCCTGCAAATGGTGCTGATGCACAAAATCCTCCTGGCACATACTTCCAGCCCTTTAACAGGAACTCTTCATATTCTGATTTATCCCCTAATTCAAGATGGTGGCTGCATCTTCAACCTAATTATGGGTATCAAAGAGGCTTAGTGAGTGCACCGGTAAATTCTATGGAAGCAGAGATGGAGAATATTGGACTAGTTTTAGATTCAATCCCTAAAATTAGCAAGTTCTGTGATCAGAGTGAAGCAGATGAAATCACTGTGGGTGGATCTTTAGATTATACGGTTACAAGGTATGTGAGCCATGTAAACGGTGACTTGGAAGTTGGAAGCAAAGAATTAGTAGATGTGTTTACTGAGATTTCCAAGGATAATGTTAACCTTAAGGACACAGGGTATCCTTGTGAAGCAAGCAAGAAAGGTCTGGTTGATATCACAGTGGGTAAACAGGTTGATGAGCTTTCGTTTGATACAGATTATCCCTGGATTGATGGTGAGAAAACAGAACCATGGTGGCGAACTGCAGACAGAGAGGAACTTGCTTTATTGGTTGCACAGAGATCACATGATTTTATGGAGAATTGTGATCTTCCCCAACCTCAGAACAATTTTGTTAAACGGTACCACGATGTGGATGTTGACAGTAAGATCTATGCTTCTTCTATGGGTCCGAAATCTGGAAGTATGCATCAACACAATGTGAATATTTATCGACGTGGCAATCTTTCTTTTGAACGTCCCCCTCAATTAGATGCTGAAGGGAACTTGCAGCTCCATACTTGCAAGTCATCAAGGTATTGCGTAAGATTAGCTTCCCTCACTATTTAATGTATTGTGTATCATTCTTATACTCACAATTATGCTAATAATAATGGGATAAAGCTCTACCTCACATAAATACCGTCATCATTAAAAAAAAAGCTCTACCTCACATACATACAATTACAAGCATCTATGTACATGAGGTTGAGTTTTCGGAATGTGTTGTCATAACTGTGTCTCTAGCATTCTTCTCGGCTTAGGACGTAATGGGATTTTGTTGTGTGTATGCTTATCTGGACAGTGAGACTTCAAGGCAGGTTTTCTATTGCACTCGGCTGACAAACATGGTTTTTTTTCAGGCTGAATTGCACAATTTATATGAAAACTGCACCTATATGGTTCTGTAGTTGTTTTATCTTGCTTGGTCCTTTTGGGTCAAACTGCAGTCATTTGGAGAAACTGGCTATTTTGATCTATTAACTCAATTGCAAAACTTAGTAGCATGTATTCTTGCTTTCAGTTTTCCGGAGCCGACAAACCAGCCTTATCATATAATTACTGACATTATGTTGCTTCAAGAGGAAAAATTCCCTGAGACAGGATCTCAGGATTCGAGAACTCAAGAACGATGATATATTTTGTTTAATTTAAAAAAGAGATAATGGTCAAAAACACCTCAAGTATCATTTTTTTTAGTTTCCTACCTGAACTATACCTAAACTATTACCAATTTGTTTGCAGAACACACCTCAACTATCAGGTGTGAGAATTTCCTACTTCAACTATCACCAACTAGTTTGCAAAACAACTTCAACTATCAGTTGTTCACTTTTAATGAGGTGTGTTTTGCAAACTAGTTGTGATAGTTCAGGTAGGAAAAGTGAACAACGGATAGGTGAGGTGTGTTTTGCAAACTAGTTGGTGATAGTTTAGGTAGGACTCTCATACCTTGATAGTTCAGGTAGGAAACTCAATAAAAGGTGACACTTGAGGTGTGTTTTTGACCCTTAACCCTTTAAAAAATTGTGTCAATCTTTTATGCTGTCATTGGTAATTGTATCTCACATCAAACTCAATGAACGTGAGAACTCTTAATTCATGTTGGATTGCACTTTTGATAAAATTGACAGTTCACTCCAAAGTCCAGATTTTGCAGCTCTTTAGATGTTCGTTCTATTGTATATAGTCTTCAATTGTGTTTGTTAGGAAGATGTGTATGGGAGTTTGTCCCACATTGAAAGAATAAGAAAAGCTTGATGTGTTTATAAGTACTTTTGTACTTGGTATATTAAATTGAAAAGAGTTCATTTAGTTGGGCCAAACATGCATTGGGCTTGGATGTGCTTATAATTGGATTAATAATATGCTAATATATTATTAATCAAAGATTAGCACTTTGCACGTGCACGAACACGAGCTTAAATATTATTTAATCTTTTGTTGTTTTAAAGAACGTTGATTTCACGAAAAGTCACAATTGTTCATTAAAGATTACATTGTTTCATGAAAGATTACAATTGTTCATGAAAGGGTACTTGATTCCTTTAAATATGAAATGACACATGATTAAAAGATCACTTGCAATCTATATCTTCCAACCAAGAAAACCTTCTTTCTTTCAAGCAATTCATGTTCATGAAGAACGAATAAGTTGTTGTAAAAATCGTTCTTAAGATTAGGGAATCCTGGGGATAATTAGCAAGTTAATCCCATTAGCAATATAGTGGGGGCTAATATTATCCTAAGGACAGAGAATCATCTCGTCCTAATCTAGTTTCTACAATTCATTTCTTATCATACAGATCTCATTTTCTAACAATCTTAGGATAATATTATGGAGAACACTATGAAGATGTTTGGTAATGATACTGCGAAACTAGATCGTTTTGATGGAACCAATTTCCTACGTTGGAAGGAGAAGATGTCGTTCCTACTCACTGCTTTGAAGATCTTCTATATTCTAGATCCGAATTTGGGGGCTTTGGCGAACCGGCGAGACGATGACACCGAAGAAAAGATAGCGAAACGCAAGAAGCGTGTCGAAGATGAAACGATGTGCGAGAGGGTTTATTCGAACTCCCTCGATCGTCGTCGTATGATCTCTACACTCCAATTCGATCTGCGCAAAGGAGATGTGGAAGGCCACAGGAGTTCAAATATGATGCGAGAAAAACAAGGGGCGAGATAAGTTTGTTACTTTTAAGTTCTTTGAATTTTCTATGGTTGATGGCACCTCTATACTTGATCAAGTGCATGAATTTCCGATATTGATTTCTAAGTTTAAAGACCTGGACATAACCATACCGGAAAAGTTAATTGTTGGAGGAATTATTGCCAAATTGCCACCTTCTGGAATAATTACGGGAAGAAGTTGTTGCACACTTACGAGGAGTTCACTTTAGAACGATTCGAAAACACTTACGAATTGAAGAGGAAACTCGAAATCGTGAGAAGGTTTTGAATGATGCTTCTAGTTCTAAAGTGAACTATGTTACTCAGAAGAATCTAAAGGGTAAGAGAAAGGCAAATATTTACTCCAATGCTTCTAACCCGAATAAAAAGGTTAAGAAGGACATGTCGAAATCGTTTGTTACAATTGTGGAAAGAAAGGCCATTTCAAACGTTTCTGCGGGAACCCTAAGAAGGAGCATAATCAAAACCGAAAAGGAACACTTTGAAGAGAAGGCGATTGCTAATGTTGTTGAGCAAAATACCAATGAGATCATTGCCATGCTTTACGAGATGCATATTGGAATGGTCCAAGAGTTGCACATGGTCGAATCACTACAAGCGATGATTGGTGGTATGATTACGGTGCTACCACCCATGTTTGCAACAATCGCTCACTCTTCAAAGATTACATTGAGGCGGTGGATGGTCATGAAATTCATTGGGAGACCATCATACTAGCAAGGTTCTTGGAACAGGAAGTGTGATACTCCGGTTCACTTCGGAAAGAAAGTTGTGTTGACTAATGTATCTTGCATGTTCCTTCCATTAGGAAGAATCGGTTTACGGTTTTGTGCTATGTAAGAAAGGACTCAAAGTTGTAATAGAGTCCGATAAGATCATCTTGTCTAAGGTTTGGTGCCTTTGTGGGAAAGGGTTATGTATCCGATGGAATGTTCAAACTAAGTATCAATAAAGATGAAAGTTCCAATTATTCTTGTGTGCAATCTTTTGATTTAAGTTTTAATATAGAAAGTACAACTTTTAATCTTTGGCATAATCGTTTGGGACATGTTAATTATCAAACAATGAAATATATGTGCAAAGACGGAATTATTTCTTATAGCAATGAGCATAAAGAAAAATGTGAAGTTTGTGTTCAAGCGAAAATGAAAAGAAAACCTTTTCCAAAGGTTGATAGACAATCTGAAATTTTAGAACTTGTACATTCGATATTTGTGAGTTAAATGGTGTTTTAACTAGAGGTGGATGTAGGTATTTTATTACTTTCATTGATGATTGTTCTAAATTTACCTATGTCTATTTAATAAAATCAAAAGATCAAGCTTTTGACATGTTTCAAGTTTACAAATCTATGGTAGAAACACAAAAAGATAAGAAAGCTGAAAATCTTGAGAAGTGATAGGGGTGGAGAATATTTCCCTACCGAATTTACTTCGTTTTGTGAAAATAATGGCATTGTTCATCAAGTTAGTGCACCCTATAGACCTCAACAAAATGGAGTGGCGAAAAGAAAAAAATGGAGTTCTAGTTGATATGGTGAATGCCATGATTATTAACTCAAACTTACCTATGAACTTATGGGGTGAAGCTTTACTAACTGCATGTCATGTACATAATAGAATTTCTTCCAAGAAGATAAAACTGTCACCATATGAAATTTGGAAAGGAAGAAAACCTAACATTAGTTATTTTAAAGTTTGGGGGTGTTTAGCCTATTATAAGGTCCCAGATCCTAAGAAAACTAAATTAGGTCCAAGAGCTTTGAAAAGTGTATTTGTAGGATATGCAGAAAATTCAAAAGCATATAGGCTGCTAGACTTAGACTCAAATGTAATTGTGGAATCTCGAGACGTAGAGTTCTTTGAAAATAAGTTTTGGAGTGATTCCAACCGTGTTAATGAGTCCTTGCAAATACCTCAAACAGAAACAAGTTCTAATACTTCTCTTAACAGTGATAGGTTAAATCCTAATGCTTCTAGTGAACTTAGAAGGAGTGTAAGAGTTAGAAAGGAGAAGAATTTGGATTCAGATTTCATAAATTCCCAAGCAATTTCCTTTCTTGTGGAAGGAAATAGAGAAGTTGTTACCAATAAAATCCAAATCGTTCTCAATGTTGAGAATGAATGTGATGACCCAAAGACATTTCAAGAAGCAATGGTATCTAGAAATTCAGCTTTTTGGAAAGAAGCAATAGATGACGAGATGGAGTCTTTAATGGCTAATAAGACTTGGGTTTTGTCAGACTTGCCTCCTGGCTCAAAGGCTATAGGATGTAAGTGGGTTTTCAGGGTAAAGAAGAGTGTGGATAATGAATCAATCAAAGTTTTCAAAGCTAGGCTTGTTGGACAAGGATTTAGCCAAAGGGAGGGAGTAGATTATTTTGATACTTATGCTCCTGTGGCTAGAATTGCATCTATAAGAATATTGATAGCTTTAGCCTCTCTGTATGATTTGCATATTCATCAAATGGATGTAAAAACTGTTTTTCTAAATGGTGATTTAGATGAAGAGGTGTACATGAGACAACCTGAAGGTTTTGTCCTTCCGGGTTATGAACATAAAGTTTGTAAGTTAGTTAAATCATTGTATGGTTTAAAACAAGCTCCGAAGCAATGGCATGAGAAATTTGATTATGTTGTTTTGTCTAATGGTTTTATACATAACTCTGCTGACAGGTGTATATCTATTCTAAGTTTACAAAAGATTATGGTGTAATCTTGTGCCTTTATGTAGATGATATGTTAATCTTTGTAACAAACATAAATGGCATAAATGAAGTCAAAGCCTATTTGAGTTCCTGTTTCAAAATGAATGACTTAAATGAGGTTGATACCATATTGGGTATCAAAGTTAGAAGAAATAGTGGGGGTTATTCCTTGAGTCAGTCTCATTATGTTGAGAAGATGCTTAAGAAATTTGAACATTTGAACTTCAAGGAAGCTAACACTCCATATGAAACATCATGCAAACTTAGTATGAACAGTGGAAGATCTGTGGCTCAGCTAGAGTATGCTAGTGCAATAGGTAGCTTGATGTATGCTACACATTGTACTAGGCCTGATATTGCATTTGCAATTTGCAAACTTTCTAGATTTACTAGTAATCCGGGTACAGAACATTGGCGAGCAATTGGAAGAATTTTTGGTTATTTGAAAAGAACCAAAAGTTATGCTTTGCATTCTGGAAATTTTCCAGCTGTACTTGAGGGATATACTGAGATGCTAGTTGGATATCTAATGATGGAGATAATAAATCCACAAGTGGTTGGATTTTTATGCTCGGTGGTGGTGTTGTTTCTTGGGCCTCAAAGAAACAGACATGTATCACACATTCTACCATGGAAGCTGAATTTTTAGCTTTGGGGGCAGCAGCAAAGAAAGCGAGTGGCTGAGAAATATGTTATTGGATATAAAGTTGTGGCCACAACCGATGCCGACCATTTCTTTGCAATGTGATAGTGAGGCAACTCTGTCTAGAGCTTATAATAAGATTTATAATGGTAAGTCTAGACACATCAGTTTGAGACATGCGTATATGAGACAGTTAATATCCGACGGGATTGTAACTGTAATTTATGTAAGGTCTTGTAACAATTTGGCAGATCCTTTTACTAAAGGACTTCCAAGAGAAATGATTTATCGAACAAGTCAAGAAATGGGCTTGCGACCGGTTTGAATTAATCAAAGAACAATGGAAACCCAACCTTTTTCTATGAATACCCATGGTTAAAAGGTTCAATGTGGTAATAACAAGTTGTTGATGACTGATTAGGTCACACTAGTGTAACTATGGTTCTAGTGTATGTTTTGTAGGGTGAGTATTATACTCTTAATGAAATTCAGGTAATGGAAGAATTTCACCTATATAGACATAAGAAGTGGTGCCGCTTCTAACAAGAGTTTTGGGTCGAACTTTTGTAAATGTCTATGAAACCAGGTGGAGCACATGGCCATAATGGTGCTACCTCGATATGAACATGAAAAAGAATAATTGTGTGTTCAGTCTTCCGATTCTAGCATAAGGAATTTTGGCTCAAACGCTTTAAGGCGCCATTAATTTCGTTAGGATTTTGAAGAACTGTAACTAAGTGAAAGTTCAAATCGCAAGATACTTTCATCTAAGCACACTTTTGTTAAATTGAAGACTAAGTGGGGATTGTTGTATATAGTCTTCAATTGTGTTTGTTAGGAAGATGTGTATGGGAGTTTGTCCCACATTGGAAGAATAAGAAAAGCTTGATGTGTTTATAAGTACTTTTGTACTTGGTATATTAAATTGAAAAGAGTTCATTTAGTTGGGCCAAACATGCATTGGGCTTGGATGTGCTTATAATTGGATTAATAATATGCTAATATATTATTAATCAAAGATTAGCACTTAGCACTTTGCACGAACACGAGCTTAAATATCATTTAATCTTTTGCTGTTTTAAAGAACGTTGATTTCATGAAAAGTCACAATTGTTCATGAAATATTACAATTGTTCATGAAAGGGTACTTGATTCCTTTAAATATGGAATGGCACATGATTAAAAGATCACTTGCAATCTATATCTTCCAACCAAGAAAACCTTCTTTCTTTCAAGCAATTCGTTCTTAAGATTAGGGAATCTTGGGGGTAATTAGCAAGTTAATCCCATCAGCAATATAGTGGGGGCTAATATTATCCTAAGGACAGAGAATCATCTCGTCCTAATCTAGTTTCTACAATTCATTTCTTATCATACAGATCTCATTTTCTAACACGTTCTTCAATGGTTTATTGATTTATTATGTAGTCTGTTAACTGGCAATCTGGTGCATGCAACATGTTAGCAGTTTTATGTCATCGGAACAAGTGATCAGTAGAGATAGCAATGTCATCTACTCATCCAAGTGAATGTGCATATACTCTGATAGCTGCTTTTCCCTTTTTTTATGTTTGTAGTTGGATTTCAAATAGTACCACTTTGGTGTGTGCACACAGCTGTGTTTGATGTTCTTAAAAAGAAATTTTTAGTTGTATATAGTTTGAGGGACAGCGACACCCATAGCCAAAAGCTTGTGCCTGAAATGAAGACATCTGAAGATGATGAAAGCAAGGCCCAACTACTAAAAGCACTTCGTCATTCTCAAACTCGTGCAAGGGAAGCTGAGAACGCAGCAAAGCAAGCCTTTGCAGAGAAGGAGCACGTCGTACAGCTGGTCTTCAGACAAGCATCACAACTTTTTGCCTACAAGCAATGGTTCCAGCTACTGCAACTAGAGAACTTTTATTTTCAGCTTAAAATTAACAAAAACCGGCCGATATCGGCCATATTACCAGTGATGTTAACAAAGAGACCGTGGAAGAAGTCTGCTAGAGTGAAACGGGCCAAACGAGCCCGCCCCAAGTATGACTTGAGCAGATATGCAGTTGTTTTTGCACTAGGTTTGGGTCTTGTTGGTGCAGGGTTGCTTCTTGGGTGGACGGTCGGTTGGATGTTACCGACGTTCTGAGCTATGTAGATTGTATCCAATTTTCCTGTTAATCCTAGTTTTGTGAAGATTGGTTTACAGGGAATTGACGGGGGTGGTTGTGTGTATGATGATCATTTCTACATTTACTTTGGACTTAGCTTGAATTGAAATGGAACCCTGAGCTTTCCCTCAGCTTGTACGGTGAAGACAAGGAAGCATGTATATATCTTAGGCAGTATGTTTTTCCTCACCAAAATCATGGTCCCTATTGACTGTTTTGTATTGTCATGATATTATTATTATGCTCTGATCCTACTTTACCAGATTAGATAAGATGAATTGCATTTCTTTAGAGTGCAGAGATATGAGTGCAATGGCATTAACAGAACAAGTATTCTTGTCTAAAAAGGAAAGACATTATTGCTCTTTCAGAAGTTCAACAGTATATTATTTTATTATGATTTTCTTCAACATCCTAATGTTGGGTTTAACCATTATATTAGACTGTATTAGTAAATTTAAAAGGGAGGGGTCGTATCTAGTACCTGATATTCTTGAAGATTGAATAGTACTCTTACAGTCACTACATCTCCCCTATGTTTTTTACCACAAATTTATGTGCAAATATTTCTTATACATAGTATAATAATGTATTGAATTACTTTACATATAGTGTGTGACAAAAGAGATTGACAAACTTTGACTTCCCTATATGTGACATCTCTTCACCAAACTAAAACTTTTTGTTTGGAAGCTAGAAAATGATTTTTATAAATGCTATAATAAAATTCGAATCATTTTCTTTTAGGATCGACTGTTATTTTAAGGAGGTGTTCGATATATGAAAAACAAAAATTATCTTGCTGTGTCATTTAACACATCCTCGCGCCACTAATTAAATTCAATATTCCTAAAAATGAGTGGGCCAAGAATCAGCATTATGGGCCGGGTTGCTTCAAATTAACCGACCCGCGAAACTCGCAGTTGTTACACAGCAGGCAAGCAACATCTCGAGACTTTTGAAGACGAAGAAGAAAAGAAGATGGCGGTAATGGCGAAGTTGAGAATGTTCGTTGTCCAGGAACCAGTCGTCGCTGCCTCCTGTCTCATCGCTGGCTTTGGTAATTCTCTGTCGATCTATGCTAATCTCATAGACGCCATCACCAAATCTAGGATTTTAAGTTAGTCGGTGCAAAATACGTATTTTTCATTTGAAATTTGAATTTAATGTACACATGTATTTAGAATTTTGAACTTATTAGTCCCTATTGTGGTTGAATCTATGAAACCTTGATGTCTTCAAAGTTCATATTTTTCTGTTCTATTTTGAAGATTGCCCGATCATCAGCTCTAAAAAAACCCTAGGAATCGGCAGCGAAGATTTATCTTTTTTTTTTTTTTGGTTCGTATAGTGACTATCTCGATATCAGCTTGATTACTAACTCCCTGTAAAATTGTATGATCTATGATTCAGCAATCCTCAATTTAGGTATTGTAATTTTTCATTTGGGCAATAATTATTTTTCATAATTGCGGTTCCAAGTAGCTCTTCATAACATAAATCGTGGACCTTTAAGGTAGTGATTGGTGTCGGCATGTAGAGGATCTCTGATGGTGGATATATAGAGGTTTTCGAGGAATTATAAAGTTGTGACTAATGGGATAATGTACCTTCCCATCTTTATTAAGAACACAGTTTCTGTGATTAAATAGGCATACTGGGATATTACTCAGTGACACTTTTCAGGGTATTTGTTCCTCAATTTTGATCTCTAAGTATCAGTTTCGTCTTTTGTAAGTGGATCTGCTTATTTATCAGTTGAGCTGTAGGTTTTTATGTTAGCAGTTTATCAGTTAGAACTAGTAGTGGCAACTGATTTGCCCTCTCAATTTATCTAATTGAAAGAATATAAATGGTTTGGCCCAACTCTTATTCTGATAGTTGGGAAATATACAGCAAAATAAGTAGATAATTGAGAAGAATAACCTCCAGATATTGTCGCAAGTATGATTTTTACAAAAGGATAACCTGCATCAAGTTGATCTGTTGCCCGAAAAGGAATCACCTTATCCTTGCATTGTGTATACACACACATGAGCACGCATATAACATTTATATATATATACTAGCTGACTGTAGAGAACAGGTTCCTCTTATTGCTTTTCATGCTTAGATCAGCCTAATTCCTGAATGCAAAAGCTATACATGAGGCATATTAACGCAATAAACTCTAATATGCATCTTAGATTCTTAGTCTGTTTACCAGCTGCATTTTGACAGAGGTGACAGAGTGAGACCTAATGAAGAGTGTACATTTTCTGTCTTTTAGCGTTAGGTCTGTACTCATCTGCATATTAAGCCGAGAAATCGTCAGTATAGGAATATTAGATCAGGAAGTCCTTTACTGAAACGGAATGGTGGGAAGAGATGTTTATCTATATTCTTCAAATTCTATTTTGTTTAAGATTGTAAAAGTTTATCATTTTCAGATTATGATTTTGATCAAATAGAGCGATCAATAAGTGGGATATATTCTTTGAGACTATAATCCATTAATTGACATATTCATCTGACCTATTGGGTTTGGAAACCAGTGACTCAGTTACAGGAATTTGGAGAAGCCTGTCTCTGCAACTGTTTAGCTATTGATCATGCATCAAATTCACCAACAACTCTGTGTTTGGTCCCTTCTGTGCTTCTAGAGAGGTCTTTACTGCCTGTTAGTTGTATACATGGGTGTGTATGTTAACGCTTCTCAGTAACACGTAGTGATCAGTTTCCTGTATGGCACAAGCCAGTAGGTCAACCTTACTGGGAAGTCCTCTTGCGAAAGAAATGTTTTTTGAGTTAGTAGCTCAGGAGAATTACCTTGCTTAATGACTTGGTGATTCTTATTACCAACTCAAGAAGTTGGGGTCAATATGCATCGTGCAATGATGATAATTTAATTACCTACTGAAGTAGTATAATTTGGATACCATTTTGTGAAAGGACACTTATTGACCTTCTATTTCTATCTGCCTTTCTCTTTGATTGGGAATTAGTTTGTCTTATATTGCTTGCAATTTCAGGCCTCTTCCTTCCTGCTGTTGTAAGGCCTATTCTGGACTCTCTTGAATCATCCAAGCAAGTCCCGGCACCTGCTTTAAGCGATGTGAGTAATTGTCTATCTTTGTTTTATATTCTTTCTGGTTTATGCAACCATGTTTTTCCCCTTTTTCAGTCATTTCCTCATCATGTTTAGATATGTTTGTTGGTTTGTTTGCTCTTGCTTATACATAAAGGCTGTAATCTTTTGGGATAAGCATAAATGGTCCCTTTACAAACTATGCCAGTTCACATTCTTGTGGATGCTAAATGGGATTTTATCAATGTCATCTACTTTTACTTTTCTTTTCTTTTCCATTAGGTGACATGCTTTGACTCGAATTGTACACGAGTGTTAAAGCATCATATTGTGTTAACTTAAGTGATCATTTTTTGTTACAAGTGCTAAGCCAAGATTTGAGTTGTGAGTTATGAGATGTAGCGTCTACTTTTTCGTTCAACCAACATCCATAGATTCACTTTGTCCTACTGGCTGCTAGATCTCTCTCTGAGGTTAATATCATAGAGCTCTAGAAATTGGCTGAATGTAGCATTCCAAAGACTCGAAACAAGCTTCTGAATCAAAATGCTTTCCAACTGCTTAAAAGTTATTTGTGTGCATGTCTATGAAGATCTTCAGCTGCTTTTCAGTCTCTTCTTCAATTAACATAGTTTGCTACTTTGTGCAGGTGGTTGCAGGTATGACTGGTAAAAAGCAAGGATAAGATACTTGTGAGGTTTTAGTTTCAACCAGCTTCTTGTAATCTTATTCCATCCCTTTTGTTTCATCCTGATCAGAAATGGAAAATAAGGTCTTTTTTGTGGATAATCTTAAATGTTTTGTGCGAGGGGGGAGTTCTCATTTGTAAGCACTTGATAGAGCCAGTGCTACTTGGATTCAAATACCGTATCAGACTTCACTTATAACCTAATCAAATTCATCTGAGGCTTTTCATGATTTTACACTGTAGTCTGAAGTTTATCCATGCTGTAATATACTTGGGGGTCGAACTCATTTGATTGTTGGTTAGGAAGTGAATTTATCATGTATGAAAATCAGTATAAGTGTGCCATGTTTGGTAGTATTTTAGTTGCTATGTATAAAATTCAGCACACCAAGTACGGTATTTGGTGGTTGCTAGTTTACAATCTTGCATAACTAGTACTATAAGTTATGAGAGAATTTATGCATAGCTCTTTATTTGTGAACGATGGAAACTCAAAATTTATGTACGAGGAAGGCAGAAATGAACATTTCTTCTTCTACACTAGCTGCTTGGATGTAATTGTCGTGTAGCTCTACAACTGGTATGACTTCATTGCAAACTATAAACAATAACTTCAAGATGTTGCAAGGATAAGTGACAATGGAACCCATAAAATGATCTCACAATATTTACAACAGGTTCTGGTGAAATATAAGGCTAATGATAGTAAATTGCTACATTCAGACAAGAAATACAGTACGTTTGTTTTTATATTTCCTGCGTATTTAACCAGGAGTACTTACAAATGACTAGAGAAAGCAACCATCAACTCTTCATTTAGTTAATATAGTAACAGCTAATGCTGAAAGTTAGCCAAGGAGCACTTCTTTCTTTGATTTTTTGCTCTTCCGTGGTATTACCCGCTTGAAACCCTCGTATATTGTTGCCTATAAGATTTCAACAACAGCTCTGAGTTTAGTAAACGCTGATCGAAAAATAAAAGATGACAGTTTTAATTATGAAAGTGGACGAATCATACAAATGATTCCTAAGCGTTTTAATCCAGAAATAGTTTATTAGTATGACGGGTCTATCAGATATTATGTAACCTTGTCTGGCCAAAATTTAAGCATACAAAAAGAAGTTACCTAACCTAATAGTGTTCACCCACTTTATTGATTGCTAAGACACATTCTTCAATTTTGATTGAGAAATGTTGGGATGGGCATGTTGAATGTTGATAAATGGTAATGATAGTAGAGCAAGAAAAATTGCAAGGAGAAAAGTCTACACATTTCCCAATCCTTTACTAAAAAGTAAAAACAGCTTCATTCAATCAGCCAGCCCATATCCTTTGCCTTATAACTTGGGACATCCCCTGCCCCATCTATTAATAGTACAACATTTAACATAGATCACAGCTATTAGTGGATTGTGTAATACCTACCCCTCGCCTAAAAGTGAAGTTAACTAGCCCCCTTTCTCCAGCCCCACTGCCCCAATTATTAAGCTTTCTAATTACTCTCTCTTTTCATTACCATCCCATTAGTCCCTCCTTACAAAAAGGAACTCTAAGGTAGTAATTTTAGGTAATTCTTAGGAATTCAGTCCTCAAATCGTCACTGTTTTAATTAAACAAAGCGCAAACTAAGAAACAAGACTAAGTCACAATATCTTACTACAAATATTTATAGAAATGATTGAAAATTTCATAGTAAAAGAACAAACTGTTGATCCTTTAAAGGGTGGGATGGGGCCGGGCGGCTAATCTTCCGCGCGATATTCATCACTACTTTGGAAGAGCACTGAGATCACATTACATTAACTGGGATTATAAAAAAACAGCTTACTGAATTCTTAATAAACTACTATTTATATATATCGAGTTTGAGCCAAAACTATTAAAGTTTGTCAGACTAGAAAGCTTTGAGGTAGAGGGAATTAGGGGCAGAATATGAATCATAACTAAAGAAAGAAAGAAAATGGAACAGAAGAAAAACAGTACCAATAGCAAGTTAACACTAATGAAATATGAGCGCGCAGATAAATTGATTAGTGGAGTTGTAAAGACTTACCCATATGTGAGTCTTCGTCTGGGAGTGACCAGAGAAGCTTCCACTTCTTCCAAGTGTTTCCATTTTCATAGTGCGTTCATCAAAGAGACTAACACAATCTGTTGAATCTATAGAAGATGGAAACCCAAAACTAGTCTCATCACCAGTTTTACTTTTAACAATAGGGCGGCGCCACCAGCTTTTGTTTTCCACTTTCTTCTTACCAACAACAAACGCACTTAGTCGCCCTGTTTCAGAGCTAGCACTACTATCAAACGACCCTTGTCTACGACGACGATCCCTCAACAACCTGAAAGAGGAAAACTTGGGCTTGCTGGTAATATAAGGCCCATCAAGAACAGTAGTAGGGGAAGATGTGGTCTTGCTGGTAGATTCCATGTAGTAATTGTAAAGCCTAGGAGGTGGCTCTAAGCATAATTTGGGCTCATTGAAAATATTGTTGTTTGGAAGAGGGATTATATCGGTGCATGGATGAGGTTTTCCAGGTTTTTCTTCCCAAGAAAATGGTATTGAAGCTGAAGAATGAAGAGGGGTTGACATCCCTAAGTCCTCAGGTGTGTTTACTAAAAACAAAGAAAGTTTTAGTGTTGAACTTGTGTCTGTTTTTGTCCCCATGACTATGTTGTTTTTGGTGCTGTGCAGGGGACTGCAATGGGGTTTTTATTTAGTTTGAACTTTGAAGAGAAAGAGAGATGGAAGAAAGGGTATGGCTTTTATTTGTTGCTTTGATGGTTTGGTTTCATAGGTATAGTAGAGAGCATAGTAACATCAGTTATGGCCGATCATTTTTTTTATAAGAGGAAAAGATGAATGACTAAATAATGCATTTGCTACCACGTTCTTCTTGACTTCTGGAATATCATATTGTATTAATTAACTCGACTTTATTGTTAGCTGACATGATGAGAATAAACTTATACTTTTCCCGTTTGTGCTCATCTAGTTACGTAAATACAAGAATATTTTAACTCTACTAGAATATTTATTTACTCACTCCCTCTGTTTTACTTTGTTTTTTTATTGTAGACTTGACGCAAATTTAATTAAAAAATATTTTCAAAATTTACAATTTTAAATATTCCATAAAAACATTTGTGTGGTACTGTAGCATTTGTCTGATTATAAGAATTTTCAATCAAGAGGAAATGTTGAAATGCAGCCATTTTTTAGATAAACTAATAAGGAAATAGTGTCAAATAAAATAAGAGTGAAGCCATAATAATTTTTGGGACAATAATGTGAACTTAGTATAGAAATATATATAAATATATTTTTAAATTTTAGGATATATAATTAGCATAAAATGAGAAAAATCTGCCGGCACTAGTAGATCAGCCGTGTGTATATATGGAGAAACTCGAACGGTTGAAAAGAAGACGAAATTTTGACTAAGATAATTTGCTAAATTATTGAGAGTGCTTTGACTATAAGAATGGTTATGATTACTTCTGTAAAGAAAGTAGCAGACTATGCTATACAAAGTCTTGACATTATTTGGTGAAATATTTAATGTTGTTCGGACCATAATATTTAATACGATGGAGATGTATTTGTTTTCTTTTCGATTTATGTTTTTTCATGAGAATTTACTACAGATTGTTTGGGACATTGGGATGAAGGATAGCATTGGATTCTAAGCATAATAGGAAATGTCAGCTCTTTTCAGAGATAGATTGGACTTTTTTGCTTGAAATTTACCATAAAATAAAATTAAAAAAGCCTAACGCCACCCCACGCGATATGTCAAAACTTTTGTACATTTTTATGTACACAAAACAGTAATTCAAAGTTTCTGTCTCTGTTGAATCTGCAAATGGGTTGTCAATTTTAGAATGAGCTTTTTTAAAAAAAAAATAACCAGATCAAGCTATCCTGATTTTATACAAAATTGTTTATTTTGTCACTATGATGTTGGCCAGCCTTATACTCCATTTTTTCTGTTGAGATATCTACATTGGCCTCTCTTGCTCTCATTTTATCAAAGACTAGACAAAAATATTTAATATGGACACATGCTATCTTAATATTCTAATAGCTGACCATTAGTTTTACTTTTACATATTTATTATGCACTTCCAAATGTCTCCAATAAAACAAGAAGTTGAAGCATGGAAAATGAGATTTAACAAAGTTTCAGTTTTTTCCATTTTTAGTTAAATGGAGTTGCAAATTAAATAAAATTATTTCAGTCATTAATGTTAGAACTTTCACTAAAAAGAAGAAGCGTAATAGTTGAGGCTTGTTTGATAATTTTTCCATATAGGTGCATGGTTCTAATATAACCATAAACCATTCCCTTTCCAACCAATAAATAAATAAATAAACCATTCACTTATTATCCTCATGAACAATTTACAGGCCCACACTTAAGACTGTACAAACAAATTCTTCAATTCAATCCTTGAAAAGTTCTATATGATTCTAGTAAAAGAGGAGGAATATTGGCAGTGTACACAAAAGTACGTACTGATAGAATATGTATATATTTCGTGTGTATACAGTGTATATTGGCCGAGATATACACAGTTTCTCCTCTAGTTGTATACCGTGTATATACTTACCACATATACACGGTTTATCGTCTTATCATAGTAGTAGAAGTCTTGTACATGTGTAATTATGTTAGTAGTCTTGTATTAGGAAAAGATAAATTTATTTTCCATAATTAGATATTGTATATCATGTATATATACCTTTGAAATCAATGAAAATAATCGACAGATTATTTTCTTTCATGGTATCAGAAGTCTAGGGCAAATTTTTCTTCTCCAAACTTACACTTCCGCCACCCTCCTCTAAGATTTCGACGATCGGCCGCCGGCCATACTCCTCCTCCCTCCCGAATTTTATTCCAAATCCTTCATTCCCCTATTGTTCTTTCATCATGTCCACCACAAAGAACATGTGTTTATCCTGCCCTTGCAGTCTCCAACATCTCTATCGTTCCTGAGATAGAAAATGTCCAATACGCGACGTGGGCGGAACTATTTAAAGTTCACACACGCTCTCATCGATTTCTTTATCACATCATCCCCTCAGCAACATGCAAGGAGAAAGTGCCTACCACCGATGATGACATAGAGTTATGGGCAACTCTTGATACTACGGTACTCCAGTGGATTTATTCCACTATCTCTACGGACCTCTTGCGGTCTATTATTGAACCTGACGGCCACGACAATGGACACTTGGAATAGGTTGCATGATATATTTCAAGATAACAAAAATTCTCATGTCGTGACCCTTGAGCAGGAATTCTCCCACATCAACATGGAGGATTTTCCGAATGTCTCAACCTATTGTAAGCGGCTCAAGGAGTTGTCGGATTAACTCAAGAATGTTGGTGCGCCTGTCACGAATGATCATCTTGTTCTTCAGATGATTGCAGGCCTATATGAGGCCTATAATGGCGTTGGAACTCTTCTTCGTCAAAAAAATCATCTCCCACAGTTCTACCAAACACACTCCATGCTCACTTTAGAAGAAGTCGAATTGGCTAAAAAGGTGACAATCGGAGCTAATTCCCCCATGATGGTAGCCCCCTCCGATGACCCTCATTCATTCTCGGACAATTCTAGCCAAAATTGTAATAATGGTGGAGGCAAAAAAGGCCAAATTCGAAAAAATTGTGGCGACGGCAGTGGCGGCAGACCGGCAGGTGGTGGCGGCAGGCAGGGCACCGGGCCACTAAACCCATAGCGGAGGCACGGGCCGCTGGCGCCAGGCAGGGCCCCCGACCATGCCGCGGGCCGCTGGCAAGCGGGCCCTGGGCCATGCCGTGGGCCAACGGGCAGTGGCCCTGGGCCATGCCTTGGGCCAACGGGCAGTGGCCCTGGGCCATGCCGTGGGCCAACGGGCAGTGGCCCTGGGCCATGCCGTGGGCCAACGGGCAGTGGCCCTGGGCCATGCCGTGGGCCGTGGGCCAACGGTGCCGTGGGCCGCGCGTGGCCACGGGCGGGGCGTGTGCCCCGGCCATGCCGTGGGCCAACGGGCAGTTCTAGCAACTTGGGCCAGGCCCAATTCTTCATACATGTGAGGTAGGTTGCTTGGGTCAGTGAGTAGTAATTGGCAGCAGCCTGGCCTGCTTGGGCCTCCGCCTCATCAGGCCTACTCTGTTGCGGGTCTAGCAGCGATTCCGACCCCCACAGACATCGAGATAGCAATGCATACACTTGGATTAAATCATCCGGATGCACATTGGTACATGAACACAGGGGCTACTTCTGATATGACGTCAACGCCAAGTAATCTCTCATCTTATTTCAATTTGAGCAAAAATCGTGGCATAATTGTTGGTAATGGCAATTCAATTCTAATTTGTGGGTACGGTCACACAAATTTATCTCCCCCGAACCCACCTTTAGCCTTGAAAAATGTCCTTCATGCCCCACACATAACTAAAAATTTAGTGTATGTTCAAAAATTTACAACTGATAATTGTGTTTCTGTTGACTTTAACCCTTTTGGATTTTCTGTGAAGGATTTCACGACTGGGATACCTCTAATGAGATGTAATAGTCGGGGAGAGCTTTATCCAATCACCATCTCCACTACCACTTCCACTCTTCAAGCCACACCATCAACGTTTGTTACTCTAGCACATTTTGTGTGGCATGCGCGTTTGGGTCATCCGGAGGCGTCTGTTATTTCTTCTCTTAAAAATAATAAGTTTATTGAATGTAATAGTACACATAGTACTAATGTTTGTCCTTCTTATCAGCTTGGGAAACATGTGAAATTACTGTTTGTAGCCACAAAGTCTAATACTTTGTTGCCATTTGATATTATTCATAGTGATTTGTGGACATTTTCCGTTTTGAGCTCTTTGGGCCATCATTATTATGTTCTATTTTTGGATAATTATTCTAATTTCTGTGGACCTCTCCTTTATCTAAACAGTCTCAAGTTTTTTCCACATTGCTCACGTTTAGAGCATTCATCCATACTCAATTTGAACGGAAAATTAAAAATATTCAATGTTATAATGGAAGGGAATTTGATAATGGGCCGTTTCGGGAATTTTGTAACACTAATGGCATATCTTTTCATTTTTCTTGTCCTCGTACATCCTCACAAAATGGGAAAGCCGAAAGAAAGATTCGTACCATTAATAATATTGCTCGAACTTTACTAGTCAATACTTCATTACCCCCTTCTTTTTTACAACATGCATTACAAATGGCTACTTACCTTCTTAACATACTTACCGCTTGTGTATTTTTGGATTATCCATCTAATCACCGTGGTTACAAATATTTTTATTTATCTTCGAATAAAATCATAATTAGTCACCATGTTATTTTTTATGAAACCCAATTTTTGTTTGCTAAATTGTATATTTTCGGGTCTAGTTCTTATAATTTTTTTGATGATGGGCTCTCACCATATATTATCCAACAGTGGGCTCAGCATTCCCGTGACCCGGTTCAGCCAGCAGGCCCACTGCCTGCTGGACCAAATATCATGTGTCCAGGTCCAGTTTTTTGGTCAGCAGGCCCACTTCCTACTGGCCTAATACCACTTTCTCCCGATCCAACGTCTCGGCCAACAGGCCCACTGCTTACTAGTCCATTAGATGTCCCTTCTGGCCCAGTTTCTACCTCTTCAACCCAACCCTCTTTCGGTCCAGCCATTTGACCAGCAGGTCCACTGCTCGCTGGCCAGTCCCGAGACAACCCGACACCAACCCAGGTCTAGTCCATTTTTATTTCGAGTCAATGATATGTTACTCGTAGCCAAAGGGGTATTGTTAAACCAAAATAATATTTTAATCTCAATTCTAATACCACTAGATCACCCCCTACCACGTAACATAGTGTATGCCCTTCATGACCCGAATTGAAAAATGGTCATGAATGATGAATATAATGCTCTTATTGAAAATAAAATATGGGAGTTGGTGCCCCGTCCGCCTGGTGTCAATGTTATTCATTCTATGTGGATTCTTACTCATAAGGAAAAATCTGACGGTTGTTTTGAGAGGCATAAGGCCCGTCTTGTAGGTGATGGCAAGACTCAACATGTTGACGTGAATTGTGGAGAGACATTTAGTCCGGTGGTCAAATCGGCAACCATTCGCACTATTCTTAGTCTGGCTCTCTAAAAAACATGGCACATTCATCAGCTGGATGTAAAAAATACTTTCTTACATGGTGATCTTAATGAGACAGTATACATGCATCAGCCCTTGAGTTTCATGGACCTCGATCATCCTCACCATGTCTATTTGCTGAAAAAGTTATTGTATGGGCTTAAACATGCCCTTCGGGCTTGGTATAAAAGATTTGCAGATTATGTGTTCACTAGTGGATTTTCTCACAGCATGTCTGATCATTCTCTGTTCATCTATCGCTATGGCACTTCGCTAGCATACATTCTATTATATATGGATGATATTATATTTATTCCCTCTTCTGATAACCTGCGCAAGCCTATCATGTCTCTTATCAGTTCAGAGTTTGCTATGAAAGACTTGGGACCCTTGAGTTATTTTTTGGGTATAGCTATGACACGTCATGCAGGTGATCTATTTTTATCACAAAGGAAGTATGCGGCTGAGATTATTGAGAGGGTTGTCATGTCATCCTGTAAGTCCTCTCCTACTCCGGTTGATACAAAACCGAAGCTGAGTGCTAATTCTAGCACACCTTATGAAGATCTCTCCCACTATCACAGTCTTGCAGGGGCCCTTCAGTATCTTACTTTCACGAGGCCCGATATTACTTATGTAGTGCAACATGTGTGTTTATTTATGCATGATCCGAGGGACGAGCATATGCATGCTCTTAAACGCATTGTGTGTTACATTCAGGGCACTCTTGATTATGGTCTACACTTATATCCATCTTCAATATCTACTCTAGTGTCGTATACTAATCTTGATTGGGGTGGATGTCCAGATACAAGACGTTCTACATCTGGTTATTGTATGTTTCTTGGTGATAACTTGGTATCTTGGTCGGCTAAACAGCAACTTACTTTATCGCGATACAGTGCGGAGGCCGAGTATCGAGGGGTAGCCAATGTGGTGTCCGAGTCATGTTGGCTGCGCAATCTCCTATTAGAGCTTCACTTTCATATTCAGAAAGTTACCTTGGTCAACTGCGATAATGTTAGTGCGGTCTATCTCTCTGGCAATCCGGTCCAACATGTTGCACTAAACATATCGAGATGGATATTCACTTTGTTCGCGAAAAGGTTGCTCGTTGATAAATACGTGTCTTGCATGTCCCTTCACGGTACAAAATTGCGGACATCTTTACTAACGGTCTTCCCTTAGTTTTGTTTGAACATTTTAGGGACAGTCTTAGCGTACGACAACCGCCCGCTATGACTGCGGGGGTGTGATAGAATATGTATATATTTCGTGTGTATACTGTGTATATTGGCCGAGATATACACGGTTTCTCCTCTAATTGTATACCGTGTATATACTTATCATATATACACGGTTTATCGTCTTACCATAGTAGTAGAAGTCTTGTACATGTGTAATTATGATAGTAGTCTTGTATTAGAAAAATATTGATTTATTTTTCATAATTAAATATTGTATATCATGTATATATATACCTTTGACATTAATCAAAATAATCGGGAGATTATTATCTTTTAATGTACGTCTAGAAACCAAATTAATCTGGCATTGAAGAAAGGTGAGAATGTGAAAAAGCCAAAAGATTCAGCAATAAAAAATCAATTTTAGACCTCAGAAAAAGAAACACTCAGACTTGGAAAAAAAAGGAAAAGAAAGGAAAGGTTGGATCTTTCCTACATCATTTTCAAATTAAAGAAAGAAAAAGGAGACAGCCAAAAATGAAGAATACTAGTCATTAAAGAGAAACAAAGATAGCAGTATATTTTTTCTGGGCACCTTCATCTTTTGCCTCTTCCTTTGACATTGTCTTGTTCTTTTCCTCAAAGTAAATCCTTATCACGTAAAAATAAACAATGGAGTATTTAATGAGCATTCAATAATCAAACTTTAAAATAATCTATAGGAAAAGAAAGAGGTACGTGAAAATGTTATAATAATATACAAATTGTCCACCACTTACAATCAAACGGTGGTAGAAATAAAAAATGCATTTTTCCTGGCCAACCTTTTGCTTTTGCTAGGGCTGAGCCATAAAGCAGTGAACTTAGGGTAATGAAAATCCGTTCTTAGATCAGCAAAAGTAAGCTTGATTTGATATATGTTTGTCTTATTAATTTGTGGACCAAAACTCCCAATTCTTAAAGATTAATAAACAAAAATAGTTAACAGTCGCTGCCTTTCATTTAAACACGTGGAGCACTGATTTGCCAAACTCCCCATTTGTCAATCCAAATTACCCACGAGTTTTTCTTCCTTAGAATTGCTTCTTCAATAAAATGCCATGTATTGTAATTTAGATGGATGCATGCACCTAAGATCTTAGAAAAAGATATTGAATAAGACAGTTGTGCATATAAGCATTCACGTTATTAGAGTTCGAAGAAGGGCTGCATCAAAAAGTGCAAGTATTAGTAGTTGTTTTCTCAATTCGAACTCGTGACCTATAAACATGGCTGGCTGAAGCATGAATCAATTAAAACTGCTGCTTTAGGCCCCTAATTTTGGGGGCCCCAATTTTCCCTATTATGTTTATATATAATACTTTTTGTCTCAATTTATGGGACAATGTTTAGATTTTGAAAATTCAATAAATTATTTTTTTACTATAATTTTTTCATATGCTTTTTAAATATTTAAAATATTAATTATTGTGATTTATAGTATTTTTTTTTATGTAGCTTTGAAAGATTCTATGTTCAAGCACAATGTCAAAGTTAAGAAGTTTGAATCTCAAAAAGTGAAAAACGTCGCACAAATTGAGACATAGAGTATTTAAATATTATACATCATCATTCGTCAGTAAATAATTCTTGTACCATTAGATCATCAAATATATCTCCATAGGTAAGCCATATAAAAAATGTGAGCTTTGAAATCTTGTAAACAAGAGATGTACGATGGCAAATATAATGATATTAAATGGTGAGTGAGTCTTTATTATGAGTGGAGGGATGAAATATTTAATATTTTATTTTATTTAGTAAAATAGAGAAATGATAAAGTTGTTGTCATGTGATCTGGAGGTCACGGGTTCAAGTGAAAACAGTCTCTTGCATAAATGCAAGGTAAGACTGCGTACAAAAGACCCTTGTGGTTTGACCCTTCCCCGGACCCCGCGCATAGCGGGAGCTTAGTGCACAGGCTGCCCTTTTAGTAAAATAGAGAACTGAAGAGGAAAATGCCAAAAAATTGAGAAAAAAGATAAATATCAATGGAGACCATAAAAAGATGTCGCATATCATTGTCTATTCCTAGCTTTATTATATATATTGATTCCCATTATAATACAATCATTAAAATCTCAAAAAGCGTAAATCCAATACACACATTTACATCAGAAATTTGGAAAAGGCCCAGTTAATATTAGAGTGTAATCATGTTTACGTTAATCTCCTTGTTATTAAGCTTATTTTTATGTATTTGGTAACGTTAATCCTCCTTCCCCTATCCCTCCCATTTTGACAGCTCATTCCATTTTAGGACGTCCTAGTTCTTTTTTTAGACCTCATTCCAATTTTAAATTGGTTACTAAATGTGGAATTAAGTATATCCCATTAATTTATGACTCGAATAATTGGGGTCCGCACGTCGAAAACGTCGTTTCCACACACGTGCACACGTAATGCCAAGTATCGCAAATTTCATTAGTGAAAGAGATATTGGTACGTATACGTTTAAGACATAGAATTATGGACGGTTATTGGCCAAATGACAAAGTATTTCACGTTGGTAAACGAAGGAAGAAGTGTACAAAGTGTAAAATGAAACGAGTCGAAAATCGTCGTGGAGCCGTGAAGGGCCGCGGCGCCACACTGTCGGAGCCGCGACGCAAATTGGTTGGTCAGTCACTGGAGCCGCAACACTAATTCACAGGGCCGCGGCACTTCGGAGGCAGAAAGCTGCGACGGGAAGTTTGAAAAATCTGACATTTGGGCAGGTTTTGGAGCATTGATTCCCAATTACTTGGCACATGAATTCAGCCATTATTTGGCTTAATATAACCTCTCAATCAAGTGCAATTACGTAACTATTGAAGGCCATTAGTTAGCTAGTTAAGGGGTCTTCTACTTATACTATAAATTGAGGTCTTTAGCTCAATTGAACACTACTCAACGCTTAGAAAATACTCCAGAATTTTCAGAGTTCATCTTCTTCCTCTCTAGCAAAGTTACTATACTCAAAGTTCTTCAAGAATAACACTTGAGTTTCCTTTGCTCATTTGTTAAGTTGTTGTTGTATCTTGGGAGACTATTGCTCAACACCGTAAAAGGAGATATACGAGGCAATTTTGTCTTAAAGACAGAGTGTCATCACTCGACTCATCAAATCACACAAGCAGTTTGTTAAGGTTTTGATTTTCATTTTTATTGTAATAGTTTGTTTATCCTTTCTACCATTGTAATAGTTAATTACTTCTCGTTCCCTACAACAATTGTATCCCAACATTTTATACGCTCTTCACAACTTTTAAAATATCAAGTTATGACTTTCATTTGATGAGGTCAATTTTTGATTGTTGTGAAAGTTAATGAATGAATATATTGTATTTTAATTCGATATAAGAAGAAAAAAGTCACGTTCTATAATATTTAAATTTACAACATCGGGTTTTGGAGACTCATGTTCTACTGAATTGAACTAATAACACTTTCTTATATGTCAATTTAACCTTTTTAATTATTATGTATATATATATTGTCACCACCACTGTTACATTGTATAAGTCAATATTTAAATTTCGTGAAAAACCAAATACCATCATATAAAATAAGATTTAATTTATTAAAATACGTTATTTGTTTCTTATTAATTTATTAAAATACCTTATTTGTTTCTTATTCTGTCGCTTTTACACATGTTGCTTGGAAAATGATTTCAATTTATCACTTTTGACCTCACTAATAGCAAGGTAACTTGAAAAAGAACTAATCATGCCTCGGTTTTTTAAAAACAACAGATAATTTTAAAATATATTTTTTGGACTAAAATTGCACTTAAAATGGGAGAGAGGAGTACACACTTTTCTTTATAAATAAGGGGGGGAAAGAAGAAGAAGATTCACAAGAATGGTAGTAGTATTTTATTCTATTTCCTTAAACATATACTCCATCTAGCTTTAATTTCACTTCTCGGACAAACAAACCCTTCCCACTAGGTAGCGGAGCTGATATCGCACTAAATAAATTCTCATGCACGAGGCACACCACTAGCCTATTCGAGAAATCCAAAATACCGCATCTTTTTCAATTTCTCATCTATTACGGTCCTTTTGTCCAAATGTTTTATCACGGTATTTTGATTGACTTTTAAAAAATAGCTTATAACTTAAAAGTCAAAAACTTGAAGTTGATAATATCTTATTTTTATACTTTTTATACCTAAAAATAAATGTTTTTAAGTATTTTTTTTTAATTATCAAACACCACAAAAACTAGAAAAATACTTAAGGCCAATAAACACTTGAAATAAGTCCATCAAACACCCTCCCACTCATTTTTCCACTTTGGTAAGAAATTTCAATAATAGTACACTTTACTTTTTCTAGGCTACAAACTCACCCTTTAATTTAGAAAATTACTTATAATTTGTTAAGTATTTTACTCGTGCTCATTTTTTTTTAATTAAAGTCTATGAAAGAAACTTAAACTCCTAATTTATCAAGTAAGCTTTTGTTTACCGCTAAAAATGTGATTTTTAAATAACAATTAAATTTGTGTAAAAGAAATTAAATGCAAGTACATCATATTCCATCTAACCCTTTTTCTTGTGGTTAAACCGCAATATATAAAAGTAAGAGCATAAATGACATAGAGTAAAAAGACAAGGATTAGAAATTAAGTATGAAGCTTGTAATATTTCATGAGAGCTCAACAATAGTATAAGGTTACAAGGTGAGAATGAGAGATGCTATTCCTTCTTCAAGAAAGTGTACTTACGAATCAAGACATAAGACTTTCCAATGTAAAAGTATAATTGAAATGACTACTCTACAATACAAACGTCCCATCGAACATCGATACGAAGCTCGAACTTGATTGACCTTTGGGCAGAGAGTTGTTGGGAGTAAGGCTGGCCAGTGGGCCGGGACGGCCCGATCCCGGCCCGACAGCGCCCCAACTCCGATTAGTTTTTTTAAAAAAAAATTGGTAGTGGGACTCGAACCGGACGGGACAATGTCTCGTCCCGACCCGTCCCGAGCCCGCCCCAGTCCCGCCAATCCCGATCCCGCCCGTAAGCCTCCCCTTTGCAAATATAACAGTTGCACCAACGACCATTTTAGATTTTGGCCGTTGGGCAACAACCATTTTTGACCTCCCCCTACCCCTTAAAATTTATTTTTAACCCATAAGTTATTATATTTACACTTTAACCCAATTTTCAACTATAAATAACTCATTTTCTCTTCATCTTTCTCACAAATCTTCCTACAATCTCTCAATATCTCTCTCTACAAGTCTACATTGTTTACTAAATATTCAATTTTATTTATTCATTTGGGAATTGGGAGTGAAGTTGACAACTAGCTTGAGGATCTTCCATCGAGGAAAGTTTCAATTTTCAACCTCTCGATTACACGTCGACGTTACGTCGGCGTTTGGTACATCGTTCCTTCATTAAATTATTATTGTATGTTTATTTTATTTAGTGCACTTAATTTTATTATCTTTAATTATTTATTATCATAATTAAAATGGAAGGATTAAGAGGTATGTTTAAGGGTAAGGGTAAGTGTGCTTCTTCTAGTAGGAGCAACCAGGGCAAGGGTACTTCTTCTAGTCATCCTATTCCTACACAAGATGATTTTGTTGATACTGAACATTTTCCTACAATACCATTAGATTTAGACGAGGAGCTATTTTCTGGAACTCAAGAAGACTTTAATATAGACGATGATCTAGATGATACACCCACTAATGTAGATGACAACACACCCACTAGTGCACCTTCAACTGAAATACCTCCTATTGCCCCTAGTATGAGACGAGGTCCAGCAAAACGAACATTAAAATCAGATGCATGGACATTTTTTGATAGGGACGTAGAGAATCAAGTAGCTAGATGTAAATTTTGTAAAGATGTTTTAAAATTTAAAACTGAAAAAGGTCAAGGTGGGACGGGGGGTTTAATGAGACAATTATCAAGGTCTTATCCTGCTAGGTATGCCCAATACGAGGCTTCAAAACCGGGTGCGCAAACGTCTGCTCCATCGGGACAAGGTTCACATACTGTCCCGGAACAAGTACATGGTCAAATTAACCCTATGACATGGGGAAATTGTAGGCCCTAAGTACGATAAACATAGAGATAGGGAAGCAATAGCAAAATTAGTTGATGTGGATGGTTTGCCCTTTTCATTTCCTTCATCTCCCGATTTTATTCATTACATTAGAGATATGTATAATCCTGCTTTTAACGGTTTTCCTAGATCAATTGTTAAGAGATATGTATTTAAATTCGCACATGAATATCAACATTATTTACGTTATTCATTATATCATTTTAATGACAAAGTGTCTATCACTTCTGATATAGGCTGTAGTACTAACAGTCATGATTATTTAACGGTAACTTGTCATTGGATAGATTATAAATGGTCTATGCAAAAACGCATCTTAGCGTATAGATATATAGATGATAGGCACACTGGTACTTTTATTGCAGAAAATATTTATCAAGTATGCCATTATTATGGAATAACCGATAAAATTATGACTATTGCATTAGATAACGCTTCTTCTAACAATTACGCTATTACAACTTAAAAAAATAGTTTAACTCCATCTTTTTCAGATCATTTTCATATAAAATGCGCGTGCCATATATATAACTTAATTGTAAAGGATGGTCTATCACTTTTTGAAGACATTCTTAGTAAAATACAATTTGCTATAAACTTTATTTTTAAAAGTAATAGAGTACAACGAAGAAAAGAATATAAAAAACTTGTCACGATTGTGGTCTACCTTATAGAAAAATTCCAGAAGAAGTATCCACTAGGTGGAATTCTTTATACGAGCAACTACTTGTTGCTTATGACTATAGAAAAACTATAACTTTATTTTTTAACTCTCATAATTAAAATTCAGATGATATGGTTGTAGATAGTGATTGAGTAAAAATTTTCAACTTATTGTATTTTTAGATAAAAATTTTCAAGCAACAAAAGAATTTTCGGTATATATTATCCTACTATTTCAACTATGTTGTTTTATATAACTCTAATATTTTTATTACTTAGTGAATATATGGAAAAACCAGCTTATATGGCAGCCATTAAATATGTTTATCAAAATAAAAAAATATTTTATTCTTATTCCCACTATTTATATTATTTGTGTTGTATTAAATCCGACTATTAAAATAGACGGTACTAAATCACTTATTGAAACTATTTACGATTGTATAGAAGTACTACCACCTCCAAGTCCAAAAAATCTAAATCACCCACCACCTATTGAACAAACTAAAGAAGAAGTGTTGTCTAGCGTAGAAGACCAATGCAAAAAAAAATATAGGTTTTACCAACAAGAAAGTGCTAGTAACCTATCGGCTTCCATACCATCTTCTTCATCTTCAACGCAACCTCACAAAAGACATGCTGTTTCTGCGGCTAGTATTGAAAGCCTCAGAAATAGAATGTGCGGTCGTACCGCTACTAACCAAATTAGCGAGTTTGATATTTTGTTTTGCAGGGTTCTGTACTGTACCAAGAAGTTATCAATGAAGATGGACATGAAGAGTTGCTGAGATATTGGAGGGGGAATGAGAAGACATTTCTGACACTTTCAATGATGGTCCGAGATGTTTTGAACATTCAAGCGTCATCAACTGCGTCTGAAAGCGCTTTTTCTGCCGGCAGATATCAAATAGGAGACCACATACACTCATTAGCCGAGACGACTTAGAAATTGCGTATTATTCAGAGATTGGATACGAGCGGAGCGGAGAATGTGCGGTCAACCAGAGATCAACGAAGAAGAAGACGAAAACTACAACGAAATCTTATCCGAAGGTGGTGGAAGCGACGTGGATCAATTAGACCAACAAATACCAAATCCAATCGAAAAAACCACAGGAAATTATCAAGCAATTAGAACAGGTTTTTTGAGAATGTAATTTTTTAAATTGCAATTTTATTATGTAATTTGCAACTTTTGGACAACACCACAAAGTTGCAATTTAGACAATTGTATTTGTATTACAAAAAAATCATATGTCTATTAAATAATATAAGAGGCACAAAAACTGCCTTGAAATGTTTTTATTACACTATCTTGTCTTGTTTTTTTTTTTATACATATGTTATTAAAAAAAAAAAAAGTAAAACCCGCTGGAACCCTCCCCGACCCGACCCCGCCCGACCCGATTCCGACGGGATTGGGACGGGACTTCGGCAAGTCCCGCCAAACCCAATCCCGCCTGACCCCGCCAGCCTCGACCCCGCCCCCTTCGCCCGTCCCGCCCCGACCCCGCCAGACCCGAGCCCGACCCACTGGCCAGCTATAGTTGGGAGTGTAATTTCAGCTGGAAAAAGAGTCGATACCGGGGGAAAAGACCCTTGACAACGACACTCTTGGTGTCTTGGCTACAGAGCAATTCATGTCACGCCGGGATGACCCGATCCTGGACACACATGGATGATGATTTAATTTGAGGGGGGGAGGGGGTGACGAGGAACACCTCTGTAGGCCTAGATCCGGCTGAGCCAAGGCTTCGGTGCGTCAGCTCTCGGTTGGTCCACACCCTTCAAGCCGGAATTTCACCCCATATAATTTTATTGTAATATTGTAAAATTTAAAAGTTCCATTCGATAATAAGTTACACTCCCTCCATCCCAAAAGATTGACCTACTTTTCTTATTAGTTTGTTCCAAAAAAATTGACTCATTTTTATATTTAGAAACAATTTAACTTTATGAGATTATCTACAACCACACAAATATCTAAGATTTGTTTTGGACTACACATTTCAATTTTTTTTTATTTCTTAAACTTTGTGCCAAGTGAAATTAGGCCAATCTTTTTGGAACGGAAGGAGTAATATATACTGACAATATAATAAATTTCTTACAACATCTACATAATTTAACATTTATAAAAGGTTACTTATTTTATTCTAGATTACCAGTCAATATTATTATATAAAAGGCTTGCCATTATCTTTTAAACGACCTAATTTTTTAAATATTTGTTGCAAGTATTATATTTTAACCGTATAGTAACAATTTATTTCTTTTCCCTTTGAATATTACCAATGTATAGCTGGATCTTTTAGTAATTGACACTCTAAAAAACTTTAGAGCTGTATTATCTAAAAATTATGTAAATATTAAAATACCGAATAAACCGTATTTTTGTCTGTATATATGGTTGACGAATGACGACCAATGCCACGGTAGCAGAGCAGCCGTATGGGGTCAGCTGCCTATTACTTCCTCTCTGCTCTGCTCCTCCTCTTTTCTTGCATCAATAATAGCTGTATTCCCTTTCCTTATTCATATTATCATATTATATAAATTAATTAAGAAGTACATGCAGATCTTTTTAATATTGAATTAATGTGAAGCTGCTTTTTTTTTTTTTTTTTTTTTTATAATGAATTCCAAACACCCGGAGGACCGCTTTTTTTTTTTTTTTTTTTTTTTGATAATCCAGGTCTCGGGCGCCTTGACTACTTCTTCACTAGACCGCATTACCGGACGTCCTGAGGTAATAGACCGGTCCTTCAACACTATTACCAGGTAAATCGCGGGATATGCTCACATGGTCGGTGTCCGCGTCCAACGGATCAATTACAAGGTTGAGCGTACAAGCCCCATCCCTAATGAGACAACCCAAATTCTCCAACATGCGCGAGTTTCTTCGTGCTGTGCGGAAATCGAACCCAGGACGATATCCTTGGGGGAATCGAACTTGCGCCTTATAGCCGCAAACTTGACTTTGCCACCGGACTATGCCCCTTTGAGGACATGTGAAGACCGCTTTTTTTTTTTTTTTTTTTTTTTTTTTTTTATAATCCAGTTTTCGGGGTGGCTTGCGCCCTACTAGTACTTCACAAGTACGGTATTATCGGACGTCCCGGAGTTAATAGCACCGGTCCTTCAACACTATTACCGGAAATCGCGGGATGTGCTCACGGTGGCCGCTTTTACGAGAACGTCAACGGATGAATGAACAAGGTTGACCCCCCAAATTCCCATCCCTAAAGTTTCTTCGCGGAGAAACCGAACCCACACTATCCACGTACGCCCGGACGATATCCTTATAACACCCACTCTTTGCGGACTATGCCCCCGGAGGACTGAAGCTGCTTCTTTAAACTCACAAGAGAGAGAGAGAGAGAGAGAGAGAGAAAAGAAAAAAACTCACAAGCATCTTCTTGATTTCTTTAATGGTAGAAAACAAACAACACTCTGCTAATTCCTTCTTTTGCCATCACAAGAAATATTCTACTAAGGGTCTAACTAAATCAATCTCTCATAAACACTACTAGTAGAAGAGGGTATAGCTTTGATTTCTTTAGTTTCTTTGCTTTGCTTTGTATGAGTTGGTATGTATAGATTTATGTGATTGTTTCTTGAAGGGATGTAAATGGGGTCTCTTGAAAATGGGGTTTCTTTAAAGAAAGATCAGAACTTGCTTCGTTCTTCATCATCAAATGTGAGGAATTCATTTAGTCAAAGACAAGTCAGATCGAGATTTGCAACATTCTTGTTTGTTAAAAAGATCAATTATTTACAATGGATTTGTACTGTTGCTGTCTTTTTCTTCTTTGTTGTTCTCTTCCAGATGCTCTTACCTGGCTCTCTAATGGAAAAATCTGGGAATTTAACTCAAGATAGTGAAGTGGGGTATCGGGATTTAGCTTTATTGAAAGAGTTGGGGGGTTTGGATTTTGGGGAAGATATAAAGTTTGAATCTTTGAAGGTTCTTGCTAAAATTGGTGATGATGGTGTGGAGGCTAATGGAACTGTTGCTTCAAGAACTGTTGTTAGATTTGGTTATAGAAAACCTAAGCTGGCTTTGGTAAGCATCACTATTCCACTCCAATTGTTACTTCTGTAAAGTAAATCTTGATTGTGGTTAAGTGATAAATTCAAAATTTTGTTACGAATGGTGGATGTTTGTGTACTTGGTTAAGTAGTCCTGTGTGTTTTTGTTCCTTTGAAGTAGCTTCTGATTTATTCTGTTTTGCTGCATATAGGTATTTGCAAATTTGTTGGTTGATTCATATCAAATAGTGATGGTTAATGTTGCAGCTGTATTACGAGAGATCGGCTATGAAATTGAGGTAATTTTTGTGATTTTTTTACTTAGTACCCGAAGGATTATTGAAAATGGAGGCAATGCCAGCTGTTATGAAGTCAAAACTATGTTTTGGAACTTATCAGAAAAGTTAAACAAGGTTGTGGATGTTTTGCTCCGAGATTAATGATAACACAATTAGGGATGTCAGAACTTGTAAGTAAGGATATAAAGTTCTTCATGTACAACTGGTAATCGATGCTACATGTTTAGTGATTTAGTCAACTGGGAGTGCTATTGACTACTGAAATCAACGACGAATATTAACTTGATTACTGGTTTCATCTTCTGCAGAAGTTGAGCTGTAATATTTGTTGAATCTGTTGAAGAGTACTTCCGGGATTTTTGTATCAACTTTTCTTTTAACTTACAGGGAAATCTTTGGGTCTGGTTTGGGACATTGTTATGCAATCTTATGGAAATAGGTTAAATCTAATAATATGAGGGAATCGGAAAGGTGATGATACATGTGATACAAAAATCTAGTATCAAAAGAAGAAGTGATTAGAGCTGTATATACTCGGAGATATCATCAAGTTGTTCTGGACTTGGTAAAAAAAGATTGATGAAGATCTTGCTTGTACACTAGAGAAATAAAAAAGACAACAGTTCACTAACATCAACTTAGCTTGTTGTATGAAGATGAATGGGCGACCTCAAAATGTTCAACTTATGGTTAGCACTGTGAAAGATGCTTTGTTCAAAACAAAAAGGACCTGTAAATGAGTTCATGTCAATAATGTAGCTTAAACAGTTAGTGTTTAGTCCATTAATAATTTCTTCCAGCACAAAGAAGGCATGTTACTTGGTTTCTGCAGCTGGCATACCATACTAGGCTATAAGTATCAGAGGTTACAGAATACATCAAAGTTGCCCCTTCTTACAAGAGATGGTTATTTCTTTTGGCACTTATGACCTTCCAAAAATCTGCAGGTGCTCTCACTTGAAGATGGTCCAGTGAGGTCCATTTGGAAAGATGTAGGAGTTCCAGTCATCATCATGAACACCGACGGGCATACAAATATCTCCTTAGATTGGCTAAAGTATGTATCTTTTTATTATTTTCTAAATTGCATTACTTTTTATTAATGTTGATTAATGATGGAAGAATAACTTTTTGTCTGTAGCTCAACAATCATTTTTCTATTTGTTATATAACTTTAACAGGCTTCTTGCAATTATCAGACATAATTTTGTCTACTCTTCCTTAGGTATCTATTTAGAGTACGTGCCATGCTGAGTTGTAGTTCCCTGTGCCTTAGATGTTTAAAATATTTCACCACTGAGAATCATCTATTCCCAAAAATTTGGAGTGACACAGTTTTTGATTATTCTACATGCTCTTTGTAGCTACGATGGCCTACTTGTGAACTCCCTTGAAGCTGTCAATGTCTTGTCTTGGTAAGCACTTCTTTTCTTTTCAGTATCAGATATCTCCCTTAAGTATCATGTTGGTTAAATATTCTTGTGATTTTCCTTCTTTCATTCTTCGTGGAGCATGCGAATTGCTGCCTTACCTGATGAATATCTACTTAACCAATTCAACTCATGATTGTTTGCGATTAGCAAAGATACACACTGGAGATGCTATAGAACTCAATGAATTCAAGTTAGTTATGTTCTGGTTCTGGTTCTGGTTGAAGGAGTTGCTGATGATTTCCAAGTTGGGGCTCTTCGGGAGTGAATTTGTGGGTGTTTTCATGGTTTTGTTGGCTGAAGATCTTCAGCTCTCTTTTCTTTAGGTAGAAAATGACCTAATCTGGGTTTAGGCTTTGTGAGGTGCATATCTGGTGCAATTTTCTAATATATTTTGACAACAAAAATCTGGATTTCTACTTATTAGGACTGGATTTTCTCAAGCTTTAGGCCAGATCCTATTAATATATGGTGTGATCCTAGACTGTACAACTGCTCATTTTTTGAAACGCTGTGGGTGTTTATTAGTAAATACTATTATGTCTTCTTTGTTTTGATTAAAAAAAACTATTACGTCTTGTTGTGAAGATTTGATAATTTTTTGAGTTCCAGACAAAGGTTTGATTTTAGATTGAACTTTTGGTCAATGTATCTCACATGTGATATAGACTCAGAGACAGTCTTGTTAGATAACTTTGTTACTTAAAATGATCATGTTCTAATAAGTATTGCCAATTTCTTGCATATCTCTTTTTCAAAAGCATTTGTATTTATGTTGCACTTTCTTAACTACGGTTGTAAGAAGTCTAATTTGCATCAATTTCCTTTCGCTTTCTCTCTTTTCTGGTTCCTTTTTCCAATGATATTTGTGACAGTGTAATGCAGGAGCCTTTCAAGAATGTACCTCTGGTATGGACCATTAATGAACTTACACTTGCTTCTCGGTTGAAGCAGTATATTTCAAGTGGGCAGAACGATTTTGTGGACAACTGGAAAAAAGTCTTTAGTCGTGCCAGCGTTGTTGTCTTCCCGAACTACATCCTGCCGGTACTGTTCTTTAATCAAAGTTAGATATCTCCTTTGTCTCGATATGAGTCTAGTTTTCATGTTGAAATACTGAAAATTCTGGGTGAAAGATGATTTGCACTCATTTTATGTGTTTGACAATTTCTTCTCATCTGCCAAAGCCTTGGTGGGCAGATCTACCCGGTACTTGTTTCTGTTTATTCTACCTATCAAAAAGATAAAATGAAAGAGTTACCCGGTACTTGTGTTGGTGGAAGGTAGCAGTTACCTAGTGAAACAATCAAGGTGTGTGCAAGTTGGCTCAGACACCATCATCATCAAAAAAGAAAAATAATAATAATTAGATATCCTTAATTTCTGCCAGTTTGTATGTTCTCGTTATCAACTACTCCTATTAAAATTATTCTCCTTCTGAAATGGCTGAGTTATTCAGACTCCCTTTTGCATTCTCATACTTAGTTCTTGTTATCAGTATTTTCTGTACCCTGACTATGAGTCATACATTATTTAGATAGGTTATTCAGTGTGCGATGCTGGAAACTACTTTGTCATTCCGAGTTCTCCTAAAGAAGCGTGGGAAGCTGATACCTTCATGGCTGTATCCAATGATAATCCACGAGCTAAAATGGACTATGCACCTGAAGACTTTATTATTGTGGTTGTTGGGAGTCAGCTTTTATATAAAGGCCTCTGGCTAGAACAAGCCCTTGTTTTACAGTCGTTATTACCGTTTTTTTCTGAATTAACAAATGATGGTAATTCAAGTTCCCGTTTCAAGATTGTTGTACTGACTGAGGGTTCAAATACCAATTACAGTGTGGCTGTGGAGGTAATGGATCTTTTTTCTTCTTATTCTTGAGTAAATTGTGTCCTTGTCTTGGTCTTCTTATATGTACTGTAGTAACACGGCGGTGTGATTTCCATAGGCTATTGCACTGAACTTGAGATATCCCGAGGGAATGGTGAAGCACGTTGCTGCTGTCGAAGATACAGACAAAACTTTGAGTGTGGCTGACCTTGTCATATATGCATCGTTCCGTGAGGAGCAATCTTTTCCAAACACTTTGCTAAAGGCAATGTGCTTTGGGAAACCTATAATAGCTCCAGATCTACCAATGATAAAGAAATATGTAGGTATCTTTACTCATTAAATTTTCCATGGATATAAATTTTTGCGTAGGTTGACATGTACATCTTTGTCGACGTGGTTGAGAGCATGTATTACTAGTAGCAAGTTACTTTTGAACCTTCGTTGAATCATTTTTTGATTTCATCCATCATCATGAGACACTTAGCTCAACTATAAGAATTCATCCCTGCATGAGGAAGTGTTCGAAGATGATCACCTGAAGAAATCTTTCTGTTCTAATAACTTAGTCTTTACAAAGATGGAACAAATGATTTAGCCATATAAATGCTCACACTTGTCTTTGGGCAGACTAGTAATGGTTAGTATTTGATATTTTTTAAGACATGCATATCTTTTCTTTGGCCTAATTCCAACTTTAGTTTCTCTTGTATACTACTCGAGACTTTTATGTTTAGTTTGTCTTTATCACACCCAGTGCACGAAGCATTTGGCCAAACATATCTCATGCACTGAATAACTAAGATTTGTACTCCTTGTCCTCTGTCATTTATTTCATCCAGTGCTTGTTGGGCAACAATCAACAATCACTACATCTTCACCGACTTAAATGCATAATGATATTCTTTCAACTTTTAAAGCAAGAGACTAAATGTTTTACGCTATTATCAGGTTGATGATAGGATGGTTTCTGACTTTAAAGCAAGACTGATTATTTTTACACTATTATTAGGTCGATGACAGGGTGAATGGCTATCTTTTTCCAAAAGAAAACGTCAACGTTTTAGCACAGATCATGTTGCAAGTAGTATCAAATGGTGAACTAGCCCGCAAGGCTGCTTCAGTTGGACAACGTACTGCAAGGAACCTTATGGTTTCAGAAAGTGTGGAAGGGTATGCTCTGTTATTGGAGAACATTCTCCGATTTCCATCCGAAGTTGCATATCCCAAGGCTGTCACTGAAATTCCTGAAAAACCAAAAGCAGAATGGCAGTGGCAACTTTTTGAAGCAATCGAGACAAAATATTCTCAAAACAAGGCTTTGAACACCTCAAGATATTTGAGTAAGTTTGAAAAGCAACGGAATCCAACCCAAAGAGAGGGTTCTGCAGCTGTTCTAGAAAAGAACGACAACTTTTTGTATAGTATTTGGGAGGATCACAGAAATAGTGAGATAGCTAATAAGAGAAAGCGAAGAGAAGACGAGGAGGTAATTAATTCTTGGACTTGTCGTTCTGTTTGATCTCCCTTTAATACCTGACTTTGTGACTGGTTATTACTGTTTTGTAACTGGAAAATTGCTGAGATTAATGTTATTTTTATCTTTTTGCATTTAAATTGATGCAGTTGAAGGGCAGAACTGATCAACCTCGGGGAACATGGGAGGAAGTATACAAAAGTGCCAAAAGGGCTGATCGGTCTAGGAACGATTTGCATGAAAGGGAGGAAGGGGATCTTGAAAGAACTGGTCAACCATTGTGTATTTATGAGCCTTATTTTGGAGAAGGGACCTGGCCCTTCTTGCATGGTACATCACTTTATCGTGGCCTTGGACTTGTAAGTAATCTTGCTTTCAAATTGCTTCACATTTCTTTATAGCTTGCTTGACAGGTTATGTCTGGGAGCATAAAGTATTAGTTCTTTCCTTAGTTTTATTTATTTTCTTAACTCAACACCATGGACCATATGCAAAGAAAACTGAACTTTTGTGCTAACTGAAAGAAAACTGAATGAAGATCAGCAATATTTTCTATATGTTTCTTAAAAATGACACTTTTGCAAAGCCTGTCACCAATTGCTTTATGTATCTGGTGGTTTACTTTTTCCTTCCCTTTTATCAATTCCTCAGTGGCAAATCTTTTCAAAAATTGAATTTGACAATTTGCTATGTGAGGTTGTTTTCTTTGGCTCATCAGTGTCATAACTATATCTCCATTGAAATTGGATGCCAACCTGAGCAAGAGAGATAATATAACTTAATTTTCAAAATGATAGGGTACTATCCCTGATTGGTGGAAGTTCACTATTGTTTTCATTAGTGTTGATGTATTTGTTGATGATCTTTCGATGTGAATTTGCTGTTGGTAGTCTGATTCATCATCTCTTTGAAGTTGGTAGATAGAAAAATGTAACTCATCAGTCTGATGTGTATCTGAATTCACTCATTGCAGTCGACCAAAGGGCGACGACCCGGTCATGATGATATGGATGGTCCTTCTCGGCTTTCACTTCTAAATAATCCTTACTATAGAGACGTTCTTGGTGAATATGGAGCCTTTTTTGCTGTTGCTAACAGGATTGATAGGATACACAAAAATGCCTGGATAGGGTTTCAATCTTGGAGAGTAACCGCAAGACAGGTATATATTATTCATTGATGTTTCGGCTTTCATTTTATTTTCTAGGCAACTTGTTCTTCTGCTAGCGTGGGAACATGATAGCATATCCACAGAAGAGTGTATGGGCCCTTTCCCTTAATTTAGTTTAGACGCGGCTCGAATGCCTTTATGCAATAGGTTGTGTTAAGCATGATTTACTATATTGTCTAGATTTTGCTCGCTTTGTCAGCACTAGTGAATCACCTTTTTGACAGACTAGTTTGGTGACTTACATTGTAATATAAACAGCAATCGTTGTCCAAGACTGCTGAAAAGTCATTACTTGATGCTATTGAAGCGCGAAGGCATGGTGACACACTCTATTTTTGGGCTCGTATGGATGTGGATCCAAGGAACCCACTCAAACAGGATTTCTGGTCATTTTGTGATGCTCTTAATGCTGGAAATTGCCAGTAAGACTCCCTACATTATTTAATTTATTTTCCCATATTGCAGTACCCCTGCTTCATAAAAAAATTCCTTTTATTTGACACTGTTGGTGATGTATTACCTAATGTCTTTCCCGTCATCTATTAAAGGTTTGCTTTCTCTGAGGCACTCAAAAAGATGTACGGCTTAAAGCAGAACTTGAGCTCTCTTCCTCCCATGCCCGTTGATGGAGGCACATGGTCTGTCATGCACAGTTGGGCTTTGCCTACCAAGTCCTTCGTAGAATTTGTAATGTTTTCAAGGTTTGAACACTTTTTGTCTCTGCAAGTCGTAGTTGAATCCTGAGATTGGGCCCTGGAATTGCTTTTCTCATTGTGAAAGATCTCTTAAAGATGCCATCTTCCTTTGCAGGATGTTTGTTGATGCACTCGACTCACAATTTTACGAAGATCACCATCGAAGTGGCCGTTGTTATCTTAGTTTGACCAAGGTAGTGATGCTAATTTGGGAGGCACACCATTAAAACGTGAACATAATGCATTTTTTTATGCTTACTTCATGCATCCACGCATGGTAAAGAATTTGCTGACTAAACTCATGTTTCTGAGACGTGATTGTTAAACAACTAGCAGAATGAGCTAAAGGAGGAGCGATATGTCTAATAAATAGAGAAATATTGAAATAAAACTCTTAAAAGAACATCTTGAAATTCGTTGTCTTACTGACATTAGGAGGAATGTGGAAACAACCTATTGCAGAAATGCAAGGTAAGACTGCGTACAATAGACTCTTGTGGTCCGGTCCTCCCGGACCCCGCCCATAGCTGAAGCTTAGTGCACCGGGTTGTCCTTTTTTACTGACATTAGGAGGAATATTCCCTTGTACAAATTCCCCATGTTATGTTGTAGATTGCATCATTAATAAATCATCTTTGACATTGTTATGGACTTAGCTTGTAACCATCAAAATTTTCTGACATGTTTTCAGGACAAACATTGTTACTCAAGAGTCATTGAGATGCTTGTAAATGTTTGGGCATACCATAGTGCAAGAAGAATGATGTATGTGGACCCACAGACAGGCTTGATGGAAGAACAGCATAGACTAAAAAGCCGTAAAGGCAAAATGTGGGTGAAATGGTTCCAATTGAACACACTTAAGAGCATGGACGAGGAACTGGCTGAGGAGGCGGATGCTGACCATCCAAAAAGGAGGTGGTTGTGGCCGTCAACGGGTGAAGTTTTCTGGCAAGGTATCTATGAGAAAGAGAGAAATTTGAAAAACAAAGAGAAAAAGAAAAGGAGGCAACAAAGTAAGGATAAAATCAAAAGGATTAAGAACCGAACTCATCAAAAAGCACTAGGAAAATATGTCAAGCCTCCTCCAGAGGAGTTGGAACATTCAAACACAACGACGACGACAACAACAACAACAACGATTATGAGGTAGCACTAGTCTACAGGTAGTCTGTCCAAAGTTAAATAGTCCAATTTGGTTATTATTTTTTTTCCAAAATCCCTACCATTTTTTAATTTTTGTTCAGAGGGATGTTATAGGTTTTTATGATGTGTATGAGAGGGTATTGAGTGTAGATGCATCCTTCTGATATTGTTGCCAAGCATGTGCATGTATTATGTTAGTGTTTCTTTTCTCCATTCTTTTTTGCATCGCTCATTTTCTCTCCATACTCATCCACATAGGAGAATGAGGGATGGATTTGTAAGCTAACAGTTACAGGCTGAGCTTCAGCAATTGTACGTGTTGTAACTTAAGAAAACTCTCTATACCTTTCTGCTAAGTAAAATTACGTTGGTTACTTGAAATGCAGATTAAATCTACAGTAGTTGCTGTAAATTAAGATACGTCAATGCTGATGAACTGAACATTCTCACGAAATCTGAGTCATTTGTAACAAGTCTTTTCGAAAATAAACAGGTCGATTCATTTGTGCAGGAAAGGCCATTCCAATCTTACTTTGTTGGTATCAATCACTTTACTCCCCCCCCTTATAGTGGTGTTTAAAGATAGTGATCATTCTAAAGCGTCAAATCTTTAACATTGACATAACATGGTGAAGTAGCTACTACATTTTGCAGTAGCCTTTTTGAGTAAAAAAAAATTCCACTCCTAATATTAAAATAACTTTGATAATCTATATTACTGCCTCCTGGATCTTAACTGATCATAGGATGTAACAAGATGTGATAACACATTATCAGAGCTTTAACAAATGCAATTTTGCATTCCTATCTTGCTCACTCTATCTCCGGCTAAATACATAGAAAATAGAGAGTGATAAAGTTCATTTCACTGGTCTTCAAAAGATCCAAACCAATAACCAACTAATACCCATATCAACATTTTTTTTGTTTTCCGGCGATGTTTTTCATGTTTTTCTGTGTTGTGTCATTTTTCCGGCATTCTACTCATTTTCTGGTGACTTGTTTTGTCTCCATTTCGTTTAGGTTTTCCATTATCTGAGACTCATTTTCCGGTGACCTGTTTTGTCGATATTGATTGTTTTTCTATTTCTATTATTATTTTTTTGACTGATATGACTGTTTTTGTTGCCGGACTTTGGCCAAGGTCTGGCCGTAACAAAAAAATCATCTCCGACGAACTCTATCTAATGCTAATGTATCATTAGTGTATATATATTATACACTGATTATACATTCATTATACAATAATGATATATTTTCTATACAAATATGGTAGGGATGCATATTGCATGCTGTGATTCATTTGATTTCCTCTAATCACCCTCAAGCCTTCTTTCTTTGTCTCCGCTGGACTCTTTTGTAATAGCTTGATGAGCTGAACCAACAAGAGATATTACGTTCTACCTTCTACTTCGAGCCCGCTAGTTCACTTATACTGGATCTTACTACTCATGTACAACATGATTCGGACCTGATCATAGAAAAGATTCTCTTTAAGCGAATCAGCCTATCCTCTGTATAGGGCTTACACGACGATTGGAACAAGGACACATTTGGTTGTGAATTCCCATGTGGCAGGCATATATCTACACATACCAATGCGTTGTTTCTATCTACTATTATCTAAAAATAATCAAGTTATTAATGATTGGACTAAACAAATAAATAACTCCCTTTGGTACTTCAGTAGATCTTCACAAATAAAAAGCGCTACTTCAGCCTTAACTACAACTACATTACGCAAGCCTCGCCGATACATACCTATAGAGTCAAATTCCAATAAAAATGTACCAGTGACGGCGAGCCTATGATTCCATCATTGAATCTCAACGACGCGGTGAAAGATCTAAAAGAGGTGGATGAGCCTCTGTCGCCACTCCTTTCGTAGTCAACCCGGCCGGGGAGGGTTTCTCAAGTTCCAGATCAAATATGGGCTTCGGTGCCATCGTGAAAGGCCCTACCCCTGGAAGCCCTCGGCCAAACGAGTATTTTACAGAGAGCCGACAAGGAATTCCATTAATAACTGGCCGTTTTGATCCTTTGGAACAACTCGATGAATTTAGTAGATCGTTTTAGGAGGCCCTAATGACTATAGATCGAACCGTTAAGTGTTAGATAGAAATGTCTGCCTATTAAATCAATATCTTGATCTAACGATGAAACTATAGCCCTCTCGAAGGAATCTTTCAAGGTGAAAAGCAAGATGTACCCCGAGCAATCTTAGTTATTGGTGGGGGTTCGGTTCATTAGCTGGTATTTGTTTCGTCCCATCCTCCTCGCTGGCTGTATGGGCGGGTTGTCCCTCGCTGCTGCGTTCTTTTAAGCTATGGATTAGTAGGGGGCCTGAGATCTTGAGAATGGATCAAGGAAATCCGTCTTGTTCTCTGTCGCGAATTGGGATCGCTCGCCAGCTAGGTCAGATTGGAGCAAGATTTTATGAGAACACGGTTTCTCTCCACTACCCAAAGAAAAAAGAAGTTCACGCATCAACAAAACTGCCCTTCCATATAGATCGTCGTGGCATGAACGAATTTCTTCGCTTCGATTCCGCCCCTAAAGATTTTATACAATAATGATATAGTTTCTATACTTATGATATATTTTCTATACATATATTGTGAGGATACATAAACAATACAATAATGATATAGTTTTTATACTTATTAATACATTTTTTATACGTTTGATACATTTTTATACATATATACAATAGTGATACATATTCTATATAATAATGATATAATTTATATACATATATATACATATACAGTAATGATACATATTCTATACAATAATGATACAATTTTTATACATATGATGAAATTAATTGAAAAAGTGGCTAGAAAATGAAATTATTTAAAAAGATTAAAAATAACTTTTAAAATTCTTGAGTCATTGGATTTCAATAGTTTCACCTAATGGCTAATTATGTACTTTATCCTAAAAAAAAAGTATATCGCACCAAAGGAGTAACACGCAAGTATTGTAATTTTTTCCCTACCAGTTATCTAGCTAAGTACTCCTTCCATCTCAATTTTTGTGTTTTCACTTTTTTGTTATTTGGCAACTGAGTATTTAATGACACCAGCTATATTTTATTCTTATTAGTCTCAGTTATTTTTAAATATATTTTTATTATTATGAAAATTAATAAATTTAAGCAGATCAATTTATCAAATGATGGCAAGAGTAATTAACATGATAAAAATTACGCCACAAAAACTTAAAAAGGAAACTCTGGATAATTCTACTTGGCCCTTATAAACCGGTTATACAAAAATTAAGAACCAATAAAGTAATGCCAATTCATCTAACAGCCACGTGGCGTTTCACGAACTCAGCAGAACATGGAGATAACCTGCATCCCATCGCATCTAATCTTCTCACAGTTTAAAAAATAATTGTAAGAATGACTACGTGGCAACAAAGGAAGAAATATCGGGACAGTCTTAACTAACGTTGGCGCGCGAAACATCTCGAACAACGTAGAACTTCTCAAACCCAACATGAAACTTTTGTCATTTCACGAGTATATAAATATGAAAATGTTAAGCAAACTGATCAGATTCAAAGAAAAAAAAATCGATTTTCAGTGCAGCTTTTAAAGAGAGAAAGCAAAGTACGAGCACTAAAGAAATTGGGTTGGTGGATTGATTTGTGCCGAAAATTGAGTCATTTGAATTTGTGGAACCGATTGGACGGAGCTTTTATTCGTTCTTAACTGTAAGTTTAGCTTAGATCTTTTTAATATTCGGCTTTTCTGTGTATTCTTGTGCTGAAATGATGGTGGAATTTGTGTTTTTTTGTCAAATTTGTTTGATGCCATTTTGGATATGTAAAATATATTACTTCCTCTTCATTTCAATTTATGTGATCTAGATTTCAATTTGTGTTATTTAGTTTGACTAGATATGAAGTTTAAAATTTTTTTTTTTTTTTTTTTGAATTTTATTAAATTTTTGTCAAATAAGAAAATGTATTATTTTTTGTGAGTTACTTAAAAGGAAAGTAAAAGTGTGTCATGTAAATTTTCACAGAAAGAGTAATGTAAATTGTCACAGAAGGAGTAGTTGGTGTTTTCACTTATCACATCAAAATGAACAGGGCGAACATTAAGATCATTAACCATTACAATTCGAACTGGATCATCCTTTTAAGGCTGAGGGGGTAGTTTGATAATTATAAACACATTGTCTTTGTTATTTGGTCACGGTCAAGTCTGTAAACAGACTGTTAGCAGAAATATAAAGTAAGACTGCTTTCGTGATCCGGCCCTTTTCCGCCGCGCATAGCAGGAGGCTGTCTTTTTTTGTCTTGCTATTTGGCCAGCAAGTCTAAAGAGTAAAGACGAGTTCTTTCCTGTGTTACAAGAATCAAATGGGGCAAAAAGTAAACATAAGCAATAGAGATTCTTTAACACAAGATTGGTAAATTGTCATGATAGCTTAAAGCGGGTTCAAAAGATCAATTGTATGGAGTTTTTACTAACTATTATCATAGATGGATAATCACAATGGGAGGTTGAAAGCAAAAAATGAGTGGATGGCTAGGAGGACCAAGATAGGATTAGTAATTGAGATTATGTAAGTTATCCAAGAGGGTATCTATGTATATAAAAGGAATTCGAATTGGGTAGTAGATTTATTGTTTTGAGCAAATGAGAGAATAAAACAGCAACTTTTCAGCCATCTTCCAGCCGAAGAAAAAAAGGTTTGTGGAATTTGCTTAAAGGGTGTTTAATGTTGTGCCTAAATGATGTTTCTTTTGTATGTCGTGAATTTGTAGTTGTACAATTTCTTGGTTGTGTCACTTGCAAGCCGATATGGTGTCCACAGATTGATCAAACCCTATACTACGTAGGAAATTGTCGATCTAAATAAATACTCTCTAATTGTCGCATTCAGAGTTATCATAGATTGTCTAGAGGGTGATGGAGATGATTTAAGCACTGTTTTAGATCTTTCCCGCAACTGTTAATTTTATGCAGAGCTGTTTTTTTTTTTTTTTTTTTTTAAATATCTCGTTTGCTTGTTTTCCTTTATTTCGTTTCCTTACATATTTTATGGATCCGCTGAAGTCTGTTTTCTTCTTCTCTATAGGTAATAGGTAATTTGCACTAATAAGAGGAGCTTAATTTGGTCCTGCATTTGAACCAAGCTGTATAGAATGTATCCCATGAGCAGGTTCATGGACTCATATCCTTACCAAAGGAACCAAGTACCTTACCATCCTCATTATTATCCCCACTTTGAATCGAATCCTCATCATATGAACATTGATCCAACTAGATCTACTTTAGCTTATGAATCTTGGCCTTGTGGTGGTAACTATGGGCATCCTTATCAAACCCAGTGTCACAGTTGCTGTATCCATATCAATTCTCCAAGCCAGTGTGCATTCAGACCTCCTTATCCTTACCTTCCACCACCTCCCTACAGCAACGGTAGTTATCCTGCATATCCGGGGATGTATCCTGCTCATTATGTTCCTCCTCCGCATTTTACTATGGAGCAGCCCTGGTACGAATTTGAAAAGAATATGGACAGAGGTAATCACTGCTGTGGTTGTCCAAATCATTCATGTGAACATGACCAGGATAACAAAAATGAAAGCAACGAGACCTTGGTTCCTTTTGGGTTCAAGAATTGTCCTTATCCTGTTATGTGGTTACCACCTGATGACATGAAGAACAGGGAGCGCATGAAGCCTAGTGGATCTAAAGGTAAAGAGCAGGAGGAGGATTCACAAGTTGTGAAGCCGTATGGTGATTTCAGTCCCTTCCAACAACCAAATGTCTGGAATGTATGGCCTTCTCATCATGGAAACAACTCGGAATCACCAAAGCAACGGGGAGATTTGCCTGGAGAACAACATGATGATGTGAACAGGAAGCAGTTTCCATTTCCAATATTCTGGATGCCTTATAAAACTGAGGAAGCCAGAGAGGAAGTAAGTAAGGAGACTGATTCTCGCCTCGTCGCTGAGCAGGAGCCAACCTCCCCCTCAAAATTAACCAAACAAATGTTGCATGATTCTGAAGACAAGAGAAGCAATTCTAAAGAAATTGAAGTGAATGGCGGAAGTGAAATCCGTGGAAAGGGACTGAATAAAGAGTCTGTTATAAAAACCATTCCTGTAAAGCAAGTGGAGCAGAATGAGAAGGTCTTGGATGGAAAAAAAGAGGATGCTTCCCAAAGGCATGATAGTGATGCTAAAGAGAAGAAAATCATTCAAGATGGTGGTAAAAAGCAGTCTTCTCCTGCAAAGTCGTCCAAGTTGCCTCCTGTTTGTCTAAGGGTTGATCCCCTGCCTAGGAAGAAAAGCAGTAGTGGCAGTTCTAGGTCCTCTAGTCCTCCTGGTGGGAAAGGGAAATTAGTAGAATCACGCAGTGACAACTCCAAACCTCCCATTTTATCACCTGAGAAGGAGAATGTTCAACTAGACAAATCATCAACAACAAGCATGCCGGAAAAAAGCAAGACAAAAGTTGTTGAGGTTGCCCAAGGGACGACGAAAGATGATAAACTTCAGGATCAATGTACTGTTTTCCCTGATCTGAAATGCCAGGCAAGGAGCCAAACTGCTGAGGGCGATACTAGTAAAGCAGCAAATGAGCCAAAAGATCAACCTGATGGAGTAGGTGCAGAAGCTCAGTCCAGCAGTGAAGGACATCAGATAGGTGAGACTAGAGAAGCAGCAAATGGAGAAGCGGATGAGATCAAACGAGAAAAGAGGAGTAAACTATCCGATGATAAGGCAGCTACCATGATTCAGTCAGCATACCGAGGTTTCAACATGCGAAGATGGGAGCCTCTGAAGAAATTAAAGCAGATAGCCAAAATAAAGGAGCAGATGGCTGAGCTTAAAAACCATACTCAGGCATTGGAGAGCTCAGCTGACAATTTAGTCGACAACAAACAGATAACTATTTTCACAGAAACCATAATGGGTCTCCTGCTGAAGCTCGACACTATTCAGGTATGTCGGTGACATGAATTATAGAAACCATCATGCAAAATGCGATATATCCTCCTCTATATTACAATATACTTTCTAGTGGGAGTCCTTGTTTAATTGTTCTTACTTTCGAACTCAGCTAAGATGGAAGCTGTGATTGGTTATGTAAAATCAGCTTAATTATATTTGCTTATTTACTGATTCATATTGTGTCATGTTGTTTGTATAATCATTGGCCTACTGCCCAAATTACTTGTGTTTGAGGATTCCGATGTACATGTCACCTAAGTTTTTCATTTGAGTTTTCATTTGTGATTTGATCAAGTTTGTGGTGATAAAGTTATATTTTTCTATACTATTGAAGTAGTTGAATCACGAAATCCTGATTTTAATTTTCTTTGCTAGGGGTTGCTTCCAACTGTAAAGGAATATAGAAAATCTGTAGCAAAGGAGCTAGTTAGCCTGCAGGAGAAGCTGGATCTTCTGAACTGTAAGAAGCAACCAGCAGAAAGTGAACAGGCATTAACTGCTAAATCTAGTGAGAGTACATGCAGGACGTTGGAAGACAACGTTTCCTTGCAGGGATGTCAGTTGGAACAGGATGATGAGTTAGGTAAGGGGGACGAAGGAATAAAGTTTGATGCAAAGGAACCCTGTGAGGAGCAGCCTCTTTGTGAGACAGAGATGCTATCCAACTCTCGTGATGGAGGCAGTGCAGAGGTACTGGTGGGAAAAGAAGAAAACAAGTACGTTGAGGAGGTAATGGAGAACTTTTCGAGTGGCAGTGCAGTGGAGACGGGATATGGGGCATCAGAAACACCTTTTGAATCTAAAGAAAATGCGGATGATAAGTTACCAGATGAGAACTCAGCAGTAGTTGAGAAATTAGAAGAGCATGTCGAAGCTGAACAATCTTTGCCAAATTCTGTTCCATTTTCTGAAGAACTAATAGCAAGTTCTGGTTCAGAGGGCAGAGGTTGTGGTTTTGAGGAGAAGGGTGGCGTTGTGGATGAATTGGATGAACTCCCTCGAGGAGTCCTTGATGAAGAGACCAGTGTTCACTTGGAAGCATCGGGTGGAACACCAGTCATTTTGGAGCTAGAGAATACACACAGCAGGAACGGACAAGAGGAAAATGCAGTCTTTCTGGAAAGAGATGCAGCAGTACTGATTGACGTTCTCAAACAAGAGAAAGAAGATGCAAGACCATTAAATGAAGATGCGAACACCGACACGGAGGAATCAGAAACAGTTGAGATACTGCAGGAGAAAATGCAAAATGCAGTAGACAGAAACATTGAAATCCTTGATTCAGGAAAAACCGAAGAACAATCGGCAGAGCCTCAACTATCCGCTGTTACCAGTGCTGAAGTTCAAGAGTATCACATTCAGGACGAGAAGAAAGTAAGGGAGGAAAATATGGAGGTGCAAGGTGAGGAATTGCCAGCTCGCAGTGACGCGGTCTCTGTACCCGACAATCAAGGCAAAGAGCATAATGTAGAGGTTGAGCAGAGGCGTGTGGAGGAGAACTTTGAGATGCAAGGGAAAGAACCAGTGGCTGCTGATAATGCTGCACCTGTGAACGAGGAACCAGTGGATGGAAATAGAGTGATGGCTGATCCAACATCAGAAGCTGCAGCTACTGAGACACAGCTGTTAGGGGAGAAAGAGCTTGGTGTAATAGAGGACCACAGCACATATCCATCGAGATGTGATGCCGTGGAAGGTAATTCTGCTGATGCTGCGGATTCTTTTGGTTCTACGCCTACTGAAGTACAAGTTATGGATACTCAAGAGCTTAAAGAATGGAAGAAAGTGGACATGTCACCATCATCGCCTACTGCTAGCAAAGTATCTTGTGATAGTGATGCTCTGTCTGAGAGCGATCGAAAGCTTATAGAGGAGAATGAAAACCTAAGGGAGATGATGGAGAAACTAATCAAAGCAGGGAATGAACAACTGACTGCCATATCCAGTCTTTCTGGAAGAGTTAAGGACCTGGAGAAGAGATTGTCCAGGAAGAAGAAGCTGAAATTGAAACGAAATAGGGTACCAACAGCTGGATCAACCTGTGTGAAGCCATCAAATGACTCACTGAATGACAGAGCTGTGGGGTTGGCAATGTGAACATAAATTTTTGTGATTCCTTTTGATGGGATGGTAATTTGGTTCATGTGGTCTGTATGTGTGTTTCATTGTATGCTATGTATCTGGAATAACAATTATAGACAAGTCATTTTCTTCTCAATTGAGTCCCTTCTGATTTCGCTTCTTATGCAGTACTGACTTCAAACTTGTTTGGTACTGTTTAAGGCACTAGGCGTAGCAGTAATTATTATGTCCAAGATGTTCATTTCCACTTGGATATCATTCTCTTCTTCGACAGGTTATACACTTGGCTAAATTCTCTTTTCATGTTGCTTTTAATTCCTCACTTAAATGGAAATAGATGATCAATTTTCAAAAAATAATTGCATGCTATGAATCACAATAAGAAGAAAATAGTAGTAACAGTTACTCCCTCCGTCCCAAATTAACAGTGCATTGACCACCTCCATAAATATTGTAAAGTTCCAAAGAAGTTCCTCCAGTGTTGGTTAAAAGAGTACATTAATAAGAAATATTGTACAGTTCCAAATAAAGTTCCTCCCGTCCATTTGCATCTTATTCTTCTACTATAAATTCAGTTCTTAAAACTACATATGAATGGATATATTAATGAAAAGATGGACCAAAAAATAAAAATTGATCATCCGATATTTGAAGATCCAAAAACAAGTTAAAATGGCTGTTAAAAAAAGCTGATATTGTGTTGCGGCCAATTTGAATACTCCCTTTGCCAATTTTCCACCAACACTTTTTTTAGTAAAGAATCATATAATGCTCTTCTTTCTTCACTATTTAATGTCTTTGTTGGCCTTGATGGTCCTGATAATTGTTCATCTGCATTGTCATCACCCGGATCGTCCTCTGTTTAAGAAAAGATGAAGAAGAATATCAAACATACAAAAAAAAAATGTGTTCAGTGGCTACTAAAACGTATAGTAGCTTTATGATTCTTGTAAAAATATTTTCCTCAATATTCATCTTCCAATAATGTGGTTGAAAGAAATAATCGCTTGATTATTTCCATTAATGAATGAGTATATATACAATTTACAATTTTTTTCATAATATGGAAAATCCTATTTCTATTCTACTCCCAAAACCCTATTCTATTTGTACAAGAATTCTATAATTATGGTAAGCGTACAATGCTAATTATATACAAAAATCTATTACCAAAAACCACAATATACACGGTGTGTATACCGTGTATATTATGTATGTATATTATGGTATATTTTCACACCCCCGCAGTCATAGCGGGTGGTCTTCGTACGCTGAGACTATCCTAAAATCTTCAAATAGGACCGAAGGAAGACCCTTAGTAAAGATGTCTGCAATTTGATTCTTGAAAGGGACATGTAAGAGGCGTACTTGTCCACGAGCTACCTTTTCGCAAACAAAATGGATATCTATCTCAATATGTTTAGTGCGCTGGTGTTGAACCGGATTTTCAGAAAGATATACGACACTAATATTACCACAATATAACAAGGTAGCTTTTTGAATCGGAAAGTGAAGCTCCAAGAGAAGATTACGTAACCAACATGATTTAGAAATCACATTGGCTACCCCTCGTTACTCGGCCTCTGCCCTGGAGCGTGATAAGGTAGCATGTCGTTTGGAAGACCATGAGACCAAATTATCGTCAAGAAACATACAATATCCAGACGTAGAGCGTCTGGTGTCCAGACAGCCACCCCAATCGGCATCGGTATACGAGACAAGTGTAGAGGCTGATGATGTATATAGATGTAAACCATATAAAAGTCTTCATTGGATGTATCGGATAATACATTTAAGCGCATTCATGTGCTCACCCTATGATCATGCATAAACAAACACACATGTTGTACGACATACGTAATATCCGGTCTCGTGAAAGTAAGATACTGAAGAGCTCCGACAAGACTGCGATAATGGGTGGGATCCTCGTAAGGTGAGCCAGCCACATCACCCAGCTTGGGTTTAGTATCAACAAGAGTGGAAGTAGACTTACACAAGGACATACCAACCCTGTCAATTATCTCAGCGGCATACTTCCGTTGTGATAAGAATAACCCACATGCATGACGTGTGACAGCAATCCCCAAGAAGTAACTCAAGGCCCCCAAGTCTTTCATAGCAAACTCAGAACTGAGCAATGTCATGATGGACTTGCGCAAAACATCAGACGATCAAGCTCAGCCCGAACCACCTACTTTCCCATTAATTGATGAGCCTGGGAAATGATTCGGATGTCTCCTCCCTGGTCGCCAGCGCCTTCTTAGCCTCATCCATTTACCTTCAAGGGTGGTCCTCCGCTCCAGAAGGTCTCTGTGCTTGACCCAAAGCTAAGCAAACTCCTCCCGGAGATGGCAGTTCTCATTTGACAACATCTCCACATTCTGGGAGGATAAAGGCACATTCCTGAAAAGCTCAATGGCAGAAGAGACAGCAGCGCGCCCCTGAAAAGTTAGGCAGAGTTTAAGTTAGTATACGCATTTGCATTGAGAGCATGAGGTATGGTAAAAATGACCTAAATTACCTGAAGAAAGATGTATGAGAGATGGGCCAAAGAAGCTTCCAGGACGAGATCAGAACCAACAATAGGTGAAGGGGGTACAGAAGGGCCCGTGCCCACATCTCCACTTTCCATGCTCTAGGATGGCCTCCACTGGTCCCTGGCTTTCTATAGCTTTGATCGATGGGACCCCCGCATTCCCGAACTCTGCAAGCTCTTCCTCATCATTTTCCACCAGAACCACCCTCTTCACATCCTCCCTCTCAGGCTCATTAAATCGGTGGATGCGCCCTTACACGCAGGCTAATCTCGGATGTGGATGCCTAAGCATCAACCGGAAGCTTTTGCTTTCTGCTAGCCATGGCTTCTGCGGCGGCTTTGGCAGTGCTAGCTCGAGCTTTATCTTGGGTGAGCACCTTTCTGGATGAACCCTCTCTAGCATGGAGGTCTTCAAAGAGAAGAGTATAAAAGACGTCAAGACAAAGCATAAATGCGCGAACAATTAATGATGCAAATGAATCTCACCATGGTTTTTGCCCTTCCATTCTTCAGCAAAAAGGGCCATCCACGTCCGTTTGGTACCATTGGAGGCTCGGAGCAAGCCTATCACCCAACCAAAAATATTGGGTTATGGCTCAGGGACCAGAGGTGCCGAAGTTGGTGCCCTGAAGACGATGGGTAGAAATCATCACGAACCGATCATACCACCCCCAGTCATGATCATCCTTGCATTTGTGATACCTTGTATCCCATGAAAGAAAAGTTAATTATTCCCTCGTGAAGTATCCGGGGGGGAATATATGTGATCAAGTGATCTAAAGTAAATGGGAGATGGGCGTGGTCCGCTAAATGCTGCAAGCAGTAGACTATTCTCCATATTTGTGGTGCCAACTAACTCAGATAGACGTTGTATCTTCGATAGAAGGCCTCCATCACCCGGTGGATTGGGAGGCCAAAACCAATGGTAAATGGATGTAGATAAGCGATATCTCAAGGATGTGCTGAGTAATGCTGGTGTTGAACGAATATGGGAAAATATCAACGTCCAAGCCCCATTTGCAATCGATACTGACTTGGAGGATGACATAATCATCGATTAAAGAGACCATGTCCTCCACAGATTCGAGGCAAATGTTTGTACGAAAATCCCTTTCAAAATAGAAACTGGGAGGGATGATCTCGGAAGCAGTAGAGCCCAGATCATGACCTAGGTTACGTTGGATGATGACAGTCGACGGTGGAACAAACCTAACTTTGCCCTCATTCTTGCAAAGGTCAGGCCGTCAAAAGTACCAGATATACATGAAGAAGAGGTAGGTATTTTTTGAAGGAAAGAAGTGAAAGAAGCAGGAAACTGAAGTTGCAATAAGGAGGTTGAAAATGAAAGTGAGGAATGGGGTTGCCGATTTATATAGCCAAGGAATAATCATTGTCCTTGGAAATCGGAGAGGCATGCCTTGTCGGTAGGCGTCAATCAATGTCACAGAAGAGGCGATGTCGATGAGTGACTGAGTACATTTAATGATCAACTGACGGAGTGTCTCGTAGTGAAAAGACGTAACATTTCGGTTCCCGCAAAAATGTCTTTTTTTGAAAAGGCGCGCAAACTCTTCCATTTCTTGGTTCTTTAAGTTCAAGAGTCTCAAAAAATGGGGACTATCTGTATTGGGTAGAAAGGCATCCGGATGCATTAAGCGTATAGGAGAAGCTTTGTTGTTCCGAAAACTCTAACGGATCTCTATAGTTTTCCTCCACTCCCAACAACCCCAGTCACCTCAGTTTGCATAGATCAGAGTGCTGTGGTGCGTATGAGTGTAGTGACGTCAGTATGCTCACGTTGCCATAACTCTCTAGGATCATAATAGTCTAAGTTTGTCTTATATATGCAAGACTTAGAAGAGAAAAAAACACATTGTATTCTCTCTAAGAACACACTTATAACTCATATCTCTCTCAAGCTAATACACTATTCTCAGCTTTGACTCCTATTCGATTCGTAGCTTATTTTTAGATCCAAACTACTAATCTTCTTTACTTGCTTGTTATCATATTTTTACTAGTATTTTTATTACCATTCATCTGTAACCTAAATATCAATCCCGGACTTAATCAAGAGGGTCTCCGGATCGGATACGACCTACTTGTCTTTAAATTCTTGAAAACAAATCTCTAACTGTATTTTTGGTTGAAATTATTTTTACCGGAAAATAAAAACACTTCAACGTTATGACTTTGATGTGTTTAACATTCTCATGAACCATCAAAGAAGTTTAGTACACTTAAAACGTGTAACTCTAAGCTACCCAACCAATCACCATCTATGTACAACACCAACATACCCAGTGAAATACCACAATGTGGGGTTTGGGGATGGTAGAGTGTACACAAACCTTACATTTACTTTGATAGGTAGAGTGGTTGTTTCCGAAAGACCATTGGCTCAAGACAAAGCACAAGCCCAAGCACCAAAAAAATAAAGACTCAATTTACAATTTTTTAGGGAGGTTTTTTATGTATGTTGGAATTAGGTGAAGTGAACGGATAGCCGGACTTGCCACCGCCATTTAAGTCTATCTGCAATGTTAGAAAATTGCGAAATTGCGAAGTTGCGAAATTGCGAAATTGCGAAATTAACTACTTTCGGAACAACATCACACATTCTAAGTCTGAAGTTGCAGAAATTTATCTAAAGTTGGTTGGGAGGTCACATACATGAGTGAATTCAAACGCAGATGAATGACGTTTAGAATTTTTCACTAAACTTGGGGCATATACGTGTAAAGCTCAGGTATTTTGCATTTATGCAAAACATCAAATATTTATGAGTTATAAGTGCTTCAATTCTTAAAAAATATCTAATGGCAATGTACACAAACACTACTTTAATTGTGTCAAGATTATTTATGAGGTAAACCAATCTTAACATTCAACAATATCGAAGTATATTACTATCAAACACTATCCTAAAAGACATAATACGGTAAGAATTACATATTACTTGAAGGTAATGTCACCACTTTATATAGGGAAGATGATATTAATTATATATGTTGAAGAAGAAGCGAAGCTTTACATATGAAATTTATTACTATTACTATAAGTTAAACAATTTGGAAAATTTGAGTACAAGTTAAAGAGTATGGTCCAAATTGAGCCCCCATTTTAACACAAAATTGCACGGTTTGATAACTAAATGAGTTGGTCTTTAATTTTTGTCTTTCAAAATAGAACTTATACCTAGAGGGACATAAGTTCTTTATGAAATCTACCATAACTTATGGAATATTATGATACAAAAATAAAAAATTATGGTCCACGAAAAAATTATTTGTCTTGACAGGTGAAAATTAAAGACCAGCACAAAATAGGACCATAAATGCAAAAGACTCCCCATTCCCCTTCAATTTATGCTCACAAATCGACGCATGGGTCAGCCCAGCCCATTACCATCTCAAGCCCAATCATCAAGTAAACAGTTTCCAGGGTTATATATGTAATTCCAAAAGACAAACCTTTCGCCGGCGGCAGGGAGAGAGACTCTGCGGCAAAATCATCTCTCTCTCTATATCGCTTGGACTCTTTCTCACATTTCTTTCTCTCAAACCCATGAATTGAATCAAGAAAATTCCACATTTCAATTCTTGTTCTTCTTAAACCATCAATTTTCAACATGTATTAGTAGCATAAGCATACAGAAAGAAGCAACAATCGCCATGGAAGAGGGAACTCAAATTCTGGAGATAAACTTAATCTCTGCACAATCCCTCAAAACCCCAATCGCTAACTTGCGCCGTATGCAAACTTACGCCATACTCTGGGTTGACTCATCCACCAAGCTTCGTACCAAGATCGATCATCACGGCGACGAAAACCCTACCTGGAACGATAAATTCCTCTTCCGTGTTTCACCGGAATTCATTTCCCGTGATACCTCCGGCGTCTCCGTTGAAATCTACGCCGTCGGTTGCATCAAAGACGATATCGTCGGTACTGTACGTCTCCTAATAAGTAGTTGTCTTAATTCGAATTCTGGTACTAGTACTGCAACTCCGGCGTTTACAGCTGTACAAGTTAGACGACCTTCTGGAAGGTTCCATGGAGTTCTGAACATTGGTGCTGCGGTGTATAGTAGTAACGATTTCTCGTTATTTAATGGATTAACTGCCATATGTTTCCGTGATTTGATGCAAGAGAAAGAGAATAGTCGATGGAGACGACGACGTCGTCTTAACAGTATAGGATCTAAGCGAAGTGAACAATTAATTGAGACCGTTAGATCTTTCGAGTCTTGCGATTTCGATTTCTCAGACGGTACTGATTCGACGACTTCTTCTTCTTCGTCGTCGGTTTCAACGGCGTTGAAAGAATGGAATTGTGTACGGACAGCTGGAGAGATGGCGGGAAAGAATTTGAAATCAGACGGTGGAGGTTTGTTGTGCGGGTTGATGATGCAAAAGAAGATTCAATTACGTCCGTTGGATCAGAACTTATGATTCTGGACTGAATCGTTTGAGAAGGAACCTTAATGAACGGACCAGATTCTTCATATACAAATGAAATGAGCAAATTTAGCACACTCTATAGTCTATTAGTCCATTTCATTTGCAATTTTTTTTTGCAGACCTGAAAAAAAATCCAGCTTTTTTGTCCATGAATTCAAGATTTTACTCATTTCATTTTTTGGTTTCTTCTGATTACCAATTCACATTTGTAATGTAATCTAGTTGGTTACTTCTTAGCTGCTATTTTGTATTCCATTGATCATATCGAATAATCAGTTGAGTAGGATGGAAAATGGTCAAAGCAAATTTTAAACCACAATTTTTGATAAATCCATCTTATGGCTAATAAGGTCAAACAAGAAATTATTTATATGTAATGAGTATTTATGGTCCTTAGCCTAAAAGGTTTCTTTAGGATTCAAATGGGAGAAAAATTGGGTTTTATCTTTCTTAGGTGAAATATTGATAAATTAGTTTCATCAATTAGTGATAGTTCTTGTCGTGAAAACTTCTTGTCATCAAAATTGAAACTGTTTAACTTAATATTGGTGAGGGTATTTCTGTATCATTTATTGAAGTTGGCCAATTCGAAACAACCCATAGCTGTTTCGGTCTCAAGAATTTTGTGGCTTAAGAAAGACTTCATTTTGAATGTGCATTGTGACCTTTCTAAGCTCATTCTTCTTTTTCACACATCTCTAAGCTCACATTGATTTGTGACCTTTCTCAAGAATATGGTGTTAGAGAGCGAATTACTCACACGACATCTCTAAATATATATATTATATTTGATGTAAATATTGATGAGACCGAACTTTTACCCCTATTACTCCTTCCTCTCCTCCTGATTTACTATGTAAGAAAATAAGTTTGAATAATTTACCATGTCAACTAGGCGATTGCCGCTAGTACTGTACTAACAAACTAATAATACAACCAAGTCTGTATTAATTGTCCTTTTCTTTTACCAGTAAATTAGAACATACTCCTAGTTGATTGTAACTAATTATAAATATTGTGCATCTCAATTTCTATTCTGTAATTGCAGCCGAATTTTCTATAAGAACGGCGTTAAATTAAATTACTGAACGAAAAAAATAATAATTTGCAAACCTACTTTGACTTCAAAAAGTTGAAGTTTAAAGATTATTGTTCCATTTAAATGGAAAAATGCTCATCCTTTTCTCTTGCAGTTATGTTATTTAGACGTGCCTCCAAAAGTGGTCCTTAATTTACCATCTCGATCAAAGCTTTCTCTCCTTTCAAAATAAATACGTAGTTTGCAAAAGACTTGAAGAAAATATGATACTCAATTACTTTTGTCTGATACTTTTTGCTTATGCATAGTCACGACCAATTATCGAATATTAATCAATTGTATAGTTTTTTTTTTTGTTTAAATAAGATTAGATTTTTTTTTAATCTAGATTAAAATCAACGTGAGTTGAGTTTCAATTTCCTCGTATCAAAATGATGGATTAAAAGGTTATAGATATTAGTCAAAATTTACTTAGTTTGACTTTTAAAATAAAAATTATAAATATCTCGGAAGAAATCAAGTGCTTCGTTACGAAGAAGCCCATAGAATATACAAGAATTATAAAGAAAACAAAAACATTTTTGAGATAAAACAAGTGCTTCATTATGAAGAAACCACCTTAGACTATACAATAATTAAAAAGAGAACAGGAGGGAGAAAGAAAAAGAGACACTATAGTAGAAAAGTTTAGAAAGGTGTTATAAGTAGGGGTAATAAAACTAGCACATTAAGTTTGATTCACCCATTTCGTTTAAATTTGGGGAGATTAATACCAAAATATTTATTTATTCAGTTTATTGTAATCCGTCCAATTAATACATTTAAACGTTGGGTTGATTTGGCTGAGTATATGCCAAAACTAACCTATGAGAAGTCTTCAATTTTTATTTTAAATTTTGATATGTTATATTTAGTCATAATAATAAAAAAAGATATTAGGTAATTAAATGGATTGTAAAAAAATAAAGAAATTAAAATATGGTAAGGATTGGGTTATGACTCATTGTAGCCCATCTTAACCAAACACATCTCAACCCAAATAATATTTGGGTGAGTTAATACCATACTTATTTATTAACTCAATTTATTTTGATTCACCCAAATTCAGCTCAACTGGCCATTTTACACCCCTGCTCACCGATCATGTGGAGCCTTTGGAACAAACTAATTACTATGTTTTTTCGTTCTTTAATATGTGTTGAAAAGGGGGTAAAAGGATTTATCAGTATACTATTTGAAGGGGCTATTGAACAATAAAAACAAAATAAAATAAACCTGAATGTCAATTCTGTTTCTGAATGTCGGAAATTATATCGTCTGACACCAGTAACAACACTTTAGCAAAACATAAAATTTTGAAGAGTATATGCAGAGAAAATTTAAAGAACACAAATGTTTTAAATTTTCATAAGTCAATGACCAAATGTATTGTATATATATTATATACAAATTCCTTTCTTTATAGATTTATAAGATAAAACAGAAAGGAATTAAAAGTTGAAGTCGCAAATGACTTCTGCCTGAAAATCTAACTAAGTAGACATAGACAACCTCTCATTACAATCCCTCCATACAAAACTAATCTAGAATTTAAACATCAATTGTAATGTTGGACAAAATGTTGTCAACACACTCATGCAACACTGGTGATCCAGATTTATGAGATGAAATCCAGAGAGCTTTCTTGGTATTTTTACTTTCAGGTTCTGGATATCGATACTCTGTAGTAACCTCTCTATTTATAGTAGAAGATCTTCCTTGAAAAACTCATCGATTATTTGTGGAAGTTGAGGCAAAGGTGCACTACTGGTGGAGTTGGTTGGAGAAGATTAGGGAGTAATAATCTCAACAGCTTTGGCTTGATCCTCACGACAAGCAACAACTTTTGACTTAGTCCTCACTCATTTTTTACCAGCTCCTTTTTACCTTGCCGAGTCATTTTTACCTCATAGTAATATTTACACAAATATTACTGCATCGCGTGAAGTAAGACAAAATATGTTCAGAAAATATAGGTCTGAATGTTGTGCAACATTTGTCCCAACATACTTACATATTCATATCAACACTTTAGGAGATATGTTGGATCAAATGTCACAACATCAAATCCAACATTAACAATATTAATCAGTATATAATCTAGAAAAGTGAATAAATCTTAGTGAGGCCCCGCAAATCACAACCACCATAAGGGAAATAGATATTTAGCCTTTGGGATATCTTGGTCTCTGGTCTGGTATCCAAACATTCTCTTCCACATTACCATTTACTATATACACTAGGTACTCTGCTCTTCTTTTTTTTTTTTGTTTCCCACATGTTTTGTCATTACTTCAGTACTTTTACTTTTTCCTAAATGTCAATCCTCAACTCATCACTATGTAGACTATCAGCATTTTAGGTTTTATTCAAACAAACAACTTTCTTGATTTTTTTCTTCTATCCCCCACCATCACTATACTCTCCATGTGATGCACCTGCATATTCCTAAATGCATACCTAGAATTTTACACTTCTGGCTAAACCATCACATAACTTTTATTAGGATATGTTTTGTGACATTCATATATACAGTATGTCTCTAAATTGATTTGTACATTTGCATTTATATTTCTGAGTTGAAAATATTTATCTGATCATAAACACAACGAAAGTTTGTGGTTGCTGGGGGGTTAATTAGTCTCCTTCCATCTTTAATATTAGTCAAAGATTTGAATTCAAACCCTATAATGAAATGATTTTTGATAGGAAGTGTTTTACCTTTGAAATTTTTCCTGTGCAAAGTCAAATTACTCAGGCCTTAAAACTGGCAATAAACACCATGTCAGAAAAAAAGAACCGCACTCATAAACAAAGGTTAGAACAGCGAGCTCGGTTACCTATTATGTAAGCTAAGTACAAGACTATCTTAAGATACTGTTTGGCATATATTAATGCATGTAATAAAATTAGATGGAATTGACAAGACACTGCAGCTCTCAATTGATTGCTCCGCAAATATGATTACAACATTCGACCATAGTATGGCTGACATTTATTAAGTGGTTAAAAGGTCTACCAGGTTAATAGTATTATATTTGCTTGTTCTAGATCTGTAATTATGCATTTATAAAACATCTTTACAAGTGTCTCAACTCAAGCACCCAATTGCATTTCTAGGCCAGGAGTTCTTTTAGCACTTAGTCACTTGCTTAGCACAACAAGACAAATTAAGAATAGTTCTTAAAGTTTATTTAAATATAAACTATTGAAAGTGAGACATGAGTCATTTGTGACACAAAAAAAGTCTTGGCTGGAAAGAGGTGTTAGTCATGTTACAAACTTGTATGGTTGTATAAGTGGGGTGCCCACGACTCACTGCTGCTACTTTCAATTCTCTTTCTATTTTTTGCTCCCCTAGGGGCTGTTTGGTTCCTGAAATTAGGTGAGTTATCCCGATTAAAATTTTGTCCCCTATTTAATTGAAGGTATTAGTTAAAATAAGTAATAAAATAAAGACATAATCTAAATAACTTTCGTATAGAAGGTAAGATAAGTTATCTATATTATAGTCCTGATTTAAATTCTAGGATTAATATAATTATGAGATATCTCGTTGTCAACCAAATGACCCCCTAGTTTTTTAATATAAACAATGGGGTTTTTCTTCTACTTTTTATGTATAGTATGTTGAATGTCGACACCCCTTGAATGTCATGCTAGTTAGGTTAAAGTTTATTTGAGGTCAATGCCATTTGTATGGACCCAATGGGCATGTTTCTGCTAAGAATACTTTTCCATACATTAATGGACAGTAGATGAAAGAAAAATAATTTCTTATTTATTGCCTTTATCATATGATGATTAATACAGTAATTTTTGGTTTGCAAGGAGGCAATCAGACAATGCAATAATCAAGGGAAAAAAATTCAAATTCGAATATCAATAATTTCTTCCGATTAAAAAATATGCTATTTTTTCGTTCATAATGGAGAAAATCGGACAATGCAATGATCAAAAGGAAGAATTTTCATAATATCATGAAGGGAAAAAAACACTATTTGTCCCAGTACCCTCCAAGAAAAAAGAAAGAATAATTAGTATAAATATTTCGTACTATGTATCTGATCATATTTTTGGTTTCAATAGAGATTACCGTTGGACCACATATTCTTCAAGCTCAATATATATAATGTTCTATTCCTTTCTTTTGATTTTACCCATGGAGGTTTCCTAACGTACTTTAATATTAGAAAATAATTGAAAAATAATAATTAATCACAAAAAGAAGTACTAAAATACAGAAGGAAAGGAAAAGTAGCATTACGTGGACATTAGTTTGCATGAAATTAATTATTAGTACTAAATTAATCATATCTTATATAGTGTTTTAATATTTCATTTAATTTCATCTTCTTAAATGACCTTTCAAGAACGGCCCACCGGCTTTCACTATTATATTCTTTTTGTGTAAATTATTATGCCTGTAGATCTCACAAGCCAGTAAACAGAGAAAGGCAACAGAAAGGAGATTATTGTTATCAGCAGTAGCTGGTCTCATGTTGTAACATGTCTTCATCAGTGAATTTAAATATTAAAAAATAGTTCTAAACAAGAAGTGTTTATCTGGAAAGGATTTTAATTTTTGTTTTTGTTTTTTGCTTAAAATCGAAATACATATAACAATGGTTGCCATGTACAATGCCTCCCCCTCTCCAAACCAAAATAATATAATGGGGTCAAAATAAGTCATCTTAATTTACATTTTAAAAGCTTAATCACAATAATTGAATAAAGTAACGTAAATTCAAAAGACCAAAATAGAAATAATCATAAAGACTAGTTAATGATATGAACTAATATTAGTTGTGTGAAACTTCTTTCTATCTTACAAATTGGGGACCCAAATCTTACACTTTTGAGTTCACAAAATTTGAATTCACTAACCTATGCGACAAAGAAATCTCATATAATTAATGTCAGTTGTTTGACGCACAAAATTAAAGTTTCAAATAAACAACATTTCCGTCTCAATTCAAGTAAGTTGGGATCATCACTCTTTTGTAACAATAAAGGTAGTTGCTGTGTGGATATATAATTTTAGTTGAATAAGGGAGTAGCTCAGGCTCTCTGCTTGTAATGTACATCCGTATTTGCCTATTTGGTTCTAAGCTTTAAATCTCTGTTGTAACTTCAGTGAGCATCTTTGCGACATTATTGATTTGAATAATATATAAGAAAATATGAGGAGAATTAGTGTCTGAAAAAATAGGTGGTACCCCTTACTCCACATATATGCATCATTGCACCTCTTCTTTTTATTTTTTTTTATTTTTTATTTTTATAATCCAGGTTTTCAAGCTTGCGCTGACTACTTCACTGGTATTACCCAGACGTCCTGGAGGTAATAGCACCGGTCCTTCAACACTATTACCAGGTAAATCGCGGGATGTGCTCCGGTGACCAGTTTTCTGGGAGCGTACAACTAATCAATGAGACAAGGTCAAATTCCCCAACATGCAGAGTTTCTTCGTGCTTGCGGGGAATCGAACCCACGCTGTCCCATGCCAGAGCGCCTTATAGCGCCCAGGCTTTGCCACTGGACTATGCCCCGGAGGACTAAAACTGTGGTAGGGTAAACTTTTTAAAGTGACTGGTCCCACCGCATTACGGCCCCATACCCCAGAAAACCCCACCTCCGGCCCGGCCCTACGGATTAGTATACACCGCTTGGCCCTACGCGTATGGAGGGATTTTTGGGGGGGAACACGGCCCACTCTCGCCGATCGGAGGACTCGAACACGTAACCTCGCACAACAATACCCTAATGTATTGGCCACCGGGCCAAACACTTTGGATAAAACTGTGGTAGGGTAAACTTATTAAAGTGATCGGTCCCACCGCATTACGACCCCATACCCCGTAAAAACCCCACCTCCGGCCCGGCCCTACGGATTAGTATACACCGCTTGGCCCTACGCGTATGGAGGGATTTTTTTGGGGAACACAAGTTCCACTCTCGCCGATCGAGGACTCGAACACGGAACCTCAGACAGCAATACCCTAATGTATTGGCCACTGGGCCAAACACTTTGGATGCACCTCTTCTTTCATAGGTTTCCCAAATCTATATGTGCTGATGCATTTGGAGAGTAAAATTTGTTGTAATCAGAACTCAGGGAAATCAGATAATCAACATTCAGAGAGGATGAAGAGATGAAGAAGAGAGAAGGAACTTTTATTCATTCAAAATTCATAGTAAATAGAGCTTTCAAAACAACCCTTTTTAAAATAAGGTTGGACCTAGGGATGACAACGGATAGGATCTGGACCGGATACTACTAGATCCAGATCCGTTTTTCATACATGTATCCAGATCCATTGAGTTCATAAAAATCATATCCAAATCCAGATCCATCGGATCCACCGGGTCCACGGATCAGATCTAGATCCACACGTAAATTTTTTTGACTCGAATAATATTCCAACATTCAACATACAACTATTCCATGATAGTACGATACTGAATCAACAAAACACAACAACATTCATATGTAATATTAAAGCCAATGCATTCAGTTTTCAGTAACTAGCAAACTGAAAAGTTCCAATGCATTCAATTTCCAGTGCATTCAGATACTAAATCAACAAAACACAACAACATTCATATCCAATGCATTCAGTTTCCAGTTTTCAATTTCAAATTGAGATAATGGAAAGTTCTTTTTCTCATAAATAATAGATGTGTGTGCAAATATGAATTGTATCGACGCTTCAATTTGCTGCAGAAATTTGTAAGCAAAAATTAGTCTTTGTTCTCTGCTCTTGTTAGATTGATAAAATCGTACACGTATTTTCTTTTTCTGTTTGTGTTTGACTGTTAATATATCTTTCAAAATCCCAAAACATCAAATATTATATAAATGAAAAACTGTTAATATGGACTTTCCTCCATATTAAGTATTTGCATGACTAATTTAGAAAACTGATTTACTCTTGATTTTAGTCTTTCCTTTTCTTTTCAAGCAAATACATGCAACAAATGATATTCCATTTATTTTACTAGCTACAATTATCTAAAATCCACATTTCTAGCAAATTTTTTGACATTCAACAAACCTTAACTTTAACAGATGTATCCAGGACAGTCTTGATAAACCATCACAATACCAAGACTACTTAACTTTTGAATGTGTTCATACTCGAATAAAATTCTTAAACAAGAAAGATGTATTAAAGAGATGTCAGAACCCAGACCAAACAACTTCGTCTAAAATAAATGGTTAACCAATCTTCTTTTAGTTATATTTTCTTTTTTTGTGTGTGTAGATTATGAAAACAACAGAAGTTAAAAGAGCCAAAAAACAAAAATCGAACTCACCTTTCGTTGTGTAGGGATGACAAGTAGAGACGACGGCTAGGGTTTGTCTTACAGAAGGAAACGAAATGAATGAGGAGGTCTTTGCCCTTTCGTTGGCTTAAAGACAGGCATATGGGTTGGGCTTCGGTCCTTAAAGGACTTGGACCTGGCCGAGAAAAATAAAAGAAGTTCTAGGTTATGGACTGGTCTTACTTATGGATGTATAAATGTATAATGTATTTAATAAAAAATGGATCCACGGGTCGGATCTGGACCGGATACGGATCTCAAAGACAAGATCCATATCCAGATCCGATCCGTCATAAATGGATCCGGGTCCGATCCGAATCCGTCGGGTCCAAATTTTGAAGATTCATATCCTATAAAACGTATATGAATCCACCAGGTCCAGGATCCGTTGCCATCTCTAGTTGGACCATGATTTTTCTTGCCCTTTTAGAAGTGAGGCTCAAAAGCCCAGCCTCTCTCGGCCCTTGAGGCCAGAAAAATAAATAAATAATTTAATTTTAAAAAATTATAAGTAAATAAAATAAAAAGATAAAAATTAATGAAGAAAAAAGAAAGTATTAATTACTGAGCAATAAATTAGAAATTAAAGTTATTCTTTTTAATCTCGTAAATCATATTATGTTTAATTTCTTTTGGACGTGACTTGAATTAGTGAACAAAGATAGTAATTTATATTTGTTCTTTTGAATTTATGTGTTTATGTAATGTGAATTCGTGATAGAATGGCATGATAGAAAATTCTATTTTAGACTGCAAAAAAAATTGTGTTCATATTGTACGAAAAGTCACTTAAGATATGTTATTTCAAAAGAATTTTTTTAAAGGGTTGGCCCGTCCTAGCCCGCAGCCCGCGTAGGGCTGGGCTGCCATTTTAAGGCCCTTCGGTAAAAAGGCCAGCCCGTTTTGACACCTCTAATAGTAAATGTAGATACAATCCCCTACTATAGTGTAGCTCATCTCCTTATCTGATTAACCACTAATAACTACTTAACCATAATCCTAACTAATCATACAAAGATGTTAACTAATAAACTAAAATTAACTAACTTAACTACTTTTGGGAAAAGACTATTTTATTCTTCTGTCATCTATTAGTGATATTAACACTCCCCCCTCAAGTTAGGTGGGGAGAAGATGTTAAGAACACATAACTTACTCTTAAGAAATTCATGTTGAACCTTAGTCAATTCTTTTGTAAATAAATCTGCAGGATGATCCTTTGTGTTGATTTATTGAGTAGATATGAGACATTGTTGAATTTTTTTTCTTATAAAGTGACAATCTATTACAATGTGTTTTGTCCTCTCACGAAAGATAGGATTTGCAACAATCTGTATTTCTGCTTTACTATTACTAAACACTGTCACTGGTGTAGAGATGTTTATTCCCAGATCCTTCAACATACCAATTAGCCAAGTTAATTCAGCCACAGTAGATGCCAAACTTTTGTACTTAGCTTCTGCTGAGCTTCTAGATATTGTGGTTTGCTTTTTTGACTTCCAAGATACTAATGAGTCACCAATCTTGATCAAGAATCCAGTTGTTGACTTTCTAGTAAGGGGAAAAACAACCCAGTCTGCATCACAATAAGCTGTTATTGTGTCATTTTTATTGCTTGACAATAGCAACCCCTGCCCTGGTTGATTCTTTGCATACTTCACTATCCTTATTACAACTTCCATGTGTGTTTTCTTTGGTTGTAGAAATTAACTGAGATTCTGAACCCCAAATGCTATGTCAGGACTAGTTACTGTCAAGTACAATAACTTTCCAATTAACCTTTGATACTCTTCTTGATTCACAATAGGATCATTATCATAAACCTTCTTGGTCTGCTCATCTTTTTTAATATACTCATCTTATTGTCTAAAAGTGAACTTAATATTATTGTCAATAGGAGTAATTGTTGGTTTGGCTACTGATAAACCAGTCTTAGATATGAGCTCAAAGCATACTTCCTCTGATGCATAGTAATCACTTTCTCTTATCTGACAAATTTAATTCATAAGAAGTACCTTAATTCTCCCAAGTCTTTCATTTAAAAGCATACTGTAATGACTTCTTTGTATTTTGAACGAGTTCTAAGCTATTTCCTGTGATGAGCATATCATCAACATACACTAGCACCACTGTAATTCCTTGATCTGATTTCTTTATGAATAAAGAGTGACCATATTGACTTTATTTAAAATCAAATGTGATCAATGCCTCACATAATTTGGCATTCCATTGCCTAGGTGCTTGTTTTAATCCATACAAGGATTTAACAAGTCTACACACTGAATTCTCCCCTTGAATTTTAAATTATTGTGGTAATTCTATATAATTCTCATCATGTAGGTCTCCTTGTAGAAAAGCATTGTACACATCCATTTGATGGATGTGCCATTGCCTAGTAGCAGCTAAGGTCAAAATAGACCTCACAGTAACCATCTTCACAACAGATGAGAAGGTTTCTTGATAGTCTATGCCTTCTTTTAACTATATCCTTTAGCAACTAGTCTTGCCTTGAACCTTTCAACTTCTCCACTAGCTTTGTACTTGATCTTATAAATTTATTGCACCCAATTGTGATTTTTTCCTTTAGGTAGTGACACTACCTTTCATGTATTATTGTTTTCTAGAGCTTGCACCTTTTCTTTCATTGCTTGTATCCAACTAGGATCCTTGATAGATTCAACATAATTCTTTGGTTTAGTGTCATGTGATACAACAACTATATAAGCTTTAGATGTTTCAGACATTTGATCATAACACAAGTATTTGTTCAAACTATAGGGAGTATCTTGATGTATATTCAGAAAGACAAAGTCTTTCATCCACACAAGAGGTTGTTTATCACTTGTGGACTGTTTGGTAGGAACCTGTATATGTGATGCGACTGAAAAGTTTGTGGCTGAGAAATAGATGATGTAGGAATAGGTTGTATAGTTGGTTGAATATGTGGTATATTAGTTGTTGGTTGTATTTCTTGACTTGATTCTGGTGCATGAGTGAATAGTATTGGTTGTTTAGGTAGTTCATGATCATCATATTGAGATGCATGCTGAGTAGGAGTAGTATTTAATTTTATAGGTGTATTTGACCATTCTTCTTTATGAGATAACTCATAACCTATATTAATGTTACACCTTGTAGTTTCATATTTTATCGTGTCATTAATGGATATCAATGTCCCGGAAAGTGGTACAACCTTACGGAAGGGTAATGAATGTTTACAACTTATTTATGGAAGTCCGGAGTGTATGAAAGTTAAACGGATTGAAGAAAATATATTTCGATGAAATCAGAAAAACTGCCCATATTGACGATAAGATTGATGGACCGTCAAAAGGATCAATCGGAACCATCAATTGTTATTCTGCAAAATGAAATCTCAGGTCTGATTGATGGTCTAGATTGGCGGTCTGTCACTTTTGACGGTCCGTCAATCTCGCCGTCAAGTAGGTCGGTGCAAATTTTTTTAAAAGGATAAAAATCATTTTCTCGACTTGGGGATTCATTTTCCCTAATTCTCAAACCCTAAATCACCCACAATCTCCTCCCTAAGGTTATCCATCCAATTGGAACTTAATTCAAATGCAAAACACCCAAGATCAACGTAAAGAATCCCAGGCTATCATTAACTTCACTTCCTTCGAGTTGTATCAACTTTGGAGATGATTTTATGGTGGAATAAGCTTCAGAGCAGGGAGGTTTCTTGAAGTATTCGAGGTAAGATTCACTTTCCCTAGTTAAATCCTAAATTGGTATGCGTATTAAATTAAATTTCGAGAAAAATCCTTGAAGAACTTAGCGATGATGGAGCTTGAGATTGAATTAGGTTGTATGGGTTGTTCTTATTGATTTGAGTTGTTGAATGGAATTATATGCGTCTGATTATCTTGGTAAGAGGAAGGAGGATCGAGGGTGAATATTATTGAACCGTAGATATTGAATTTGACCTAGAAATGATGGTATGAATTATTGCACGCAAGTTGTTTGACAAGTGTCTAAATGAAAAACCTTGCTAGGATATGGGCTTGATATTGACAAAATTCCTTTATATGTTGTAGATAATCATCCCTAATATGTACGAGGCTTCACGGGACATATATAGCTTATTTGATAAGGTATGTAAGGCAACTTTCTTTCTTGGCATGACTCGATATAACATTTTTTGAATAGAATTCCCTCTTGTGAAACAAAGTAACGAAAGGTATTTCTTGACAGATTGATCCTAATCTTTGGGTATTGCTAATCCATAGATTCTATATGATCCAAATTGATTGTATTAACATTCTTGAACATAGCACCAATAATAATAGTCAGAGGATAATAACGATAGGTCACTCCGGCTCTACTTATGATATCCTTTGGAGTCTATCTTGCATTGCACTTATCTATATGTAGCTATTTTTTTACCGAGTCACGCTATAGTCGATCGGGTATGACACATATTTGTCCACACCACTGCAGTTGGTTTTGATATTACCGAGTCCCATATCTAGATCGGGTATGACTGAGTCCTCATTGAGGTCGGGTACGTTATATACCTTATGATATGATTTGCCTCATATAGAGGTTGGATACTATATTATATGGGCTAACTGAGTGGCTTGATTTTACATACATGCATATATCTTCATGATTATGACATGTAGGCCCTTAGAGGCTTGTTATGAGTTTTAGATTGACTTCTGTACCCATATCTCTTATATTATACTTTGTGCTTACATTTGTTATCTGCCTTATATATTCAGTACATCTTTTATACTGATGCCCCCTTTCTGGGGCATTGTGTTCATGCCCGCATGTACAGATAGACAGAGCGACGCTCCTCCTCAGTAGGTGATCTGCCCAGATGTGATTGCCGCACTCCCTTCTCTCGGAGTTGTAGTACAAGAGTCCTTAGGTACTGTTATATATGTTACTAACATTTTGGGTATGGCAGGGCCCTGTCCTGACCTATTGGTGTGTATATGTTACTCTTAGAGGCTTTCAGACTTGTGTATAATGGATGTTAGTATGTCGTGGCCTTGTCAGCCTTTTTTTTATCAGTGTACTTATCTAGTGTTCTTGTCGACCTTGGCTATCTGTATATATACATATCCTGTTGGGACTCTTCTGCGTGCAGGTTATCATTCAGTTTTATCTATATGGTTATTTTGAGGCCTTGTCGGTCCAATTTTCATATTACAAGGTTCGGATACTACAGTGGTATGCTCAGGCCTTCGGGCGTTGGGTACCGACCACTCCCTCAAGGCTGGGGTGTGACAAATTTGATATCAGAGCAAGTCTGTCCTAGGGAGTCTGCAAGCCGCATCTAGTAGAGTTTTTTTTTATGGGTGTGTTGTGCACCACACTTATAAGCATGAGGCTACAAGATATTTAGAATGGTTACCTTTATTCCTGATCTAGATCATGCGATACCGCTAAATTGTAAGTGTTCACTCCTAATCTCCATCTTGTTTATGTTATCAGTTATACCTGCTACTACTAGACAATAAGAAGCCATACGAAGGGTAGACAAAGAGATGGGAGAGGGTGTCACTCAAGCACCAACTGCTAACCCGGGGAGACATGAGCACCAGGATGAGGCTGTATCTAGGGCCTCCAGGACTCCACCCCTACCACCTCCAGAAGGACAGATAGGAGCTGATGTACCTATAGTTCCTCCTCCAGTTGCCCCCGATCAAGATCTAGACATGCGGAGTGCGATGCAACTATTGACTCGATTTGTGGTCTCTCAGGGCCAACGTCAGACCTCGGTGTTGCTGATAGGACTGTGCATGCAAGAGTTCAGGATTTCATTAACTTGGATCTTCTAGTATTTACCGGGACAGATCCTAATGTGGACCCATAAAATATTCTGATTAGAATGCATCGGACCTTGTGAGTAATGCATGTGACGGATGTTGAGATGTTAGAGTTGGCTTCTTATAGATTACGGTATGTGGCTGCAACCTGGTTTGATACTTGGGAGCAGACTCTGGGACCCCAAGCCCCACCTTTAGGCTGGTGGGAGTTCTTTGAGGCATTTTTACAGCAGTATTTACCGGTCAAGCTTCGAAGAGCCAGGCGAGACAGGTTCTTATATTTGGAACATGGTAATATGGGTGTCCGAGAATATAGCCTGCAGTTTAATTCCTTGGCCATGTATGCTCTTCCTATGTTGATACCAAGATAAAGAAACCCTGGGGCCTTCCTTTCTATCCATTCTTGCTGATATGAGCAACTGAGACATAAGTTTGTTAATGGTTTAGGGCCACACTTGGTGAATGAGTGCACGACAGCTTCGTTAAATCCAAATATAGGCATCTCCCACATTCATGCCTATGCACAGAATCTAGATGACCGTAAAAGGCAATAATGATCCAGTCGAGAGCATGATAGGGGTCAGCATAAGAGAGCCCGATCTACATGTTATACAAGGAGTTTCAAGGTGGATTTAGACCTCAGCTACCTAGGCACCCATCTTACCCGACGACTAGTGCACCATCGCAGTTTCAGAGCCATCGTTGTGACCAGATCACTTATTCTGGTCAAGGTCAGAGTTCGCAGGTATCAGGCCCATAGTATAGAGGGGAATCTAGTCAGGTGAGACCACCCACGCCTCCAAATTGATTGTATTGAGATTATTGAACGTAGCACCAATAATAATAGTCGAGGATAACGACGATAGGTCACTCTAGCTCTGTTTATGATATAATTTGGAGTCTGTCTTGCATTGCACTTATCTATATGTAGCTATTTTCTTACCAAGCCGCGATATAGTCGATCAGGTACGACACCTATTTATGCACACCACTGTAGTTGGTTTTCATACTATCGAGTCCCACATCTGGTCTGGGTACGACCGAGTCTTCGTCGATGTCGGGTATGATATATACCTTATGATATGATTTGCCCCATAGAGAGGCTGGATACTACATTAGATGTCCCCACTGAGCGGCTTGATTTTACAGACATGCATATATATTCATGATTATGACAGGTAGGCCCTCAGAGGCTTGTTATGAGTTTTAGGTTGACTTATGTACTCATATCTCTTATATTATACTTTTTGCTTACATTTGCTATCTGCCTTACATATTCAGTACATCTTTAGTACTGATGTCCCATTTCTAGGGCATTGTGTCTATGCCTGCAGGTACAAATAGACAGAGCGACGCTCCCCCTCAGGAGGTGATCTGCACAGTTGTGATTGATTATTGTTCTCCCTTCTCTCAAAGTTGCAGTACATGAGTCCTTAGGTACTATTATATATATTACTAGCGTTTTGGGTATGTAAGGACCCTGTCTCGACTTGTTGGTGTGTATATATTACTCTTAGAGGCTTGCAAACTTGTGTACAGTGGATGTTGGTATGTCATGGCCTTGTCGACCCTTTCGTTATCAGTGTACTTACCTAGTGGCCTAGTCGGCCTTGGCTATATGTATTTATACATATTTTGCTGGGACTTTTCTGCGTGCAGGTTATCATTTAGTTTTGTCGTATATGGTTATTTGAAGGTCTTGTCGGTCTAAATTTCATATTATAGGATTCATATACTACAATGATACGTTTAGGCCTTCGGGCGCCGGGTGCCGGCCACCCCCAAGGTTGGGGTGTGACAATTTAAGAACACATGACTGGTTATTTGTGCTTGAGTCAGAAATGGAAATACCTCTTCATTAAAGGTTACATAACAAAGATCAACTGGGATGTTAGATCTAGTAATACATAATATTTTTGTAATTCATAATAACTCATGTGAACAATAAGTTTGTTCTAGACAATAGTTTATCAGATTGATTTGTATCTTTAGCAAAGCACAAACATCCTATCACTCTTAAGTGATTTAATTATGGTGTCTTGTTATACATTTTTTCATAAGGTGATGCACCATGTAGAACATTACTACAAAGTCTGTTAATAAGGTAAACAACTGCAAGTACATGATGTCCCCAATATTTAATAGGAATGTGTGCTTGAAATCTAATTGTTTTAGTAACTTCTAAAATGTGTCTATGTTTCCTTTCAGCCACCCCATGTCTGATGTACTATGCCTAGCTGTTTGAACATATTTTGGCAAATAACACTAAGAAATTGAGCATCATTATAGGTTCTTATTATTTTTACTGACTTCTCAAACTGTGTTCTTGGATATGTAAGAAAATGTTGCAGAGAAACATACACATCAAACTTTTATTTCAGTAGAAATATCCAAGTTACTCTAGAATGATCATCAATAATTGTAAGAAAGTATTTATTGCCATCAAATGTCGGTAGTCTCAAATACAGATGATTTCTCAAGTATATTGAGACTTGATGCCATATGGTTTGTGGCACCAGTGTCCACTATCCATTCAGGGTAATTAGGGGCCAGTAAGGCCAGATACAACATACCTGCATCATTTGCATTAGTTGTTGTGTCATTATTGGTTGCTTCATTCTGTATTGTGGCACTTAGATTCTGCACACTAGCAACATTAGCAGAAGGATTTGCAACTCCCTAATAGTAGTGTTTTCCAGCATCTTAATAATTTGCTCATACTGACTTGGAGTGAAATGAGCACCTCCAAATTGATTTTCACTAGAGTGTGGTACATTAGATTGACTATAACTTTGATTGTGAGACATCACAACATTCCCAAAATTTCCATTGTTCTGTGGATTTCGCCCAGTATTTCTACCTACCATAGAAACATTAGTGTTATGAGCATAGTGATACTCATTCTTATCACAAGCACCTTCCTTTGCACACACATTATAGACACTACCATATCCTGCATTACCTCCTTTCTTGAATCTATAGTTTGAGGAGTATCCCACAATCTTGAAATAATTTTATTTACTGTGACCTTTGATCTTACACACCTCACAGTAAAGATTATAGTTTCTCTTATACTTAGAATTTTCACCTCTTTGGTTACCATTCAGATTATTGCCTTGATATCCATTAGTTTTAGTGTACATAGCACCCTCAAAATTTTCAGTAGGATTCACAGGATTACTCCCTAATATCCCAGCATTTGCTGCAACACTTCTTTGACTCTCATCACTCACAATCATTGAGTATGCCTGATTGATAGATGGTGTGGGACAGTGGGAGTCATCATTAGAATTTGACTCCTTGCTGGAATATAGGAGTCAATCAATCCCATAATAAACTGAAACAACTTAAACTTCTGTAAATATAATACAAAATTCTTGATTTTTCCACAATTACAAGCAGGTGTTGGTACCATTGCCTCAAATTTCTCCCATAGATCTTTTAATCTTGAAAAATATATAAACACATAAGCATTTTCCTGAGTTAATGTGACTGTTTTTTTAAATGTAAATTGAAGGTTCTTGAACCATCAACCTTAGTGAATCTTTCTTGCAAATCAAGCCACACATACCTAGCATCTGTTGCATGCATAATTCTTCCAAGTAGATTTTTTGACACTGAATTCATTATCCAAGATAAAACTATCGCACACTCTTTCCCAATGATTCCACATAGTTTCTAGAAAAGACTCTTTAGTACAACTACCATCAACTAATCTCATTTTATTTCTTCCTAGTAAAGCAACTCTCATTGAGCGGTACCATAAAGAAAGTTTTCAATACATGTTAGTTGGAATGAAATTATATGTATCCCACTAACATCTGAAGGGTGCAAGAACAGTGTGTGTGTGTAATCAAATCCAAGTGCTTGATTCCCAGAATTTGCATGTTGTTGGTTTGAAGTAAAACCATTTGCAGTTGGAATTGTACCATTTCTTTCCATACCATTCAATTGATCCTCCATTGTTGATTGAGTTCAACTTGTTCAAGATTATAGCGGAAGCAAGATTTTGACAGAATTTGATTGAACCCTAACTTGATAGTTTCAATCGAGAATACCAGAATTGAAGAAACAGGAAACGAATTCGAATTAGAGCACAAGAATCATTAATGCTCTAATACTATGTTGTAATCATAATTCAGAGAAATCAGATAATCAACTTTTAGAGAGGAAGAAGACATGAAGAGATGAATAAGAGAGAAGAAACTTTTATTCATTCAAAGTTCATAGTAAATGTAGATACAATCCTCTATATATAGTGTAGTTCATCTCCTTGTATGATTAATCACTAATAACTACTTACCTATAATCCTAACTAATCGTACAAAGTTGTTAACTAATAAACTAAAATTAACTAACTTAACTACTTTTTAAAAAAGACTAGTTTATCCTTCTGTCATCTATTAGTGATATTAACAAAATTGAGATTTTTTTTTTTTTTGATATTTAGAATTTACTAATCCCATAAATTCATATTCATATTTTATATTTCTTCGGGCTTATTTAAGAAAGAGTGCTTCTTAGCTACCAGTTTTTTTTTCTTCATAATTTAAAATTAAAATCTTTAATTAAGAGTAGAAGGGTCACATTTATCTCACATCCCTTAGTGGGTGTAAAATTAAGTTATTGGCACGAATAATACTTGTACAGTCATTTACTACATGTCTACATCTAGCCTTGCCTCTTTTTTCCCTTCAGATTTCTCTGTACTTAAGCACCAATGTAGTTAGGGCTCAACAAGTACATAATATCATAATCACAAACTATATATTAAGCTACTTCTACTAGTATTAACTTTCTTTTTTCCTTTTTTTTTTGTTTGTTTTGGCGACAGTTGCAATTAGGCTGCTTTGTGAACCATTGCACACAAAATCATCTTTTGGGTTATCATAGAAATTACTCTAATTATGTTATATACCCTGGGATGAAATATTCTTAAGAATAATATTTTTGACACGCATAAAGCTGAAACATGGCTATAAGCGAAGAAAGAAGTATGTTTCTTTCAGCGTTTTGAGTAAAACAATTTATATAAAAAGTTCTAACTAGTCCGGGCTTTACTATATTTACATTGTTAAGAAGTGGATGAGAGGCTAAAGATGTTTATTGTTAGTTTTTAAGATTATTAACATACATTGCAATATAAAATTAGATGTAGAGGTGTACCAAAGATTTTAAGCAACTCACTGAAGAGTACATATTGATAGAATCATAATCTTAATTAATAATATTCAATTATTAATTATGATTATTGTAGTAAATGTAATATCTTATGTATATGGTAGGATAATTAGAATAGATTAGAAGACTTGGTTTTAGCATATCTTGTCTTATTCTTTACCTTAATTTATACTTGTAATATTGGTATATGTACCACCTCTTATGGAATAAAATCATGAGGAAAATATTCCATAATTCTTACATGGTATCAAGAGATTAGGAAAAGATCCTAACCCTACCAAAATACCCTCCCAAAATCGGCTAACCCCACCCCATCGATTTTTTGCTTCTCCTTGTTCTTTCATCTCCATTATTGTTCTTCATATTTTTTTCTTGTTTTTCCAATTAACCATGTCTGACTCCAAAACCAATTTTCACCCAACCCTTACCGTTTCAAACATTAAATTGCACGTTTCCATCACCCTGGAAATAGAAAATGTTCACTATGCCACTTGGGCTGAACTCTTTAAAATTTGTTGTCGTTCCCACCGGGTGATTGATCATATAATCCCGTCGGAAAATGGGAAAGGAAAGGAGTTGAAGACGGCTGATGACCAAGAACTCTGGGAAACACTTGATGCCAGAGTTTTATCTTGGATTTATGCAACAATATCTTCGAATTTGTTACACACAATAATGGAGCCAGATTCCACATCCATGGAGGCTTGGAATCGATTGCGGGACATTTTTCAAGACAACAAAAATTCCCGCGCCGTTATGTTGGAACAAGAATTCTCCACTATTGATATGGTGGATTTTCCAAATGCATCGGCATATTGTCAACACCTTAAAGTCTTGTCGGATCAACTTAAAAACGTTGATTCGCCGGTTACCAACAATCGCTTGGTTTTACAAATGATTGCCGACCTTATCGACACCTATAGTGGTGTGGGGACACTCATACGACAAAGCAATCCTCTCCCTTTATTTTATCAAGCACGTTCGATGCTTAAACTTGAAGAGGCGGACTTTGCTAAAAAGACCACCACAGTCTCCAATTCTGCCATGATTGCTACTCCCACAAATGACGGGGCTATTCATTTTGAACCCACACAACAAAATAGGGGACAAAGGGGAAAATGGTAATAAAAATCGGGGTGGAAATAATAAAAATGGAGGCCCCTGGAATTCCGGTGGCGGTGGTGGAAATTCCGGCAAGTAGGCTACCGGCGGCCGCAGCAGCGGCAGCCCCGCGGTGGCCCAACCCAGTGGACCTGGCAGTGGTCGTGGGTAGTGCCACCATGCCCCTACCCAACCGAAAACTGTGCCAAGCCCAATTTTTGTCAAAATAATATGCCCATTGCTGGGCCAGGCAGTGTTGGGCCAAGCAGTTTTGGGCCCATATAATTTTCCATCACTAGCAGCCACGAACAAGGCAGTAATGGGCCACTGCCGAACTAGTGGCAGGAGGGCCATTCGACGATGGCAAGCCCAACCGACATTGAATCCGTCATGTACACTCTTAGGCTCAATCCATCCGATGCAAATTGGTATATGGACTCAGGTGCAACGTCTCATATGATGTCCTCTCAAGGTAACCTCTCGTCCTATTTTAATTTGAGCAAAAATAATGGTATAATTATCGAAAATGGCCATTCTATTCCAATTCGAGGTTATGGGTCTATTAAATTGTCACCCCCCAATCCACTACTAACCTTAAAGAATGTGCTTCATGCCCCACAATTAATCAAGAACTTGGTATTTGTTCGAAAGTTTACTACTGATAATTGGGTGTCTGTTTTATTTGACCATTTTGGATTTTTCGTGAAGGATTTTCAGACAGGAACAATTCTAATGAGATGTGATAGTCAATGGGAGCTATATCCCATCACTTCACCAATTCAACAAACCAAGTTACCATCTTCTTTTGCAGCTTTCAACACTTCATTATGGCATGAACGTTTGGGGCATCTGTTTTAGCCTCCCTCAAATAGAATAATTTTGTTTTTTGTATTCAAACACGGACTTTGGATAAATGTCATTCATGTCCATTGGGTAAACATGTTCAATTGCCATTTGCTTCGTCTAATTCATGCACTTTATTGCCATTTGACATTATACATTGTGATATTTGGACTTCACCTGTTTTGAGCTCTTCAGGCCATCGGTATTACTTGCTATTATTAGATGATTACTCAATATTTTTGTGGACTTTTCCCTTGTCTAAAAAATCACAAGTCTTTTCCACATTTTTAAAATTTAGAGCATTCATCTGAACTCAATTTGAACGGGAAATAAAAAATATTCAATGTGATAATGGTAGGGAATTTGATAATCGACAGTTTTGGGATTTTTGTAACTCTTATGGTTTGAATTTTCGCCTTTCATGTCCATACACCTCTTCTCAAAACGGAAAGGCCAAACGTAAAATTTGAACCATAAATAACATTGTTCGAACTTCTCTTGCCCATGCCTCATTACCCCTCTCCTTTTGGCATCATGCACTTCACATGGCTACATATGTATTGAACATACTCCCTCACAAAAACCTATCCTACCAAGCCCCCCTCAAAATACTCTATTTATGGGACCCATCATATACACATTTACGGGTATTTGGGTGTTTATGTTGTCCCCTTTTTCCATCCACCACAATCAATAAACTCTAACCCCGGTCCACACCATGTGTTTTCTTGGAATATCCGTCTAATCATCGGGGATACATGTGTTATGACCTCTCTTCAAATAAAATACATGTGAGTCGTCATGTCCTTTTTTATGAAACAAATTTCCCGTTTGGTAAAATTCACACGTCCGGACCCTCCACATATGCATTTTTAGATGATGGATTGCCCCCGTATTTGTCTCATATTTTTTCGGGACCCACTGTTTCTTCCAGCCCGCAACATTTGGACCACGAAATAGTGGCCCAGTCGCAGGACACAACTACACAAGTACCCAACGAACTAGGTTGTCTGTTTTGGGCCCAACTGTTTTGGGACAACAACAGTGGGTCAGCGAACTGGGCCTGTTATTGCTAGCCCACTGCTCAGTGTCATACCCGTCCATGGCAGTGGCTTGGCCCAAAGCCCAGCCCCCTGCCAACTGACATGTAGTGTTGCTCAACCCACCGCCCCACTTGAAAATTTAATCCGTCGTCCGGTCACCCGTAGTCAACATGGCATTGTCAAACCCAACACAAAATATAGCCTACACACCCAAGTCTCAAAATCACCTTTACCTCGAAATCTTGTGTCTGCACTTAGCGACCCGAATTGGAAAATGGCTATGGATGATGAATTTGATGCTCTTATTAAAAATAGGACGTGGGAGTTAGTACCTCGTCCTCCTAATGCCAATATAATTGGTCTATGTGGATTTTTAGTCACAAAGAAAAATCTGATGGTACTTTTGAGAGGCATAAAGCCCGTCTTGTAGGTGATGGAAAGACACAACATGTTGGTGTAGATTGCGGGAGACGTTCAGTCCGATGGTGAAACCAGCAACTATAAGGACGGTCCTCAGTTTGGCTCTCTCAAAGTCATGGTCACTCCATCAGTTGGATGTCAAAAATGATTTTTTTCATGGCCAGCTAAATGAAACAGTGTACATGCATCAACCACTGGGGTATCGGGATTCCAGATATCCAAATTATGTATGCCTACTCGAGAAATCACTTTATGGGCTTAAACATGCTCTCTGGGCCTGGTACAAGCGGTTTGCAGATTTCGTTGCACGCATTGGGTTTTCTCACATTCGTTCTGATAACTGACTATTTATCTACCGACAAGGTAATAATATTGCTTATCTTCTGTTATATGTGGATGATATAATCTTAACAGCCTCATCAGATGCACTTCACAAGTCCATCATGTCACACCTTGCCTCAAAATTTGCAATGAAAGATATCGGCCATCTTCACTACTTTCTAGGCATAGCGGTGACACATCATACGAGTGGGTTATTTTTATCCCAAAAGAAGTATGCAACTGATATTGTTAAACGATCTGGAATGTCCTCTTGCAAACCATCCGCAACACCAGTAGACACCAAATCCAAATTGAGTGCATCCTCTAGCAAGCCGTTTGCTGATCCATCTCATTATCGCAGCCTTGCAGGGGCCTTACAGTATCTTACATTCACCATGCCGGATATTTCTTATGATGTGCAGCAAGTATGTCTCTTCATGCATAATCCGATGGATGATCATATGCATACACTCAAAGGGATTGTGAGATATATTCAGGGAACTCTAGCTTATGGGTTGCACTTATTCCCATCATCGACGTCTACCCTTGTGTCCTGCACCGATGCAGACTGGGTGGATGTACTGACACCAGACGCTCTACATATGGTTATGGCATTTTTCTTGGCAATAACTTGGTTTCTTGGTCCTCCAAAAGGCAAGCCACACTGTCTCGCTCTAGTGCTGAAGCAGAATACCGAGGGGTCGCCAATGTAGTGTCAGAATCATGCTGGCTTCAGAATCTGCTCCTAGAACTCCATTGTCCAGTTCCGAAAGCCACATTGGTATACTGTGATAATGTTAGTGCTATCTATCTCTCAGAAAATCTGGTGAATCATCAACGCACTAAACATATCGAGCTAGATATTCACTTTGTTCGTGAAAAGGTGGCTTGCGGACAAGTGTGTGTCTTACATGTCCCATCGCGCTACCAGATTGCGGATATCTTCACTAAAGATCTTCCGCTGATACTATTTGAAGATTTCCAGGACAGTCTCAACATTCGTCTCCCTCCCGCTTCAACTACGGGGGAGTGATAAGATCATAATCTTAATTAATAATATTCAATTATTAATTATGATTATCGTAGTAAATGTAATATCTTATGTATATGGTAGAGATAATCAAAATAGATTAGAAGACTTGATTTTATCATATCTTATCTTATTCTTTACCTTAATTTATGCTTGTAATATTGGTATATATACCACCTCTTATGGGATGAAATCATGAGGAAAATATTTAATAATTCTTACACATATTATTTCTTTGTAACAAAAAAATGACTTATTAAATATATATATATATATATATAAGATTTTATAATTTGACCAAAGATAGTGGGTATCAGTTGGCGCAAGCGGGTGACAACATTGAATAAATTATCATAACGGATGAGGCTGCTCCCTTCTCAATTAGAGGCCTTGCTTTTGAGCTCTGGGTATTAATTTTTTTTGGTAGAGCGTTTCCTATGAATGGACCCTATGTGGCATGAATCATTATATAATCGAATTTCAATGCGAATATCGCACACCGAGTGAAAAATCAAAAAAATAAGACAACGTTGAATAAATCAGTAATTTCTTGTACATAATACAACAGGCAGACGTTCTTTACCAAACTTTTCTATATAATTGAATACACTCACACAAAAGCACTATAAAAAAAGAAAGCAAGAAAGCAAAATAAATAAGAAAAGAAAGAGAAAAACGTATCCTAAAAGAAGTGAGAATATGAAGATGTGACAAAACAGTAATGGGACATTAATTAGGTAAAGTAAAGCTATTGGAGGAAATCCCTATGACAAACCAAAAAACGAACCCAAAATTTCTACAAAAGCAAATCAGAGAAGAAAAGAAGATTGCTTAGTGGGACATAGAAACTATACTTACATGTGTTGGTAAAGTATATTCCATAAATATGTTGTAAATAAAATGGAAGAAGAGAAGAAGCTTATGTATAATTTGCTATTAATACAAACAAACAGGAAAATTCATAATGGAGAATTTGAAGATTGGAAGTAGAAAATATCTAAGTGTGTTTAATATGACGGAAGGTCGTTTTCAATGAAAAATGGTATTCCTAAAACATATAGGAAAATATTTTCTTCATTGTTGGATGGGAAAAGCTATTTTTATTGTTGGAAAATATTTTCTGGTTTTGATTGTTGAGTGAAAAAATATTTAATTGATTAATAATACAAAAAGACCAGATAATGCCTCGATAAAACTTGAGTGATGAAGATTAATAACAACGTCTAAGTATCAATTCAAGCAAGTAATATGAAGTTAAAAATTAAAATAATTATAAATATAATAACTTTCGTCCAAAAGTGAGAAGTCATTTTTTCTCATATAATGAAAGTTATTATCTTTAAAAAATATTTTCTTATATGTATAGATCTCTTACTTTGGGTTTTTCAAGATGTACTATACTGAATTTTCATCCGATCCTCAAATTTCTATTGCTCTTGCGCGGCTATCTCAAATCAACTCTTAATAAAAGAAATTCTTATAAAATATTCTAAAATAGAGGATAAAATGAAACATACAAATAATTTATTTTAACCTCACTTCCTAAGGGATAAATTTTAGTTCTTCATTCACCTTCAATGTGGCTTAAACTTCTATTCATTTTTTTTTACAATAAACTACTAAACTTCATTAATATATAAACGGTCTCAAAGAGTTAAAAATGCAGCAACACCAGTTATAATCCAACTAGGAAAAACATAAATCTCAATAACTTTACTTAACAACGAAATAAAAAATTTAACTAAATTGTGTGCTACCATATTCCAAGTAGGAATATATATAACATGTATGTCTACAAAGAAATTCATAAGCTTCCACATATCTTTTATAGCTCCCGTTTGCCGTAGATTTTGGGAGCATTTCGAAGATTTGTTTTCAAGTTTTTGTTTGGCCATAAAATTTTGACAAATTTTGAAAATAAATCTTCAAATCCCAAATTATGTCTCAAACCTGTTTTTGAGCTAAGATCTATATTTTGGCCTTTTAAAAACTACCCCAAACTTTTGTATTTTATAAAAAAGTACCATCTATTTATGACCCAACTAATTCTATATTTCTATCTGCCATGTTCCTCCTTTAAAGTTGTATCTATCATGTTTCCACCATTAAAACAGTCTATTCTATAAAGTGAACGAGCTAAGTTGTGCCCAAGTAGTAAAAGAAGAAACCTTAGGGAAAATTGCTCTGCCAACTAAAATTCGTTGCGAAGAGAAAAATGAAACTTTCTTGTAATTTGAATTGTAATAGTTAGTAAGTGTGTTATTAACAGTTGTTATTAAAATATCACGTTATGTATAATTTGGGATTAGCATGTATGTTTTGTATGATTGAATATTCTTGATAATTTTTAAAACTTATAAGTATAGATAATATTTCATGTTTTCCAAAACAAAAAGTGAAATATGTTTTGAAAAACTATGACCATACACATTTTCAAAATTTACTTCACCCAAATCAATTTTAAAAAAATATATTTTTGAGAATCTATAGCCAAACGCTAACATAGTCTCTTTCTCTCATAAAACTACACTAAAAGGAGGTTCAAATCTACTAACCACAAATGTAATACAGTACTACTAAGTATTTCATAGTGATTTGTTTTTCTTTTTAACCTTTTCCCTTGAAAATAACACATAGAAACAAGGGGAAGAAAAGAAAGATAGAAGATGACATAAAAACTTGATGTGATGAGTAAGACAGCATTATATATCCTTATAGAGTGTTTTCTGGATTGTGGCCAAAATCCCAATGTTTCTTCCCCCATTAAAACCGCCTTCATTTTCCTTAAAAAAAACACCTCAACTCTCTCTCCTTCTCTCAATGCCCTATTAAAATACCGCCTTCTGTGTCACTTCAGTGCCGGTAGTTTTTTTGCTCCAAAACATAAGAGAAAGAGAGACATCAAGAAACCCCTTAACTCTGCTTCTCTCTTTCTCTATACTCAAAGGGTAGATGTGTTTGTGCTGTAAAAATCCAATCTTTACCATTTCCTTTATGATTTGAGTGATAATCTTGGATACCCATTTTGTTTTCTTTTCTGTTGGACGTTGTCTGTATCTGAAAAAAAGGGTGTTCTTCTAGTGTTGTTTTCCTCACTGCTTTACTGGTAAATCTGGCTGAACTCATTAGTTTTGGAGCTGGTGAAGGAAGGTTTCTTAGCAAAGGTATAGTCTTTGATTTCAAGAAAATTTAGTTTCTTAAAAAAATGGATTTTTGGGGGTATTGAGATCTATCTATTTGAGAACTTGTTTCCTTCTTGTAGTTTCCATTTCCCAAGGTTTATGATTTATTGTGTTCTATGGATTGTTTTGTACAGTTTGCTTAGTTTGTGGTTTCTTTTGCCCTTTGGGACAACATATTGTTGTTGTTATTAATTATTATATGCTAACAAGACCATTTAAGGTTTTCAATCTATGCAAGTGGTGCTTCTTTCTGGATTAACCAAATCCATTATGGTATATTTTGGGGGATACTGTATTTGTTCCCCACATTTTATGTCTCTCTTCATTAAATGCGTTTTAACTTTTAGTGGGGAAATATTAGAGGTGGGTTTTCCCCTTTTTGCTTCTAGGTACTAGGACAAGTATGCTGATCTGTTTATATGTATCTGTTTCTTTGCCTTTAAATCCTATCCTTTGCATATGAGGCAAAAAAAATGCAGTTACATGTGTTAGTTTATATAAGTGTACTCAATTTTGCAATGAAGTGTTGAACTTAAAAGAAAGATCTTTTGGTTTTATCTGTAAACTTGTTGTGTAGATTCTTTCTCTAATATTCTTTTATCAACAATATTAGTCTTCTTTTACTTGCTTCTCCGTGTCATTGCATCTTTCTGTAGTTTTTTCTTTTTCTCTTATGGAATTTGTATGGCAATTCTCGCTCTTTTAATTATTTTTGTTTGTTATAAGTAAGTTGGATGCTTAGGATTGAGGTTTCTTATGTTAAGTGAGACATGGTTGAAGTACAACATCACTTTTGACCTTTCATAAAAACAGGTGCATTGAATTTATTCATGCTGCTCAATCTGCTTTATTGAGCAATAGTGTTTTGCAATGGACAATCTGACCTAGGTCTTGTGATATACTCCATTTCTTATTTAGCTTTATCACAAATGCTTTTCTCAACAAATCTATTTTTATGCTTTAGATTTTGATGTCAGATGGTCTTGTTATCCTCTGATCTGATCTTAGTATATTTGATCACTCACTTATATTAAGGATAACTGTGGTTTAGTGAATGCGGTGAGGTTAATTTTGTTGTGTGTACTACATAATCTCACTCAATTTTTTTGGTTTTAGGTTTCTGTCCCTTTCCATCATCATGGAAGGGGAAACCTCTTGGGTTAATCATTGCCCTGATTATGTTGCACCAGACATGGTTGAGTTTGATTCATTTTCAGATCTTAACGATGAAGACAACAGAGAATCTTCCTCAGTTCATGTGGATTTGATACTGCCTGATGATTTATTGGAACGAATATTGGCCTATCTTCCCATTGCTAGCATTTTTAGGGCAAGTTCTGTGTGTAAGAGATGGTATGAGATAGTGAGCTCAACAAGGTTCTTATGGAACTTCTCTCAGGTGCTGTCTCAAAAACCGTGGTACTTCATGTTCACAAGCTCAGAGGAGCCAGTTGGTTATGCCTACGATCCTTCCCTTCGGAAATGGTATAGTATTGAACTCCCTTGCATTCAGACATCCAATTGGTTCATTGCTTCTTCATGTGGATTAGTTTGCGTAATGGACAACGACAGTAGAAGCGAGCTATATGTTTGTAACCCGATAACCAAATGCTGCAAGAGCCTTCAGGAGCCTCCTGGTCTCAAGTTCTCTGATTACAGTGCATTGGCTATTTGTGTAAACAAGAAAACTTGTTACAGTGTCGCCATTGTTAAATCTAAGCAAGTACCAGGTAACTTCTTTCAGTGGGATTTGTCAATCCACATATACGATTCTGGAACGATGATGTGGACCACCCCTTTGACCGAGGTTCTGACAGGTTGGAGAGGTGGGGACGAAAGTGTCATTTGTGATGGTGTTTTGTACTTCTTGATCTACTCAACTGGAGGTGGTGGGCCCGACAATCGTCATGGTCTGATCACTTACAACCTCTCAAGCAGATCATCCCATGGTTTGTTAATAAGGACTTTCATTCCTGTGCCATGTTCTCTAACGTGTGGCCGGTTAATGAATCTCAAGGAGAAGTTAGTAATGGTGGGAGGGATTGGGAAACCAGATCGTCCCGACATAATTAAGGGGATCGGCATATGGATACTTAATGGGAAGGAATGGCAAGAAATTGCCCGCATGCCGCATAAGTATTTTCAAGGTTTTGGGGAATTTGATGATGTTTTTGCCAGCAGTGGTACAGATGATCTCATATACATTCAGAGTTATGGAGCCCCTGCCCTTCTTGTTTTTGATGTGAACCAGAAACAGTGGAGGTGGTCGCAGAAATGTCCTGTGACAAAGAGGTTTCCCCTTCAGCTCTTTACTGGTTTCTGCTTCGAGCCAAGGCTTGAGATATCTCCCTGATTGATTGGTGCTCCTTAATGAAAATCCCATCTTCCTTTCATGTCTTTTGTTGTTGTACTCTTTTTGTTGTTCTTTCATGCCCTGCCTCCTCCCAATACAAAGATTTCTGTGTTCTTGAAAGGTTTATACAACATGTACCAGCCGATGAGGCTGCTAATTTATGAAATGACAATATTATTAAAAAAAAATTGGCAGTCTGAGGCACACTCATTTCAGCTTCCAAAGGTTATTATCTATGTTTATGCTGCTCACTTGTTCGGTATCTTTAAAATTGTTGTTGCACTCATGCGGATCCTTAAAAAATGCACTACTTCTTGAGGAGATACATACTAGTTGACATTTTTGAAAAGTTGGAGCATTGAGCAACATTGGTTATTATTACCTTTCTTGATCTCTAGTTTCTGTGTTCGATAGACCCTCCGAATATGGGCAATCCCAAGACAGGGACAAGTTGTCTTTGCAAATCACAAAGTCAAAACTGGAAGATGGGTAATCCTAACTTATGACCTCATACAGACTCTTTGAGTAATATTTTGAGACCAAAATATCCCTTTTATATCTCCTCCCCATGAATCCTCAATTGGGCAGCAACATGATTGGCTTGTTTATGGACCTTTTTTATCTTTAGGCTAGGGACCACAGCTAGTTACCAAACTGAGTTGATGACCATGAGGGTTGGCAGCACGCCCTGCACATGGTAAGGGAATAAGTGAGCTGTTGCCAAAACCATTGGTGATCCAAGATTTCACGTCCACAACTAAGTTTTTCATTGGCTAATGGCTTGCTCAGTCTATTTTGGTAGTCATACTCATGCCCCATGCCTTGAGTGTGTTTTGAGTTTTTTTGGTACACCCCTTGTTTCTTGTTTCCATGCCAACAATGAAATGCAGTCCGTTTGGGCAGCTCAATTGGTTATCAAGGAGATATTTGGAAACAATAAAATGCAAGATTGTGAAACCCCACTTTACAAGACACTGATATCTGCATAAAGTGAGGTAGCCAAATTGCAGACGGCAAGTAACGAAGAATTATTCACTTTATTTAAAAATTAGTGTTTGATTATAAAAATTTTAAATTCAACTTGAAATTGTATTTCAAATTTGAAAATAGCTTATAACCTATTTTGCAACTCATTTTTCATTTTTGAAATTGTATTCGAGTACATTCAAGTATGAACATTTCTTCAAATATTCTTTGCAAAAATATAATCAAACACAAATACACAACTCCAACTCTATAAATCTATTTATTTATTTAATAAAGTTGGGCAATAAGAGAATGATGTGATACCTCTCTTAGGCAGGATTATCATTTATCTTTTTTCTCATATTTTTTAGTTTTTCTCCCTTCCTTTTGATTTAAAAAAACTGCTAAAAATATTAAAGTACCTCATTTATCTATCTCCTCACTATTATTATACTTTTCCTTAAATTCCTCTCTTTTTGTCCCAACCGTTTTCTTCCTATTAGAATTCTTTTCTCAATTAGTCTCATTTAATTTCTTTCCAAAATTATATCCCACAATCTCTTAATTACATCTCCACCCAATATTCATGCCCCACAATTCTCTGTCGTTTTTTTAGTTTTGAATGCAATAAATATAAAATAAGTATTTAAAATAGAAATATCCTCTCTTCATAGCTCCTCGATGAGGTGAGGCAAATATGAAGCAAGGGCATGACTGCTCGGAGAAGATATGACGTTCAAGTGATTTATGCATCAGTTCATGAAGATGGCAGCAGGGAAAAAAGGCATATGCACAAATATTTGGGTATGTTCTTAGGATTGTTACATGTAACATGAATAAATTGAGTGCACAAATAATATTTTCTCTCTACACTTAAATATTTAGTTGAATTTTGGGCCATGTACTGCCTCTTTTCATTTTTTTTTATTTTGTGAAATTTATATGCAAGAAGGCCGTGAAAAATTATAATTAGTAGTCCTGACGGATTTTCGGACATGAAGGAGCATATTTAGGATGTTTAGTGATTATTGGAAGATAAATGAATTTCATATTTTGCGGAATTAATGGTTGGTAAGAAGAAAACACAAGAAATAATAAGGAGAACCAAAAATAACAAATGAAACAAATGGAGGAAATAAAGAAAAAATAAAAAGGGAAGAAAAATTAAAAAAAAATGGAAAAGGGGAACCACAATTAATAAATAAACAAGACAAATAAAATAAAATAAGCCTTCGTTAATTATGTGAAAGAAAACAAGATTAAATTTTATTTTTTAATTGTTTTTCAAATTAAGCTTCTTTTGTTTCAAATCATAAGTAAATACATAATATAAATATATCTTTAAGCTGTTGCATAATCTTTTTAGATTTTATCTTTAATCTTTAAGGAGAATTTAGATTTTATGGCACGAGGAAATTTCTTTGATTTGTTGAATTACCATACGCGAGTGGATTTGCAATGATGTTTGTGTGCGGAGGCGGAGCTAGAGCCCCGATACAGATTTGACCGAATTTAATAATTTTTGCTCAAAGTGTATTTGAATACAATATATCTAGTGTAATCCACTAGGTAGAGTCTGTGAAAGATAGAGTGTACGCAGACCTTATCCTTATCTTATCTTGGGAGATAAGGAGCAGAGTCGTTCCTATACTTTTAAGGGCCCGGTGCGAGAAACAAAAAGAGACTCTTTTTATTCACATGAAAAAATAAAATTAGCTAATTAATCAATATTAAAAAAAATTATTGATCAAAACATCAAATAAATGTATAGTAAACACTATTTGGGACTTGAGCCGACTGGTTGGGACTTAGGGCCAAATCTAATTTTGTGTTTAAAAAACACAAAGCGCCTTTTGCTACTCAATGGATTCAAACACACAACTACTAACTAGGGAAGAACTTTAAAGGGCACCCTCAACCGCTAGGCTATCGCTCTCATTGATAAAATTGGAGTCATTTTTAATACATATCTTAATATTTGAAAACAATAAAAGAAAAATAAAATTTTTGGGGCGGAGGCCTCGCCGGCCGGGGGCCCTGTGCGGCGGCGCCGCTTCAACCGCCCCAGGGACGGCTCTAGCAAAGAGTCAGAGAGGATGTTTCCGAAAGATCCTCGGCTCAAGAGAAAACAAGAAAAAAAGTTCAGAGAATGTTTGAAGAAAGTAAATTAAAAATATCATGACAATATACTATGAATAAGCAGTAATGAAAATTTTAACAATAACAAAGTGTATTTGAATGAAAAATATATTAAATATATACAACTATCAGATTTAGAACACGCTTAGTACTACTTCAGTCATCATTCTACGATTCAGGACTCATAATTAAAATTTTGGCTCCACCTATATTTGTGTGTCTTTATTGATACATCACACATGATCTGTGATTTTATTTTAGTATCTCTTTCAAATTAAAATTGATTGAGCTTTGGCTTCACAATAAAAATCTTAGTTGTCTGACAGTAAGATGAAAACTTTTGGGGGATAAATTAAGTCAAATCTAAGCATTAAGATCAGAGGCATAATAAATTCCTAATTATACATATGACATTTTATTATAAGTAATGTGTTATACAAAAATATTTACGATTTTCTTAAAAACACGCTTGATAAATTGTAATTAAATGATTGGTATATAATTATGCTTTTGAATTCATTCAAAACAAAAGGGATTCTCACAGGATGGAAGGAAATAGGGATACAGTTAATGTAACAATATTTGTTTTTCTCTTCTTTTTTTTTTTTTTTTTTTTGCTCATTTTACTTATGACAAGTTAAATTAGGAAAAAGCTATATAAGTACAATTTTTCAACTTTTAAGGTAACCAAATCAAATACTACCAACTTAAATCAAAGAACATTATGTAGGCAAATAATTGTACACTTAGAATAAACAAGCAAAAAATCAAAGCATTAAATGTATGAGAAATTAAAATATTATTTACTGATGGAGTTCCAAAAATTATGCAAGAATTTGAGATCAAAGAAAAAAAAAGTATTTGTAATTTTATCAAAGCAAATAAAATATTCATAGTGCCAAGTAAAAGTCCCAATTTTTGGTTAAAGATATGTAAATACATTTAAACTATATGTATAATAGTGAATAAAACGTGAGGGTAAAAGATTTAGGTTTTTATAACTTTTTTTTGGTTATATTTTAATATTAGGCTATTTAAAAAACAATCATTTTATGAATCTAATAAGAATTTAATAACCGCGCGAAGCGCGGATGAGTTCACTAGTTCTAAATAAAGTGAAAATATTTGAAATCTATGGCCAAATGCCTACCAAGTTCCATGAAAAGTGAAATTTATAGTATGAGAGGTAACAAGTACTTGGTGTAATTGTAAGGACGTAAAATTTATTGAATTTAAATTCATAAAATAATTTGAATTAAATTCAAAATATATTAATCCGAATAAATAAGTGGCCTAATATAATTGGATTGATTATTTAAGTTTAATTCAATTTTATTGGGCTAGTCCATCGATTTGGATTACGAATGACGAGCCCACTTTGCCAAGCCCAAGATGTCATCTTCCTAGAGGCCCAGTTTGGTGTCACGTGTCAAATGACGTGGCGTCACAAGTTAAGCGAATGAGCCAATAGGATTATGCCACATGTCAAAATGACACAACATGCCTAGTCAAATTAAAGGCCAATGAAAATGTGTCATGTGTACAGATGACATGTTCCGACCAATCAAATATCGTCAAGGAGTTCATCCTTATCACAACTCCTCAATTCTACAACTATAAATAGGGGTCTCATAATTCAGAAGAGGGACCAAGAATTCTAACAAGAAGCCAGAGAAAGCTCGTGGATCAAACGCCGCAGATTTCTCTACAAGCATTCAAGCACTCAAATATTTCTCTACAAGTTCTAGAGATCAAAACCAAATTCAAGATAAAGCTTCAAGCCCTTGAATCCAAGTACAAATCAAGATCAAGACCACCAAATTCAAGATCAAGCTCAAAAGCCCTTGAATTCAAGTGCAAGTCAAGATCAAATCCATCAAGTTCAAGATCAAGCTTAAAAGCCCTTGAATTTATTATAGAAAGGACGAATCAGATGATTCATAAAGATTGTAACACTCATATATAAAATCAAATACTACGATTGTTGTGGTTTTTCCTGTCTTGATTATTATTTTCTCGACACGAATTTTATTATCTACAAATTTTGACACCTCCAGTGGGACAATCTCTACCTCTCATCTCTTATTTTAAAAGTTGAAGAACATCCAAATGACTCAAATAAAGATGAAACTCAAATATGATGTTATTGCGACTGCTCACTCTAAAAGTGGATTGGAAGCTATCATGGATATTATTGAGCAAAATCAAAATGCTAGGACAACAAGTGTTGCAAGTACCGTCCAAGTCAACTCATGTTTCTGGTTCATCTTCCCAAAAGGAATGATATCTTCTTCCCCCATGCTAAAAGAAGCGAATAATATTGTTGAGGTGGTCAAAAGAACTTTGCCTTAACTTAATCTGCCACAAGAACGCAATTGCAAGTCCAACAACCCCTTCATGCAAGAAGATGGTGATGTCTTAAATGCTAAATATGCTCTAATTTCTTATCAAGACACTCCCTAGTCTAAGATCTATTCGAGTATTGATTCATAGCATTCTTCATCCTACATGATAGTCATGCAAACAATGATGATTGGCGCTTCCACTAAAGAAAAATGACTTGCAAGTTTGACTAAAGCAGTTGAAGGTTGACAAAGAACATGCAAAAACAAGATGCTAAATTTTCAAGATGACAAATAAGATGGAGAGCATGGATGAGAGAGAATCAAGTCAAACACCTATAAAGATTCCTGAAATTCAAGAGAAAGGAGACCCCCATAAAGCAAACAACAACAATCAAAGATATCCAAGTCTCTACTGAAGGTTTGATTCTTATTGATCAATTGAAGGACTTCATCATGGGAGAAATCGAAGATAAATTTGAACCATCATCCACATCTTTCCTCACATATGCAAAGCCATACACACAAAAAATTGATAATCTGAAGATGCATGTCGGCTATCAACCTCCTAAGTTTCAATAATTTGATGGCAAATAAGTCCCAAACAATATATAGTGCACTTCATTGAGACTTGCAACGATGCTGGGATTTATGGTGATTATCTAGTCAAGCATTTCATCCGATCTCTCAAAGAAAATGCTTTTGATTGGTACACAGATCTCAAACCTGGTTATATAGATAGTTGGGAGCAGTTAGAGCAAGAATTCCTCAATCATTTTTATAGCACAAGGCGTATCATTAGTATGATTGAACTTACAAATGCCTGTCAACATAACAATGAGCATGTTATTAACTTCATCAATTGCTAGAAGAGCTTAAGCCTTAACAGCAAAAGATCGCCTTAGTGAAACTTATGGCATTAAAATGTGCATTCAAGGCACAAATTGGGGTCTTCGCTATATATTGCAAGGAATAAATCCTAGTACATTTGAAGAGTTGTCCACCTATGCGCATGATATTGAATTGCGCATAACTACAAATGGAGATCAATGGTTGCCTGTCTCTGAGCCTCATGAAGATGAATATATAAAAGAACTCCATAGTGGGGCAAGTTTGAATCCGAAGATGAAATCGAAGAGTTCATGTAAGTTGCAATGCTACTTATTACACGATCCTAAACTGCAAGTTATAATGCTCCTTATCGCATGAGCCTAAACTGCAAGTTAAATGCTCCTCATCGCACGAGCCTAAACTGCAAGTTGCAATGTTCTTTATCGCACGAGCCTAAATTGTAAGTTAAATGCTCCTCATCGCACGAGCCTAAACTGCAAGTTGCAATGCTCCTCGATGTAGGAGCCTAAACTGCAAAACATAATGTTCCTTAAAGCACAAGCTGAAACTAACATGTCACAAAGCTCTTCAAATCCGAACTAAATCTTCAAGTCATGAAGCTCATCAAATTACGAGCCAAATCTTTAAATCGTGAAGATCCTCAAATTTGAGCTAAATCTTCAAGTCACGAAGCTCATCACCAGGAGCTAATCCAAAATCGTCTACTCAATTAACAAACATAGCGTTTATAGTTGCTTTATTTGTCTGAAGTCGTGTAAACCAGAAATGAATTAACAAATATGAATCAAGACCTACTCCCTCCCATCCTAGGAATAATTGAATAGAGTTATTACTAAAGCGGACACCTAACAAAGCTGATCAAATTACAAGCCGACTTTTTAAATCATGAAGCTCTTCAAATTCAAGCTAAATCTCCAAGTCACGAAGCTCATCAAATTATGAGACAAATCTTTAAATCGCGAAGCTCCTCAAATTCGAGCTAAATCTTCAAGTCACAAAGCTCATCAAATTACGAGCCAAATTTTCAAATCGCGAAGCTCTTCAAATTTGAGCTAATTCTTCAAGTCATGAAGCTCATCAAATTACGAGCCAAATTCTCAAATTTCGAAGCTTCTAAAAATTGAGCTAAGTCTTCAAATCGCGAAGCTCCTCAAAATCGAGTTGTCTTCAAGTCGCAAAGCTCCTCAAGTTCGAGCTAAATCTTCAAATTGCAAAGCTCCTCATGTTTAAGACAAATCTTCAAGTTGCAAAGCTCTTTAAATTAGAGCTAAATCTTCAAATTAAAACGCTTCTTGACGTACGAGCATGAACTAAATGTTACTCCTGGCCCACAAGAGTATAAATTGTGCACGACACAAAAAATGTCTGTTAGGTTGAAAATCTCGCAAGAGGTGTCCGTTGGTTTTCAAGTTGAAGTCCTCAAATTCGTCAACTCCTCAAGTCAAAACCAAGGCCACTGCATCTACAAGTTGAAGTCTGCAGATTTGCCAGCTCTTCAAGTTGAAGCTTCAAATCCACCATATCTGCAAGTTGAAGTCTTAAAATACAGCAAGTCTTCAAGTTGAAGCTTCAAATCCACCATGTCTGCAAGTTGAAGTCTTCAAAGTTCGCCAAGTATAGTATTCAAGTCGAGGGCCTCAAAATTTCTAGTCTTAAGATGGAATTTTTTGTCCCTTTGCACCTTAAGTTGACATGTTCGCGGATTTGTCCTTTAAAGGATCTCTAAATTTCCAATCTTAAGGTGGACACTTTTTGTCCATTTGCACCTTAAGCTAGCCCATTCACGGATTTTATCCTTAAAAGATCTAAATTTCCAGTCTTAGTGGACAATTATTGTCCCTTTGCACCTTAAGCTGGCATGTTCGCGAATTTATTCTTTAAAGGTTCTCTAAATTTCCAGTCTTTAAGGTAGACAAATTTGTCCTTTTGCACCTTAATCTGGCATTTATACGGATTAGTCCTTCAAAGGGCCTTACTATGAATTTGTTCTTTGATATTCTGTCGGTATTTATATATGGCGCATAAATTTATCCTTCGTTGTCCCGTCGATGTGAATATTTGGTGGTATGAATTTATCCTTAGTTATCCCGTCGATATGAATATTTAGCGGTATGAATTTGTCCTTTGATGTTATGTCAGTATGGATATTTGGCGCGTGAATTTGTCCTTCATTGTCCCGTTGATATGAATATTTGACGGTACATATATGTCCTTTATTGTTCCGTAAGTATGAATATATTTGGCATTGTGGATTTGTCCTTTGATATTCGTCTATATGGATATATGACATTATGGATTTGTCCTTTAATGTATGGCCTATATGAATATTTGGTATCGTGGATTTATCCTTTCGATATTCCGTCGTGTTATTATGGTACGAGGACTGTTCTCTCGCCTTTCTGCCTACAAGCACCAAAAAAAAAAGGAAAGAAAAAAAACGCAGAAGAAGTTACCCGAGCACTGGTATTTCTTAGCCAGCGATGTACAAACTCTATGGTGGCTCGAAGATGCCGAGGTCAATGCTTTATAAAAACGAAAGTATGGAGCTTATATAGTTTTCAAAAGGTGGCTGTTAGGGATCAAATATTCAATGTGGGATAGTGCTACAATCGGTCTCCTGGACGAATTTGGTTAGTTAGAGGCGGCAGAGCCATACATCTTCTATTTGGACTCAAATTAGAGTTTCCCATTGGAATCCAATTACTTTTTTCTCAAGGAATTCAAGTCCTACAGAATAAGAGTCCACCGACACGTCAAAAAATGAAGGCAATCATTAACTAGTCCCAGATGGATTTGAATTTAATAAATGCTGAAAACCATGAGCGAATTGTAATTGATTTGCAGTGTCCAGTTCAAATAGCTGGCATAGATCTCCACAGCAAGGAGTTAAACTTGAGCTACAACAATTGTGACCTTAAATCTCTCCACGTGTAAGAAAAGAAAAACTCTAACATAAAAAATTTTAAAAAAGCTTTGGAAGTTTAATATTCAGAGGTTTGGAGTTTAGTTAGCTCTTCAGTATTTTCACTTGAACTCAAAATAAGAATTTGCTTCATAATACTTCAAGTCTCGTCCGACAAATCATATATCTCGACAAGTTTTGAAGTGGGGCATTTGTAAGGACATAAAATTTATTGAATTTAAATTCATACAATAATTTGAACTAAATTAAATTCAAGATATATTAGTCCGAATAAATAAGTGGACTAATATAATTGAATTGATTATTTAAGTTTAATTTAATTTTATTGGGCTAGTCCATTGATTTGGATTAGGAATGACGAACCCACTTTGTCAAGCCCAAGATGTCATCTTCCTAGAGGCTCAATTTGATGTCATGTGTGTGGTGCGCCGAGTTAATCCTACTAGTGCACCCAGACTAGAGAAGGAAGATGATGATTCATTTGATAACATTGTACGTGCTTCTGAATCAAAAAGAGGTTTAAGTGGAAAGCACAAGGAATTTACTCCAAACATCCCTGTAGAAAAAATAACTGAATCTAATCCACCACAGACAAAGATTAAAACTCAAGTTTCAAAGGACCCTGACGTGTCTAGCTCAAGCATCCAACCCGAAGAGAAATTTTTTGACGCAACGTGATCAAAGAGACTCCTGTTGGAGGTAATGAGATATGTGTGCTTAAGAAACGTGTCACAAAACAAAGAAAATCCCAGGAAAGCAAGAATAACTTAGTGAAAACAGGGAATTCTTTGTTGAATAACTTGCTTAAAGATCATTCATTGCCTAGAGAAGCTAAGACTCTTCAAAATGATGATAAGCATATGGAACAGTCTTTTGATCCAACGACATTTACAGGCCCTGCCAGTACAGTGCAGAAGTGGACATCAAAATTAACAGCCCCGGATCATGAGGTGATTGAATCTTCTTCAAAGTTACCACTAGGGTAGGGTGTAAAAGAGAATACACTGAAGGCAAAGCTGCTAGAAGCTAGGCTTGAAAGCCAACAGTTGCAGCCAAGAGCTATAAAAGGTCTATCTGAGGTTTCTTGAACTGTGTAAGTGCCAGAGGTGGAGAATGTCAAAAAGTATTACTCCATACTTTGTGAGTTGCTAATGCTGATTTTGTGACTGAAAATTTTGGTACATGAGAAATGTCTCTTTTTTGTAGTTTCAGACTTTTATCTGTAAATGAGATATATTTACTGATTATTAACATAGTTTGTCATTTCACCTGGAAATTGTTGTAAAAAGTCTGTAGTAGTATGATTATAGTAATTATATAGTAATTTCCTTCTACCTTGAGGCGTGTAGTGAATGACATTGTCCTTTATGATATTTTACCCGTTGTAGGTGTATTTCCTAGAATTAAACAAACTCTTCTTTATCGACTAGGAGTAGAAACAACAAAGAGGAATTTAGTAACAGAAAACCAGAAGAAGAAGAATTTCTGGATTGGTGTTCTTCTCATAAGAACGATTATGTGTATATACTATATGCAAGTGAGATATTTAGAACATTACAATCCAATGATAGTGATTCTGAAATGTGGCAATTATATGTGGAGTTAAGATACCACCAGAATTGGATTACGCCTCACATATATCTTAGCTCTTTCAGGGGCGACTCAACAAATTTTAAGGCCTAAAGTCGATTTTAAGAAAAGGACTTAAATTTAATTAATAAAATTTTATATATATTTATTTAATTCATTTTCTTTTTTATTTTGTAGTGATGGTGTACGGACCATCTTGTACATATCTTGATTATATTTCACTTGCTAGCTCTCACGATCGAATGTATCTAGTAACTCTACTCACCAAGCTTTCGACATTATAAGTTTTCTTATCTAATGATCTCAATTATTTTGTACTACTGAATAGATATTAAAATAATTTCATACATTTGGAATAGTTCAAGTCTATTTTAAATTGAAATTATAGCTTGATCGACTCTTTATATAAGAAATAATCAACTTTAAAAAAGACACTACAAAAGACTAAGACTTTGTTTTTGTGTTTTTATTATTAATATCGTCTTCGAATTATTCTTTGTACATATTGCATGTTTATTATGAAATTTATGTATCTATCTACATAACATTTATTTTTAAGAAATTACTCACCATCATATTTTAAAAAACAATCAGAAATCTAATATCTTTTTAATAGTAATAATAATAATAATAGTAATACTTGTATAATATATACATATATAATACCAAATAAGTATAAGTATTTGGGGGGCCTAAAGCAACCGCTTTAGTGGCTTCCCCCATGAGCCGGCCTTGCCTCTTTTGACTTCAGGCCCATTTCTCAGGCGAGCTCACTCTCCATTTTTTGCTCTTTATAAGTCCACTAAAAGATAAAATGAAAAAGAGAAACACTGCCTTTTGGGAAATACCTTTCATGCCAGATTTTTATGGAATATGTTATCTGAGATAATTTCAGTCAACCTGAGCCTTAAACAATGTTAACAGAAGAAAGTTCCATTACAAACTTTAACTTCTATTTAACCACTTTCGTCCAATGGAGGACCTACCGGGCTTTTTGACAAGTTCAATAGCTAAACATACCTAGCTTAGAATTAGAACCAAGAGTAAAAAGCCAGGCAAGTTCAAGCTTATTTGACCGTTGACTCCTTCCGTCCTTTAAATATAAAAATATATAACAAATTCATAAGAAAATTTTTTTTTGGATCGGAGGATGTAATATTTATTATTTAATTATAATTAACTGGATTTTTATATTAATTTATTTAATTACCATAGTTTCGTATTTCTCGTGTGGTTCTCCTATGTACTCTAGCTTCTTGACACAAACTTCAAATTTGATTAGTCAACGAAACAAAGACACGTGTCTATCTATAATTCAACTTTCATGGCTGACCAAAGCTGAAGCAATACATTTCAGAGACACAGCAAAAAAATAAATCGGGGTTTTAGAGAGATTATTATAGTAGTTGAGTTTAGAGTGATGAAGGATCAGAATTTGGATCTTTTCGACCCGAGAACGGCTGTTATGGACCCGGAATACTGACCCGTACCCGGGACCCGGATTCCGGGTTTGCCTTCAACGACAGCAACTTCTCTGACCGTCTCTTACAGATGGAGATTATGGCGGACTCGCAGTCCGATACAGATAACTGTCACTTTCAGAGTCTTGCTGATTGGGCCCGGTATCGCAAACGACGTCGAGAAGATATAAACAAGGATATGGGTGTGCTCCTTTCTCTCTCTTTGTGTTAGCTTTGTAATTGGGCCTTTGAACTCAGTTTGCTTGTTTCTAACTAATTTTTGAACTGGATATCTATTTAAGTTTTAGTTCCATTGATTTCTGACTAATTTATGAGCTGAAGGGTTTTGAGATAGGAAAATGGGAGACCTTGTTTTTGGCTAAGGATGATCTCCAAAGTGAAAGGGAATTTGTGTGTGTATGGAGATTTGAAATAGTGGTTTTAAGTAATAGTAATTATCGTTTTGGGATTGTGGTTTGCTTGAGAGATACTCCTTCGTCTCAAATTATTTGTCACTTTTTTTTATTTTACACGCTACTTTGTCTTACTTATATCTAAGTTATAGTCTCTCTTCTCCATTAAATGTTTACTATATTTATGTGTATCTCCATTAGTGGCAAAATTCTACTAAGGATAAAATGGAGAAAAAATAATTAATTGTGTCTTGAACTTCTAAAAACGATAAATAATTTGAGACAACTATTTTTAGTAATAATTTGAGACGGAAGGAGTATAGAATTAGAAGTGAAGGAAAGAAGAAAACAAATCAATTTGCTTGCTTTAGTCATCTAGGAGTAACATATTTGGGAAGTTGAAATTATTGTGTTAATTTGGTCCAATTTGGACATATCTTTGAAGTTGAAGAAGTTACTAATTGAAATTGAAGTTAGCCAAAAAGTTTGTGGAAGTTGAAATTTTGTTTGGATCTCTGATTGTCAATAAGTAATATTTCAACATTTGCAAATACTGAAATTCAAGTTCAAGTGAACTTATCCATCAATATTTGCAAATGCTGAAGTTCAAGTGAAATTCATGTTCAAGTTCAAATTTAACTTCCAAATACATCTTTTCAACTTCAACTTTGAATACTCTTTCTTTCTACTTCAACCAAATATTGTCCAAATGCCTACGCACTCTTTTGATTTTTTTTAGTGGTGTCGGAAAATGTGTTTTAAGTATAAGTTGAAGATTTGAAAAATGTCACTCCAAATAACTTTTCAAACCATAGCTTCAAGTTCAAATTTTGTTCACGTTCACTTGCAAGTGAAATCCACAAAACAAACTCCACCAATTATTCGTTTTGGGATTGTGGTTTTGTTAGAAAGAGAATGAGAAGAAATGAGTTAAAGAATAAGAAAGGAGTCTTGCTTTATGTTGTCATGTATTTTAATTCGGTTTATCTCATTTATTTGCGTTAGTTACCGCTTGTCTTTCAGGATGCGATATCATGGCGTATTCGCGTTTGCTATCAGCATTTTCTTACTGCTTAATGCTTTAATTTTTTGATTTGACTGTTTAAGGAACTACAGATCTGACTGTTTAAGGAACTACAGAAAAAATAATACGACTACTAGTAAAGATTGACAAGCGAGACTTCAATAGTATGATTAAAATGATTAAAAATGATCTTTGAACTCTTCCCATGTTAGCATGCACGTGTAACTGGTCCTAGGTTGAAGGAGTAAAGTTGCAACAGGTTGACTGGAAGATTGTCTAACTGTAACGAATAATCTGAATGAATGATAAGATCTATATAGAATGGATTGGATAGAGGATTCATATATCCGACCCTTACTAATTTGGGATTGAGTCATAATTCTTTTTCTTTTTAAATGATCTTTGATTGAAGGGGAGCCTTGGAGTAACTGGTAAAGTTGTTGTCATGGTTCAAGCCGTGGAAACAGTCTCTTGCGAAATGTAGGGTAAGGCTGCGTACAATAGACCCTTGTAGTTTGGCCTTCCTCGGACCCCGCGCATAGCGGGAGCTTAGAGCACCGGATAGCCTTTTTTTTTCTTTTTTTTAAATGATCTTTGATTCCACTAGACAACATCATATAGTGTCCAGTGTCCACTGCTCGTGTTCTATTCAAATGGTCTAGCTGACATATGATCGTTGTTGTTATAAAACGTGACATAGAGGATGCTTTAACAAATTCTCTATTTTCCCATTTTGAAAAAGGTGTTGTTAAAGGTTTATTACATGCTTTCTTTTCAATTTTGTTGGGTAAAGGAGGAAACGGGGGAGGAGGTTATCAAATACACCTTTCTTTCCCTTGAAATGAATGTTATGCATATTGGTTAGACTTCTTCTCTTTATTATGCTGGCATGGGTTTTTCTTGTTCTGATGATAACCAGACACGTGCCACTCGTTTGCAGCTCTGGATATCACTGCTTGTCCTGAAGAGCAGGTTATAAGTTGTAACCAAATTGATACTGAAGATGTTGAGAACGAAAATCAAGATGAATCAGTTGTTGCAATGATCGAAGAACCACACTCAGGTACTTTACCAAATTTAGTCCTACATTTCTTTTCGCTTACCGAGACATGATCTTAGATAGGAGGTTACGAAGGACTCATATTAGAATAGAAGGCTAGTAGGAGTCCCGCTTATCCTTTTATACTAGTAGTCGTAGTATTGCTCTATAATTTCTTGTCCTTTGATCTCTGCTACTATTTGTTGTTTCTTGTACTTTGATTATCTTATTTCTCTGTGGTAGCTATTGCTCCTTTTTTTCCAGACTAGTTTATCATGGCTTATTTGCTTTCATTATTTTCATTTTCATATTGCTTTGAATTGCTTATCCTTATCTGACCTTTTTTTTATGCTTTCTCCTGAGCCGAGGGTCTTTCGGAAACAACCTCCCTACCTTCCAAGGTAGGTAAGGTCTGCGTACTCTACCCTCCCCAGACCCCACATTGTGGGATTTCACTGGGTATGTTGTTGTTGTATTTCTTTTCACCGGTTTCTGTTCTTCGATAAACAATGAGATATAAATTTCCATGTATTTTGTCTAAATACTTGCTACTTAAATGCTACTCTGCTGAATTAAAATATAAAGATAAAAGAATGAAATATTACAGGAACTCATTTAAGCCAGAGATATGAAGGGCTTGGCAGTGAGCCGATAGCTGATCTTTATGGAATAATGACCCTAAGTTAGGCTGCTTTATTCGTTCTTTATATTTTAAATTTGAATATCGATACGTATAATAAATTTGTATGTATCTATCTTGTTTCCAAGTATGGCGATCTCCAAGCATACTGTAAACAAATTCTAATGGAGTGTTTTTGATACATCCTTTCCCTTGCATGGAATGAATATATAGTAAAAAGAAAGAAGACCATACTTAAAGAGCAATACCTCAATACTGACCTTTTGTTTCTGCTATATGTTGCAGAATGGAGCAGTAGCAATTTATAACATACTGTTGCATCATCCTTCACTTTCTTTCCACTTTCTAGTTTCAATTATCTTATTGCAGTACCTATGACATGTTTCTCTAGTTGTTTATTTTATTTGATTTCCACAAGTACTCCAAAGTACCATGAGAAAGATAATCAAGCCATGCAGTGTTTTGTCTGCAGGAGATGAAGCTACTAATGCTGATGACTCGTCTTGGAACTTTGATTCTCCAAGAGTTGTTAAAGTTAAAACCTTACATATCAGCTCCCCCATTTTAGCAGCAAAGAGCCCATTCTTTTACAAGGTAAACATTCGTTTTCATATGCACGCCGCTTATGCACTGTCTTGAGTTTATACGTGAAGAGTCAACAGTATTCTCTTGTAATTTATGTAGCTCTTCTCCAATGGGATGAGGGAGTCTGAGCAAAGACAAGTAACTCCAAGAATTAATGTTTCAGGTACGCAGAAATTTAAGACGCACATTATATCATTCACTGAACTCTTGACGGTATTTACTCTGAACTGCCTTTGCTGTGTGAGTATAGTTTTGCGCTTGCCTTTTGTTTGAGTGGGTTAGAGTCCCACATTGGTTGGGGAATGGACCGATAGTTGCTTATATGGACTTAGGCAATCCTCCCCTCACGAGCTAGCTTTTGGGGTTGAGTTAGGCCTAAGTGTCATATCTTTACATGGTATTAGAGACGGATCCATCCCTATTTGGGCTCCCGGTCTACGCTCCAATTGGGCCTAGGCGTGAAGGAGGGTGTTAGAGTGGGCTAGAGTCCCGCATTGGTTTGGGAATCGACTGTGGTCTACTTGTATGGATTTGGGCAATCCTCCCCTCCTGAGCTAACTTATGGGGTTGAGTTAGGCCTAAGTGTCATATCTTTACACCTTTTTTAGGAGAAACTTGCAAAGCACAGAGAACTTTCTCTCGTTTTATGTTCATTGTTGTGTCAGCATCTCGTGCTAGTGATTTGACAATTGTGGGTCAAATATTGTCACCTTAGAGAAGCTATAGGAATTTCTATCCATTTCATGAGAAATAATTAGTCTTTTTCATTCTCATGGAGCAGAGGAAGCTGCACTGATGGAGCTCCTGAATTTTATGTATAGCAATACATTGACCACTAATACAGCACCCGCTTTGCTGGATGTACTCATGGCTGCCGACAAGTTTGAAGTTACTTGTTGCATGTGGTATTGTAGCCGTCAACTGCGTAATTTACCTATGACTCTAGAGTCCGCTTTGCTGTATTTGGAGCTTCCTTCTAGCGTCCTGATGGCCGAAGCAGTTCAGCCGTTGACTGATGCCGCAGAACAATTCCTAGCTGCAAGATACAAAGATCTTACCAAGTTTGTTCCATTACTGACCAAACTTTATTTCATTCTATTTCTTCTTAGTTCTGTTCATTTTGTGTTGAATGCAGCTGTATGTTTGCCATATAATGATATTTCAGTCTCCCAGCATACTTTGGTCAATACAGCGGTGGTAGATTTATATTTGCTAGGAACCTTTTTTATCCAGTGCCAGAAATTCCTGTTTGAATTCTGCCCTACATTATTAAACAATGGAAGAATTTCTTTTCTATAGCTACTAAGTACTTGTTTTGAATGTGGATGGGGAACAAGTGAAAAATTGGTATCCATCTACTGTTGCTTTTGGTGAGTTTTGATTAGCTGTCACACTTGTCTGTGCTTGATAATGAGCTCATTTTCTTTGGACAGGTTTCAGGAAGAGATCATGAAATTGCCTCTTGCTGGAGTAGAGGCTATTTTGTCCAGTGATGACCTCCAGGTAGCGTCAGAGGATGCAGTTTACGACTTTGTGTTGAAGTGGACAAGGACTCAGTGTCCACAAATAGAGGGGCGGCAAGAAATCATTGGTTCACAACTTGGTCGTTGCATCCGTTTTCCTTTCATGAGCTGTAGAAAGCTTCGGAAGGTTCTGGCGTGTAATGACTTTGATCATGAATTTGCATCCAAGCTCGTGCTTGAGGCTCTCTTTTATAAAGCTGAGGCTCCTCATCGTCAGCGAAACCAAGCTGCAGAAGAATCGGCATTTCGTGGAGCGTGCTTACAAGTATCGACTTGTCAAGGTGGTTGATTTTGAACTTCCACGGCAACAATGTGTAGTCTACCTGGATCTTAAGCGGGAGGAATGTGCTAACCTCTTTCCTTCAGGAAGAGTGTATTCTCAAGCATTTCATTTAGGGGGGCAGGGTTTTTTCCTGTCTGCACATTGCAACATGGATCAGCAAAGCTCTTTCCATTGTTTTGGTCTCTTTCTAGGGATGCAGGAAAAGGGGTTTGGTGACTTTCGCTGTTGATTATGAATTTGCAGCAAGAACAAAACCAGGGGAGGAGTATGTACAAAGGCAACTACACTTTTACAGGGGGCAAGGCAGTTGGCTACCGCAATCTGTTTGCCGTACCATGGACATCTTTCATCGCTGAGGATAGTCCTTATTTTACTAATGGTACGCTCCATCTCAGAGCTGAACTTACTATCAGGAATTGATTCCCTACTGCTGTTTTTGCTTCTTGGGTGAGTTCGCCACCCAATGCTTCTTGGTTTGATAAAGCAAGGCAAGGTTTAGGCGAAGGCACTAACCGCCATAGGCTAGGTATTAAAATATTTTGTACTGAATCGCTTTGACCAGAGTCATCCATATGCTCTGTGAAACAAATTGAGAAGGATGTAAATGGAATTGAGGGAGTGAGAATGTTTCTTATGCCGACCAGTTCAAATGCAATACAAGCCATGGTAAAGAATGCACAATACATGTTGTCTCTATCAGCATGCTAGCAAAATCTTTCTCTTCCAATAAACAAGGTACCTGCCTAGCGGTTGATACTGATTCTTGGTCAGCTTTTGGAATCACATCCAGCGTGGTTGGAACAGTTCACAAACAAATCCAACCACTTCTCACCTATTTCATTACCCAACTGTTTTAACTCTATCGAAATAGAGTGGTTTCATATGCTTTCATCTATTGGGTATGCATTGAATGTGGCAAATATAAGATGTTCATCCAAGGCTTTTTTATTACTATTCCCTTGATAAATCTTTTGGCATCATCTCTGAATTTCCATGAGACTTTTGTGTTGAACTTTCCGAAGTGTTTGGCACTTTTGGTTTCTTTAGATTCAAATTAAGTGAACGTTGAAGTGTATCTTTTTGCTAAAAATAAATTGCAACTTATAATACTACTAGTGTAGTTTTGACTTTTGAGTAGTTACATTTTACATTTTTGGTTTGATTTAACTATAAAAATTGATAAATGACGTGAGAAGCTACAAATATATTGAGATGGAATGAGTTATTTAATGTGATAAATGAAATATTAGAAAATCTATTGAAGTAAGTTATGCTTTCGTAATAATGGTGGAACAGTACGAATCACACTGCAGCGAATATCTTTATCTATGAAGTTATCCTGCTAGGAGCAAATAACAGGGAAAGAAAGAATTTCTTAATTTAACACAATATAATAAAGAACAATTGAGTGTACGCAATCTAATACAAATTATTTGAGTTGACTCCAACATGTTTGATACTTCCTCCAATTCTAAATATTAGTCGTTCTAAAAGACTAATTTATATCTTTCGAACTATCTATAGCATTATAAAATAAGTTATTTTAATTTATTGTTATTGCTAACGTTAATAAAGATATTTAAGGCTCCACTTTCAATAAGAATGTTGCGAGTTTGAATCACCAACAGAACAAAGAAGAGCTCATCGAGAAGGGGTTTAAATTCCAACTATAAAAAAATGGTTTAGCAATAATTTAATTTTAAATTATTTTTTTACTCTTAATGAAATAATTTCTAATCATAATTTTTTTTTTTGATTTGTTTTAGATCAATTTTATGCCTAGTAAAATATTTTTGTATAAATTGGAACGAAGGGAGTATGTATTTAACAAGGTTGGGCAAAACTTTTATAGGAATACTATATTAATGTTCCTTTAGTCATTAAAAAAAATGCAAAATGACATACATATCTGCTTTTACAATTTTGGCCACACACATGAAGGCCCATTAAAGGGTAAAATAGTGGGAAAAGCATTAGGTCATTTGTAGGGTTAGAGGAGGGCATCGATAAAGGAAATCATGCCGAAGAATAAGGGAAAGGGAGGAAAGAACAGGAAGAGAGGAAAGAACGAAGCTGATGATGAAAAGAGAGAACTTGTTTTCAAGGAAGACGGACAGGAATATGCTCAGGTTCTTCGTATGCTTGGTAATGGACGTTGTGAAGCCACTTGTATTGATGGTACTAAACGTCTTTGTCACATACGTGGCAAGATGCATAAGAAGGTTTGGATCGCCGCTGGTGATATCGTTCTTGTCGGTCTCCGTGATTATCAGGCAAGATCCTTATTATTAATTTGATTGACCTTAATAGAGTGTTTAATACGTAATAATTGACATGTCTACACGGTATAATTTTTTGACGACTTGTTGGCCTGTGGCTCCGCCACTAGATTGAGATTTGGTCACATGATTGATTAGCTGAAAGTTGTGATTTGGTTTTTGGCTTTTTCTCGTTTATGCACTGTGTTTTATGGATTAGTCTAATAACAAAGAAACATATATCTCTAAAGGTCGTGTCTTTTGCTTCCTAACAAATAAAATGAAAGGTGAAAGAGTGACTAGATGATTGTGTTTCTTGTTCCTTGCACGGTTTTGATTTTAGTGACTAGATGATTGTGTTTCTTGTTCCTTGCACGGTTTTGATTTTTGTTAATTTTCACCTGATTAAGAGCTTGCTTGGATTGGCTTATTTTAGGTGCTTTCAAGCCAAAGTAGATTTTAACTACTTTTGTAGTGTTTGAATAAGATAAAAAGGTGCTTTTAAACACTTGTTCTGAAGCCAAAATAACAGAAATAAGCGAAAATCCATAAGCCCATCCAAACAGTCTCTAAAGCTGCATAAATTTTTTTGATGACGTTATCAATAGCACATGATATGCACTATTGTAATTTGTGTACTTGGATAAACTAATTCAGGGTCCACAATCCTTTTGATATAAGGACAAAGATGGAACTTTTATTTGATTATTCTCGATTGTCAGAAGAGTATAAATATAAAAAGGGCATTCGGTGCACTAAGCTCCGCTATGCACGGGTCAGATAAGGACAGCGTCATGGAAATGAAAATAACGAAAGCGATTAAGCCATGATAAAGTAGGTTGAAAAAGGGACAGTAACTACCACTTATAAAATAAGATAATCGGAGTACAAGAAATAACAGATAGTAGCAGAAATCAAAAGCACAAGAAACTATAGAGTGATAATGCGACTCCTAATATGAAAGGATAAGCGAGACTACCTACTAGTCTTCTACCCTAATCTGCGTCCTTCATAACCTCATATCTAAGGTCATGTCTTTGGTAAGTTGTAACTGCGCCATGTCATGTCTAATCATCTCTCCCCAATACATCTTTGGCCTACCCCTACCTCTTTTGAAACCGTCCATTGCCAACCTCTCACACCTCCGCACTGGGCATCTGTCTCTCCTCTTCACATGCCCAAACCATATCATTCTCGCTCTCCGCATCTTGTCCTCCACCTAGGCCATTCCCACAAGAATCTATATAATTATCTGTTTTATATTTGGTCATTTGACTGTCATAAGAGTACAAATAAACATGAAGTGATATTTACATTTTAGGTTCAGTTGTATGTTACCAAGAGTGTAGGGAAGAAGTTGTTGAGTTTCTAAATGTGCCTCTTTGTATGTGAGAATCTTTTCTCTGTAATGTTGTTAGTATATCAGATCATTGGGTTGCTTGTTTATTTTATTGTTGCAGTTCTTATAGAATGTGGAGTTTGGCGGTCTCTCTTATAGTTTTATATAACTTTTCATATTTGGGTTTTGCCAGGATGACAAGGCTGATGTAATTCTGAAGTATATGCCAGATGAGGCAAGGTTGTTGAAGGCATACGGAGAGTTGCCAGAGAACACTAGGCTCAATGAGGGTATTGCTAATGGATTGGATGAAGAAGATGAGAATGCTGCTGATGATTACATTGAGTTTGAAGACGAGGACATTGACAAGATCTAAAACTCCTGATATAAATAATGCTGTTGCTGCAGTTTCTGTTGGCCTCACAAATATTTCTTTGAAGTTTGAGTTTAATACAAAAAGAGAGAGAACTTATATGTACCTTCTGAAGTAATATGATTGAACTTTGTGCACTAATATTTCTGTATGAAGATTTATGCTTTGATGAAACAGATGCAATAATAGCTACCTGTTCTCTATTTTACTCGTGCAACTCTTGATTTATTAGATGCAGTAATAGCCTATGTTTGATGCTCAAAAAAAGAAAAGGAAAGGTCTTCTGAGTTACTTGCTCTTGATTTACTTAAACCCAGTGGAGATTGAACCTGTCCCTTGAAGTACAGGTTGTGGTTTTTTTTGGTGTCTTTCAGAGTTTGTGCTTTTTGAGTAACTTGTTTGTAGCTATGACTAAGATTTGGAACCAGTTCTTTGTAGTTGAGTATGGATGACGAATGTAATATCTCAGTCTGGATGTCTGAGTTCCTGTGCTTCCTAGATTTCTTGTTCTTGGTTGTAATTTCCATGCTGGACTCCCTCGTCTCAAAATACTTGTCGCATTACGTTTTTTAAGAGTTAAAATTATATGAACTTTGATCAACATTTTAAGCTATAATTTTCATCATATTAATATGAGAAGAATTACAACTTATAGTACTTTTTCGTATAGTTTTTGAATATCTAAATTTTAATTTTAAAATATTAAATTAATCTTAATCTAATTTAGCTTTGAAATTTAGTCAAATTGATTTTTTTTTAAAACATGACTAAGTATTTTGGGACGGAGGGTGTAACTCAGTTGAAACTAGTCTGACGCTTGCACAGAGCAATCTCACATGCGATAATGTTCTCATAAGCAAAAACCATTATTTTACTTGAAATATATTGGTAATTTGTGGTATTTTTCATACCCAGTATATTCATTCAACTTATGTTTTTAGTCCCACAACCTTGCGGAATTGATGTTGAAAAGTTAAATTTGGAGCCTAAAGACTTGTTTATCAAAAGAACTTCTCTTGTTTAGCTTACCAATTTCATAATTCTTTATGATTTGGCAAAAAGTTGTGTAGTCGTTAGTTAACACTAGGAAGCCTATGATATAACCTTCTTACCTTTTGAGAAGCTCTTCGTGACTGTAATTACAGGAGATTCTCCTTTAATTATTCAAAAGGTGAACACACATTTTATTCTTGACTGCTCAACTTAACGTTAATTATAATATTACAACATACCCAGTGAAATCACACAACGTGGGGTCTGGAAAGAGTAGAGTGTACGCAGACCTTACATCTACCTTGTTAGGTAGAGCAGTTGTTTCCGAGAGACCCTCGGCTCAAGACAGGACAAGGCATAAGCACAAACAAAGCAGGAGAAACAGTCAGATCCGATCAAGAAACTTAAGGCAGTATGAAAATGTTGGTATCAAAATCGAATACACCATGATAACGCATCATGAAAAGGAAGCAGTAACTAACGCAAGTAAATAAGATAAATAAAGTACACTAAAGAACACATAGAAGCAGAAGTCAAACTACAGGGGACTATAAAACACTACTGCGCCTATTCGTATGATATGCTAATCGAGCCTACAGTAATACCACTACAACAACCAGTTTGTAAACGTAAGTAGAACTACACTCGACTACCTACTAACCTTCTATCCTAATCCGTGCCCTCCACAACCCCTATCTAAGGTCATGTCCTCAGTAAGTTGCGCCTGAGTCATATTCCGTCTAATCACCTCTGCCCAATATTTCTTCAGCCTACCTCTACCCCTCCTGAACCCGTCCATATTCAAAATCTAAATAACGCAACTACTTTCTTACTGTTAAAGTAAGACAATTTTATATTCAGAAAAGAAAATATGAGTTCTTAGCCAAGTAATCTCGTATAAATTGCAGCCTGACCAAGATTGAAAGGGAAGAAGCAATGTCTCCATGATACAGTGGATATCCCTGAAACTGGTACTAAAAAACAATAAGTAAAGCAACCTGATCAAGAGATTTGCCAACTAATACAAACCTAGTGCAATGGACAGAAAGGATATTGCTGTGTAGCAAGACAGATAGCATATCTCAAAAGCAAAAGACACCAGTTTAACCAAAACAAAGTGAATTGTTGCAAGGCTGTCTATGCGTTTACAAGGCTTATTCAACTTCTTGTTTTCCAGTTCCCTCTTGCTGCTAAATAATGGATTCATAACGACACAAGAGCACCAGCAAACCTTGCAATCTCCATAAAAATGCTTCCAACTGCATTTGGAATCAAATTACCAAGTCAATGCATATAACAGTCACTAGTTTCATATCACGATAAGAAAAATAATTGCACTACGATGAAAGAAAGTTGAAGGAGGTGGAGAAGTTGTTAAACTCATCAATGCATAACCTCAATGACAGAAACGTTTAGCATCTAAGACGGGGGGCAAAAGAAGACTTAATGGAGAAAGCATGAAGCGCAATCTATTCTATGACAAAGATAGAATAGATTTTTATCATTGGACCGATAATCTTATATAGTAGTCATCATGCTTATCAGAGAATATTAAAGTCGGTACAGGAATCTAGTAAGATAGAGTCATAAACCAGGAGAAAATTAATTGTTGGTACAATATTATTACTACTAGCTGACTTTCAATTTTATCCATATTTAACCATCAACGTTTTTTTCTGAGAGAAGAATTGTACCACCTTGGTTGCATATCCAACTTCACAAAATCATGGTAAAGGCCAACACCAAACTCAATACTTGAAGATTATTAACATGGTTTTCACCATAACAATCAAGAAATAGAATTTTCCCGAGTCCAGTATAGTGCCAGTCACTCATTAACCCAGTAATCATGTTGGTTACAGATGTGTTTGGGATGCCATAAAAATAATTATATATTAATAGTTCTTTGTGGAATCATTTTCCTAATTAGCCTCAAAGTAATGATTTACCATTAAGGTGGGAACTCAACAAATGAAAAAAATCGAATTTCACACATTTTTCCTTTTCTGATGGACCAATCATTCCCTGAAAAAATCCTACTCTTCCTTATTATTTCTATTTTTTGTATTTATTACTTTTTTTTATTTAAGCAGATTCGGAATTGTCTGTCATTCCAAGGCATAACTTGTATCCATGCGCTTCATATTCTCCCGGAGTTCGCTCCCAGAAATATAGCCATCCCTGCCCCCTCACGTCAATCCCACGAGACTCTTATCCATTCTCATTACATTGCTTAAGGGCAGTCATTCTCTGTTACAACTAAAAATATCTTTAACTCTTCTTCCATGTCATGCAGAAATCATTGTCAATTTTTGCTACTAAAAACATCCCGAAAGTACTTCCCCAAACCCAATCCTATCTTCCACTTGTCATATGCGGTGTATCTCTATAGTTAACCAAACATTGAAATGATTAAAAAAATAGTTTTTTTCTAAGAAAACCATTTTGAAGAGATGATTTCAGTGGCAGATTATATAAAAAACATCGTATATTGAGAAAGCTCAAATTTCAGCTCACTAAATTGCACGGAAACACACTCCTCCCCCACCCCCAAACCACCCAAAACATAAAAAAATGTTCGAGGATAAATGAAAGAAATAAAGAGGAAAGAATAGTCCCAGGTAGTGTCTTGACCTGATAGTATGCATGTTTTCAAATACTCAGAAAAACAGTAAGCAAGCAGTCCCTCAATTGAAAATGTCTACGGATATATAACACCTTTGCTTTTAAGGAACTAGAGCCTAGATGATCTAAACAACATCGAGCCAATGTCCTAATAATTTCTTAAGATAAAAAAGGATCAAACAGCACATACTTCTTAATACTAAAGTTAGCTCTTTCCTTTAAGTTTTAGCTCATAAAACACCTTTAGATCATATCATCACACGAATAAATCAGACACCAAAGATACAAACTCAACAAGAGGAAAAACTAGATCAAAATCAATCAACTACGACTCAATATCAAACAAGTTCAGATCAGCTATACAGAATCCTCTTATGACCATTCTTATCTATTTGGTCCTCTATTTCCTCGACTCATGCGTATCTCACTCCAAAGCTCGTAAAAAATTGTCTTTTATAATTCTATTGGATGTGGAACAAAAGTCTAAAAGAAATGGCTAGTCCAAAGGTACAAATTCAACAAGATCAAAATCAATCAATAACAACTCAATATCAAACTAGTTCGGATCAGCTATACTAAATCCTCTAAGTCTATTTGGTCCTATCTCTTCTACTCATACCTATCTCACTCCAATGCTCGTAATTTTTTTTCTTTTTATCGCAAATTAAGGGTACTAGAGTAGAAAAACAAGGTAGCATCATTACAATATCACCTTACCCCTCCAATCATCTAAGCTTCTCTTTTGCAGAACTCTTCTTAGCTGCTTCCATGACCTTGTCAAGATAACCTTCAATAGGCGGTGTCAAAGTAGCCATAAACCTATTCACGGGAAACGGAGTCAAATCAGGTATCAATGCAGCAGCTTTCAAATTCTCAGGTAACGCCTCCATCGCCTCTTTCTTCAATCTCAACAATGTCGTCTCAGCAGCTTGCCTTTGCCTATGCTTACGCATTAAAACCCTACTATACTCCTTCGCAAGTCTCCTTCCATCTTCAACAGTCAATTCGTACTTCGGAAGCTTCTCAACGTCAACAAGCCCAAGTGAAATCAAATCCAAACCCGGTGGCCCAATTGGCCATGGTTTAGCAAACTCCTTATTCATCTTGTTCATTTTTTTAAGCTCTTCGTCTTTAGCTTTGCTAATTAATCCCATTTTCTCTCTTTCAGCTTCACGGGCTTTTTGTTTGGGCTTTAGTGATCTTAACGGAGAAGTAGAGGACAAACAATCTTCAACCATTTCGTCGAATTCGCTTTTCCTTCTTGGTGGTTCTTTTTTGGCGACTTCAGAGCCTTTCTTTGTTGTGACTTTTGATCTTTTCAATATCTGTCCTGCTTTGCCTTTTCCCTTTGCTGTTCGACTCACAAAACATTTTTGTGTGAATTGATGACCTAGGACTGAGGTTAAGGCTTTGGATTTGGCGATTTCTGTTAATCGCATCATATTTCACTGCTTAATGCTCACAACGGAGGATGAATATGGGAATGCAACGAAAAACCCTAACGTTAAGGACAGTGATGAAAGTGACGATGTAATTGGAAACAACCCTTATTGGACCGGGGCAAGTATAGAAATTAAGAAAGTACAAGGGCTTCTTCCATTTTATTTTATTGAGTTTAAAAAATAAATTAGAAAACTTTTAAAACTTATAATTTTGAATAGAGGAAGTATTACTTTTGATATAATAAAAGTATGTAAAACTTCTAATATGTTTTACAAGTATAAAATGTAATGATAGAAAAAGCTACTATTATGAGACACAAATCAACTATAACATCTTAATTTTCAAACGATAAAGAAATCACAAATTTTTAAACTATATTACTATCATACTATATAGTTTACATCCCTAAAATAAATACTATACAATTTACATCCCTAAAAAAGATAAGTAATAAACTTTATTAGTATTATAATTAAGCATCACTCCTTCATGAATAAAATAAAATTATATTTAGAAATAATAAAATATAATAATTTTGAGACATACAAAAACATGAAGACCAATGATATGTGAAGATGTATTTGGCTGTATTCTTAAAAAAATGTTAAGTGATATTCATTCTAACGGTGTTATCAAATACACCCTATGTCCCAATTTATATAACACATTTTCATTTTTAGTCAGTCCCAAAAGAATAATACATTTTTTTATTTGACAACAATTTAACTTTAAACTTTACTTTTTACGCTTAACGAGATAATTTATAACCACAAAAAATATCTTTGGCTTGTTTTAGATCACAAGATTCAAAAATCATCATTTATTTCTTAAATTCCGTGCCCGATAAAACTACATCATATAAATTGGGACGGATGGAGTAGTAAATATGCAATACTCCACTTGTAATTTGAGTTACTCTCAATATTCTTATTTGTATAGATGAAAAAAGTTATTAAGCATCATTCATTTAAAAAAGAATTATGAGGGTCAACATTATTAACTAAGGAATTTGACACATAATTTATGCAAGAACTATTAGGCGAGCCCCGAGCGTTAGGTGTAGACATGTTTAACGCATACAATTGGGCGCTTAGGGTGTAAGGCTCACAAAATTAAGCCCCACACGTGAGCCCTGGGGTATTTTGCCAGTGCCCCACCCCAGGACGAGTCCTAGAACTGCCTTTTAAAACACTGATTACTAGTAAGAGTCGAAAAAGAAATAGTCGAGGTGGAATATTTGAGATGTGCGCAAATTGGTCGAACCCCGTCTTAAAAGAAATGAAAAAGGGAGGTTTTCATTGTTGCATAGCCTAGTTCTTGTGTTTATCAGTCTTCATGCATTACTATAACAACTTTACAAACAAAACAATTGGTTGCAGCAAACATGCATCAAAGATTCATAGAAACAGAGGGAATAATACTATATGATTTATAAGCACAATGAACTGTAAGGTAAATACAGAATCTTATTTTGAAGATGTTGCTCGGGTAAAAGAAAATTACATCAAAATCTACTCTATTTCAAACAAGCATATGCCACATTGTACAGAATTGGCGCTGGCATTTATTCAGTTCCTGAAATCTTCTTCTTCAACTGCTCAATGTCTTCTGCCAATTCTTTTCTACTAGACTGTCACCAACAAAAAGAAATTCAAATCAACCATCTCCAGAACCAAAAAATGTGCCCTTTACATGCAAGGCTTTACGTAGAAAGGTGATTATTTTTTTTCAGCTGAGTATGTTTCTCATGGAGTTATCCAAAAACTTGCTCAGTTCCCAAAGGACCTCTACACATGCTTCGGCTCATGGTAAAAGATATGTTGCGGGCCAAAAGGTAGACTCTATAATTGTAGTTACCAAATTTGATGCTAACAACAACAACATATCCAGTGAAATCCCACAACGTGGTGTCTGGGGAAGGTAGAGTGTACGCAGAGCTTACCTCTACCTTGGTAGGTAGAGCGGCTGTTTCCGAGAGACCCTCGGCTAGTTACCAACTTTGATGCTAAAGGCAGATTTCTCAGACAACGGAATTGAGTTGTGGATAACATTGCAGCAGATAGTTTAAAGAATCTTTGGGTTTTGATGTAGAGGAAAGGGTTACCGTGGGGGATATGATGGAGAAAAGAGTTATAAACTGACTAAACTTAAAACCCTTTGTTTCATCTGTCCATAATAATCTAGTCTAGGTTTATCCACAAAGAATACTCCTAAAATACCATGGCCATGATTCATGAAGATTAGTTCACAACTATGCAAAAGAAAACAAGGCCGCATGCCACCTTGTAAATTCAGGCTATTAATCTGTTGTAGCTAATTAACAGCCAATCTCCAAGATCCATGATGGATGTCTAGCAAAACCCAACCCCTAGGAGGAAAGTAAAATAATGGCATGCTGAAAGAGAGCATGCTCTGTAATGTTAGTTTGGTGCTTGAGTTCCGTACATAAAAGATGATGTGAATAGCTACACAGTCCAAAAATCTTACCTTGAAGAGAAGGTAGCGGTAGACAAACCACCCAGTATATCCAAGGCCTACCAACTCCATGATTTTTGGGAGCTGCAGAAAGAGGAATAAAGATTAGCTGATCTGGATAGTTGAATGAAACCACATAAGGACATCCATAAAAAACGCACAATCTCACTCATTTAACGGGAACTAAACAGACTGTAATATGGAGAAGACTCAGAACAAAGCTTAAAGCAGTTCAGGAAGCAGGATGATTGTCGTATCACATTGATCGACTTACCAAAGGAACTGAGTTGATGCCACCAACAACAATTGAAGACAGCCAAACTGCAACAATTGCCCCACCTCCATAAATTATAACTGTAGACTTGTTGTCAACAGCATCCCACTGTAAGCCATTAACCAAAATAACTCAGTGTTAGCACTTAAATAAACCATTGATAACACAGCAACAACTACAAAATAGAAAACAAATGGAGTATATCAATATGTTAGGTTTGGCAGTACAGGAATCAAGCAACTTACACTCTCAGAGATTGAAGTATGCACAGAAGAATGTTATGTATTTGGAATAACCTTAAAGCTTATAATGCAGCCGAGAAAGAGTGTGTAGAAAATGACTAAAGTGAGTGCAATAGAGAAGATCTCAGCTAGCAAGTTTCCACTTTACCTTTTCTTTTAGATCACTCAACAATTCACTAGTATCAACAGCACCAGATTCTTCTGATGAAGACGCTTTGACCTGGAGTAGCGAAGACCTCTTGGGCTCTGGTAAGAATATTAACATAAGATGATGAGCACATCAACATGAATAAGTATTGAACTTCAGTATATAGCAAAGAGCACACTTAGTAGGTGATACTTATTAGTTTATGTCAGGTTTAACTTTAACAACATTAATATCGGCAAAGTGAATCACTTTCATCTTAGCCAGACCTTTTCTGCACCATATTTTTATGACTACACGGTAGAATAGAGTCCCAGCTTTTGAGCAGGGACTTGTTGTCTTCTTGGAGATAACATCATGTTCTCTTTATCACTACTCATTAGACCTCTCAGAAAATATTATGTTATAAGTAAAGACGATGTTATGCCGTTTCACTGACATCAGTTGAGAGGCCGTTGAACACAGCATCCAAGGTTCACTTACAAACAAAGTGTGACATCTTGTAGATAAATCATATAGATACCGTCATCTTTATAAAGAGCATGACAGAACTTTGAATGTCCAAATTCAATGGAAAGTAAAAAATGAAATCTACACAAGTTTATCAAAATCAAGTTAAATGTCAGTCTACTTCATCAAAGAATCCAAAAACATGTAAAGATAGTAGATGTAGGTTCCACTGAAGCTATGCAATCGCGTAACATTCATAATTCTACTGAATGTGGAACAAAAGTCTAAAAGAAATGCCTAGTTCAAGTTGATTGACAATCGAAGATATCATTTTTCCTTTTTCTTTATGAAGATTGTTGTGTCCGGGTCATCTTGGCCACAAATATTTGAGTAGATGGACCCACGCTGAATGTTGTAGGTGTTATCCAAACCTCTCTGATATCCAGTTTGTTACTCCTATACCTCAACCACTCCACCATTCATTGGGGACAATATTATTTTCCCTTATTAGACGACCCTTAAAGTGGCACCAAATGCATTTTCGCACAGATTAATCAACACTATAACTCGTTGAAATTGGACGAAAATCAGCTTTAGAACAATTGAGTTAACCAAAGAAGTCAGGACCTAACTCGAGTAGCAAGGGGAATATGAGGAGTCTCTTTTTATCATAATTGAGCAGTAGATGAGCTCATTGCAAATGGAAAGAGCATCAAGTTAACACCCTAGCAAAAGATGAAATCATCTTTGCCAAACATGGCATCTAAATAACAAACAAAGTAAGCTTCTACTCAATTCATCACCAATATGAAAGCAATTTTGTCACACAGCTCTGTGGTCTAGCAACAATCACTTCATATTGTTTATAGACATATAAGATTGATATAAGAGACAAGTTAACACCTTTTCAAATTCAGGAGTCTACATCTGCACAACTTTCTTAGCACAACAACTAGAAGGACCACAGCACAAATGTCCAATCAGAGTTGGAAAGACGGAAAAAAGACAGATCTTTCTAGGAAACTAATAAAACAAAGCATTCTAAAGTATATTGATTTCATTGAATTGGAAACAGGTTCTCTCTCAGCCTTTACTGTATTTAAATTTCTGCACATCATTTACAGTAGAATTCTAGTTAGTTCCAGTATTTGTTGTGCGATTCTTGTCAGTGGTTCACCTGTTGGTTTATTTTGTCCTTGCGTGCTAGTGTATTCAGTTTTAGTACTCATATTTCTATTCACATCTTGATTCTTGCTTGCTGGTTTTTATTCTGTTTTAGTACCCATATTTCTATTGGACTTTTTATTTTTCTCTCACGAAGAAGACCAGGTTCTTCGGGTTCTTAGGCTCAAAACAGAAACCCTACAGTGGGTTTCGGGAAGGTTTACATAGTTACACAAGTTTCCGGCAGTGAACAGTAACTTTTGGCGGTGAACAAGAATTTTCCGACAGAAGACAGACATTTGCACAGTTGTACAATGATTTTTGGCAGCGAGCAAGTTAGATTCACCTGGAGTTGGTACCTCCAGGTGCCCGTATTCATTCTTTGTCCTTACCTTCGTAGTTAAATTTTGTATGCTTTGTTGTATTGTATATTAACTTTACATTCTTGCCGTTACTAGTCTTCTCCTTAGCTATATCAGTTTTTCGTAGTGGCTAGACTTGCACCTAGATTCTTGTTAATTTGTGTTTGTCGCGTTGATTTGTGTGTTTCGCATTGATTTCTGCTTGTTTTAGGGTATATAGCCGAGTAGTCTATAGCTGCTTTTAGTGGCTTTGACGATTGATGGTAGACTAGGGTCATGTTCTCGGTTGGGGATGGGGGCGAAGGTTAGGGGGGTAAGCATGGTAGGGGAGATGCTAGGCTGAGAATAGGGTCTTGGAACATTGGAACTTTAACAAGGAAGTCCATAGAACTAGTTAAGATTCTTAAGAAGAGTGATTAATATAGCATGTGTCCAGGAGACCAAATGGGTAAGACCTAAGGCTAAGGAGGTGGACGGGTATAAGTTATGGTTCTCGGGTAGGTCGGGGTATAGGAATGGGGTACGTATTTTGGTAGACAGCGAGCTAAGGAACCAGGTGGTAGAGGTTAGGAGGGTCAACGATAGGATGATGGCGATTAAGTTAGTAGTTTGAGGGTCCACTATGAACATTATTAGCGCTTACGCGCCGCAGGCGGGCTTGGCCGAGGAGGAGAAGAGGCGTTTTTTGGAGGATTTGGACGAGGTGGTGGCAAGCGTGCCACCCACTGAGAAGTTATTTGTGGGAGGGGATTTCAATGGACATATCGGGTCACTTCCGGGGGCTACGATGACGTGCATGGAGGCTTTGGCCTCGGGGACAGGAATAGGGAGGCGTCTCACTTTTGGAGTTCGCTAGAGCTTTTGGGTTGGTGATAGCCAATTCGAGGTTCCTGAAGAAGGAGGAGCACTTGGTGACTTTCCATAGTTTGGTGGCTAAGACTCATATAGACTTTTTGCTCCTTAGGAAGGTTAAAAACGGTCTTTGTAAAGACTGCAAGGTTATTCCAAAGGAGTGTCTTACAACCCGACATAAGCTTTTGGTGATGGATTTGGAGATCAAGATGGAAAAGAAGAGAAGGGTTGTGGATGACAGGTTGAGAATCAAATGGGGGAGTTTGACCATGGCTAGTGCAAAGGAGATGGGGGAGAGGTTGACAGCCAAGGGGGCTTGGGGGAGTAGTCGGGACGCGACCAATATGTGGGACAAAACGGCCAGTTGCATCCGGGAGGTGGCTAGAGAAGTGTTAGGGGTCTCGCGGGGTAGCCGTGGTGGGCATCGAGGGGACTGGTGGTGGAATGGTAAAATTCAAGAAAAGGTGGATGCGAAGAAAGTGGCGTATGCGAAATTGGTAGAAAGCAAAGACGATGTGGAGAAGTGGACGAATAGAGAATTGTATAAGATGGCGAGGAAGGAGGCAAAACTAACGGTTACGGCGGCGAAAACAGCGACTTTTGAACGCCTATACGCGGAATTAGAGAAAAAATGGGGATAAGAAGTTGTACAGACTAGCCAAGGCGAGGAAGAGGATGGCCCGTGACTTAGATCACATGAGGTGCATCAAGGACGAGGACTGCAAAGTACTGGTGGAGGACGCACATATTAGGCAGAAGTGGCAGTCTTACTTCTATAAACTCTTGAACGAAAAAGGAGATGGAGACATTGTGTTGGGAGATCTAGAGCGATCTAGTGGGTACCGGGATATTGGGTACTGTAGAAGCATTAAGATTGAGGAGGTTAAGGGTGCTGTTCGCAAGATACGCGGAGGACGAGCGACCGGGCCTGATGAGATACCAGTTGAATTTTGGAAAAGCTCAGGCAAGGCAAGCTTGGAGTGGCTGACTGAATTGTTGAACGTCATTTTTAAGACGGCGAGAATGCCTTTAGAATGGAGGTGGAGTACAATAGTTCCTTTGTACAAAAATAAAGGTGATATCCAAAGTTGCAACAACTATAGGGGTATCAAGCTGCTGAGCCACACTATGAAAGTTTGGGAAAGGGTCGTGGAGATGAGGGTGAGAAGAGGCTTGTCTATTTCCGAAAATCAGTTTGGATTCATGCCGGGACGTTCGACTACAGAAGTCATTCATCTTATTAGGAGGTTGGTAGAGCTGTATAGGGAGAGGAAGAGAAACTTACATAAGGTTTTCATCGACCTCGAGAAGGCATACGATAAAGTCCCTAGAGAGGTTCTCTGGAGATGTTTGGAGGCTAAAAGGGTACATATGGCGTACACTAGGACGATCAAGAATATGTATGATGGAGCCAAGACTAGGGTACGGACAATGAGAGGAGAGCACTTTCCTGTGACGATGGGGCTGCACCAGGGATCAGCTCTTAGCCCTTTCTTATTTGTCTTGGTGATGGATAGACTGACGCGACGAATCCAAGGGGAGGTGTCATGGTGTATGTTATTCGCAGATGACATAGTCCTGATTTATAAGACTCGCAGCGAGGTGAACGCTAAGCTGGAGGTTTCGAGACAGACTCTAGAGTTTAAATGGTTCAGGCTGAGTAGGACCAAGATAGAATACTTGGAGTGCAAGTTCGGCAACGGGAGTGACCGTGAGACAAGCGTGGAGGTGAGGCTTGAGACTCATGTCATTCCGAAGAAAGAAAGTTTCAAGTACCTCGGGTCGATTAACCAAGGGAATGGAGAGATCAATGACGATGTCACATATCGTATTGGGGCAGGGTGGATGAAATAGAGGCTTGTATCTGGAGTCTTGTGCGACAAAAAAGTGCCACCAAAACTGAAAGACAAGTTTTATAGGGCGGTGATTAGACCGACTATGTTGTATGGGGCGGAGTGTTGGTCAGTCAAGACGTCGCACACCCAAAGGATGAGAGTGGCGGAGATGAGGATGCTGAGATGGATGTGTGGGCATACAAGGAGGGATATGATTAGAAATGATGATATCCAGAGCAGAGTGGGAGTGGCCTCGGTGGAGTATAAAATGCCTGAAGCAAGGTTGAAATGGTTTAGACATGTGCGGAAGAGAGACACAAATGCCCTTGTGCGGAGGTGTGAGAGGTTGGCTATGGACGGGTTCAGGAGGGGTAGAGGTAGGCCGAAGAAATATTGGGGAGAGGTAATTAGACGGGATATGGAGCAGGCGCAACTTACTGAGGACATGACCTTAGATAGGGAGTTGTGGAGGACACAGATTAGGATAGAGGGGTAGTAGGTAGTCGAGCGTAGTCCTACTTACGCCTACAAACGGGTAGCTATAGTGTTATTACTGTAGGCCCGCTTAACATATCATAAGAATAGGCGTAGTATTGCTTTATAGCCTTCTGTAGTTTTATTTCTATTGGTATGCGTTCTTTAATGTACTTGGTTTATTTCATTAATTTGTGTTAGTTACTGATTCTTCTTTCTTCTTTTTCTTTTCCTTTACAGGATACGCTATTATGACGTATTCGCGTTTGCTGTTAGCATTTTCATAACTGCTTTAAATTTTTAAATTTTAATTATTTTTTAAAATTTTTGACTGGGGCTGACTGTTTTTTCTGCTTTGCTTTTCCTGAGCCGAGAGCCTCTCGGAAACAACCGCTCTACCTAACAAGGTAGAGGTAAGGTTTGCGTACGCTCTACCCTCTCCAGACCCCGCGTTGTGGGATTGCACTGGATATGTTGTTGTTGTTGTTGGATTCAATCTGGGAAATATAGTTAAATAGTGCCTTCAAATTCAGTGTTTCAGTATCATGCCTCCAAGTATGACCTTAATTCAAATTGCTAGGCAAATATACACAAGAGTGAAATTGGTTAACAAGTTAGCACCTTCTTTAAAAAAGAGAATGAACATCTTAAATCTTTATCAGCATATCAACTGGAAGATTCACACGATGAATGTATCCTTTCAAGACTAGATAGAAAAAAGACCAAAGAAAGGATCTTTTTAGCAAAATACTACTAACACAAAGCACCATATGCCTAATTTTATTGAATTGAGTTCTATCCTCCCCCCCCCCCCTGATTACATGTTGTACATCTCGTTGAATTTACTCAGATATATGGAGTTTAAGCAATTGCCTTCCAAGTCAGTATTTTAGTTTTATGCCTACAAGGGTGACCTCAATGGGCAGTTCCCATCAATTACAATAATGTTATAGCCAATTCTTAGAAGTAGAAAAAGTACTAACAAACATTATAACTAGGAAACACAAAAGCTAATAATATGAATACCAGCAAACTTCAATGAAGATGAGAAGGAAGTAGCAGAAAAGCGGGGTGGAAGGTAAGGGGTGGCGGAGCAGCGAGCTGGGGCGGCTTTGGTGGTGGAGCTAAGCGGGAAACGAGAAGCGAAGACGGCAGTGGCCGCCATTGAAGTAGAAGCTGCTGCCATTTGGCCAATTCTAGGAATGTTGGGGTGGCTGTGTATGCTTGGATTCTTTGCCTCTCTTACTTTTTGGTTTGGTTTCTTGATATCCCCAATTTTGTGTGCTTCTCCTACTTCTGTTTATCCACTAATATTTTCTCTTTTCTCTGTGGCAATAGAATTTGATTGTGGTGTGTGATACGTGGAACCTCCCAGCTTTCTCATTCGTCCGTCCCCTATCTTCATAATCTACTTTTTGTTTAGTTTTGAACCTTTTTTCCGTAGCATATTCATTTTTCTACTTCTTTCTATTCATTTCTAAATTGGAGCACTTCTCATTTGTTGGTACACTTTTCTCTCATCAGTACTCCCTTCATCTTAAATTATTTATCGTGTTATTAGAAATAATTATCTCAAATTATTTATTATTTTAGAAGTTCAACACATAATTAATTATTTATTCCCCATCTTACCTTTAGTAAAATTTTATCACTAATTGAGATGATACATAAATAGAGTAACATTTAATGGAGAATATAACTTAGACATAAATAAGAATAAATTAATCAAATTTTCCTTCTAATTAATATTTTTAAAGGGTATGTTAAATAAAAAATAATTTGAGACGGAAGGAATAGTTTAGGACAAAACACAATAGAAACTAATTATTTATGTAGGTGATATTAATTAATAAGGTTAATTTTTTTACTATAATCATTCAATATTCAATATTTACTAGACCAACTTTCACGCCGAGTAAGACCCATTATAGGGAGAAGTGCTCTTTATCAAGAATTTTCCCTTATCAAGACTCGAACACGAAATCTTTAATTAATGATGGAGCGATATTGTCCATCCCACCACAATCATTTGTGGTTAAGAAAACCTAGTTAAGATTAAAATTTACTCCTCTATCCCAATTTATATGACACACTTTTCTTTTTAGTTAGTTTAAAAAGGAATGACACATTTCTTTATTTGACAACAATTTAATTTAAATTTTACCTTTTACGCTTAACGAGATAATCTATAACCACACAAATATCTTTGGCTTATTTTATACCACAAGATTCAAAAGTCTTCCTTTATTTCTTAAACTCCGTGTCCGGTCAAACTAAATCATATGAATTGGAACAGAGGAGTAATAATTATTATTATTATCCCTTGAATTTCTGCATTGACTACATTCTTTTGAACCGAGGGTCTATCAGAAACAACTTCTCTACCCCATAAAGATAGAAGTAACGTCTGCGTACATCTTACTCTCCTCAGACCCCACTGTGTGTGGATTACACTGAATATGTTGTTGTTGTATATTATATTTATTGTTTGTAAGAGTCTTTTCAATCTATTTAGAAATTTGTATAATGCACATATAAGTGGAAATTTAAGGTTATCTCTATGATAATTTGAAGAAAATATTTATCCAAATTCGCCCATATTTCTTAAATTACTCGAAAAGGCCTAATTTTTAAATTTTCTTTTCATCCTCTCACTTCCTAACTTTTAGATCTCAAAAATATTTCCCTTCTTCTCTGATCACTGCTCCGGTGGCGGATCCGGCGACGCTACTTTGTTCCCCTCTTCTCCGTCATTGCCGTCGACTCCACGCCGGAGTCCGGCAAAGCACCACCAGCTCTAGCGACGAGCCCAATACCCTATCCCTTCGCTCCTTCCATTCTCACCCGCCATTGCCTAGCGACGGTGAACTGCAATCCTTTCCTTTCCCCCACTTACTCACTCTGCTCATCTGCCTCGCCGCATCTGACCACCAGCAACTGGTAGGGTTCAGCCGACCAAAACCAAACAGCAACTAACGCTGCCCCTCTCCCCTCTGCTTCGACATGCGTCTCCTTCATCCTAGGTCGCCGATCTTGCTACGATGGCACCAGATTTGCTATTCAGATCCGCCCGAGAGGTCACCGACGTCGTATATGTTTGTATACTTTTGTATACCCGTGTAAAATGTGTATAAACACCTCTTATACATTATTATACATTTTTATACAAGGTTAATACATTGTCTCTAGTAAGTGTATACAGTTGTATAATATTGTATATACACTTTTATACAAGATCGATACATGTCTACTTCAGGTGTATAAAGTTTTATACTGTTTATAATGTTGTATACCGTGAATATATGGTTATGTAAATGTAAATAAAAAATTTGGCTATAAAAATGTAATTTCTTATATTAAATTGTATATTATTGAAATTTCCTCTTTTAAATAACCACTAGTTTCTTTTAAATGCAGTACTACCTCCCATCCATAATAGTTGTCATTTTGGTTGTTATTTAAAAGTATTTTCAATAACAAAACTGTGATTTATAGTAGTTGGTTGTGCAAAAAAAATTCAAAATTTTGAAGAATCACTCTGAACTTGACCGAAAATAAGAAGACTTGTACTTTGATACTTTAAACTATGTTATTCTTTTTAAAAACGAATGGAACAATAGTATTTATATGTACAACAAGATAAGTTCATATTTTCTTAGCGTCTTGTTACCATGTTGGAGATTTCGAAGATGAGGAATCTAGGAGTTCCGAGTTCCACCAATTATTTTACTATATTAACCAATACAGTGCCAAACATGTAATGCTTAAATAAGTGCAGACACAATAATTATTGAATTCCTTCTTTTGTTGAAGTATGCCAGTAATTCTACATTAGAATGAAAAGGAGGAATTCTACGTTAGTACTTTTGCAGTCTTAGCACTAAGACCGATTCTTATTGCACAGTGCCTGGTTTGTGGATGTGCGCTTTGGGCTCGTATATGGTATCTTGAGTTGGCCGCACTAAAGCCACCTATTCACCAAGTTGACTCAGCATAGACATCCAAGTGTCACCTCGCCAGCCAGAGTTAGTATCCTCGTACAAAAAAAAAATTACTTAATTTTACCCCTTATCACATAAATTTTAAATCAAAATTAAAATAAGTAATATAAATTAAGTCAAATTTTTATGATGAACTGAAGTAACAACTCCGGCTAGAATGATTTTATAAGAGAAAATTAATGAGTTGAGTGACTTATTGATATAAAATTAAGTAAAGTTATTTTGTAAGAGAAACTTCATAATTTGAGTAGCTTTATTAATACAAAATAAAGTTAAGTGATTTAGCTAAATAATTCGACATACTTGAATGATCTTTTGAAAAAATCTACTCGAGTGAGGTGGGTTGAATCCCTCAAATAAGAAGTTTTGGTTTTCGAGCGCAAAAATGGAGAAACTTTTGGATTAGTGGATTCTGAATATCAGATAATTATACCGGAAAAGAAATTATTTTTCAGCCAAACTTCAAGGAGAAAAGAAAAACTGAACATGCACGATGTGGACTATATTAGCTTCTATTTTCTCCACCAAGGTTCTTCTTTACATTGATTTTCTTCTAATATGCAAAAAGGTAACTTGGAATCCAGATAGATTTTACCAATAAAATGGACCATACAACCCACCTCCTTAAAATAAGCATTTTGTACAAATTTTGTATGTGTATAGCTTTTGTCCTTGGAAGATTGTTCTCAACAAAAGCCCAGTTGGCACAATTTATAAAGTACTAATGAATTGGGAGAATAAAATTACATATCCTATTTCCAACTAATCCAATTGACACAAACTTTGTTTAAACAGATTGAGTAACAACATAGAACAATTCCTAAGGGGCCCTTATTTTTTTTTAGTATAATACATTTCTTTTTAAGGTGCCAGATTGTTAGGGCCTCAATTTTCCCTTCTAACCACCCCACAAGAATATTAGTACCACATTTTAAAGAGCCCATTTTTTTTGTTATACCTAAATAATCTTTTGTTTGTTTCATTTATCAATCATCACCTTTAAGAGTCGAGCCTCTCTCATACAACTCATACTCCTCAAATTTTTGGGCATTGCCAAGGAGATTAGCAATGTCAATTCTTGATTAGTATCCCCAAAACCCTCGTCTTTTATTCATGAGAGGTTCATTTATTGTTCAATTAGTTGTGATCTTCCATGCCTCTCTTGGTTCTTTCTTGCATTAATTTATGTCACATAGGCTTGACAATTGATCAATTTTTAATGTGTTGAAGAAATGAGGATGAAGATGTCATATGAGGATTTTAATGGGTTCTAATAACAATATATGTCACGTCATCCCACTGATGTCTTGGTTGTTATTGTTGTTGTTATTGTCATTAAACGTTGCAAGAGGATCAAGTGATACGTTAGATCGAGACTCATTGGATTCATTCATTCATGACTATGCAATCAAGAATATGACGAGACGATACACGGGTAAATTGTACGATATTCCCCTTCCTGCAAAATTTTCAGGCATGGAAGGTTCAATTGTTCGCTTTAGAAGTGGACATTTTTGGAGAAAAGGGGCCAATTTTAGCTTCTTCAATATCCCACCAAGTGTACTGCCATGGCCTTTTGTTAAGAGATTTGACATCATCTATGAAAATCTTGGGAATTTGTCATCTAAATACTATGATGTCCCAAATTACACATTTGTTACTCCTGTCATAGGCTTTTTAGCATATGATGCAACAAGAAGCAAAGAAAATTATGGAATGATTGAGCTAAACATCATGGAAAATCACATTTTGGTTCACTTCCCACAAATATCATTCCCACAAGACAACAACGACAAGAATGTGACAATGACATGTGTTAGATTTGTCACAAATGGAACCATAGAATTCAGCAATGTAACGATGAACAAAACGTGTATTTCGCGGGGACAAGGCCATTTCGCCATAGCGATTCCTTCCTTGAAGCCAGAGGATGAGAAGAAAGGGGGGAAATGGAAATGGTGGGCAATAGGATTTGGAGTAGGAATTGTTGGATTAATATTGTTGATTATGATGGGAATTTTTATATGCAAATGTGTTAGACTAAAAAAGAGGGAAAATATGGAGAGACGAACTGAAAAAAGTGAGGCTTTGGATACTGTTTGGGTTGGGAATAGCAGAATGCCTTCTGCTTCAGGTATCAGAACTCAACCAGTTCTTGAAAATAGTTATGTTCCTTGATTCAATTTTCTTGATTTTTTTCACTTTGTTGTTTTCACAGTTTTCATTTTTTTGTGTGTATACATTCATGTCTCATCAAATTCATTTTTTTAGGAAATTGTAGTGTGAATCATAAACAGAATTCTCATGGATAGTTTCTTGAAATTTTTGCATAATTCAAACCCAAACACCCTCCAAATAAATGAATAAAATATAAATTAAAGGGAATAGGCTCTCTCTAAGAAAACTATGCATAAAAGGTGAGATTCCTTTTGAGTGTACAAACTGTCATCAAATAAACTTTATGGTTGGTTGAAGATAAGATTTAGTCCAATGAAGAAACTCCAAAATGATTAGAATGTTCTAAAGTGAGATCATTAGCTGAAAATGTTATAATATTACTATGCCATTAAAATATTAAGTTGACTGTTTTTATTGAAAGAAACATTCAAAGTTTACAATAACTAGTGACGTCACCTCACTAAGTTAAGAGGTTTTTATCTAGTAGTGTCAGGCTTACATACTTGTCTTTTGTCTATTAAGTATTATAGTAAATACTAACTTTATTCTTGACAGGAAGAAGACACAATTACCTAAAACTTTGTACAACCAAAATTTTATAGTAATATTTAGACATAAAGATCAGCACATATGACCTTTTCCCCTCAAAATAAATGGGCCAACCTGAAATTTTAGAATAATCTTCTGTTGAGCTGTCTGCATTTTTGCTAAAGATTGATCTGTAAGCTAAGAATTTTCTTTATAAATATAACATTTGATTAAAACCCTTAAGAGAAGCCAACAGAATCCTTAAGGCTATAAACCCTTCAATTCATTTTTAAAATGGTGTTTCTGATGTAATCAGGAGTATCTTTTGTTTTTTTCTTTTGCTGGTGATGCATTAGTATAATCACAATTTGAGAAGAAGAAGAAGGACAATTTTTCAAACATTGCAAAAACTAGTCTCAAACAAATCCAAACATAATGATTAAACACCTCACATAGATATGGATGGATTGAATTTTTTTAAAAGAAAATTAGATTGCCATATGGATTACAACTCATAGATGAAGATTGTTGTTATGGGATGCAGCTCAATAATCTTTCAATTATCAAGTCCTTGTTTAAAGTTTCCATCAATATCTGTCACATTTTAAAGATAAGCCATATCATTTAAGGGAAAGACTTATCGTGTTTACACCAAATTAATAAATGAACGGCATGAGTTTATATATAAACGTTTATTACTTAACCATGGGAATATAACATGGTCTGATGTAAATACCGAGTGCAGATAAGTCTGATGAACTTGACGATAATAATGAAAGCATCTAGAAACTTTTCATTCCTTTGGCTAGTAATGAGCCATAAGTATGGATTTATTATTATTGCTAAAGACTTAAACATGAAATAACAATATCAACCTATAGGCTGGATATTACAATATTGGTGAAGTGGAAAAGGAGGATCAAAATAAGAGCCATTGAGAATGGCATATGCAGTGAGTTTGTTTGCTGCATCAGTAGCATGTATTCCATCCCAGCTTACATAATTTTGTGGATCCTTACAGGCTTTGGCTGTTACTGTTGTTCCATTTATCTCTACTGTATTTCCACAGAACACTTGCTGGTTAAAATTGTATGCACCATCTCCATATCCACAACATGCTTTAGTTCCATATTTTAGCCCTGCAAAAACAAAAAAATCACTATGGTACTCTTCTGTCACAAAAAGAACGAAATTTTTACTATTTGAAGAGCCTGACCATTTTTTCTTAATCGATTTTACCTGAGAAAAAATGACGAAGATGCTATTTTCTACATAATTTTCAATAGTTGAGTGACCATTTGAGCAACGAACTCTTGAAATGGGACAGATAGCAACCTTTTTTATACCGTTTCCGACTAAATAATTTCCCAGAGAAGGTATCTACTCTGTTGGCTCGTCGGTCCATTTGTTATGCAACTCAAGAAGTATTTTGGCTTTTTCAGCACAGTGGATCTAGAAAATCTCACAACTTTAATAAACGTCAATATTTGGTTGAAGTTGAAAATATATATTTGACGCTGAAGTTGAAAAAGAACATTTGACTTGTGTTTGAATATGAATTTTACTTGAGAAAAAGTTGAAGTATATCAATGAAAACCATTATTACGCTTGAAATACTAAAATGATACTGTTATTCATTATCAAGTGGGGGCTAAAAAGCTTGGACCTTTGCCTAACCATGTGTGCAGAAAACCAGTACCTTTTTTTCGCTCCAAAGCGGTTAAAGTGAGATATGTCAGGTTTTGCGGCATTCAAAACAAATAATTTGGACTGTTCAGTATCTTAAAAGAAAAAGAAAACAAAGAGTACCATGAGAAGTGGGGTGTTGGAATAGCTCCAAGAGCACAGCATGAGTGTCCACACATACAACATTTGCATCAGCAAGTTCCTTTCTGGTTTTTGCCAATGCTGTTTTTAGCATATTGTTATAATCCACCACTGCATTATTGTATGATATTAAACAACCAAACTGGTCTATATCAGAAGTGTTATGAGGCAGTTCCACCAGAAATGCAGGGTAACATCCAATTGGTGCTAGATTTAGCACCCAAAATGTTCTCCCACCTAATGCATATATCTCCTGTCAAATAAAACAGAACTAGCGTCAAATAGGCGTTCAGTTAGTTTGAGAATGGACTCATAATCAGATATTTCCTCAACAACTATCTTTCTTGAATGTCCTGTCTCTCCGTTCAATGCTCTAAAAATGGCATTTTAAGATGTTATATACTAGTCATGATGACTTGATGATCAATGTGTTGAACACATAATTAAGTAGATACATATATGCACTATCTAATAGCTAGCTTAAACTTTTCGATTAGATGGTCACATACTTCATCATGACATTAGAGCAGACAGAGGTTCTGAATTCAAATCACACATTCACGATAAATGAATTACCACGTGCCTGACCTAAAAAGAAAAACTAAGCCCACATGTAATATATATGTTAAAAACATAATTTAGTATTCATTGAATGCCAGGACATTGAAGGCGAATGATGTTACCTTGATGGTGCTGGCAATTTGGGAAACAACTCGAGGTAGAAACTCTTTCACTCCACTTATTCTTATTCTTGCCAAATTTCCAGTGAAGTCATTTTGGCCAATGTAGAATGTATAGAGTGACTTTCCAAATATGTCTGGGGAAGGCAGATGAGTACTTTTCCCTGAAGATTCAAACATATTCAGTTATGGCTAACAATACAACGTAATATTCATCGTGTAACGGAACATTAAACGGTATGACCTTTGTGGGGAAGTTCATCGACTTTAGCTTTAAATTCTTTCATCTGTCGAAGCTGGATTTCAAGAGAAAAAGGGCTAACCCCAGTTACAAATAAGGAAGTTTGTGGCAAGCGTACTGTGGATGCTAATGTTGCGAAATTAGCACCATGTCTGTAATCAGATCCAATTGATTGCAGATATGGACTCAAAAATGGCAAGTCTAATGCTTGAGCTGCACAACAACGAACAATAAAACTTTCAAAAAAACGTTTAATGTTAGGATAAACTACATTAGAACTTATGACAAATATTTTCCTAAGATACATGATTGTGTGAAGGATCCAGATTATTAGGCCAATAAATCGTTCTTGTAGATATTTCTTGTTCTTACATGTTTGACCATCTCAGTCTAGCTATTTAAATTGTAAAACAGAGTGCACATTTATTTACTTGATCAAAACTTCATCATGCCTCTTCACATGCCATCTTGATTCTTTTTCACGGGTCAAGTACATGAATTTTTTGTCTCCAAATTCTTTTGGATAGTGAGTGACGACGAGACTTGAACCAATGACCTCTACTTGCTTGATATCATGTTTAACTGTATTTGTGACCATCTTATCTAAAAAATTAAAACCATCATAGATGATACACTTTTAATTAGTTAATTATATCTTCAACGGGCTAATAATGTTCGTAAATCTAAATGAAGCCACATGAAGAGGTCACGGATGCAATAGTTAGGATAAGGATCTAGGACAGAACCTATATTGACAAACAAAACCTTCCAATAATAATGAGAACATACATGGACCAATTTTGTTTTTCTCCAGCTAAGGCTATTTTGTTTTCTTGTAAATGCAAACTCCTGTAATCCCATCCCCTATTCTTAGAACCAAAACTTTACAGGTTCTTAAATTAAAGATATGACACTAACAGAGAAATAGTCACACTTTTCACTAGGGGCGGCTCAATGATGTTGAAAGCCTAAAGCCAAAATATATTAAAAGGGCCTTAAACTTATTTCGTAAAATTCATAGTATAATTTATAATGAAACACAAAAGAACTGCCAGATCTTCGATCTAGTGGTAAGAGCACACACATCACAATTTTGGACTCTGCCGTAGGCAAAAGCATGGTCATCAAGTGTAGAAATGTAGAAAATCGGCCTATTATCCACCGAGCTTCTAACTTTGCGTCACTTGCTTTCGGTGATTTCTTGGTTAAAAAAGATGACACATAAACATACTTGATTTTCTATGCATGAATCAAACATGAAAAAATTAAGTAGCTAATTTAGAAAAATCGAGTTGATCGAACGTGAAATCATCAAAAACATAAAAGAAAAATGAGTGTGTATAGAAAAGGAATTAATGTGTTATATATAATAATATACTCCATATGTCCCAATTTATTTGACACAATTTCTTTTTTGGTTTGTTCCAAAAAGAATGTTACATTTCTATATTTAGAAACAATTTAACCTTATGAAATGATTTACGGCCACATATTTATATAAGACTTGTTTGGACCACACATTTTAAAAGTCTTCCTTTATTTTTTAAACTCTGTTTCAAATCAAATGGTGTCACATAAATTGGAACGGAGGAAGTATTACTTAAGTGATATTTTTAATAATTTTGGTGCCCTAAATATTTGGGGGCCTAAGGCAAAGGTTTCATTTGCCTTACCCTTAGGCCGGCCCTGCTTTTCACTAAGATATCTTCTTTCTAATTTCTTAAGGTCAGGTTTATAGCTAATAGTCTATTTGGTCAAGCTTCCAAAATTTACATGTGTTTGAAAAGTGTTTTTCGAAAAAGCTTCCAAAATTTACATGTGTTTGAAAAGTGTTTTTAGAAAAAAAAATACTTCCGGAGAATAACAACTTATATTTGGCTAATTAATTTAGAAAACACTTTTGTTAATATTATAGTAGTAGTTGTGCTTAGCCAATATTCCGAACTATTTTTAGGGGAAAATTACTTTTTTTTAGCTTGTGAACAACAACTTTCCACTATTCAAAAGCACTATTTTTTCTCTAAAGTTTGACCAAACACCTTAACTTTCTTAAATAAGCTTCAACTTTCCAAAAACTTGGACAACAAGACTATTATTCTTCTTGATACGTAGACATGCCTTTTTCAGAATTCAGATAACTTCAGAAAGACTAACGCAACATTTAACATCCAAGACAAACCATATCTCCCTTCCTGTAACGTACATTTAACATATAAGACAAACCATTTTCTATGTCTTTAAGCCTAGAATACAGCTAACTAGCAAGAACCAATTAATGCAAGGAAGTTGTTGTTAATCAATATATACTTGACAATGTTTAATGATTTATCATGGAACATACAAAAGAACAGAATTGTAAGACATCTTGCTTTCCAAGAGGGCAAGATTCTATAATGACTGACATGCATCATTATATAGTATGATCTTCCTAAGAAAAGAGTTCAGTCCTGTGCACTATGAGACTAAGTTAACCTACAATTAACTAGTACTACTAAAATCTCAGGACGGATCCAAAATTCAAAACTTAATGGTTCAACCTTTAAACTTTTTAATTAGTATTGAACTCGTTGTACAATTAAAATTATGAGTTTAGATCTACTAATATCTATTGAAATTTTAGTATCTTTTACTCATAAATCTATAGTACATTCTAGGTCCAAACACTCATTATGGTAGGTTGTCTACATCACACTCATTGGGGTGCGATCCTTTTCCGAATCCTGCTAACGCAAGATAGTTTATGCACTGGACTGTCCTTTTTTATCCTACAGTAGCCGATTAAACTGCACTAATAACGTAAAGTATTTTATATTGTCGATGTGTATAACTTAAAGAATGGATCTAAGAAAATGAAGAGTGAGGAATCATATATTTCACCTAGAAAATCAACGACGACTCTGCCATCAGTTGCCCTTCCAACAGGTTTCTTGAAATAAGTCATTCCATGGGGAGGACCCTGAGCTGGAAAAGCTGCCCAAAAACCACCAGTATCAGTATTTGAATCTCCAAAGTTAAAGATTGCCTTAAATGCACATTTTTTGCACTCTGTTGTAGCCACCATTAAGAACATTGCTCCCAAAAGAACCCAAATATTCACCATCGAATTATAAGACCTCAAAGTACTCATTCTTGTTAATGGCTTCATGTTTGTGTGTTTTTCTCTGAAACAAGAATTATGTTTTTGGATAGAATATTATTGTTGTAGTGGGATAGAGTGAAAACACCTTTTCCTTATTTGTAGACAGAGAAGAGAAGCTGTGCATGTAGACATCAATTGGTGACGCAATTGTATGTCAAAACAAACGTTGTTAGTAACGCTTTCCAATCACTAACCTCGATATTTTTTTTCCCTTTCTTTTTTACTTTCTCTGAATTATTCTATCAAATGGGAACATAGAAATTTCGGGAAGTATTTTTCTTAATCAAGGACATCTGTAAAATCTTCAAAATATTTGCATAAATAAAATGAAAAGAAAAGTTTAATATTACACATTATTGAAATTCTTATAATAATGTAGAAACAATTATTTGACTCCCCAAATATTACTTAGTAGTTAATTGCTTTAGAAACGGGGGTATATACAAATTTGGAGTATGAAAGTTAATGTTCATGTATGAGACTTGTTTTTCATAGTTTCAAAGATTAAAACTTTAAAATGAAAGATGTCATCATTTTTTTATTATGCATTTATTAGTTCACAATTTCATGAAGATTTGATTATGCCTCTGCACCTTTCAAGGCAAGGGTAATATCTGCCTACACTCTGCCCTCTTCTCAAATCATATCGTGTGGGATTACACTAAATATGTTGTTGTTTTTATAGTAATTTCTTGGAAATTTGAGGTGGGAAATACATCATTGTTTTCCTAGATCAGCTTGGGTTCAGAATGGGAGTGAAATGCAACGAACAAGTATGTAGTATGTACTTTCTCTGTCTCAAATTATATGTCGTGTTTTTAAAAATAATTATCTCAAATTATTTGTGATTTTAAAAGTTCAAGATAAAATTAATTATTCTTTCTCATTTCATCCTTAGTATAAATTATTCTTAAAGACTACAAACACATCAATAGATTAAATATTTAATAAAGAGAAATTAGATTTTAAAACATAAATAATGATAACATAGTAAAAAAAAACTCCTAGTTAATGTTTTCTTAATACGCGTAAAGAGAGACATGAAGGATAATTTGAGACAGGGTGTATGTGTTGGATTTGTCTAGAAAATAGAAAATAGACATTATCAACGAATTCGGACTAGAGTTCTGAACATGGATATCTGAGCCTTTGGGCTTGATCAACCAATTGTAAGCCCATATAAACTATCAATCAGTTGCCTTTGCCCGTTTCATCATCAATGGGAGTTTACACTACCAACCAGTATCAACACCTCCTTCTTACTCAAAATAACTAGTAGAAGAAAGTCAGATTAGGATATGGATCCGAAAAGTATATTTATGTCCTAGAGATAATTTGTATTAGGACAAATGTATTTTATACACATTCGTATTATTATTAATGGAGATTAATATTTTGGCATTTGCAATTATTGAATTATTATTTGATTGTTTGTAATTATTCATTAATGTGCATCCCTTGAGCTTACGTTGTCATTAATAGAGTGAGAAATTGATGATAGAGCGTAACTCTTAAAATAGTCTCTACTAATGATCATCGAGAATGGGATATCGATGATATGTGATAAGTTGACATGTGGTCTGCATCACATCCTTAGAAGATGTAATATGTCTCACCTTCTACGAGTAATGGCTACTCGTGATGGACACATGGATACTTTGGAAGTATTGATATACCCTGCTGATATACTATTTGTTATAATTGTCTAAAGTATGATCAGTGTGTGGGAGATAGAAGCCCTTAGACTTGAGGTCAATACGCGTCTTGTCTGCAAAGTAATGTACCTTGATCCCGTCCTAAGCTCAAATGCCTTATAGGTTGAGATACGGCTTGTATTTGGTACATTACGATGTGGATTAAAGGTGGTAGTTGAGCCAAGATTAGGATTTATTCCTCGAATGTATATTCGAGAGAACACTCGGATTCTCAGTGATATTAGGTTGACTAAGTCGTTGGCCAACGCAATAGACATATTTAGAATATGGTCTAGTTGTCAACTAATATAGATAAGATACAATGATTAAGTCATTTGGATAGACACTTGACAAATCCTAAGCTTGATCGGGTGTGTCGTGAATGAAAGGATTTTATCTTACCACATAAAGGTTAAGTTTACTGGATTCGCGTAAACGTACTTCACATATTGAGTTCGTCTTGCGGCGCCGTCTAGGAGTTCCGCGTAGACCTTAATTTGATTAATGTCGATATGAGAAGGTTTGTAGGGTCACACTATGTCGATTGTCTTTCGATCTAAGGATGTATTGAGAGAGTAATTAAATGTTCGATTTAGAATCAAGATATTTAAATGAATAATGATTATTTTAATTAAGTCAAAATTGAATTTTGGATTTAACTAAGAATGCGCAGAAAATAAATCGAGACAGTGCAGTAACTCGTCGAGCGCCGTGGCGCCCATACCCTAGGGCCACGACGCCTCTGCCTCGATTTTTGGGCCAGGCTCAAGGTCAAACCCTAATCCGATTTGACCTAATTTTCACCTATAAATAGTGGCATTCTCTTCATTATTCACCCACCAATTTCAGATTATCATTCTAAGCCTTAGAGACTTGGAATCAAAACTCTCTCGAATCTCTGTCGGATTTCCTAGCTTTCCGAAAGAGAAGTACATTGAAGCTTGGAGCTTGCCGTCAAAAGGGCAACCGCGTGTCAACCCCATAGTAGATAAAGATTTCAGATACTATAACATGTAAGTATTATGTTTTATGTTACAGGTTTGATTGTTGTATAACCATGCCAGAAAAGTTGTTGGGGTAAGTAAGAAACAAAATTTTAAACTTACGTTGTGCCTTACTTATGTGTTTTGAACCCAACAAAACCCTACCGATCCAACTCTTAGAATGAAATTCGTTGTTATAGGGATGCATTTCTATAACTTTTTCAATTATCAAAATTCCTCTTTAAACTTTCCATTTACTATCACATTTAAGGATAAGCCTTATAGTATAATATTAGAGTATTTGATAAATCATCAAAAACAAATATAATAGACTTGTAGCAGCCCTGCGATCACTAAGTTATTAACTATGAATCGATGAACTTTGACGATAATAAATAGCGTGTCAAAAAATTTCTTCTCAGAGAAACGAAAAAAATTAGGTAATTTCTTCTCTTCTTGTTGGACGTACCTAAAGCCATAGCTAAGTTATCGTTATCGAACACGTGAGATATCCCGGCTAGAGAACATTGACTACGACCGAGAGTTTCACCTTTTGAAGTGCCAGTCGCGTAGGGCGGCCGGGCCAGGCCGAGACATTTGTAGAATAGCTAAGATCGCGCTCGCTGGTGTAGACACCATCATTATGAAAATAAATAAATAAATAAATAATCAAAGCATCAAGAAAGTTTAAGCTTTATTCATTTGGCAGTAATAACTCATGAGTCATGATTCATTATTCCTAAACACAAGAAATTAAACAACAATGTCAACCTATAGGCTGGACATCACAATAGTGGTGAAGTGGAAAAGGAGGATCGAAATAAGAACCATTGAGGATGGCATATGTAGTGAGTTTGTTAGCTGCATCAGTAGCATGTAATCCATCCCAGCTTACATAATTTTGCGGATCCTCACAGGCTGTTGCTGCCACTGTGGTTCCGTTCACTTGTTTAGTTTTTCCACAAAATAATTGCTGGTTGAAGTTGTAGACACCACCACCATATCCACAACATGCTTTGGGTCCATATCTTAACCCTGCAAGAAAGGATTTTAGTTCTATTCACTAATAATGTAATGATCTTTTTACGTTTATCATAACTTATTATAACAAGTTAATTAGCATTTTATAAACGACATTGGTTAATGTTTATCATAGAAATCTACATATAATTATCTTATAAATGATTTGATTACGCAAATTTTCAAGAAATTGCAGAAAAAAGACAGAATAAGGGGTGGTCTAAAATCATCTTTGTTGTCCATCAGGCATAAGTTCTAGTTGTAAGGTGTTGCATAAGTTAGTTTTGACTATAAGGCAAGAGTTTGGGACATTTCAAGAAGTTACAAACAATGAAATTAGTGTAATGTGTAGCCTATTGGACAAGAGTTTAAGTTATATTGACTTGTAAACAATTGAGCAACACATGCAATGTTTGCCTATGAGGTAGAATATGTGACAAATTGAGCAGGTTCATGTATTGGAATATATTGATTGTTGAACTCCTCACTCATAAGGAAAACTAGTTTATGCCTATAATTTATGCTCAATGGGCAACTTAGGTCATTTAAAAAGATTTGTTAAGCGGAACCGAAAATTTAATACTACCCCTTAAGGAGGTCATTCTTGAAAAATTACCCCTAAGTATTTTTACTACTTAAACTCAAGAATGAGAAGAAAAAAAATACCGTGAGAAGTGGGGTGTTGGAAGAGGTCCAAGAGCACAGCATGAGTGTCAACATATAACACATTTGCATCAATAAGTTCTTTTCTGGTTTGTGCCAATGCTGCTTTGAGCATATTGTTATAATCTACCACTGCATTATTGTATGATATCATGCAACCAAACTGGTCAATATCAGAACTCTCATGAGGCAGCTCCACCAGAAATGCAGGGTAACATCCAATTGGTGCTAGATTTAGTACCCAAAATGTTCTCCCGCCTAATGCATATATCTCCTGCCAAATTCCATTAACATACCAACTTGATTAATTTTTCACACTTAAAAACGTTAGCAAAGAACAAATAGATAATGCATCTGAACTAGCTAATATTGTTGAATTCTCTAAACATAAGAGAAGTTTATAGTGTAGTGGTTGGTAAACTGGTTCCATTTTATTTATTTTTTTGTGAAATTTTCCCTCATTAGAATATTTTACTCTACTTATTAAAAGATAGTGGAAAAGAAAGAATGCTAGGAACCTGAGGCCAGTGATCTGACGTACCTTGATGGTGTTAGCAATTTGGGAAACAACTTGAGGTAGAAACTCTTTCACTCCATTTATTCCTAGTCTTGGCAAGTCCACAGTGAAGTCATTTTGGCCAATATAAAATGTATAGAGTGACTTCCCAAATATGTCTGGGGAAGGCAGATTATTTTTCCCTGAACATTCAAACATTGATTAATTATTAATACTATATTTATAGAATTTTTTGTGGAAAGGAACTACTATAATATTTATTACCTTTATTGTGCTGAAGTTCATCGACTTTAACCTTAAATTCTTTCATTTGTCCGAGCTGAATCTGAAGAGAAAAAGGACTAACTCCAGAAACAAATAATCCAGTTTGAGGCAAGCGCACAGTGGATGCCAATGTTGCGAAGTTAGCACCATGTCTGTAATCAGATCCAATTGATCGAAGGTAAGGACTCAAAAATGGCAAACCAAATGCTTGAGCTGCACAATTAGTACGAGAATGAAACTTTCAACGACATGTTAACTAATAATTTAAAGAACAATTAATTAAGTTAAAACAGGATTAAGGAGGATAAACTGTTTTTAGAATACATAATATACATACATATTCTCAAAGTTATTTACACTGTAAGTATATTTGAGCATGGACGGATGTACAAGGTAAGGTCCGGGTTCAATTTAACTCAATAATTCTCCCCCAGACTATATATGTGTTAAAATACCAATTAAATATGTACAATTATTAAATTTTGAACTCACTTAGACAGTAACTCAAATAATTAGTGAGACATTCGGTGGCACCCTAAACCAGTAAAGTTCAAATTTCAGATCCGTCTAAGTTAAATTGAAATGTAGAGTGATGAATCATACATCACCTAGAAAATCAATGATGAGTCTGCCATCACTTGGGCGACCAACAGGTTTGTTGAAGTATGTCATTCCATTGGGAGGAATCTGAGGTGGAAAAGCTGACCAAAAACCACCAGTATCAGTATTTGAATCTCCAAAGTTAAAGATTGCCTTAAAGGCGCATTTTTTGCACTCTATTGTATCCACCATAAACAATATTGCTGCCAAAAGAAACCAAATTAATGGCTTCATGTTTCTCTCAAACATGATTTTTTGGATAGAATGGAGCTTATAGTGACATTCAGTATGTCAAATAGTAGTACTAGTATATTGATTATACCTGTCAACATTGTTGGTCATTTTTAAACAAATGTTAATTTTAATGAAGCTTCCTAGCTAGAGCTTGTTTTTACATGCAAATTGCAGTTTAAATATGGTTATTGTCTTTCCCTACTGATTAGAATACGTTAATTAAGTCGACTAAGTGTTTATAAAGTCTCAACAACTTGATTTTTTTACTAGTACCAAGTTGTAGTATTAATTAAGAGGCATGTGAGAACTAGATATAGACACTTTAATTACATATCATGGTCAATCGATTCGATTGCATATGATTTTTCCAATTCTATTTTTGTTGGAGAATAGGTAGCAATTTCATATTCTGCTTCTGGCTGAAGAGGGAAATTTAAACATCCTGTGCTATTTTAGACCTCATTCTCGATCTCCGCTAAATGAACATTATAAAGTGAACGAAAAAAATGTGTTTAACCAATGAAAAATTCTTCCGTTTTGAGATACTATTCACATCTTTCTAGCATTATAAAGGAAGAAACGGTTAAACATGCTCTTGTCAAATTGAAGTAGACAAGAGATGTCTAGTTTAGATGATAAACTATGTAATGAATATATCAGATACCTGTGCAAAGGAAAAGGAGAAAAATGATCTTTTTGACAGTCCAAATTAGGAGAGTAAAGCAACAAATTTATGTTTGGGCTTTATGGGCCCATTATAATTCCATGCTGGGTTGAGGGTCCAACATTAGGTGGGTTAGCCATTTTCTCGTATCAATTTTTCTCCGCCCTAATTCTCCACTTCATTCTGTTCTTTCTCAGGTAATACATTTTTTAAAGAAAATTCTGATTCCAACGTTAAACCCATGAACACACAAATTCTAACTCCATATCCATTACAATTTAAACTTTTGCTTGAATTAAAAGAGGAAAGAAATATCTTCTATGAGCTTTACTTCCAAGTATAACTGACTAGTGTGTTGCTTTTGTTTTTTTGGTTACCAAATATCATCTTGACTCATTTATCACCGGCTCTCAGATCAACTATGAATCTATTTCTTCTTTTTCCATTTTCTTCAGTTTTTTTTCCTCAGATGGATTTTCTTCAGTGACATTCTCGAAGCTTTATTCATTCATTCTCTTTTCTGCTCTTATTTGTAGTTCCGATGGCGGCGAAGCTGCGGGGACGGCGAGATTGGGATTGGCGTTGGAGAAGGTGATTATTCAGGTTGGGGAATTGGGGATCCGGATCTTGGATATTTGGAATGTGGTGGTGGTGGTGGTGGTGGTGGTGGTGGTGGTTGCTCATTGTTGCATGTCTTCTTCAATTTGCTCACACACACTGCATTATCTTATAGTTTGCGTTTTCAAGTTACATTGAAAGTATCGGTCAGAGTTGGAAAAAAATAAGAAATCTTGGTTAGATGAATATCGGTTGATGGAGATGGGACTGAGTTTGTCGTGGTGTGGAACAAGGTTGCCGGAGATTAGACTGTTTCTTTAAAAAAATATCTTCAAAATATGTATATAATGTGTATAATATTGTATAATATGTAAGTATATGTTGATTATACATTTATTATATACAAATTATACAATAATGATACATTTTTATACATATAATGTAGGGATATATATTTTATACAATAATGATACAGCATTTATATGTATAATACGTTTTCTAAATATATACAATAGTGTTACATATTCTATACAATAATGGTACAATTTCTATACATATGATGGAATTAGTTGAAAAATGGCTAAAAAAAATTTATTTTGAAAAGGCTAAAAAATATCTTTTAAGATTCTTGAATCATCTGGTGTCATTAGTTTCACCCGAATAGTCATTTATGTCTCCCTTATAAATATTCAGTCTTGCGCATATAAACAGGATAGTTATTTTGAAACTTAAGTGGATTTGTGCTTGTGATCACCAAACCAGGAAATAAGACACCAAATTCTATTTTTCTAAGAATGCATATTAATTAAAATTAGCTAAGTAGTAAATTTTTACTTTAAAAAAGTACATATTACGCATTTATTGGTTTGATACAAGCACAATAATCTTTTCTCCCCACTTCTTGACCACTCTAACTAACCAGGCACAAAAGATCTATTTTATCCATGGGCCAGGTACCATTCGAGTTGCGGTTGAGGAGCTGATTTGCATAATTAACTAAATATGTCATCTTGTATTTAGAAGTTAGCCATTTATTCAAAATTAGATCAATGTACTAATATCTGAAAGTGGTGTCTACGATTCAAATTTCAAAATTAAAATTCAGACCACGGAAGTGGCCACCTTCACAAGGTAGGAATAATGTCTGGTACACTATTATTCCCAAATTTCAAGTCCAAGATTACACTGAGTATGTTTTTGTCGTTGTCGTTGTCGTTGTTGTCGTCGTCTAGATATAAGACCACGGAAGTGGCTACCTACTGTAAATAGCACCGGATTAGCAAAAGATCACAGTTCCCTTCATGGGCCGGTACAAAGCCCGTTTTAGTGGACTAATCTTGTTAGATTAGTAGATCGATTTCACTTGTCATACTTTCAGAATAAAATCATACTCTATCAACAATAATGACCTGTTATTTATTACAAAGATAATTGTTTATGTAAAACAACTAAAAGTATAATATTGCTCTACAACGAATTAAATGATCATTGTTTGAGAGGAAAAATATCCTTGTATGTAAAGTTTTGGAGCTTTTTATATCTTGAGGGTCCATGTACTACAAATGGGGAAAATCTAGTTTCAACTTTCAAGTAATGACTAAAATATATCCAAATGTCAACAAAATATATCCAGAGATCGGATCTCAAAATTTGCTATGGACCATGTCAGCTGGATCCATTAGGAAAATTGGTAAAACCATGTGCCTGCGGGACACGTCACCATGTCGGTTAACGGCAAAAGGCCGCCCACGTCTGCTTCCTTTAGTCAATTCTCTCTCTCCGCGTGAATCACGTATACAAAAAATGCGGTCGGTGGAGTAAGCTTCCGCGAAGCGAGAAATTCGAAAAAAATCGGATCATAAAAGTTTATTATACGCAGTCTTAACTTCTATTTATATAAGAAGTTGTTTATCCTGACCTTCTAATCACATTACAACAACTTTACCGATTACTCTAAATAAAAATAGATATAACTCACCATCATTTGTGAATAATCTATAGTTATTGTAGAAAAATCCAGCAAAAACTTATGATGAAGACTTTTTTTGCATCGCTATTACTAGTAGTAGAAACTGTAGAAGCTGATCCGATAAATTTGATCAATTTAATCTAATTTTGTAAGACGTTTACTGAACACGAAAAAAAATTGGTAAAAAGAATAAGTGAAACATAACATGATAATAAAACATACCATACAACAAGTAAATTTTAGTATGTTTTGATACTCTACGTGTCATCTTAATGTATATTAAAAAGTGTTATTTAGAACAACTTAAGTATAAAAAAATTATTACAGACAGAGCACATGCATTTACGTTTTAATCTTTATATCCCTAAAGTAATTTAGTTGGAAGCTAGCACGTTCTGAAAAGCTAATCACTTCGATATTGCATTTTATGCATACTAGTGAAATTTTCCGCGGTTCGCGCAGATTTATTTAACGGAATAATCTTCTTCTAATAAATATATATATAGATATATATAAAGATTATATTTAGTATTCAAATTCAAATAGTTTAGATTTAAAAGTTTGACCTATTTTATCACTATTAGTTTCGTAATTTTCTTTAAAAATTTAATCACCGAACTTTTTGACCTTTTAAACTTTAAAGACACATAATTTCTGTATAGTCTATAAGGAGAAATTAATTTTATCATATAAACCAAAAAAATAAATTTATTATATAAACCAAAAAATAAGAAAAAAGCTAGCTTTATTTGCATATGTTTACCAAATTTAAGACATTATTTTTCTTTGTACATTTAATATTTGTACTTATGTAATATTTGGTCGGATTTTAGGTTTTTATTAGGGTGGGTATTTGGCCTATGATACCATATAGAATTGTGTAATTCTCCTTGGTTGGAGGCTTCTCATTAATGTAACATATATATATATATGTGTGTGTTTACAAATACAAAACCTAATTAGAGAAAGATCTCTACTTTACATAATTACACTTGGAGAAGGATCTCTATCGGATCTCTATCACCTTCCGAATTTCCCCTTTTTGTTTTCCTAATGGAAGTACTATGTAATAGAGAAGTGCAAAGACGATGAGATGGACTTTATTTCCTTGTCCAGTTTCCTATCCTAATGACCAAATCCAGTAAGATTAGAATTTCGTTTGACCTAACCCCTAATTAGTGCAAAATCTTATAAGGCACCTACAATATGGCATGCACAACTGTATGTATGTATAAAAACTATGACATTATCTAATCGAATGTGAATAAAACCTATGATTTCGTTTTGTATGATCTAATATGTTCGTGTTGTTTATCCATACTTCATTAGCATACAGCGGTGAAGTTGACGCAAACATTATGTGCTTGATCTTCAATGGTCCAAACACGTGTCATTGATGAGAAAAATGCTACCAAAAAAACAGTTTCGTATGGGACAAAACTCGTGTTTTGGAAGATATAAGAACTGGAAGGACCACCATTAAAAAAGAGAATTGAAAGGAGTGTTAAGAGTCTTACATCGGAAATGGAATGAGAATATGGACTCCTTATATGTACTTGGACAATTCTCTCATCACAAATTAACTTTTGGATTTGAGTTAGGTCCAATATTCATTCTTTACGAGGAGAACCTACTATTCTGATTGAGCCTCTAGAGCAAAATGAAGTTACTGAAGAGCAATAATAATGAGTAACTACCTCTAATTAACGATTTGAAGAGGGCACAAATAAAGTTAAATTTATTTATCATTTATAATCAGGGGCGGAAGGAGGAAGAGCCAAGGGGATTCATCTGAACCCCTTCGGCGGAAAATTACACTATTTATACGTGATTAAATTTATTTTTTATATATATATATAGTAGACGTTGAACCCCTTTGACTTCTCCATGTGTTTACTTTTTTCTATTTTGAACCACCTTAGTGAAATAGATTTCGCTATAGAAGTAAAAAAGTATCTGAACAAACGACTCGATTATAAAGAGATTAGTTAGTAACTCTAGTTTTGGGATGAATCTTTCTACATTATCTTAACGTACACGCTTGACGAAAAGAATCGTGCGCACAATAAAATTCAGTCAATTGTTCAAACACAAGTTAAACAGGTTCTACAATAAAAGAAATTAGAGAACATGATTTACGTAGCGAGTCTGTGTCTGTGAACATGACAGATCTATACATTTATTTCTTATTTAAATCAGGGACAATCATGTTTACATATCATGGACCGAAGTTAGACAAGCACATGGTAAACTATAAAACTCCCATGCAGAAGACGACGCAGCAATTTTGAAGATTTGTCTTCAGATGTGTGTGAACTTCAAACTTCCGTACCTTTTCCAACTTCTTTTACTCTGATTTTGACCTTCATATGACACAGATAAATTATATTCTTTCTCTCTGATTAATTAATCAATCAATTGAATGAGACGTATTCATTTCGCTCTATATCCAGATATATTTCATGTAGTAGTACATACAAAATTATGATTGACTAAAAAATTCTTGAAAAACACACGGATCTTAGGTAAGTGTAATACTATTGGCCATTAAAATCTCATTCCGAACTAGTTCATAGTATTGCTTATATGGTCCTTTGAGTAGCAAATATTCTTCCTCTTCTCGTGACTTTGAATCTAGAAGTACCAGCGGAGGACCAAGAAACTACTCGACCCCGTATATCTATAACAACACAATGCATTTTTATGTTATGATTTTAGAGGTTTTGATGATCTTATCTTATCCTATCTTGTAATCAGGGGCCGAGCTAGGAGGCGTTGGGGTTTATTTGAATCCCCTTGTCCGGAATTTTGTATTATATTATATATATATATATATATATAATACAATATTCGTGTGTAAAGAAGTAGAGACACGAATTAAATTTTGTTAGCTTATTCAATTCGTGTGTCTACTTCTTTACATTTTGAATTTCCTTAGAGAAAATCCTGGCTAGCTCTGTCATATTGTTTGTAACCATCATATTCCATTCTTAGTAAATTCTGCATTGAATTTTGAGAAATCGTAAATGATGTTAAGTATTATGTATAGGAAAATCCGAAAGAATGATTGGAACTATTTCCTTGTCGCAATCCACTGTGTCGATGTTCGTGTTGTTTATGCATACTCCAAACATAATATACAACCGTACGTGAAGTGCGCAAACATCATATTTTTGATATATCCTTGGATGTTTATGTGTTTTTAAGACGTAAGAATTGGAAACTGAAGTTGTCGGAGTGAGTCATTCAGAGAGCCAAATGAAAATTGGCAAGCTGTATTTATGAGCAGCTCTCTCTTTTAGGATTAATCAATCATTGAATTATTGACGTTTCGTTCAATTACTAGTTATGCGAAAATTATGATATAAAAATTATATGTGCAGTAATTAATAATAAGAAAATTGCTATATTGTGAATAATAAAAAGATTATTCTACATGAATTACTTACTTGAAAGGATATTATAGTACGCACATGATATTCTCACTACTAGAAACAATGTTTTTTCTACCGATATTTAGTGAAAATTTGTGTTATAAAATATGAGTTTTTCACCTCATTCCCACTAAATCAGCTTACTGGAAAAATGCATTGTGAAAAATAGGTTCCTGTTGAAACACTAGGAAACTTCGTATTTTTTTTCGTGTGAAAACGCCAATATTTAGGTTTTTTTTCACTGACATTCAGTGAAAAATAATCACTGAACATTTTTTAATGGAAAAATATAGATTTTTTAGTAATGTCTTACTCCAGGTTCTTTCCCATCTTAATGCATATTTCTTTTAAAAATAGTACAAGTATTATTTATTACTGCCAATCAAAACTACATTAATTATATGAAATTATGTTTTTATACCACCAACCAAACATTTATAATATTGATCTCATGCAAGATTTTATATTGGAATTAATTGATTATTATTTCACTAAATATATCATCAATGAGACGACCCCTTAGTTAATATACCTGATTTTGGGGTTGAATCTTTTACATTATTTTATTATACCACACCTTAACGAAAACAATCGTGATCTGAATAAAGACTGCATTTGAAAATTTAAGGTGAAACTCTTGAGAACTCCCACATTTTGTGGATTGGATAATAGTAGTACTGCTGTACTAGTCTAATTCTTAGCCGGAAAATGCCTAATAATGGAAAAAATCATTCAATGTCCAACCACAAAGTCAAATTATGAGTGGTACACCGTACACTGCCTAGTGATATAGACTACTTATTAGATACTGAAAAAAGTCAAACTATGAATATACACTAAAATATTTTTTTCTTTAAAATTTTAACTTTTAAGTTTGTACTATATATCTTGAACATGGCACAAACGTAAAGTAGTAGTATTTCTTATTTAGATCAGGAAACAATCATGTCTGTTATTTCATGGACAAAAGATAGAGAAGCACATGATAAACAATGAGACTCTCATGTAGAAGACAACGCACAATATTTCTATTACTAAAAAATAGGTTTATCGTTTCGTCTGTGATACTTCTTATTATGCATTCTAGCTCCAACTTAGAAAGTATCAATTTAACTTTACTATGATTGAGCAGTTTGTGCTTTTACCCCCACTTGTTATCTTCCGTTTAACGGCTTAAACACTAGTGTTACGTATGTTGGAATATAGTTCGTAGCTTTTGAGTTTCCTTTGCTCAATAGTTCCATTGTTTGTTTTATCTTGGGAGACGAATTGTCCAGGACGTATAAAGGATACATACGGGGCAATATTGTCTTAAGGACATGAGTGCCACACTCGACTCAAAGCATAAACAACTTTCCTCTGTTTTCTTGTTCAACAAAAGTGTAATTTCAATTTTGTTGTTATATTGTAATTTTCAGCTTTCTTGTTGAATTGTAATTTCAATTCCTACATAAGCAGTTACTTGTAATTTCCGTTTCCTGCAAATCCTTTGTAAAAGCCAACAACTTAAGACAATATTTTGCTTACGGTAACTGCATAACATGGCCGGAAATATGTCCGATGTTGCTTTGCTACTCGCTGCCGCCTCTCGAGGCAATGTTGCTTGCCAATGCTTGCTTACCGCTCAAGCGCATAACACCGCCGCTTTTGCTGCTGCCGCCGCCGCCATTGCTCAAGGCGCACACCGCCGCTTCCGACCATCGAGCTCCACCCTCTTCTTCACACCACCATGATCGCCCGAAAAATTCATGGGATCGAATTCAAAAGATGGCGACAAAAGATGCTTGTTCTATCTAACAGCTTATGGGCATGGCCCGATTCCTTACGGAAGATCCTCCACAAGCCGGAGATGAAATGGACTCTTCGCCTGCTGAAACGGGTGAAGGGGCCTTGGTATCCATGTCGTTAACGGCATGAAGATGGTTCGTGATGCATGGAATCATAGCGATTTCATGTGCAAGAACTATATACCGAATCGCTTAGCAGCACCCTCTCTACACGGTCTATTGCACCGTTGGCACTTTGCCAAAGAGTAGGGGAAAAAGCGCAAAAGAAGTACAACGCACAAGATGCGGGTACTAAGAAGTTCATCGTTGGGAAATTTCTAAAATTCCAAATGGTGGACGAAGAAGACAGGTGATGTCCCAAGTCCGGGAATTCCAAATGATTTTACATCACCTGGATTTGGAAGGACCGAAACCAAATGAGCGATTTTTGGTTGCATCGGCGATTGAAAAGTTACCTCCTTCATGGAATGAGTTTATGAGTTACTTGAAACTCAAGACAAAGGAGATGACCTTTGAAGAGCTTGTTATCAAACGCAAATCCAGAAGATAATAAGAAGACCTTGCCAAAGGGTAGACAACATGCTTTGAGGCAAAGGCAAATCTGGCAGAGGCCAAAGGGAACTCAAGCAAGAAGCGGAAGTTCCGGAAAGACGGCAAAGCCCCCCACGCAGCAGAGATGTTCGGAGGTAATTGTCATCACCGTGGGAAACCCGGTCACGGGATCAAGGAATGCCGCAAGCTCAAGACGAGCAACAACAGAAAGCCAAGTCAAAAGGCAAGGCTCAAGCAAACGTCGTCAAGGACACGCTCCCGGATGACATGATCGAGGAATTCTGCGGTGGTGCTAGAAGCCAACTTGGTGGAGAATCCGATGCGGTGGTGGGTGGACACAGGGTGCAACAAGACACATCTGTTCCAACAAAGATGCCTTCTCTAATTAAGTAATTTTGTCTATCAAAATTTGTACTCACTAAAAATGGCACATTTGTGGGGAGGGGCTTCGTCTGTGAAGGCCTCTTCAAAGTGAATGCCATGTCTGTATTGCGTCAAGGAAATAAAGTTGAGTCTTCTTCTTATTTGCTTGAGTCTTCTAATTTATGGCATCATAGATTAGGACACGTAAACTACAAGTCTATTCAAAGGGTAAAGATGGAGTTGTTGCCTTATCGACATAAACCCTCAACATAAGTGTGAGGTGTGCGTAGAGGCAAAACTTACTAAGCTTCCTTTTCGATCTGTCGAAAGGAATACCGCTCCTCTAGAACTTATTCACACAGATATATGTGATTTGAAGTTTGTACAAACTAGAGGGGGGAACAAGTACTTTGTGACATTTATAGATGATAGCACAAGGTATTGTTACCTTTACTTGTTGAAAAGTAAGGATGAAGCCTTTGAAGCGTTTCGACGTTACAAAGCAGAAGTTGAGAATCAACTTAGCCTACGGATCAAATCCATTCGTAGCGATAGAGGGGGAGAATATGTAGCGCCTTTTGAGGAATATTGTGCCCAAGAAGGCATTATTCATCAAACGACGGCTCCATACTCACCTCAATCAAACGGTGTGGCGGAACGTAAGAACCGCACATTAAAGGAAATGATGAATGCCTTGCTTATCAATTCGGACTTCCCCAAAACATGTGGGGAGAAGCCGTCATTACCGCTAATACGATTACGAACGAGTCCCACATAAAGGTAAGGACAAAACTCCATATGAATCATGGAAAGGAAAGAAACCCACCTACAAGTATTTTAAGGTGTGGGGTTGTCCGGCAGGTTGAAGTACCTAAGCCAAAGCGAGAGTCAAGATTGGACCAAAGATCGTAGATTGCATATTCATCGGATATGCAAATAACGATGAACTTGATAAATAAAAATAAATTATTTAATATATTTTTTCTTATACTAAAAATAAATCTGAAATTTCATTATTTTCTAACTTATTCTATAGATTAATAGGCCACATCCTGAGTGCCCCTTCAATTCCAACTTCATTTACTCTGATTTTGACTTCCATAAAGACACATGGGTAATGTTTTTTTTGCTATAATTGATCAATCATTTAATTGAGGCTGGGTGGTATATGAACTTATGTATCCATTTCCTTTATTCAGATACATTATATTATTGGACATAGTGCTACAAAATTTGTCTTAGAGCACAAATTAATTAAGATAACAATTACAAAATTCTCTAATTCTAGTAAGAAAATCTTGATACACACGGATCTAATATAAGGATGACATTAACAACTATGGGTGTGTTTGGTATAAAGGAAAATGATTTTGATGGAAAATTTTCTGAATGTTTTCATTAAAATATAATTTACTTTTTTATGTTGATAAATAAGTAAAAAAATATTATCCCAAAGCATTTATATATAATCTAAAAAGATACTATGAGGGTGGGGATGGGGTGGGATGGAGAGTGGCTCGGGTTGGGGGGAGTGGGGGTAATGGCATTGGGGGGTGGGAGGAGATAATGGACTTGGAATAGCACTTATAAAACTTATTTTTCCTACTCTCATTAGGAAAGTTATTTTCCTAAAAAAAATATTTTTAAACATATTTTGACCAACAAACTAAACAAGGAAAAATGGAAAACATGTTCCAAAATATGTATCTCTTTACCAAACACACACTAAATCTTAATTCTGACAAGTTGATAACACATATATGGTTCTTTGAAGCTATTATGTTCTGTTATTAGTTAAATCTGCATTAGCTTCTAGAAATTATAATCTCTTTACCAATTTTCCTCAATTGATGACGAGAAGAGGGGATTCCTGTCCGAGGCTATTTCTTTTCCTTGAGATTAGAGTGTAAAGTGAAAATAAGAATACGATCAATAAATTACCTTAATTTACATATTTTAGGACTGAAAGAAAGAATTCTAGAAATACATTTTTGGAATAAAGTGTATATGATTAGAAAATAAATACGTAAAAGTGTATAAATCATAGTTTCCGCCGAAAGAAATTCTAAAAATCACAAATAACCCTTTAAATTTTGACCATGTCATTTTTGTATCGAGACAACGTTTCTTTCGAGTAATGACCATGTCATTTTCAGAGACAACTATGAGTACTATGAGAAGATATTACTCCTCCGCTCCAATATATGTGACGATGTCGACTGAACACGTAATTCAACAAAGATAGAAAGTCTTTTGAAATTTATACTCCTAATAGACAAGCCATAGTTATACAATTTAGCTATAAATCATTCTATTAATAATAAAATGAAAAGTCCAAAATTAGTGTCTAAATAAGAAAATATGAGACATAAACTAAGACAGAAGGAGGACCTGAAACAAGTGCATGTACCAATTTATGTTAATTCATCAGGATTAATAAAAAATCAAGTTAAGCAAGCATATATATATATATATATATATATATATATATAAATTAGGTGTTTGGACATGAATTGAGTGATATTTGAAAAGAAAAAAGGGTAGTACTTTGAAATTGATGTTGAAAAATAATTTCTTAAAGTTGAAGCTATGTTTGAAATTTTGGAACATTTTGTGTTTTTTTTATCCGGTTTTCAACACTCGCATTGGAGCCCAATTAATATGAATTTGTGCCATGTAGGGCCTATTCGAGGAAGCGTTCTCGATCAAAGATTTTTTCATGAAAAAAACTTGTGTTATCTCAAAAGAAATATCCATCATTGATTTGTAAAAATATTTTTAAAATTTTACGTCTACTTATTATTTTATCAATATTTAATGAAGTCAAGCAATCTGTTATTAGTTGTTGACTAGTTATTGAAGCAGTCAAGCTATTCGTTGCTAGCTGTTGGAGCAGTCAAACTAGACCTGTCCAAAGCTCGGGTCAGGCCGGGTCAAGTGTCTCTTTTTTTCCTGCTTGCCCGACCCTGACCCTGTTTTATTTTTTAATTTTCAGACTCTGGCCCTGATCCTTCGGGGACCCTGCGGGTCACGGTTCGACCCTAACCCGCTCTACAAAACAAAATAAAACAGTAAGCAAACACTGCAATTCTACTCAATCTGTTATCCGATATAATTTGTGACCAATTAAAAATCACAACAAACAGAAGCATGAAATCATTAAAAACTACACCAAAAAGAACTGAAGCAGATTCCACACTTTTAGCTGTAAATCCATAAAGAAACAAGAGTCAAGTACAAACCAACATCGCGATAATTCATCAACATCACTAGATTCTTCTTTGTTTGTCTCTTCACCTATATAAGTAAAAAATAAATATTCATTAATTAAAAAATAATATAAATTATATTAAAAAGACACGCGGGTCGGGGTCGGGTCGGGTCTAGTGGATAAAAGATTCTTACCCTAGCCCGACCCTACATATGATCGGGTCCCTGCTTTTTCGAGTCAGATGGCTCACGGGTCAGAAATGGGTCCCCAACCCGATGGACAGGTCTAAGTCAAACTATCAGTTGTTGGTTGTTGACTAGTTGTTGGAGCAGTCAAGCTTTCCGTTACTAGATGTTGACTAACCGTTGAAGAAATTTCTATATAAACACAACTTTGATTAACACAAATCGGTATAACTTTTCCTATCTTTCATTTTACTTCTCAAGAAAATGAGTTTTCTTTCTTGAAATCTATTGTTTTTGCTCCGTATTTAATGCAGTCAAGCTATTCTTTACTAGTTGTTGATTTACTTGTTGTTGACTAGCCATCGGAGAAACACTAGTTTGGTTAACAAGAATCTATATACATTTTCCTATCTTTTCTTTTCTCTCCTTTGTCTCGAAAAGTTGAGTGTTCTTTCTTGAAATTTATTATTTTTGCTCTCAGCTAATGACCGGGAGAGCTTGTTCAATCTTAGATGATATACATTCACGGTATAGATGAAATATGCTTATAAATAGTGTCTTTAACATGTCTCAAGATAAATTCTATATCCATAAGTACTTGAAACTCTTGCATATATCATTTTATATTAATTTATTATAGCTAAGTAATTCTTTTGATAAATATACATTAACTGTGATTAAGTGAATGCGAGTGTGTAATATTTTCTTATTTAATCTTCCATCATATTTATTTATCTTAAATAACGTTGATTGTTACAAGTGGAGTTCTTTCTGTTATTAATCTGTATTCCAAAAAATCAGTAAACAATAATAATTGAAAAATGAACAGAATCAGTGTTGGAAAAATAAAAATATTTTTCAGAATATAATCGAGCCCACTTAGTTCAAAGTGTGTCCTTAAGGAGATTATTCCCCTCACAGTACTAGAGGTTGATGGAATATCCCCTCCCAGGATAGAACGATTATCTTACCAGAATAGTACTCCAAATTCTGGTAGCGGCGAACCACTCAACAGCAGTATGTCACAAGAATTTGTTTATGCAGAAGAAGAAGAAGTTTGTGTTGTTCAGAAAATTCGTAAGTAAAATTCTGAGGAATCAAACAAATTTATAGCCATGAAAGTACTGTTTCTGAAGGTTTGCAACCTTTCTGAACAGCCACTGAAAACTGGTGGGAAATTTAAATATGAAAAGAAATCGGGTCGCGGGTCAGACACGCGGATCCGGCCGGGTCGCGGGTCAGGGTCACTAACGGGTAGGATTGGATAAGTTAATTAATTTAATTAAATAATAATTAATTAAATAATTAAAAATTAAAGAAAATTTGGTCCAAAAAGATTATCAATCAATCAGATCATTTGACCAAATCCAAATCCGAAGCCGAGCCGAAGCCGAAGCCGAGCCGAGCGAGCGACGATGACGGAGCGAGGGGTCCTTGCCCCCTCAACCCTTTTACTGACAAGAAGGAGTAATTCTACTTATAAGTAGAAGAACTTTTCTTTCCACTACCGATGTGGGACAAATGCTTATTTTATAAAGCAAGAGGGAACTCCCACTTTTCTTTCCACTACTGATGTGGGACAACTCCCACTTTTCTTTCCAATCATTTCTCATTCACCAATATCAATACCCAACAATCCCCCACATGAATGGGGAATGGCTATAATATAAAAGAATGCGCGGACAAGTGTGATATACAAGCGAGAATTGATTTGCACCGGATAAGTAGGTTTCCCTTTGAACTTTCCGTAGTGAACTTATATCGGATATACTCGATCAATCGGTAGATTTGATATCTTTGAACCGTCGAACTATGTTGTATACCTAGACAACATAAGTCACACAATCAACCCTCAACCGTTTATGGTTCTCACGGTTGTGTTCGTTTCAGCCATGAACACCTCCTGGTTTCATGAGTGTGTAGAGAATGGGCTTTTACTGTCATTCCCCTTTAAAGCGGCTTAGACTTAACACTCACATAGGTGATTTCTAAACATGTGATCCTATAGCCACATTATCTGGTCATACACTGCCAGATTTAGATAATCATTAAAGAACCTTAATGCTTTATTAACTCATTAACAAGCCATAAGGTTTTATCCTTATTTCGAACATTGTCTTCATCCGAGAATGGGTTGAGTTATTTGACAATGTTGAACCGTCGATCACAACTTTGTTTGATCTCCTTGAACCTAGCTCTTGGGATCTCCGATCTGCTAGGTAGAGTTACCGCCATGATGACTTGTCCTCGGCCTTAACCCCATTCCCATTGATGATCTACTAACTCCTCTCTAGATAAGCCTTTTGTAAGCGGATCCGCTACGTTATCTCTTGACTTTACATAGTCAATCGTGATAACGCCACTAGAGAGGAGTTGTCTAACGGTATTGTGTCTTCGTCGTATGTGACGAGATTTTCCGTTGTACATTACACTCCCCGGCCTACCTATTCTTTGCTTGACTCGTCACAATGTATACATATAGGAGCCAAAGGTTTGGGCCAGAATGGAATATCTTCTAAGAAATTCCGGAGCCATTCAGCTTCTTCACCGGCCTTGTCTAAAGCTATAAATTCATATTCCATTGTAGAGCGGGCGATGCATGTCTATTTTGATGATTTCCAAGACACTGACCCACCCCCAATTGTGAAAACATAACCACTCGTGGATTTAACTTCAAATGATCCGGTGATCCAATTTGCATCACTATATCCTTCGATCACGGCGGGATATTTGTTATAATGCAAAGCATAGTCTTGGGTGTGTTTTAAATACCCCAAGACTCGTTTCATTGCCATCCAATGAGTTTGATTGGGATTACTCGTGAATCGACTCAGCTTGCTGATAGCACATGCTATATCTGGTCGTGTACAATTCATAATATACATCAAACTTCCCAAAACTCGTGCATAGTCCAATTGTGAGTCACTTTCACCTTTATTCTTTTGAAGTGCAAAACTTACATCAATTGGAGTCTTTGCAACATTGAAATTTAAATACTTAAACTTGTCAAGTACTCTTTCAATATAATGAGATCGATAATGCTAGACCTTGTGGAGTTTTATGAATTATGATACCTAAGATCAAATCGGCAACTCCTAAGTCCTTCATATCAAATTTGCTAGCCGCGTACGCTTCGTAGCATTTATATCGGTAATATCTCTACTCATTATCAATATGTCATCAACATATAAACAAACAATGACTTCATGATTTGGAGTATTTTTAATGTAAACACATTTGTCACACTCATTAATCTTAAATCCATTTGCCAACATTGTCTGGTCAAATTTCGCATGCCATTGTTTGGGTGCTTGTTTAAGTCCATAAAGTGACTTAACAAGTTTGCACACTTTTCTTTCTTTACCAGGAACCACAAAACCCTCAGGTTGTTCCATGTAAATTTCTTCCTCCAATTCTCCATTTAAGAAAGCTGTCTTGACATCCATTTGATGGATCTCAAGACCATATACGGCCGCCAGTGCCACTAACACCCGAATAGATGTTATTCTTGTTACCGGCGAGTATGTGTCAAAGTAATCAAGGCCTTCTTTTTGTCTATAACCTTTGACCACAAGTCTTGCCTTTTATTTGTTAATAGTGCTATCAGCTTTCATTTTCCTTTTAAAAATCCATTTTGATCCTAAAGGTTTATTTCCAGGAGGAAGATCAACCAATTCCCATGTATGATTGTTCAAAATTGATTCAATCTCACTATTGATCGCCTCTTTCCAAAATGTCAATCGAAGAAGACATCGTTTGCTTTAAATGTTTGAGGCTCATTTTCAAGCAAGAATGTCACAAAATCGGTCCAAAGGAAGTAGATGTCCTTTGACGTTTGCTACGCCTTGCATCCTTTTTACTTGGTGTATTTTCCTTTGGTTCTTCCCGCGGTCGTTTAGATCTTTCACTTGACGACTCACATTCAGTTTTATACGGATAAATGTTTTCAAAGAATTCAGCATTATCTTATTCAATTACCGTATTAACATGTATTTCGGGATTGTCCGATTTGTGAACCAAAAACCGACAAGCTTTGCTGTTTGTAGCATAGCCAATAAAAACACAATCCACAGTTTTTGGTCCGATTTTTACCCTTTTGGGCAAAGGAACTTGGACCTTTGCTAAACACCCCCACATTTTGAAGTATTTCAAGTTGGGTTTCTTCCTTTCTATAGTTCATATGGAATAGATTGTGTTTTTCTGTGGGGCACCATGTTGAGTATTCGGTTAGCTGTAAGGATAGCCTCCCCCCACAAGCTTTGCGGTAAACCTAACTTATTAATAAGGCATTCATCATTTCCTTTAATGTTCGATTTTTCCTTTCCGCAATTCCATTTGATTGTGGTGTGTAAGGGCGATAGTTTGATGAATAATTCCATATTCTAAACATATCTCTGCAAAAGGAGATTCGTACTCTCCACCCCTATCACTTCGAATCATTTTTATCTTTTTATTCAATTGATTTCCCACTTCGTTTTTGTATTGCTTAAATGCATCAATTGCGTCATCCTTACTATTAAGCAAATACACATAACAATATCGAGTGCAATCGTCAATAAAAGTTATAAAATACTTTTTCCACCGCGAGATGGTATTGACTTCATATCACATATATCTGTGTGAATTAAGTCTAAAGGATTTGAATTCCTATCAATAGACTTATATGGATGTTTAACAAACTTAGATTCAACACAAATTTCACATTTAGATTTATTACACTCGAATTTAGGCAATACTTCTAAATTAATCAATTTTCGCAAGGTTTTGTAGTTGACATGTCCTAAACGAACATGCCATAAATCATTTGACTCCAATAAGTAAGACGAAGTGAATTTTTATTAATACTCGTCAACAACCATTACATTGAGTTTGAAAAGGCCCTCGGTGAGGTAGCCCTTTCCTATGAACAAATCATTCTTACTTAATACAATTTTCTCACTAACCAACACACACTTAAACCCGTTTTTGACGAGTAGTCCTACTTTGAAACTAAATTCTTCCGAATTGTTGGAACGTGCATAACATTGTTGAGAGTCGGGACCTTGCGGAAGTCATCTTCGAAGTATCTTCCCATATCCTTCAACCTTGGTCATTGTAGTATTTCCCATAAACGGTACCTCTTTGGGTCCAAATGGGAGCATAGGTTGCAAATGCTTCTTTTGTAGCGCAAACATGTCGAGTGGCACCGAATCAAGCCACCGCTCCTTTGGGTTTCCAACCAAATTGCACTCCGATAGCATTGCACACAGATTATCCATATCATCATTCTTTTCCACCATATTGGCTTGTCCTTTTCCCTTGTTCTTTTTCGGAAGACGACAATCTGGGGCTTTGTGGCTAGCTTTCCCACAATTTAAAGCAGTTGCCCTTGAACTTTTTCTTGTTGGAATCCTTCTCCTTTCCGGAAGGCCTCTTCCTTTTCTTGTTCTTTTTCGAGCAAAGATCTTCAACGATGTTTGCCCCTTCAATTGGTGAAGTCTTACGGTACCTCTTCTCGGCGGTTTTGTTATCTTCCTCGATCTTGAGACGAATCACAAGATCTTCCAACTTCATTTCCTTTCTTTTGTGCTTAAGATAATTCTTGAAATCTTTCCATGAGGGCGGCAACTTCTCAATCATTGCGGCCACTTGAATGCTTCATTTACTACCATACCTTCGAGCGAAGGTCATGGAAGATAAGTTGAAGCTCTTGAACTTGGGTTCCAACGGTTTTTCCATCCACCATTTTGTAGTCTAGGAATTTGGCAACCACAAACTTCTTCAAGCAAGCATCTTCGCTTTTGTACTTCTTTTCAAGTGCACTCCATAGTTCTTTGGAGGTCTCTACTTCACCGTAGACGTTGTACAAGTCATCTTCTAAAGCACTCAAAATGTAGCCTTTGCACAAAAAATCAACCTGTTTTCAAGCCTCAGTAACCATGAACTTTTGGTTGTCAGGCATGTCGGCGGCGAGCACGGGAGGGTCCTCACCGGTGAACTTTTGCATACCAAGGGTGGTAAGCCAAAAGAACATTCTTTCTTTGCCATCTTTTAAAGTTGGCACCGGTGAACTCGCGAGTTTCTCGGCCCGGTGGCACAAAATGTACGGGTTGTAGGAGTAACCGCTGGTGCAGTAATTGCAAAGGTAGTTCCAGTCTTAATTGCCATTATTCGTTTGTCTCTGTCAAATCGACAAACTGTTTTAGTTAATAAAACCAGAATAGCAATTCAATCACAGACTTAAACGATGAAGATTTTATTTCTTCAAATTGCAGTATAATTATGAAATTTTAGTATTCCAACGAAGTTTTTATATCTTCGAGTCATAATACTAATATTCATATGGAGTAGAAAACTGCACAAGTTTTAATCTCCAAACCAGAATACAGCAACGATGAAGTTTTTATGTTCTTCAAATCGTTGTACAAGTATGAACTTTAATATTTCAACGAAGTTTTTATGTCTTCAAGTCAGAATATGAAATTTCACACGGAGTAGAAAACCACACAGGTTTTAGTCTCCAAAATAAAATACAGATTAATCTAAAAAGATAATTTCCTTAAGATTGTTATTAATCTGTATTCCAAAAAACCAAGAAACAATAATAATTGAAAAATGAACAGAATCGGTGTTGGAAAAATAAAAATATTTTTCGTAATATAATCGAGCCCACTTAGTTCAAAGTGTGTCCTTAAGGAAATTATTCCCCTCACAGTACTCGAGGTTGATGGAATATCTCCTCCCAGGATAGAACGATTATCTTACCAGAATAGTAGTACTCCAAATTTCGGTAGCGGCGAACCACTCAACAGCAGTATGTCACAAGAATTTGTTTATGCAGAAGAAGAAGAAGTTTGTATTGTTCAGAAAATTCGTAAGTAAAATTATGAGGAATCAAACGAATTTATAGCCATGGAAGTATTGTTTCTGAAGGTTTGCAACCTTTCTGAACAGCCACTGAAAACTGGTGGGAAATTTAAATATGAAAAGAAACCGGGTCGCGAGTCAGACACGCGGATCCGGCCGGGTCGCGGGTCAGGGTCACTAACGGGTAGGATTGGATAAGTTAATTAATTTAATTAAATAATTAAAAATTAAAGAAAATTTGGTCCAAAAAGATTATCAATCAATCAGATCATTTGGCCGAAGCCGAACGAAGCCGAAGCCGGCCGGCCGAAGCCGAAGCCGAAGCCGAAGCCGAGCGAGCGACGACGACGGCGCGAGGGGTCCTTGCCCCCTCAACCCTTTTATTGACAAGAAGGAGTAATTCTACTTATAAGTAGAAGAACTTTTCTTTCCACTACCGATGTGGAACAAATGATTATTTTATAAAACAAGAGGGAACTCCCACTTTTCTTTTCACTACTGATGTGGGACAACTCCCACTTTTCTTTCCAATCATTTCTCATTCACCAATATCAATACCCAACGCTTTCAAGTTGCAAATTGCCAACTATCACTGTCCCCTTCCCTCCTGAGGTCACCGTCACTCAAATACACCTCAGTCTCTCATGCAATCTCTGATTATTTTAATTTATTTTATTTTTTCTAAGTTTTTTATGATAATTGAAAATTGAATTGTGACAGTCCAAGAAAATCCCTCCCTTTTTATTCTAAACCTTGACCCCATTTGTACATCAACTTGTACCTCCTTCATATCTTACGTCCTTTCTCTCTCCAGCACAGAAAATTTAAAAAGATTTAATTTTTGCTTCATCCATTAATTGTTAATGCAGTATTATACTTGAGCTCTTTCAAAGTTTCCATTTTTCACCTGTTAAGCCAGGTTATTATTCTATTATGATGTCTATTAAGTCTTAATTGTTGTCGCACAAAAGCCATTACTTTACGTTCAGCAAACACTAAAAAGCTACTCGCAGTAGAAGTGGTAGAATTATTACAAGTATTTCAGCTCACTGTTTAACTTCTCTTCCAACTTGTTTGCATTACACTGTGCATTGAATAAAGTCTAGATCTTTATGTTTTTTCTTTATTTTATTCATTTCTTGCTTCCTTGAAATGGGGTTTTCTTTCTTTGGACGTTTAATGCTTCAGTTGGTAATTCTGGAAATTTTAGGTACATCTTCACTACCTTTTATTCCCTTTTTTTCAATTCTTTTGTTAGAATGTTTAGGTTAATGGAGTGTAAAAGAAGACATTTCTTGATTTTACTAAATCTGTTGAAAGTTTTGAACCTTGGGATTTGAATTGGGAATTGGGATTTTATCTTGTTTTGGGAATTTTGTGGTCTATGTTAGAATATAGAATTTGCCTATTTTATGTTTGTTACTCCATTAACTTACAAGATTTACTTTGTCTTTTTTACTTAGGTAAATATATCACATGCCTCACCGTGAATTTAGCTAGGATTTTGAGTACTTCTAAGCAGTTGTCAAATGTCACATTTTGTTGGTTTCTTGAGGTAGCTTAAGAGGCTAATGTTGCTTGTTGTTGATCAAGTTAGAAGTCTGATTTGTTGATTAAAGAAAGTTTGATTTAAGTAAATGTACATTGAATGTGAGAGGTTGTGATAAGGTTGGGGATACGAAAGGCAGATTACAGAAGCCTATTTATATTTTGGGTTCACTAGATTACAACATTCCTGGGAGGATTGTGTTTAAGATAGTAAAAAAACTCCAAATATATTGGAGGCATTTGTCCGGTCGATTCATTGCTGGCAGTAGTTTTAGGTTCAAATAGCATAATAAGGGTTTTCTAGGGAAGAAGTGCTTTGCAAATGGGGCACTATGCAGCAGTCTGGGATCATACAGCAGCAATTGAAGTAACGAAAGATTGGAATGGGATTGAACAGGTTATGCTTCGGAACCCTCAGGGTGCCTCTGCACGGGTTAGATTCCGTAAACGCTCTCTTACTTTAGTTAGATCTAATGATTCTAAAAGCATCTGTTAGATCACTTATGAAGGAATCGTCTTTTAGATCTCCAATCAATTACATGGTCTTTAATGTTTTTATCAATTGTTATTGATTAGAATGGTATCTCCAATTAGCAGAACTGTAACCCCCACCAACCCCCATGGTTATTGACAATTTCCTTTAATTCAGGTTAGCCTGCAAGGAGGACAAGTTACTTCTTGGCGGAATGACCGAGGGGAAGAACTCCTATTCAACAGCAGTAAGGTGGGGGATTTTCCTATTTTACTTGCAGTTAATTCTTATGAGTAAACTAATATTTTGGCTAGCGATGGAGATCTAAAGCTTCTAAAACTAATATTTTGGCTACAATTTCAATTTGATGTAGACAGGATACTTATAAATTACATCATCTATTTCTTACTTGCAACTATGCGCTTTGCGAAAAGCAGTATTTGTAATTGAATAAGTGTGAAAGCTGATTCTGTGTCTTATTCTAATTTTGCTCTTATGTTTTAGAGCATCTTCAAGTCTCCAAAAGCTACACGAGGAGGAATCTCTGTCTGCTTTCCACAGGTACCTTTGAATGTGCATTCCTATTTATCTTCTTGAATTTCTTATAGCGAGTACTGTCCAACATTTTATTTGATTATCTTATTTATGCTTGCAGTATGGAAATGGTGGTTCACTTGAGCAACTTGGATTCGCAAGAAACAAAATCTGGACCATTGAGGATGACCCTCCATCTTTATACTCATATGACCCACAAGGAAAATCTTTCATTGACTTGCTGCTCAAACCTTCAGAAGATGATCTGAAGTTCTGGCCCCACGGGTATGGTCTTCGAGCCTAACAAACTCTAGTTGGTTTCAGTATGGAGCTTCAGATATTGAATCAAAAGCTATTCGTTGTCCATATCAAAATCTGCGATTGTTTTAAGTTAAATGCATATAGTCTTTATATCTTAGAATCCTCTTTGCTTTTGGAAATGATTTCATGAGAACATGGTCATGAAATCATGTTCTCATGAAATCAGAAATGATGATATCCGAGACTATAGGGCAGTGGTTAGACCAACTATGTTGTATGGGGTGGAGTGTTGGCCAGTCAAGACTTCGCAGATCTAAAAGATGAAAGTTGCGGAGATGAGGATGCGGAGATGGATGTGCGGGCATACGAGGGATAAGATTAAAAATGATGATATTCGGGACAGAGTGGGAGTGGCCTCGGTGGAGGACAAGATGCAGAAAGCGAGGTTGAGATGGTTTGGGCATGTGCAGAGGAGAGACACAAATGCCCGAGTGCGGAGGTTGGCTATGGACGGGTTCAGGAGGGGTAGAGGTAGGCCGAAGAAGTATTGGGGAGAGGTGATTAGACGGGATATGACCCAGATGCAACTTACTGAGGACATGACCTTAGATAGGGGGTTATGGAGGACACATATTAGGGTAGTAGGTAGTCGAGCGTAGTCCTACTTACGCTTACAAACTGGTAGTTGTAGTGTTATTATTGTAGGCCCGCTTAGCCTATCATACTAATAGGCGCAGTATTACTTTATAGTCCCCTGTAGTTTGATTTCTGCTGCTATATGTCCTTTAGTGTACTTTGTTTAGCTTATTTACCTGCGCTAGTTACTGCTTACTTTTCAGAATGCGCTATCATGGCTTATTCGCTTTTGATACCAGCATTTTCATAGTGTTTTAATATTTTTTTTACCGGGTCTTACCGTTTCTCTTGCTTTGCTTTTGCTTGTGCTTATGCTCTGTCTTGAGCCAAGGGTCTCTCAGAAACAACCGCTCTACCTACCAAGGTAGAGGTAAGGTCTACGTACACTCTACCCTCCCAGACCCCACGTTGTGGGATTTTACTGGGTATGTTGTTGTTGTTGTTGTTGTTGTATGGTCATGAAATCAGAACCTATATAATATCAAAGATTAGAAGGGAAACTGAAGAACAGACTTAACTTGGATGCTTTCGGTTTGATGAAACTGGAAGCTCTCAAGATTATTATCTTTTGAGTTATAGTACTTAGGTTATAGTGACCATGATGTCAAAAATAATTCATAGATAGATATGAAAGTGAACTACTTAAGTCTTCCATGCTTAAAATGAAAGTCAACTTTTGACTGAATTTCATGTCAAAAGTCAGTTCTATGCTTACTTAGTATAATACAGTTATATTTTGAAGTTGCTGATGAGTCTCTTCATTATTACTTTCTAGTTTTGAGTTTCGTGTTCGGGTTACGCTGTCATCAGATGGAAGCTTGTCCTTGATATCTCGTATCAGAAACATCAACGGCAAACAATTCAGCTTCTCATTTGCTTATCATACATACTTCTCTGTTTCCGACATAAGGTATGTTATTCCCTTTTTATTCTTTTGTAACTGGGCTGCCTTAACGTATTTATGAGTTTATCACTTCCCCAACATCTTTGTACTATTTTTCTGCGAAAATATTGTAGCTATTCAAATTTCAGAGAAGAAGACAAAGCCATTTTGCTTTATATCGTCGTTATATTGTGTAAAAAAATAACTTGATGATTTCTGTTCATTCCAATATCTTAGACTACTACATGAATCGTATCCACAGTGAAATAAGGATCGAAGGTTTAGAAACACTGGACTATCTAGACAACCTGTGCCAGAAAGAACGCTTTACAGAACAAGGAGATGCCATAACTTTTGAATCTGAGGTATTTTTTTCAATACAAGCTAGATCATCTCAAAACATTGTGGTTATAGATGAGAGATCAAATATCATCATTCATGGTGGCATTTTAAGATATCTTCAAGAGTGACTATGTAAGACCCTATCACAATCTTGGACCCCTTATAATGAGCCCTGAGAAAGACAAGACGTGATCTTTTTTGTGCTTTATGTAACCACATTAGTCAGATCAACTTGTAATTGAACAAAAGTAGCATTAATGTCTGTATTATAACTCTATAGCTGATTGTCTAGGTATTGTCTTTGCAGTCTCTCCTCAATCTACTTGGAGCAAACAGATTAAAAGGACAAAGGTATGCATGCAAAGTGGGATCTCTTTCATGCTTTACAAATTAAATGTAAACAAAAAAAAATACGAAGACAAGAAAAATCAAGTAATTATCAACAAATATACCTAGAACAAAATTTTAAAAATGTTTAAAAGGTCAGAATTAATATACTTACATCAAGAAAAGTCTCTCTATTTGGGGACAATTCTTGACAAAGAACATAATACCCAAAGGTTGAAAAGCTCAGTCCACGTCTAACCAATTGAAGTTCCTTCAAATTCTGAAAATAGTACTCCATATATCTGTATTCAAAATCCACATATCTAGGAGAAAGCTCCTAAATTAAATATTTACTTTGTCAGTGTATAAGTTAAATAAGAAAAAGTGAAGTACTATTATTTGACCTCAAGAAGAGCATGGTTAAATGAGAGTCTGAACATTTCTTAATGCTTCCATCAAATCATCTCTTTCACTTACATGTTGAAGCCCTTTGTTGGCACAAAAATAACATCTTATGACCATTGGATCCAAAAACTTGATTTTGTTAATCTCACCATTATAACGGAATGTGCTAAGACTTGGAGTATCTCAATAGTGACCAAAATTATGTCACTACATCGCCTAAATGAATGAGTTCTAAACTTATTTGAACCTTCAATTGCAAGTTCACCAATAAAAGAGCAACCCTCTAAAGCCAAAGATTCAAGAACCACACAACTTGAAAACAACTTTTTAATGAAAAGGTAGGACGCTAGGCTTAGTCAGACTAAGAGATTTTAAGAATCATAAACCTTTTAATTTTGGCGATAGATACAAGTCACAACAGATCAATTTTAGAACGTGAAGAGTTTCAACGTCGATGAAATCAGAATGCAGGCTGTAAAAAACCTCTTCAACATTATGTGGATTTAACATGTTTCACTAAAAGTCCTAGAAGAGTTAGAGCTACATCTGGTTGAACCTAAAGAGGTTTCTTACAACCTGCATTCTGGTTTCATTGACGTTGAAACTCTCCGCGTTCTAAAATTGATATGTTGTGACTTGTATCTATTGCCAAAATTAAAAGGTTTACGATTCTTGAAATCTCTTAGTCTAACTAAGTTTCGCTTCCTACCTTATTTTATTAAAAGGGTGTTCTCAAGTTGTGTGGTTCCTGAATCTTTGGCTTTAGAGGGTTGTTCTTTTATTGGTGAACTTGCAATTGAAGGTTCGAATAAGTTTAGACCTCTTTCATTTAGGCGATGTAGTGACATAATTTTGGTCACTATTGAGATACTCAAGTCTTAGCACATTTCGTTATAATGGTGAGATTAACAAAATCAAGTTTTTGGATCCAATGGTCATAAGATGTTATTTTTGTGCCAACAAAGGGCTTCAACGTGGAAGGGGTGATTTGATGGAAGCATTGAGAAATGTTCAGACTCTCATTTAACCATGCTCTTCTTGAGGTCAAATAATAGTACATCGGTTATTTTATTTAACTTATATACACTGACAAAGTAAATATTTAATTTAGGGGCTTTCTCCTAGATATCTGGATATAGAGTACTATCTTCAGAATTTGAAGGAACTTCAAGGTTAGATGTGGACCGAGCTTTGTCAACCCTTGGGATATTCTGTTCTTTGTCAAGAATTGTCCCCAAAGAGAGACTCTTTCTTGATGTAAGTATATTAATTCCGACCTTTTAAAATTTTGTTCTAGCTATTTTTATTGTCTTTGTATTCTTTTTTTGCTTACATCTAATATGTAAAGCATGAAAGAAATCCCACTATACATGCATACTTCGGTCCTCTTTAATATGTTTGCTCCTTTTTTGAAGAAATGATCTCTTATGACAACATCTTACGTTTTTTTCTGGATTTTATTTGGAAGAAGTTGAAATACTCAGTGTTCACCTCATCTGACGGCATTATTTCTACCTTTATAAATTGATCCTTCCTTCAACTGTAAGGTGTTCCTTTTATTGTAGGATTAAGAAGTATTCATGTTTCTTGCAGATGGACCGTGTCTACCTTAGTTCTCCAAATCGCATCGCTGTTCTTGATCATGAAAGGAAACAAACATATCTGATAAGGAAGGAAGGATTGCCAGATACTGGTTAGTATCTTCAATTTAACATGGAGAGAAAATGTCTTCATTTGGAAGTATCCACTAACACCTGATGTACCCTTAAGGCTATATTATTACCATGATTTACTTTACTATCTCGAGTCACACATTCTTCTCTTAACATACCTGTAATCTCGAGAGAGTTACTTCCAAAGAAGCATGAAAGATCTTACCAACTCTAATTTGTGTAGCTAAAACCTTTTGGTATCTATTCTCTGTCTTTTCTCAGTGGTGTGGAATCCATGGGAGAAAAAAGCCAAAGCAATGGCGGATTTTGGCGACGAGGAGTATAAGCAGATGCTTTGTGTTGATGGAGCAGCAATAGAGAAACCCATCACATTGAAGCCAGGAGAGGAATGGACCGGTCGTGTAGAGCTTGTGGTCGTGCCATCGAGTTTTTGTGATATTTGATCCTTCGAAGTCTGGGCAGAAACATTTTAGTAAATGCTCAGCAGCTTAATGAGGGACTGTAAACTCTATACTAGGTTTATTTACTTGTTAATGATGATGTGATGAGGTGTTATACATTAGTCATTAAAATGCTGTCTTGAACCGCCAAAGCCTATTGTTTTTTGGAATGGCTGCTTGGTGTTGTCTTTTGAAGAGTAAAGTCGTTTGCATTACACTAATATTTTCAGGTTTGTGTAACTGTCACTGTCTTGATGACTTAATGTCGTTTTGGCGAGTAGAAAATTAAACGTTTCTGTGGTTTGGAGTACACATTGCATGGCTTCACTCATTTGCTTCCACTAAATCTTTCTTTGAATGTTAGGTTTAACACGAATAAAGCTATTTAGCTTTAACCTTCTCGGAAGATTAGTTTAGCAAGCCTACTGGCGTTAATCATGAAACCTGAACGGCTACTAGTGCGATTAGATTCTTAATTCTGACCATTTTCTTCAATGCACTTCAAAAAAGTCTTTATTAAGATACCTTAAAATGCAAAAGACTTTACTTTAGAAAAATTAGGAACAAAGAGTAAACAATGGGCTTCATCTATGGTCTACCATACTGGAAGTTCTTTGATACAGTTCAAAAATAACTCTATCTTGCACAATAATCTTCAATTTTAATAAGGATCCATAAAATACGCATCCAACAAGCACTAAGACATGACTAGAAAAGGCATTAGGTAAGCCAAGAAACAATAAGGAAGACAATTGATCCACAGGCTCTCGCTGATTTGCACAATTAACTTTCTGATCCACCATTCTTTGACAAGATTGGACCCTTTTTTTCTTGAGCAGAATAGCAAACTGGAAACAAAGAGAATAAACTGGGGGTCAAAGAATCAGCATAGATATGCACCTCCAACTTCACAACAATTAAATAGGAAAAAATAGACTTACTTGTGGAGTATTTTATCATTGCAGAGAAGGTAGAAGAATTAGATTACGTAGTGATTTAAAATATATAAATTGCACTTTCTTAATTTGGCTTACAGTATTGTAGTCCTAGTGGCAAGTGGCTATTTTCATATAGTACTCTAGAAACAGCAGGCAGAGAAAATTTGAGACACCTTTTTTCCCTGTCCAACCTGAAAATTACCAGTTTATGCAAGAAGATAACAAGACCTTTCGTTTTCTAAAATTGAAGATTTCGCTATATGTTATCTATCTCCATCCGATTGATTATATGAACTCGTTAAGACTAGCATGTATGTTGCACTCATTGCGGTATTGAGAATAATATGGAAGAAACAAATAATAGACTTTCACAAACTTTATTTGCTTCTCATTTTCCTAGAGTACATATTAGCAATCTTGACCAAAATAGTTCACCAGCATTAGATAATCAGGAAGAGTATCATCTTACCAAAAACTCAATAAAAGTTCCTCAGACTGTTAAGAGCTATACACCTCGTCGAATCTCCAACATCTTGGCATTTTCCAATAATATCTGAAAAAGAGCAACAGTAGATGCTGATAGTAGAAAATTTTGCGGAAACAATTATATGAAGTAGGGAGGATTAAATAAGGCAATTGAGTTGTCAGTCTTACTTTCCGGATGTAGCTTTCCACTTCTTTGCAGCCTTCAACTGCTAATTGCATGACATTTTCAAAAATATCCATTGGTAGTTTAGCATCCATCTGCACCACAGAAGGTTACTCATTGATTCACCGAGACAACCCTTATTCCAATTGTTACTGCCAATAAGGAGTTAACAAACCTGCAGAAGGGTCACTTTGTCCATCTTAGGTAAAATTCCTACAGTGACATCAGCGCCTCCAGCACTGTCTTCCAAGTAGTTTAGATCTGTTTAACGAGTAATATTCACGTATTAATACTGGAAAAGAATGAAATCAGTTCAAAATAAAGAACGGGAAATCAACTAAAATTTTGGAAATAATTTACCAAGAAGAGGCGTGATATTCAGGTATCCAGCACTGCACTATGTGACAAGATCACGCATGGGAATCCCTGTGTCAGCTAGTGCCAGTGTGGCAGCATTTATGCATGCTGATCTTGTACCTACATAATGCACAAAACTTAGTTAGACTACACTTCTAGAGGGAAAATAAAATAGATGAGCTGCATGCAGCGCCAGACAGCTAAATATCTAATTCTAAATGATTCTGGAGGAAAACAGAAGAATAGAACACTAAAACACTGTTCTTCTTACCTCCATCTGCTTGGAGAACTTGGACATAAATGTCCATCTGAAAAGCAAAATATCAAGAAATTGTAAATGGAGGTCAGTCTCCACAACTTAGTCAAGTTAAAAATATTAAGTGGACCTCGGAACTTGAGAGCGAGGCATCAGGTGTGTCAATATGCAAGCATCCATTGTCTGGCGAATAACAAGAGATATCTCTGTGGATCTCCTACAAATGGAAAACAAAGCTATCATCAAAATGACATCATGTAACCAGAAGTCACACTGATTGAATACTTTTTCTTAGTTAATTGTGGTAATCATAAATTGAATAAATTTTTATAGTTAATTGTAGGTAATCATAGATGATAAACATACTAAGATCGGTGATTCATGAACTGTGTCAACTACCTAGCTTCGTTTCAATTTAATTTGTGCATTGTCTGGAAAATTTGTTCTTTGCCGCCTTATGCAGGCTTACTATAAAAGGTTATTCTTTGGCCACTACAAGTATTCCTAGAATTTTGCTTACTTTTCAACTACAGGCTACAGTTACTATCCTAGTATCCTAGCAGCACCTTTCATGGCTGGACCAGTGCCTGAACTGTCCCAAAGTCTTCCATTTGGTTATAGAATATCTTTTTTCTAAAATAACCAAGAAATCCCCGGAGACTAATGGCACAAGGTTTACAACTTAGTGGAAGCCAGCCGCTCTACCCTTCTCCACTTAAATACTAGGCTTGTGTTTGTGGCAGGGTTGAACCTGTGACAAGCACCAAACCGACACATCACTAGCTATGCTATTACCTATTAGGCTATTACCACTAGACCAAAACCCAGGGCCTATAGCATATTTTTTCTAATCCATCCAATAACCATTAATGCTCTATGATGCCTTCCATCTTTTGAACCACTATAACTTCAGTCCAGAGCTGGGATAACCACCACCAGTTCTGTAGGATATTGTCCATTGAATTTCCAATCATGCATGCAGACCTTTTTTATAATGGAACTGTCAGCAGAGCAAGATGATATTAACGCATGGGTGAAAACACATAAAAAGCAGAAAAGAAAAAGGACTGACAAAATAACATGGAATCACCCGTCACCCTTTGTTTTTCTTCAGCGATCACCAGTGCTGAAATTAGCCATGCTATACTCGCATCGTACCTAAAAGAGTGGCAATGTAAAGATCATCTCACTTTTGAAGTGATACATCTTGCAGTCTAAGAATTCATCATGAAAGGTAATTTACCAGTGCCTGGTCATTCATCTGTTGACTCCTGTTCTGAACCTGAATAATGAAACTAACAGTTGAGTCATTTGAATGAACCTTTTATATAGAGCAAAACTAAGACCAACATTGTTATCATTGATCACAGTAGTAGTGACTAGTGAGTGCATATACACCAGCATACAGATATCTATCCAATTTACATCTAGTGTGATACTCTCTGACTTCAAAAGCATCAACTGTAAAATTTGCCTCATTTTCCTTGTTGGATGTTCAAGGCACTGAGCACCCAAGGAAGACAAGACAGTAATTTCATTGTCTATAATTGCTAAACATCAAGTATCTTAAGGAGCTTTCTTCCGCAAAAACTGGACTAGATGACATCTTATATGATTGAGCTTAGTGCCGTTCTAAGCAGTTTGCTGCGATGATGCAACCATACTACGCACTCAATGTGTTTAGGATCCTTAAATTCAACCTAAACTTCCGTGGACACGATCCATTTTCAGCAGCAACAGAAGTTCCATTGAGAACTATAACTTTGACATGCTAGCACATACAACAATTGATTTTGGTGCAACGGTAATGACATCTTATGCACAATTTCTCCCGCTTATTCTAATCCTTGATGAACACATCTTACACATAGCACTTTCTATGCTGAAGACAGTAATTGGCATTTAGACATGACTAGTACGCATTTGAAAATTTTAACTCCTGGAGAATCAAGATCATCTTACGTTTCCGTGGTAAAGTTTACAGCCTAGTTATGTATCTCTCTTTTCTGCTTTTCTTACTATTCATTCAACAAATTCATTACTGCAAGGCCAACTGCCACAAAGACAACAAATCAAATAAATTATGGAGAAAATGCCTGAAGGCAACCATGATTCTCAGTTGTACTTCACAAATTGGCATAGCTTTCAAAATGGATGAAGTGTCGAATTTACACAGGTCTTTTACAATAGCAATATCGTATTTCCTTTTTCTCCTGGTAGGCTAAAAACCTTCATCAGCGGGCATTAACTCAAAAACAAAAACACTTGCCTGAAAGGCTGAAACCTCTCAATAAATTCCTTATGCTTGCACACATGTTAACCAGTTAAATTTAATAGAAGTTTATTGTTACAATCATTCCCCAGATATTCAGTTGGCTTCGGATAAAAGTCTGGTATAACCTTAAAGATAAAGCTATAATTAGCAAATTTAGGTCTTCTATAATCTATAAACATCCCATTATCTCGACAACTAAACATACTCATATGAAAAGTGATAACTGCAGAAAAATGACAAGAAAAAGAGCCCAAGACATTATTCCACCTATAACCAAAAAAACTTGCATACGCAAGAAAGCAGCAAAAGATTCACAGAAAATCTTAATAATTAAATAAAAGTCTCTGTTCTATATTGAAGATTTTGGGTTATTAGGAAACTTAGAAGACAACCATGAGTCCTCAGTAGTAGGAAAAGAAAAATGGAAGATTTACCATTAGTTCATTTCATTCTATTTATTTTGGTTCAAGTTCAAACTTACACAGAGACTACTGAGTATATTGTTGGCTCAATGATCAGGTCTTGGTTAATTACACTAATATTTTTATTTTCGGAGTTGCAGTCCAATGTACAGAAGCTAACAGCATTATGTGTGGCAGTTGGTGCTTCATCTGCAAGCATTCACGTGAAGATGTGGACCACCTCCTCCTACATTGTCCTGTGGAAACTCTCTTGTAGTGTGAGATTTTGAGATAATTCGAATTGCAACGGGTGATGCCAGGCATAGTGAAGGAGGTTATCTCCAGCTAGACTCTCAGAAAAAGGAAGATAAGCTAAGTCAAATGTTTGGTGTCTCATTCAAGGGCTATGAAAAAGAATCCTATTCTTTACTCATGAAGCTGGAGCAGAACAGAGTTAGTGAGGAACTGAAAACAAAGGCCAGTCCATCCAACAATAGCAGCAATACAATGCTTAAAGAACTGAAAAATCTTTTCTTTGACATGAAATTCAAGGCTGGAGAGGAGCCTAGGATCAGAGGGAGAAGTCTAACCATTGTTGAAAAATGATGGTAAAAATAATGACTTGGAATGTAAGGGGGTTAAATGATGAAAGAAAAAGCGGATGGGTCCGGAACTTGATCAATCAATGGGAGGAAGATGTATATGTTTTAGTGGAAACTAAATTAGAGGGAGAGGTTAGTAACTTACTGCATAGTATATGGAGCAACAGGTGGGTTGGGGAAATACATTTGGAGGCTCTAGGTAGTAGTGGAGGGATCTTAATTCTTTGGGATAAGAGGATATGGGAAGGGGAACTAGTTGAGGGTGGTGATCAATGCATCATCTGCAAATTGAATGGTCAGAACCAGGAGATAACATGGTATTTGACTGCAGTTTATGCTAAATGTATAAGGATGGAAAGAGAGGAATTATGGGTTGAGTTGGGAGCTATGAGAAGTCTTTGTGAAGGGCCTTGGGTAGTGTGTGGGGATTTCAATGTAATTAGATACCCTTCCGAAAGAACAAACTGCTCTAGAATCAATGGAGCTATGACAGAGTTCTCTGAATGCATAGAGGAGCTGGAGCTTACAGACCCTCCTTTATTTGGAGGGTCTTTCACCTGGAGAAGAGGAGAAAACCACAGATCTGCTTCAAGGATTAATAGATTTTAATGTCATCTCAATGGGAGGAGCGTTTTGTCAACATCAAACAATCAATTCTTCCTAGGTTGGTTTCTGATCACAATCCAGTGATGCTGACATGTGGAAATATGAATTTCAAGAAATCCTATTTTAAATTCGAAAATTGGTGGATGGAGGTTGAGGGATTCAAGGAGAAAGTGAAATTATGGTGGTTGTCCTTCATAGTGACTGGCAGACAGCTGAAAAGTTAAAAATGCTAAAAGGAAAATGAAGAAGTGGAGCAAAACCAATAGGGGTAACTGGAAACAGCAAAAGGAAGACATCCTCAAGCAACTTTCTAACTGGGAAGTTATCCAGGAACAGAGAAGCCTTTCAGATGATAAATTTTTTACAGAAAACTAATTTAGCTATGGAGTTTGAGGAGCTGGCTAAGAAAGAGGAGATAGGTTGGAAACAAAGGTCCAGCATACAGTGGCTAAAACATGGAGATAAAACACTGAGTATTTCCATAGGATAGCCACAACACATAAGAGATTCAACAACATTGACAACTTGACAGTGGGGGGAAACAACATCACTGATCCTACTGATATCAAGGAAGCTATTCAAAGCTTCTATAAAAACTTGTACAAGGAATCAGAGGAGTGGAGGCCAGGATTGCAGCTTCATAATCCTTCTTGTATTGCTGAAGAAGAACATGAGTGGTTAGAGAAGCAATTTGATGAAAAGGAGATTCTGGAAAGCATCAAGTTGTGTGCCGTGGAAAAGGCCCCGGGGCCTGATGGTTTTCCCACGACTTTCTATCTCTCTTTTTGGGATTTGATGAAGGAAGATATCAAGAGAACTGTCCAGGACTTTTATGCTAACCAAAGGATTGAAAGGAGTTTCAATGCAACATATGTGGCTCTCATTCCAAAGAAAGCAGGAGCTACAGAGCTAAAGAATTTCAGACCCATAAGCCTCAAAACTGGTATTTACAAGATAATAGCTAAGTTATTGGCTGAAAGGTTGAAAAGATGGTGGATAGGCTAGTTAACAAACATCAGATGGCCTTCATTAAAGGGAGAAAGATTATGGATGTTGCACTTATTGCAAGTGAATGTGTGGACTCCAGATTGAAAGGAAATGAGCCTGGTGTGATGTGTAAACTAGACATTGAAAAAGCCTATGATCATGTTAATTGGAAGTATCTGCTGAAAGCCTCAGATAAATGGGATTTGGGGAAAGATGGCTGGGATGGATTGAGTTCTGCATAAGTTCAGTCAGATTCTCAATCCTGGTGAATGGAGAACCAGTTGGTTTCTTCCCTTCTGGAAGGGGACTCAGACAAGGGGATCCTCTCTCCCCTTTTCTCTTCATTTTGGCTATGGAAGGTTTTGATAGTATGACAAGGATAGCAATCCAAAATAGGTGGATCAAAGGCTTCCAAGTAGGAAGCATCAGTGGTCAAGCTAAGGAAATATGTCATTTGCAATATGCAGATGATACAATCATTTTCTGTGAACCTTCTGAGGAACAGATAAGCTACATCAGACTGATACTTCAGCTATTTCAAGCCATATCTGGTTTGAAAGTAAACTGGGGGAAAAGTAATTTGTTTCCGATCAAGGAGGTGGGGAATATACAACATCTGGCAGAGATACTAGGCTGCAAAGTGGATAACCGACCTACAGTTTATTTAGGCATGCCACTAGGAAACAAACATAAGGAAGAAGTGATATGGGGTGGCATAATAGATAAAATAGAGAAGAAATTGGCAAGGTGGAAGGCACAATATCTATCACTAGGAGGCAGACTCATCCTCATCAATTTAGTGCTTGACTCACTCCCATCCTATGTGATGTCTTTGTTTCCTCTACCATCTAAGGTGCTGAAGAAACTAGACAAGCTTAGAAGGGACTTTCTATGGCATGGCTGTAAGGAAAACAAGGGATACAATTTGGTAGAATGGGAGATAACATTGAAAAGCAGAGATATGGGAGGTTTGGGCATCAGAAATTTAAGAAAGCAAAACAACAGCCTACTGATGAAGTGGCTGTGGAGGTACAGTGAAGAAGGGCAAGCTCTATGGAAGGAGGTGATCAAAAGCAAATATAGTGAGTTAAATCCATGGTGCAGTAATGTTAGCTCAAATTCGCTTACGGGGTAAGGTTATGGAGGACAATTAGGAACCTGTGGCCAAAGCTAAAAAGAAATCTGGTAATAAAAGTGGGAAATGGCAGAAGGACAAAGTTTTGGGCAGATTGCTGGAACAATCATATTCCTTTAAAGGAATCCTTTCCTGACCTGTTCAGCATATGCAATAATCCGGAGGCTACTGTCAATGATTGTTGGTCTGCATAGGCATGGAATCTTTCATTTAGAAGAAATTGAATGATTGGAAAGTGGATAGAGTGGCCAACTTGCTGCATGGTTTAGAAGAATTAAAAGGTATTACATCAGATCCAGATATTTTGAGATGGAAGCACAGCAAGGATGGCATTTTTTCTGTTAACAAGATATACAGGTTAACTAGCATACAACAAAACAGAAATCAGCAAATTTTGTGGAGAAATGTGTGGAAAAACATAGCACCAACTAAGATAAAATGCTTCACGTGGTTGGTGGTCAGGAGGGCCTGTTTGACACATGGAGTTTTGAAGAAAAAGGAGCAGATCATTGTTTCCGGATGTCAGCTATGTGTGGGGAAGCTGAAGAGACCAACAGTCATCTGTTTTTGCACTGTAGCTTCACAAGACAGTTATGGTCACTATTCTTGAGTCTTACAAATACAATATGGACCATGCCTGAGCATACAGCAGATTTGTTGAGCTGTTGGATTATAAGAGGAGGAAGCAAGAGTCAGAAGAAATGGTGGGGAGTAATCCCACTTTGCATCTGGTGGACAGTGTCGAAGGAAAGGAATAACAGAAGCTTTGAAGATGGATCCAATTTCATTCACTCAGTTAAATGAAATTGTATTGTATCTTTTTATTTTTGGTGTAAAGAGAAAGATGTAGAGGAAATAGATCTTGTAGATTTCTTATGCTTCTGTAAGTATTCTATCTCTTGTTCTTATCTTTTTGGCTTTTTTTTTATGGTTGCCAGCATATCCTAAATGATGAGGAATACAACATTACCAGTTTCTAAAAAAAAGAGAATTCACAGAGCCTAGCAACTCATGTGAATGAAATAGGAAAGTTTTTGATCGGATAGAGAAAGATTATGTACGAAGGGGAGCCTTAGAGCTTGAGGATGATGTCATACATCGTATTGGTTCGGGGTGAATGAAATAAAGGCTCACATTCGGAGTCTTGTGTGATAAAAATGTGCCACCAACACTAAGGGGAATTCTACAAAGTGGTGGTCAGACCAACTATGTTGTATGGGGCATAGTGTTGGCCAGTCAAGAACTCTCACATTCAGAAGATAAAAGTTGCGGAAATGAGGATGTTGCGGTGAATGTGTGGGCATACTATAAGAGATAGGATTAGAAATGAAGATACGGAACAAGGTGGGAGTGGCCTCGATTGAGGACAAGATGCGGGAAGCGAGGCTGAGATGGTTTAGGCATGTGAAGAGGAGATGTGTGGATGCCCCGGTGCGGAGGTGTGAGAGCTTGGTTGTGGATGGCTTCAGGAGAGGTAGATATAGGCCGAAGAAGTATTGAGGAGAGGTGATTTGACAGGACATGGCGCAATTGCAACTTACCGAGGACATGATCTTAGATAGAAGGTTGTGGAGGACACGGATTAGGGTAGAAGGTTAGTAGGTAGTAGCACATTGTCTCGCTTATCCTTCTTTACTAGTAATCATAGTATTTCTTATGTAGTTTCTTGTCTTTCGAATTCTGATATTACTTACTATTTTGTTAGGCATGTCGGATGCCCATCAACTAATTACTATACCACATCAAAGGAAAATCTCCATTGATAAGGACAATAACATATCCAATGAATTATTTAGGAAGGCAACATCGCATGGCAGGGCTGGTAGAGGATTTTGTATATTATGAATTACATGATGCAGGGAATATCAAATACCGCTTTTGATGGTTCTATCATCCTTTTTCAATTCCTTTGTGCTTTTGATGGCTTCAGCTTTCCTTTTCCTTTCATCAAGCTTAGTGTTTGTTTCCTTCTATTACGATATTTTATTTCATTAGCTTATCATTTTTTCTATTGTTTTCTCATTTCTTGAATAGCACTAGCCGTTTAGTTAATAAGTTTCACACTTAATGCTATTAATTTAAAACCATGATGAGAGAAAACGATGGAAAATAAAAATATTAAGATAACAGTAAAAGGAGATATGTGCGACATATTGGTGGGGGAAAAGCTTATTGGGACGAGGCAGACTTGTGGGTGGGGGAATGCTTCTCCCCCCAGACCCACCTTGCCCTAGCCATTCTCATGCCTATCAACGAAGAACCATTTGACCAGGTTTCTTAGAGAACTTACTGCAAAAAACTAAACTACCGAACAGGACATGCCCTTATCCACATAAAAGATTTATCTCTTCCTCTTCCACCACCCCATATTTCAAAGATTAGCAGAGCAACCTATCAAAAAGTTCTTGTTTAACCAAGCAACATTCCCTCCGCCATGGAAGACAATGTCGCACAAACTGCTATTTTACATGATCAACTTTCCTCCTTTATTTTTCAGTTCAAAGACCATAACCATCACTTCACCTTGACAATAATGCCAACAAACAACAATTCTATTTGATTCACAATACAAAAATAGCCAAATCAGAAGATTGAGTGTGTCGTGAATTTACCTCCCTAGGACCATAAACTGCAGCAATGACCTTGGTATTACCCATTTCAAAAGAAGCAAAACTGCAAATAACTTGAGTAAACAAACTCAGTTTCAGGTAGAAAATTATGCAGCCTGTGGCAGTCAAACAGATTAGCAATCAAAAGCATATCCAAAGTTCCAAACAATAGTCAGTGGACTCAGGAAAAAACTTACCCGTATTTGCACCAAACAATGTATATTTATAACTCAAAAAGAAAATTAGTTACAAATTGACGTATAATTAACTCAGTTAAGTTCTGAAACTTTTATTAAAATACAATGTCTTGCATCTAATGTTCTGGTGCAAAAAACAGTTTATAAACCGGTCAGACCTCTCTCTATAACAGTCGTATATCCTCTATAACAACATTCAACTATTAACTGGCAAGCCATATTTGGAACTGATTTTCATTTCATGCTATATTTGGAACTGATTTTCACCACCTAGCCACTGCCACACCGGATCTCCAAGCTCCGGTGAACCCCTCCGTCATTTTATTACAACCCTCCGGCGAACCCCGTTGATCATTGTTACTTATGTTAAATGTCTTGCCTAAATTGTTCTTGATCTGATAATTTTCTTTGGTTCTTCTGCTTTGGTGTTACGATTTTGCTACTGCTTTGTCACGCTACTATTTCGAACTATTTTATATTATTAGCTTTTCCGGCGATTTTCTCCTCGATCTACACAGGTACTCAACTTTTTGGTGAAAACTCAAATGAGCAGTACTTCCGGTGCCGGTGAACAG